>JANBPO010002596.1:16925957-17651208 GCA_024336825.1 Amorphophallus titanum
AACGATAACGACCGCTTACACTTATTGGGGCGGCGTTCATGAGGTTGATCCAGCGACCGGCGAGCGTTGGACTAAATCCGGCCTTGAAGCTGCATTGCTCCGCATTGAGAAAACACTTTAATGTCTAGTCATCGTTATTGGCGAATATTTATTCATACGATAGTTAGCGGTAATGATATTACCGCCGGCGAGATTGAATTTCGCGGTGAGGTTGGCGGCCCCGATCTAACCGGGTCAGGAACTGCTTTTTCATCGGGTACGCCTGCGGTTGGCTATGAAGCGGCAAACGCCTTTAATGGCGTTGAAGAAACGGCAGAAGCCGCGCCGCCCGGTGTTTATTGGAGCCTAACAGGCGCGGGGCAATATCAATATATCGGTTACGATTTCGGCGACGGAAACGACGTTGATGTAAACGAAGTTTATTATTATCCATCGCGAGACGTTAATCGACAACCTTTATTTTTCTTTCTGCAATATTCAGATGATAACGTTATATGGGTAACGAAGGGTGCGGCCCGATCCCAAACCGGTTGGGTTCTAGGAACCCCGCGAACTTTTGATTTTACGCCTGCAACGGTATCGGAAGGTCGCACTAGTTGGGCAATTGCTGATAATACAGGCTATGTTAACGGTCCTGCAATTGAAGAACTGGAGTTTCGCGCTACGCCGGGCGGAGCGGATCAAGCGACAGGCGGTACAGCAGCAGGTTCTTCCCAATTTAGCGGAACATATGCATACGCTAACGCCTTTTCCAATTCAGTTGGAAACCCTTGGGTAACGGCTAACGGAGATGCTTACGGATATATTAGATACACGCTAGGTGCACCAATATTTGTTGAACAAATTATGTTGCGATCCGATGCAACATTTTTTGCGAGGCATCCGACAAACTTTTCAGTTTTGTCTAGTAATGATGCAACTATTTTTCGCCTTGAGTGGCATGTCACCACTAACGCTTGGACCCCTTCTGAAACAAGACTTTTTTCAAGGCCAATAAAGGGTGTTGTTGGCTCCGCTTGGTTTCAGGGAGGCGTTATCACTACAGCGGACCTTTCTGTTTATACTTACAACGATTTTCACATAACTGCGCCGGAAAGCCTTTTACGTAAGTTACTCATAGGTGTTGTTCATGGCATTGCATCGGGGGCAGTTGTACCTTCCGGAGTTACCGTTAATGGTAATCCTGCCGAATACGTTGATGGACACGCCACTAATTTGTCCGGATCGTTTTCGGCGGATTGCTCTTTTTGGCTTATAGATTATCCGGCAGGAAATGAGGTTGACGTTGAGGTAACTTACGGGGCAACTAGACAAGGCGGCGGAATATTTATTTTTGCGCTTGATGATGCAACAGATTGGGTTGCCGGCACTAAAGCTACAGTTGGTGCTAATGTTGACAACGCTAATTATGTTGTTGACGTTGCCGAAAATGATTTCGTTTTTCTTGTTGCATGCAATCGTACAAGCGGCGGGCGAACTGTTATTGGCGGTGCGGTTGAGATTACTGCCGATGGGTGCCACCTTAGCATGCATCACATATATATATGTCAACCAGTCAAGTTGGAAGTGACGAGAAAGGCTGCAGATGGGCGGGGGAATGCTCCATACCTCGATTGGCACTATATTTAGGCCTCCAAGAGTGGCCTCTGATGATGCCAACCCTCCTCCTGCGATCGGGCATGATGGCCCTTGCTCAAATCCTGGCAGCCTCGGAGGGCTGAATGTCAAGAAGTCACTCTCATAAGCTGAAGAAGCCCCAGCATCCTCGGTCTTCGTGTTGACCGGTGGGAGATCCGCTTCACTTGAGTCACCACCGTAGTCAACTTGCTCATAGGAGGAAGACTCTTTGGCCTGCTCTCAAATTTCAAGTGCGTGGGCAGGCACCTTGCTGAAAGGGGTAGCTATTTCAGTAATAGTCTCTTCCACGGTTTCTGTCTCGGGAGCATCAGCCTGAGGAGGATCTTGGGGCTCTTCCCTTGAAATTGCCTGCTCCCCAGCAACAACTCCTCCCACGGCTTCAACTGTAGGGAGCATCGTGGGTTGAATATTAACTGGAAACAAAAGCAATGAACAGTCAAGACCTGACTGAAGACATGGTGGACCACAGAGCTCTATGGACAAACGGCAAGTTACCCTCCATCTCCTGATGGGTTGTTGGTGAAGGTAAATCTCTTGCAATGGAGGCTGGAGGGATTTCCTTCTCTCCCTCTAGGCCCACGACGCCCGTCACTACCTCCAGCCCAACAACAGCGGAAACAATGCGAACAGTTGCAAAAAAAGGTGATCAGCAAAGTGGCAGAAATAAATAAACAAGTCATGGAAGAATGAGGAGAGTTACCTTCATCTTCAGCCCTTGTGTCCAAGTGGCCTCAAACTCCGCAAAAGAAGGAATTGGAGGAGGAACAACATCTGGTTTTTGCTCTGCAACCCTCCTCTGGCACGCTCGTGTAGCCCGGGTCTAAGCCTTCTTGGCCTCACTAATGGCCTCCTTAACTTGGGACCTGGGACGCTGCCACGAGTA
Organism: Amorphophallus titanum; assembly: GCA_024336825.1. NCBI lineage: Eukaryota > Viridiplantae > Streptophyta > Magnoliopsida > Alismatales > Araceae > Amorphophallus > Amorphophallus titanum. The sequence goes on from JANBPO010002596.1 coordinate 16,928,479, forward strand.
ACTAGGAGGCAGTGGCGTCGTGTCAGGGCCGACTCAGGGATGTTGAAACATGAAGGCTTCTGCGCCCTAGAAATCAGCTCCCTATAATGCCAAGTCCCTCCAGAGTGAGGTGAGCTACAAAGGTGTATGGGTGAGAAAGATACATGTGGAATATGGAAGAATCAGCTCAAAGCTGGAACGAAGAACAAGTGTACCTGGCGGCCCCGTATACAAGGGAGTGAGCGGCCAATACAGTAATGAAGGCAACTTGTCTCGAGAAGTCGCCTCACGAATAAGCGAGCAAATATCACCTATCTTCTCGCTCTTCTCAGCCAGCAGTGCAAAATCCTCATGGCCACGAGAAGGCAGGTGATAAGCCAGACTGAGGTGGTCAAGACCCCAGCCGTCAACATACTTAAAGGATATCAGAAGTTGGTGATCCAGGATGGCTTCCAATGAGCCAGTAATAGAAAGCCCATGTGAATGGAGCAGGGCAAATATCTAGGGAGTATTGGAATACAGGCCTTCCCGCCTATCCTCCCTCTTGATGAAAGTCCTATATGGATGAAGAAGGTCAGCTTCTGGACTCCAGTCCGCCACTACCGGAAGAGACTCCTCCACTGGGATGGGAATCGCCTGAAGAGCTACCCACTCACTACTGACCCAGCATAACCCCCGAAGTGTTTTGACATAGTCATCCTTTTGAATTGCTGGCATCTTCAGGTCAGCCTTAGAGGAACAGCATTTTACAACCTTCCGCGCCTCCAGATATGCCATCACTGTAGTGTTGGACCATGATTTTAGCTTCTTCAAGAAAGCTGGATCGATGTCAAATATCGGCTCCGACTGAGAGTCCAGAAGGCGGCGTTCAGCAGCATCCCAGCAATCTTTGCGGGAAGTCCGGTAGAAGCCCACCCGTGCATTCCACCACTTAATGAAGTCTGGAGTCACTCTGGACGAACGAGCAGGGGACGGCACCCTGAAGGACATATCTTCCCGGTGGTGAAAGTAATCCCACCATATACGAGCCTCATCTGCGGTCGTCTGGCCAGCTCGATGCCTGTTTGGAAGATTAAATCGGGCTGAAGAAGAAGGAATCTACTGGTTGTACCCAAAATTCTGGCCAAAGCGGAAAGGATAGTACGGCTCTAGCCATAGCAAGCTGCTCTTCCTAAAGATGAGGACACTGGGGCGAATGGCCAGTGCCCAATCAATCAGCTCTGACTCCAAGATGGGCCTGGTGCACTTGGTGCCGGTGAGCGGGTTAATGAACTCCTCTGTCTCGAACAGGCGGCATTGCTGCATCTTATTAACAAGTGGGCCTGAGCTGGCTACCAGGCTCCAAAATGTAAAACTCCAGGGGAGTCCGCAGGAACTGTGGTCAATTTGCCTCTGATAGCAAAAAGTTGATCCGCCGTTGAAGATGGCTCAGCACTGGCAAACTCGATCATCCTCGGCACAGGACGATCAGACTGAAGCGACTGGGGAGCTACCTCAGGAAACAAAGTGCAAACCCAGGCGTTGAAGAAGAGCATCGGACCAACTGTCCGTGAATTTTTGGGGATGCGTGATTTATGCAGATCCCCCAGCATCTTGTAAATAAGGCATAAAGCCACCGGGCAAAGGGAGAGTTTCGTCCCCCAGGCCATCAGACAAGCGGGATAAAAGACCTCTAGTCTGATAATAGTCTCATCACCCTGAGGTAGGGCGAACGAGCAAAGCTAATAAGTCAGATACACAGCACAATACGTGACTGCATCAACTCCTGCGGGGTTCAGGCCCCTTTGTCGCCCTTCCCTTGAAGTGGACAGGAAAGCTGCATGGCGACGGACCCTTTTCTTCCGCTTCACTACTGTCGGAGCAACTGTGGGGAAGTCTTCATATTGTTGCTCCCCACCAAAGAAATGTTGAAGCCACGTGCCCATCCGCACGCGCCTCTTCTCGCCAGGCTTCCGCGCTTCCCGTGAATCAAGCATCAAACGTAGCAGGATGCGGTATGCCTTCGTCAAATAGCGATAGGCGAAGCCTGTGAAGTATTTACCTTCGTCGTCTATCTGGTCCTTCAGCCAGTCCGGGAAACAAACCTCTTCATACGACTCTCCATCTATCGGTAAGCCGCTCAGCTGGGACAGACTCCAGAGATCCAGCGAAGTTTCTCCCTCTACAGTATAGAAAGTATTGTATTCCGGGCTAAAGACTTCGATCATCCCGCAGCACAGTCCTTGGGAGATTGGATACTGGTACTGGGAAGCATATACACTATGGTAGACACCGGCATTCACCAGGATTGGAGCATACTGCTGCAGCACATAGTCTGTAAATTCAATAGCTCCCAGCCTGAAGGCATGAACGTCAGTGGCTTTAAGCTCTCCGAACCACCCCATGGAGATTTGATGCTTGAAACGGATTGCCAGGTAGTCCAAAAGAAAGGGCTCGTCTCGATACCCCCATTTCAGCGGGGCAAGGAATAAATCGTATATGGGCTTCTCTCTGTCAACACGTCCGGTAGTCTCGTTCCATCGAGCTGGCGTAAATTGCGGCGCTCTTGTCAATAGCCCAAGTTCGGGAGCCAGCCCCTGCAAGCCAAGGACAGCATCCCATTTTCTGAGTTCTTCGGGAAGGTATATGGGCATGCCCCGAATAACGGACTCGTTCAGGCTGTCTCTGTCCGCTAGTAAAGCTCCCTCAGCTTGACGGACGAGAATTATATCACGCTTCCCGTGAAGGTTGAAACGTCTGATGAAGGCCATCAAGTGCTCATCCTTGGGGTGGTCCAGTCTGACGCCATCCCCACGCTCATATTTAAAGTGATCACCGTTGAGGATCATCAGTCGGCTGGTGTCAACGGTATCAATTTCTAAATCTGAGGATTCTGCAACCACGGCTATCCGCCTAAATCCTTGGTCCAGAGAGTGAACAGTCTCCCATGTCACGGCGACGCGGGACGCAGAGGAAGAAGAACCAGATGCCATGTTATCTGCAAAATAACATCTAGAAAAGAACAAGCAAAGTCAGAAGTCAGTTGATTGAAGCATGATTTCTGATAAAATTTTGGTAGAGTCTCCCCAGCCTGCGAGTTTGCCAAAAGAGAAGTAGAAGCCGTCCACCAAGGGAGCGGCCCCTAAAAGTAGCCACAGGCATGGAGCCAAGGCTGAACAGGACACCCGAGGGATTTAGCTTCGAGGACAAGTCCTACTAGGAGCCTCCTGGGGCCCATTAAATGTGTTTAAAATGTGCAAGGACCGGAGGCACTTTAAATCCAGACCGACCATGCTTCACCGCCAACGTGGGAGAGTTGGGACAGGCTGTAACCCTGTTGCTTCGGCTGAGTAGGTTCGAATCCTACGTGATGCACTGGCTCGTGGGTCAGGCGTTCAAGATGCTGAGCTGCAACCTCAGAGTGACGGGTTAAACTCCCGTACGAGCCTCCACTTGCTTGACATTGAACCTCCCACCTGGGATAATCAGGTGGGAGGTTTGTTTATGTCTACAGCAGCATTCGCAGCCAAGCTAAACAAGAAGCTTGGTGCCGACCTGGTAATGTCGGCCTCTGATATCGAGATACCGAGGCGGTTCACCACTGGAAGCCTCGCACTCGACGTTGCATTCGGAGGCGGAATTCCGGGCAATCAGTGGTCTGAGTTCTTTGGTGAAGAGAGTACCGGAAAGACAGCGACGACCTTCAAGCTCATCGCTGCCAACCAGGCACTTGACCCGAACTTCCAGGTATTCTGGGTAGCAGGGGAACACTTCGACAAGGACCAGGCTGTTGCCCTGGGTGTCGATCTCGACCGGGTAACGATCCTTCCGACTCAGGATATGGCTATGGCCTTCGAGGGAATGCTAGATGCTACGGAGAGCCAGGAGTTTGACCTCGTCGTACTCGACAGCTACCCTGCACTGAGTACCGAGGATGAGATCAAGAAGGGCATGGACGAGGCGAACAGAATGGGCGGCGGTGCTGCCCAGGTCAATAAGTTCTGCCGCAAGGCGGGCATCGCCTCTATCAGGAAGCCTGGCGACAGGGCCTTTGCCGGTATCATCATCAATCAGAAGAGGGACGACCCTACAGGATGGTCACCGACAGGCTCAGCCTGGACGACACCTGGCGGCAAGGGAAAGAACTACTTCTTCTACACCCGTCTTGAAATCAAGCGGGGCAAGTACATCACAGAGAAGCGTCCCGGCATCACAGAGCCCTATGAGGTCGGGCAGGAGATCAAGTACCGTCTCTACAAGAACAAGAGTGCGGCACCACGCCAGTCGGCCATGGTGAAGTTCTTCTTCCGTTCTGCTCCCAGCCTGGGATTCAGAAGAGGCGACTACGATCTGGTTACCGACTTCGTCGATGTCGGTATCGATATGCTGGTCATCGAGAAGGCTGGCGGTTACTACAGATTCGACGGCCAGCAATGGCAGGCGATGCCCGGCGGGCTCGCGCGCGTGCTCGGCGACGGCGGTGGTCTCGCCGGCGTGCGCGGCGGCGGCCCGCGCCGGGTCAAGGATGTCTGGGTGCTGAACGAGGAGCATCGCGACATCGTCGGTCCCGCGGCCTTGCGCCAGCGGCCGCTCGCCATCCGCCGCACCACCGGCGACCTGCCGGGCCGCGTCGCCGAGAATTTCTTCTGGCTCGGCCGCTACCTGGAGCGGCTGGAAGGGGCCGCGCGCCTGGCGCGGACGGCGCTGCAGCGGCTCGGCCGCGACACGCCGCTGGCGCGCGATTTCGGCACGCTGCAGATCCTCGCGACCTGCCTCGCCAATGCCGATCTGGTGGCGCCGGAGACCTCGCTCACCGCCGGGCCGATCGTGCTGACCGAGGGGCTGCTGGCGAGCGTCGGCGAGCGCGGGCCGATGGGGGCGCTGGTTGGGCAGGTGACGCGGCTGACCGAGGCGCTGCGCGACCGGCTCTCGATCGACATGCCTTTAGGAAGGGTTTATGTGTCTTTAACCCATCTTCCCAAGAGCTTATATTGTGTCTACCAAAAAATGACCAACATTATTATTTCTGATCAGTAAAATTAAAAAAAAAAAATGGAAAAATTTTATAATTATAATTTATAATTATAAACTCAAAAACAAAAAATAAATTAATAAAAAGATTAATAAAAAAAATAAATAAAAAAAGAGATAAGACGAGATTCGCCCTCCCCCTACTAAATATTTAATTACTTCGCCCGCAAAGAAACTTATAACCCCAACACTGTTTGTAATTCCATCAATTATGCGTCTATCAAAAAAATGAGTTAGTTTAGCTAATCCTCTTATACTCCGGATTACAACCCTTGTGTAGAAAAAATCTATATAACCGCGATTATACGACCAGTTGTATATAACATTTACTATTTGGTCCAAAAAAGCTCTTTTAGGACCTATTTTAACAAATGAATTGATTAAGTCCAAATTTTTGAAAGATGAATAAGCAGACCCATAAAAAATGGATGCTACAAATATTCCGAAAAAAGCTATACTTACTGAAAAAAATACATTTGTCAAAAATTCATACCAGTCTACGAAATGGTCCGAATTTGGATGTAAAAGATTTTTCGATGGAGCCAACCATTTCGATAATAGATCAAAATAGATTTCCCCTTGACCAAAAGCAATTCCTATGAATCCAACAAACAGAGTAAATACTACCAATATAAGCAAAGGAAATAACATAGTATTGTCCGATTCGTGAGGATACATAGAAGTATATTTTTTCAAAAAACGAGTAGTAAAGTATCGCATCCGATTTATTACATTCCCATCAAATTGATATGTATTTTTAGGAAAAAAATAAATGCTTTCATTATTATTCATTGTCGTTGAGAAAAGTAAATTTATGTTGATCGTCTTAGGTACTTCTTTTCCCCATAAAGATATTGAATAAAATGAGTTATTTTGAGTTCCACTATAATTTTGAAAATTAACATGTAAATACCCTTCAAAGGTAAGCAAATACACCCGAAACATATAAAATGCGGTTAGTCCTGCTGTAAAATAGGCTATTACTGCAAAAATGGGCGAATACAACCAACTTTCACTAAGAATTTCATCTTTGGACCAAAAACAAGCAAGAGGTGGAATACCACAAAGAGAAAGTGTACCTAATAAAAACGTAGTTCTTGTAATTGGAACATATCTTGTTAAACCTCCCATAAGAACCATATTCTGACTTTTATCGGGTGAATACCCAACAAGTGGTTCCATTGAATGAATAATGGATCCGGATCCCAAAAACAATAATGCTTTAGAATAGGCATGAGTGATCAAATGAAATAAAGCAGCTCGATAAGAACCTAGCCCTAGGGCTAACATAATATAACCCAATTGAGACATTGTAGAATAGGCTAAACTTATTTTAATATCTCTTTGAGCAAGAGCAAAAGTAGCTCCTAATAATAGTGTTATTGCACCTATCAAAGAAATGATATTCATTATGTAAGGCATGCTTGTGAAAAGAGGAAGAAGCCGAGCCACAAGAAAAATTCCCGCCGCTACCATAGTAGCAGCATGTATAAGAGCCGAAATAGGAGTGGGTCCCTCCATGGCATCAGGTAACCATATGTGAAGAGGAAATTGTGCGGATTTAGCAACTGCACCAAGGAATAATAGGAAGGCACACAGAGTAGCAAATAAAGAATTAACCTCATTACTATAAATCAACTTATTAAATGTTTCGAACAAATCCCGAAATTCAAAACTTCCTGTTATCCAATAAAAACAATCGGAGACGATGGACGAGCGGGGAAGTGTGGTCCCCGCACACTGCGCCGATGGAGCTTCCAAACCTGCTCAACCAATTACATTCACTACACCTCGCACAAGAGGGTGAACTTGGGATGGGGAAGTTGATTACAAACAAACACTACCTCCACAAAGGGAGGGGTGGTCAGCCGGCCAGGCGGGGAGGGGAGGAAAGCTAATAATTGGGCTCGAGTCGCCTTTCCGAGATGTTGCTTGCTGAGTCGGACTGCTGACAGGTTTCTACTTCTGGAATTGTTGAGGACGACCACGAACTCAAAAAGTGATAAGACCAGTGCCCAATCGTTGGCAACTAGCCCATGTACCTCTGTGAATTTTTGTGGGGGAACTTGATGTCAGCGCCGGCCGGGGGAAGCTCTGGAACAGGACCCTTGCGCTCAGCTCAGCTCGGGTACTAGGAGGTAGAGGAAGGAAGAACTGAGTGCCACGGTCACTCCCGGAGTCCGAATGGAGCAAGACCAAAACCAGCATGTTCGTCAATGAGTCCTCTTCAAATGGTTGCCAGGGAGAATGCTAGAAGATGTCGGGGATGGGTGGGAGGTCCCATTAAGTGGGGAGGGATCAGATGGAGATTAGATTGACCTGTTCTGCGCCCTTGAGGGAGAAAATTCGTAACTTCCTCCTCCAGAATCCAATTGAGGCTCTGTTTTCGGCTAATGAAAGCTGACAAGAGGACGAAGACTTTTGTAGAAGAACGCCGTGGCTGATTCCTCTAGAGTTCGTCGTGGCAGAACTCTGAAGCAAGATTAGGTAGCAATTTTGTGCATTCGTGGGAGATTGGCTCCCGTGCTCATCCACAACCTCGGACGAAGACGCGACTACTTTGGCATCAAAGAAGACTTGGAGATCTTTCCAGTAATGGGTGGTTCACCTCCAGGGAATGTCGTTCGAGACCAGAGCAGCCTCTACAACCAGGGACTCTTCTGCTGGCCTGCGAACTAGGGGTGCCAGGGAGTGATAGGTGTAGTGGGGGTGATGGGAGTGTGTCGGGGTCTATTGGTTGTGGGTAGTGGAGGGGAGGCTGCTAGGGTGCCGGAGGGGGAAGGGAGGGTGGCTGGACGTAGCAAGGGGAGGAGGAGAGGAGGAGGGGCGGTCTAGGGAGAGAGGGGGAGAGGTGGGGGCGCAAATGGCCTAGGGGAATGGGGGGTGTCCACCTTGGGTTTGGAGAGGGATTGATGTTGGAGTGAATGGGGGCCTAGGGGAGAGGAAGGGATGTATGGGGAAGGGGGAGAGGTGCTTGGGGAGTAGGGATTCCACCTTGGAGAAGTGGAAGGAGTTATGGAGAATGGGGAGGGTTGCCTAGGAGAATGGGAGTCCACCTAGGGGTTGGGGAGAATTAAGTGGAAGGTATGAATGCTCCTTGGGAGGTGAAGGGTTGGGTGAGGTGGAGGGTGATGTGGCTGATGATGTGGCAGATAGGGGAGGTGAAGGGGCAGGTGCGCCCAAGAGAGAGAAAGAAGAGAGAGAATGGGGGCCGCCCCCTTTAGAGAGAGAGAGCTAGAGAGAGAGAGAAGGCTAGAGAGGGGGAGACAATTCTCTTGTGGTAATTTTTCTCAATAATTCATTAGCCTTCAAAAGAGGGTTTGGGGTCCTATTTATAGGAAACCCACTTTTACAAATAAGACCCTGACTTTTAACACACTAGCAAATAAGCAAGGGAAGGGGGGGTGCGCCCATGGGCCTAGCCTAATGAGAACATAAACACACTGAGAACTGTATATCAGGCCTAGATGCAGTAAGATAAAGAAGGGATCCGATCATACCTCTGTACAACTTTTGATCAACAGGTTTACCTTTTGGATCAGCATCAAGACTTGTTGATGTACCCATTGGTGCTGTAATGTCCTTGAGGTTTTCAAATTTGTACTTTTTCAGCAGGTCCCTTATGTATTTGGACTGGGTGATGAATGTTCCCTCCTTTGTTTGTGTCACCTGCAGTCCAAGAAATAATTTTAGCTCACCCATTGAGCTCATCTCGAACTCATGTGTCATCAATTCAGAAAATTCCTTACACATTTTAGGGTTAGTTGAACCAAACACAATGTCATCCACATAAATCTGAACAATGAGAATGTCTGGATGACTTACCTTTGTGAACAAAGTTTGGTCAATCTCACCTCTTGAAAACTTCTTCTCGGTGAGGAATTTGCTGAGCCTGTCATACCAAGCTCTAGGAGCTTGCTTCAAACCATAGAGAGCTTTATTTAACTTGTAAACATGACTAGGAAAATCTACACATTCAAAACCAAGAGGTTGTCTCACAAAGACATCCTCTTTTATTTCCCCATTCAGGAAAGTAGATTTAACATCCATCTGCTGGAGAGTTATTCCTAGAGAGCATGCATAGGCAAGTAAAATTCTAATAGCCTCTAACCTGGCTACAGGGGCAAATGACTCTTCAAAGTCAATTCCAAATTCTAGGTTGTACCTTTGAGCCACAAGTCTGGCCTTATTCTTAACTGCATTACCCTACTCATCAGTTTTATTTCTAAAAATTCATTTTGTCCCAATGACAGTCCTATGATCAGGAGGTGGGACTAGGTGCCACACCTTGTTCCTGTCAAACTGATTCAGCTCCTCGTGCATGGCATTCAGATGCGGCCATGGCGGCTCCACGGAAATCCTTTGCCCAAATTCTCATGGAGTTAAAGACTCGGCTGCAAGTCTCTTTTTAGGTGAAAGCTCCAGCTTATACAGACCAAGGAGAGCCCGTTGTCTTCTTCTCCAAAGAAGAAATCCAGGTTTCTTGCGAACATCTTCAGAATGCAATCATGGCTAAGTGCTCCTATGGCTGACCTTCCATTCCAGAGATTAAAACCTACCTTTCATAGCGCCTTCAACTAAACTCTGATTTCATCATCAGCCGGCTAAATGCCAGACACATCTTGATTCGTCTGGGATGTGAAGCAGATTTGCGTAAACTTTTGATTCAAAAGAACTTATATATTAAAGGATTTCTGTTCCGATTCTTCAGATGGTCGCATGATTTCCAATTTGATTCTGATCCGTCGATTGTTCCTGTATGGATCGGGTTCCCATCTTTACCAGTTAATTTCTATCATGATGATATGCTCGGATCCATAGCAGGAAATGTTGGCTATGTCTTGTGGATCCATGATGCAACCTCTACAATGATGGAAACTTCGGAGGCTTTGGTATGTGTAGAACTTGATTTAGCTATGCAGAGGAAAGACCGGTTATGGATTGGCTCGGAAGGTGGTGGTTTCTGGCAGAAAATTAGCTATCATAGAGTCCTACATCTCTGCACTCACTGTCATAAGATTGGGTGTAACGACCCAGAGCTCCGGATACTGATAACTCGATGTAGGATCGAATTACTGCTACTAGGAACTAGGGAAGTCACCCAAGAGGCTGATGAGGCCCCTGAAGGGTTGGGGGAGTTTGTCGAGGGAATGTATAACGAATTGAAAATAGAAAATCTAAATTTTTTGAAAAATATCAAAAAATAGAAAATCACGTTTTTGTGATCCTCGGAACGCACCGATCGCAATGGTACCACTCACGCCCGGGTGAACGGCCACGTTCGCCCGTAATAGCGTGCCGAAGGTTCCACCAGAAACCGGGCCGAAAAATGAAAAAACAAGCAAGAAAAGTCGCAGAACGCCTGCAGGCCCCCGAAACGACACTGGATCGCGCCGATCCGAACACGAAAGATGTCCAAAATGAAATTCCAAACACGACAGAGCCGAACGCTCCGAGAAAGTAGATCCGGGACCCGAAAATAAGGATCCGAAAGGGTCCGGGACATTACACTGGCGGCCTAAGGTGGGTGCGCCACCTGTTACTGTTTTGTCGGCAGGGATTTTCGTCGGCTGGCGGCCGCATGATAAACTGTCAACTACTGTAGCGGTTGTAGCTTCGGCCGCTACTTTTGATTTTGACCGTTGCGCTTCGGGGCGCGTGTTTTGATCGTTGGTGCCCTCTAGCGACCGTAGGTACGTGTGCCAGAGGGATCTTAGCAGACCAGGGTTGGACCGCTAGAGCAACTTGGCGGCCCTATATAGGACCGCCAGACCCAACGTGACTCATCTTCTAGCGGACCAAGGTTGGGCCACTAGAGTCCTTGTGGCGGACCAGTGTTGAGCCACTAGGGACTGTGGTGGCCCAAGGTTAGACCGTCAGGATATTCTCCGTGTTTACCGTGTTGTTGCACGTTGTGTTAGTCTCCGGTTGACCCGGTTGTGCAGCCTCGTGAATGTCCCGGACACCGTGAGACCTGTGTTTGTATTTTGGGGGTGTTCGAAGGTGCCGCATTATGTCGATTGACGTGCTCGTGAGTTTTGAGGTCTGGGTAACCCCATGCGTGTGCTCCGAGTATCTATGCGGGCCGTGTGTATGGCCTTGGACTGCGAGTCCAGTTGACCAGCCTGGGGCTAGGGATTTTTCATGTGTCACCGTGGTTTTGGACCTAGGGATTTGGCCAGATTGACGGCTCAGTGCTATTGCGTGCGATGGTCTTGACCCGAGTCTTATGACTCAAGGACCATTAAGTTTAATAGGTCTAGTGTGCCGTCTAGAGTCAAGTGGCCGCGAGCCACTTCTTCCCTCGTATTACTCACGAAGGGAGCGTGCGTGGTTTTCTATGTTCACGTCTGTGACCCGTCCACTAGTCGTAGCTTCCACGATAAGCGTATGTCGGCCCACCGGGGGCACTGGTGTGGCGTACTTGAGAGAGTAGGTGAGTAGGCTAGTTACTGTAGGGCCCTCGCACACAGTCGAGTCTGGGCTCGAGGAGAATTACCAGCTAGAGGACAGGCCTAGGGCGTATGGTCTGAGTGTGCACATGAGGCTGAGGGTGTCAGACCGGCGCTGACGAGTGCGACCTCAGCTAGTCCTTGTTTTGTGGTACTTCTGGTTACTGTGTGTGTCTGAGTCTCGCTCCCGGGGCGTTGTTGTTAGACACTTGTGACATGGTGTAAGACGTCAGGGGACGCATCCGGTCGTTCTTCTAGTGGGTGGTGCTCACGTCACGTGACGTGAGTTGTCGTTCTTCTAGTGGGTCTTGCATCCTTCTCCAGCTGAAACGTGGCCAAGAGAACCTTGTCTTGGTCCGAGCATTGCATAACTCAGAATAGTCTTTCCATTTCCTTTGTCCAATCTTCTGCTATATCAGGGTCAGGGGTTCCACTAAACCTAGGGGGATTGACCTTGTGCCGAAGAAAAAAGTTTTATAGACCCAGACCAATGGGATAAACTAGCTTAGCTAGGACGGAGTGTCTCAAGCCAATGAAAATGGCTTTATGGACATAGCCCGATGAGACTGGTGGGACGGAGGGTATTTTTATATTTTTATTATTATTATTTTTTAGATTGACTAGGGCTGAGTGCCTGAGGCCAATGAGAAAAGGTTTTATGGATGTAGCCTGGCGGGACAGGAGGAATTATTTTTAGAGCTCGACAAGGGCGGAATGCCGCGTGCCAAGGAAAGGGTTTTACGAGCCCACGTTGGGCAGGAAGTCTGAAACAACAATGGTGGGAGAGCCCTGTTGGACAAATGTGATATTTATTGGCGTATTTGAGTGATTTCTGGTTGAATGCCAAAGGGCAATGAGAATGTATTGGCCGGGCCCCAGGACGCATACCAATGGTAGAGGGTCAATCCCGGTGGGACAGATGGGGAATATCCCCATAGGATGGGAAGACGGCATGACACCATACACCCTAGTGGGCCGTTTTATGTTGATATGTATCTTTTTTTTTTGAACTGACCAAGGCGGGGATGTAGGAGAGCGCTCACCTCCTCAGGGAGGGGATGAGTAGTTCGCTCCACCACATAAATCCCACGATGGTAGTTTTATCTAGTACAAACCAGAATATAAAGGGAGTGTTCACTCCCTCAATGGATATGGTTATCAGGATCGTTTCATCTTTTTTTTCTTTAGTGTCTGCCCCCAGAACATGCTCCCTCTTTCTTCCTTTTTTTTTAAGTGCCTGCCCCCAGGACAGACTCTCTCTTTTTTGGCAACTATCTATACTCAAGCTGAGAGATGATGATTAGATGTTGGCTTTTAGCCAAATTTGTGAGAGATAGTAGGGGCAATGATGCCATGTAAGGCTGCTTGCCTAAAGGCGGGCATTTGGTGTGGACGTGACAGATCCACCTTCTGTTCGCCCATTTGTAACTCACCCTTCTTGATTAGGCCTTCGATGATGTCCTTGAGCACGTAGCAATCCTCGATAGGATGTCCCACTACCTGGTGGTAAGGACAGAAGCGTGGATTATCTTTCCTCATGGAGTTGTATGGTCTCTTTGGCTCCGGGAGCACCACTTTGCCACATTCTAGGGCCCACTCAAAGAGATCCGAGGTCATATCTTTTGAGACTGAATAGGGCTTCATCATTTTTCCCCTCAATTAGGACCCTTGTGCTTCCATCTTGCCAAAAGTGATACAAGCAATCTCTTCTTTTTCCTTCCTCTGTCGCTCGAAGGCTTCAAAAGTTGGAATGCAAACTTCTTGCGCTAGCTGCTTGTCGGCTAGTTTGTTATTTTGACCCAAACTCTTGGAGGATGGGCAAATCCTTGCAATGACTACTTTAGCTTCAGTCGTGAAGTCATTTAGACTTTCAGAGGTCATGACTTCGAAGTCAATGACCCATCGTAGAACTTCCAATTTCAAATTGTCTTTGTAGATTGGGACGGATTCAGTGTAACTTGGCGGGTGCCTACATCTTTCACACAGGCTCCTCCATCTGCTTATGTAGTCCCTGATGGACTCATTATCATTTTGTTTGGCCTCTTGTAATTCAGCCTCAGTGACTTTTTATTCAGCCGTCTTTGTATTCATTGTTTGTTCTGCTTTTGTCTTATCCATTGTGGATGGACCCGCTGATCTCGAATGTACGGTATTTGGCTGCATATGAGGCCTCATTAATGCCTTTGTCCTAAGGGGCTGGGATTCCCAACTCCGTGGGCGGCCAACACGCCAAGGGCGTGGGTTATGGAATACCTCTCTCAACTCGCTCCGCGGTGGACACTCAATTTGATCGAGTATGAGTTTGGGCGATCACCTCACTGACCGATGGCACTAAAGCGATACTAAACCAGTAAAGCGAAAATCAGTAAGGAGGGGAACCAGATGCTCACCTGATCAGTGTGAAGACACCGATCCCGATCGGAGACGTGGGCGAGCCGGGAAGCGTGAGCACACGCCGGCACGCCGCATCGATGAAGCTTGACCTGAAAACAAAATGGGTACAGCACTACTCCTCACGTAGGAGGGGGTTCTTGGGGTGGGGGTTAAGAGATTACAGCCAAAACTACCTCCACGGAGGGAAGGGCCTTTAGCCGGCCAAGCGGGGGGAGGGGAAAGACTGAATGGAGACTAAACGGATGGACGACATCGGTTCTGCCTACTTCTGGAACACTGGACAGCTAGACGAAGATGGCACTGCTGTGGACGTCAAAAAAATGACGACAAGGTTCCCACGGCATCCGCGGCACTCGCGCCTACGTGCGAGTCAAAGGCGGCAAGGCTGAATAAACCCATACTTCGTCCGGCCAGGACGAGAACCCACTCGGCAGTCTGTTACCCAGTAAGAGAGCCCCCAGGCATAAGATCTTTATGATGGGCCGTGTCAGGAGGTGAATAAAAGAAAAGTCAGGGATTTTGGCACAGTCTCGACTTATGCCGGAAGTCAAGCAAAGTCTTGGGCCGAGCCCCAGACGCTGCGAATGAAACATCATGGACGCCGTACGTCGCGACTAAAGTGTTCCGGGAGTGCCAACACTTGTATAAATAGTTACAACTTCGAAACGAATCCGTTCGGCGCTTAAAACGGCACGAAGAGGCCTTGAAATGACGCGATAAGACCCTTAACCGGCGTGCCCCAAATCGGCGCGCCCCTCTCCTTTCTTGCATTGAAACGGTGTGCCCTTTTTTGGTAATCCGGCGCGCTCAAATAACCCAGCAAGCTCTCCTTCAAACATTTGAAACGGTGCAGGTTAAAACAGCGCGCCCCTTGGCCGCGCCATTTCAACCCTTCATTCTCAAAGTGTGAACTCTTTCAAGGGTTGAAACGGCGCCGCGAAAGCCATTCAGTCATAATGTCATCCACCGCCCGCCCATGACCTGCAGGTGATGGCGACGATGGCATGGCGAATGTGAAAGGGCGACAGCAAACTGACGCGACATGGGCTCTCCGGCGCTCACCTTCTAATAGCGAGTTTTGGGTGCTTGGCCTATATATAGGCCAAGCATTCCATGGAAACAGAGGCTCTCGGCTGGCTTTCCGGCACGCAAGGAAAAGAAGAAGAAGAAGAAGAAGAAGAAGACCTGTCCCTCCCCCACGCCGAGAAGGTGAAGAAGAAGAGAGTGAGTGTGAGGGAAGAGAGGTGAGTTGGGGGGGAGAGTTCCTATTCTTTCTTCCCCCTTTCCGGCAGTGCCTTCTTTCCCCCCTTTTGTGATGTATTCCGTTTTCCATCTCTGGATGAACTCCATGTGTTAGAAACCTTCCCCGTTGTGTGGATGAATAAAAAGGAGAAATGTTGTTTGACAGGTTTAGCATTCTCTATCCCAATCTCGGCTTCCTTTCCCCTCTCTTTCACCTTCCGATCGTCCGGGGACCTTGAGGCTTGCCTCTTTGTGGCATGACCCTTGAAGTGATCCACCGTCGGATGACATACCAAGAATCGCGTCATAGTCGGCTAACTGTAATGCATAAAGCCTCGCTGGCAGTTTCCGACCACTGACCATAATCGGAGAATTTTCCAAGCACAGAGGAGTAGACATATAATCGCCAGATGGCAACTCCACGAGCATATCACAGGAAATTTCATTCACCGGCTTCTCGATACGCGCAATAAAATCTTCAGAGATTAAAGAATGCGTCGCACCTGAATCGAAAAGAACATGCGCTGTGCGATCATAAATCGAAACCGTACCTTCAATCAGATTAGACGCCAATGCCTCCGCACGAGTGATGTGTGTGACTCTGGCTCTCGACGGACGAGTAGCGGCAGACGACTGCTAAGAAGGTGCAGGAATTGGTGGTTGAAACGGTTGGGATTGAGGCGGCGGTGGAAGATGAAACTGTGGCTGCTGTGACTGCGAAGTCTGCGAGAACTGCACCGTCTGCTGCCTCAACGGACAGTTACAGGAGATGTGCCCCAGATGATCACAACGGTAACACACAACCGGCAAGGAGCATGGCACACCCAGATGACTGCCACCACACTGGGAACATAACCTTGGTTGAAAAGCAACGAAATCTAGACGCGGCCGAACAAACAAACCAGGCTGTTGACTCGGATCAGAAAATATCGGCTAATCAAACCTCTTCCTCCTCTTCTTATGATGGAAACCTCTGCCCTGAGATTGTTGGAAGGAAGTACTATCAGCTGGAGAGAAAGCGGGAGAAACTCCTGAAGCGGATGACTGGTGGGGCGGCTGATGCTGTACGACCGATGGAACCATCCCAGTCTGAGCAAAACCTCGAGTCCTCGCCAATGCCAACTCCAACGCGACAGCGGCTTGATACGCGAAATCCAACTCAGCCATACGTGTAGCGAACAGCGGCAGACTCAATTCTGTTCTCAGCCCACGCAAAAATTATTGAGTCCTCACAGTCTCATCGGCAAAGATATGAGGTGCATACCGGCCCAACTCAATGAATTTATCGTGATATTACAACACTGACATCTCGCCCTGTGTTAGCTCCAGAAATTGATACATCTTGGCTAACTTCAAGCAGGCTGGAGTATAGACACGTTCAAATGTAGCAACAAACTCAGCCCATGCGATCTGTTGAAGCGGACGGGAATAGAAGGCAACTTCCCATTCTGAAGTCCACCACGTGCGTGCAGTACCTTGAAGTTAATAAGAAGCCAACATAACCTGTTCATCCTTGGCGCATTCCATGCATTGGAAGATGCGCTCGATAGCATCCAACCACTCCCTCGCTGCCTCGGGATCTGATTGACCCTCGAAAGTCGGTGGATGGAACAACAAGAATTCCTTCTGTGCTCGTCCACGACTATCGGGTAGCTCCACAGGTGGAATAGGAACAGATGCAGCCTGAGCAGGAACCGGTACAGTAGGAGCAGGTGAAACACTAGCCTCATTCCGATAAACTGGGGCTCTTCGCCTTCGAGGCAGCATCTTGAATCTAGGAAAACACGACAACGAAAAATATATTAGCATCGCAAGAAACACCCCAAGCCAGCAACGAACGACTCAAAAGGCACTTGCTCTGGACTAATGCGGATTTCAATTCCAGATACAATTCCCTAACTCCGCTCTGATACCAACTGTAACGACCCAGAGCCCATGGCACCGATAACCCGATACAAGTACCGAATTATCGCTACCATGAACTGGGGACGCCACCCAGGAGGCTGATGAGGCCCCCGAAGGGTTTGCAATACAGCCCCCCCTTCTTGCCTCATTGGTCACCCAAGGTAGCAGCTCTGGTAGCAGTTCACAGGCAGACAGTAGGGCTCCTGGAGACAGTAGCTTCTTCAGCCCTTCCTCGACTCTTCTGGTGGTAAACCATATACCACTGGAAAGGTCGCCCAGAGGGCTTTCCAAGCAAGGTGGTTTCGTCTTCATCTGAGCTCGGAGCGGCCCTTGAGAGTGAATCTCCCCCGACTGCGCAAGAGTTCTCAGGCAGTGAACCAGAGCCCTAGGAAATCATCCACCACAACCACTCCTGGACAGATCTGGATGTGTAACTTGGCTGAGAGAAGCTTCTACCAGTCCTCCATCATCCCCAAGAAACAGAACGAGATTAGGACCCCGGCATCAGAAGTTACGAATTTTCTCCCGAGGTTGCACCAGGTTGGTTCCTCTGTTCCAGAACGGACCCACCTCCACCTTTCTGGTCAGCACAATCATCCCCAACATCTTCTGAGGGTGCCGTCAGTCCCATCTGAAAGAAGACTCATCCACAGTCATCTCGGTACCAGCCTTGCCCCCATCCAAGTTCAGGGCAACCCGTGGCGCATCCATCTTCCAGCAACAACACCCTGAGAGCAGTCAGTACCAGTGCTGTCCGGCCCTGTCCCAAGACCTGCACCAGCCAGCGACCATATCAAGGTTGTTCCAAAAAATTCCAACGTCTTCCTGGACTAGATAGGAGTCCTTTGGCTCTAGTCTCGGTCCATTTGGAGTCCGGGAGCGTCCGTGGCAGCGAGTTCTTCATCAGTCCATCCTGCGATTCCAGAACTGGGCAGCACTGACTTGGAGCCCGGCACTTTAAGTTTCTAGCTCCATCCCCTTCCCCACTTGGCCAGCTGAAGGCCCCTCCCTGCGTGGAGGTAGTACTTTGATTGTAATACTTAACCCCCACCCCAAGAACCCTCCTCTTGCGCGAGGCGTAGTGTTGTACCTACATTAATTTCAGGTCAAGCGTCACTGCCGCGGCGTGCGGGTGCGTACCCACGCCTCCCCGCTCGCCCACGTCCCCGAACGGGATCGGTGTCTTCACACCAGTCAGGTAAGTGCTTGTTACCCCTTGGCTGGTTACCATTTGCTGATCTCGTATTGTCTTGAACGCCTGTCGGACGGTGAGTTGAGAGCCCGAGCTTGCACACACTTCTAGTGTGCCCACCGTGGCATGTGAGAGAGTGCCACCCAACCCACGCCCTCGACGTGCCGGCCCACACTCAAGTTGGGAATCCCAGACCCTTAGGGGTCAGCCTAAGCCAGCTTAGACCCTTTGAACGATTGGGCTCCGCCTTGGACCCTCATCATCATCACCCGGTCACCTTCAGGGATCGTGTGTGCTGTGTGAGCAAGCCGTTCGCGTGAGTCCGTGATCCTCCATATATACTTGCTGGTCTAAGTCCTTGGGTCGTCATTGCATCCAACTTCATCCTAGGGCTGTGCCACATCAGGAAGTACAAGCGACATACCCCCGACATCCTTAGCGAAAGACCAAGTCACCCACACACAATCCTTCTTAGCTTTGCCTTGCAGCTCGAAGACCTTGCGTGTCTGCCCTTGAAGCTTGTTGTGTTATGTATCTTCTCTCCCTGTGTATCCCACCCCTTGGGGGACTTTTATAGGGAATTTGAAGGGTCATGGAAGGGTTTAGGCGGGCTAGGTTGAAGGGTTCAAGCTAGTCTGGGTAAACCTATTGGAATAGTGTGTTGATAACATGAGCAGTGATCGAATTGCCCGGACCACGATCATATGAGTACATCCCCAAAGCGGGACGGCAGATGATTCTATTCATTGAATGGGGACACCAGGGCATAGTACAACCTCAAGTGTCTCCCATTAAGAGGTGGGAATTGAACTTCTCCGCGGTGGTTGATGATTACATAGGCTCTGCCCTCGTAGACTTTCCAGACTACGTAGGGCCCGAGCTAATTTTCATTCAGCTTGCCTTTGGGGTTGGCGGCCATGACATCTCTTCTCTTGACCATGACAAGGTCACCTTTCTTGAATTCGCGCTGCCTGACGAGCTTGTCAAAGGCGCGTGCTATTCGGGCTTGATAGACCTGGATATTCTGTTGGGCTCGGAGCCGCTTTCCCTCCAGGCTGGAGAGCTCTTCGAGCCTTCGCTCGACATTTGTCTGTCCCTCAGGGACTAGCTCGTGCTGGATGGCGACCCTGAGGGAAGGTATCTCTAGCTCGATGGGGACAATTGCTTCTGAGCCGTACACCAAGGAGAAAGGTGAGCAGCCTGTTGGGGTCTTGTATACTGTCCGGTACGCCCATAGCGCCTCGTACATCCTCTCCTCTCAGTCCTTCTTGTTGGAACTAACAGTCTTGGCCAGGAGAGTACAGAGAGTTTTGTTGAAGGCTTCAGCCAGACCATTGGCCTGTGGATTGTAGGGAGTTGACGTCCTCTAGTCAATCTTATATTTTTCTACCAGCCGGTAGACCTTCTAGTTGCGGAAGTGGCTGCCATTATCTGAGATAATTTGGTCGGGGGTGTCGAACCGGAATATGATATTACGGCGGACAAATCTGGCGATGATTTCCTCGGTGACCTCCCTTAAGGCGACAGCTTTTGCCCAGCGGGAGAAATAATCGGTTGCTGCCAAGATGTACTTGCAACCCGTGGACGAGGCGGGCAATGGGCCCACGACGTCTGTTCCCCATTTAGCAAAAGGTCAGGTATCATGGCGTGCTCCTGGCACCTCTAACATGACTTAGCATACCTGCAGCAGTCGTCAAACATCATCAGCCAATAATAGCCAAGCTTCTTTATTTCAATTTTCATTTTTGGCCCCGCCTGATGTGCACCGGCTGCTCCGGCGTGAACCTCCTTCATAACTCCCCGGCCTCTTCAATGGACAAGCATCGGAGGAGTACCTTCTGTCTGGCGTCGGCCATGATTCAGAATAAGATCCCGTTCTGGAGCTCATAAGAGTCCTTCGTTCTGATCAATCTGATCTTTTCTTCCCTTTGCACGGGTAATTGCCGGTACTTGAACCACTGCATATAGGGGGCCCTCCAGTCCGGTAGGCTGATGGCTTCTGCTGTGGCAACTTCCAATTCTTCTTCTTCCTCTGGCTCTTCTTCTATCACGCTAGGCACCTGGCGTTGGTTGATCGCTCGAATGTCGAGCGACCGATCTGGCGAGATTGCTAGCGAGCTTGCCAGTTTCACCAATGCGTCGGCTTGGGCGTTCTCTCCCCTGGCGATATAGCCTATCTCGAGGAGGTAGAACTACTCCATGAGCCCTTTTGCCTTGGCGTGGTAAGGGAGTAGCTCAGGCTTCCAGACATCAAACAGTCCTTGGACTTGCCTGACGACTAGCAGTGAGTCGCCGAACACTTGCAACATCTTGATCTCCATCTGCAAAGTGACTTGGAGACCGATAATCAGGGCTTCATACTCTGCTTCATTATTTGTACAGGGTTTATTGATGCAGCAGTGGCTTCCTATCTTGGCAATTAATCAAGGGTCTTCTTCTTTCTCAGAGGATGTAATTAACGCCATTACCTTTACGGAATGGTGGACTTACAGTCCCGACACGGACCTCACATTCGTCTGACTAAGTCAGATCGAGCGCATAATAAATTTGTCACCTATGTGACTGGCACGCCTACGCACTATTTCCAATTAACCCTCCAGATAAAATAAAATAAGCACGTCATCAAGTTGGCACGCCCGGTGGGACTGTTGTCTCCCTTCATCTCTTTGCAAAGATAAGATGCCTCCCGGGGCTCTCCCCAATAATACTGATTGTTTGCCTATTGATTGTAGGAAATGATGATGTCGACGGGACTTGATGCTCTCACTTTTGGCCCCATAGTCGTTGCCAGCCATGCCGCACATAGGTACCTGGCAGTACCCACCATTTTTGGCACATTCCCATCAGCGGTCGGCTTCCCCAACTTTCTGGGGCTCGCTTTCGCCGATCTACTGCAAGTGGAATCCCCAGAGCTCAATGGGGAGAAGACCAACAAGAAGGCCAAGATCCTGGAGGCCCGACACTATGCAGGCCCCCTGAGAGGCCCAGCTCAGGTCGCCAGCTACCTGGTGCACCATATAACTCACGGGGCTCACCCCGTCCACAATAGGAAGCCCAGAGGATGCCAGCAGAGAGCTTCCGGAGGAGCACTACTACTAATGTTACCAGGTGTCTCTCCACGTCTGGGAAATTTATTCTTATTTGGAGTATTTGAGTCTTCTTAAATGGCCGTGATGCCTAAGCTGTTCCAGACCGGGTAGTCCCTACTATTCCTACACATAACTCCTTTTAGGCTTTGTCCCAGAAGAGAGCTGAAAGAGAAGAAGAAGGCCGTCGAGGCCAAAAAGAGTTGGCCCCATGGCCAAAGAAGTTCAAACAGGTGTGGGTCCCCAAGAAGGTCCAACCTATCTGCCAAGAGACACCTGTTCATCGCCACCCCAAGCCTACTGAGATGGGGAAGAGGAATGAGAGGGGCTTGGCCCCGAGAAGAGAAGATATGGTCATGGATCCTCCACACTGCGGAAGCTTCAGGGCATGCGCCTGACAAGCCAATATCCCCACAATGGGAAGATGATTTAAGCAACTCGCTGGAAGAGCCCGGCTAGCCTACATCCTTCCAATGGGAGGTCGATAGCTACCCCTGGTCCTGTATTAGGGACTAGGGCAAGAAGAGATGATCAGCATGGTCAGAAGTTATTTCAGGGGTATGGGCAACCCCTCACTGGGCCAACAATGGCTATTACAAGTAGCCATGGCCGAATAAGATGACTGCCCACGAATGGCAGTTGAAGAAGAAGAAGAGAAAAGAATGACATCGTCGGTTGACGATAATGGGTATGAAGATGGCTTGGAGCTCGAAACCAACGAAGCCACCCCTCAGCTGGGGGAGAGAAGAAGAGTCTCTGTGTCTGAGAGACTGACCTTCCCTGGTCATGCAACAAGGAGGGTCCACCGACAAAGAAAATGTATGTGGGTTTTTACCTGTAATATGGCCTGGTTGGCCAACAAATATGGGGGTCTGCCCGAGCAACCCCAGGGATTGGCTCGATTAGCCGAAAGGCCAGGGCCAAACACCCGAAGAGTTGAAGCCACAAGGGAAACGTTGAAAGTGGCAAAAGGAGAACAAATTTTATCTGGTGAAGTCACCACCCTGACTGCAAACGTGGTGATGACTGAAGAGGAGGAGGTGTTGCTGAACACCTCACCCGAAGGTGCATCAGGGGAGATAGTAAAAGCCATCCCCAGCATAGTAACCATGGAGCCATCAGTACTGATGCTTCTCCAAAAATATCAATAGGAGATAGAGCTTCTGAAGAAGCAGCTAATGGAGAAAATAGAACAAGCCTCGACCTCCAAATAGCCCGAGATGCAAGCCGAGTCATCACGGGGAGGCATCAACCCGTGTGACTTCCCACCACTATATCCCCTGCACCAGCCAGTAGAGCCCAGCCTGGCGGCCACCCAGTAGCACCCACCATAGCCGCTGATGCCACCAGTGTTGCTGCAGGTGCACCAAGCACCTTCATTGCTATGTCCTCCTCCGCAGGCGACCACATTGGTTACCCCTTACATGCAGGCAGCACATTTCTACCTGGAACCAGTCGATCCAACTACCATGAACAAATTGATGGTGGAAAGGATGATTGCGCTGATGCTTTCCAAGCGAAGTGAAGGTGACTATATTGCATTTGATGCTTATCAAGTGCCATATTCACCCCATCATGCAGCAAAGTGGCTGTGTCCAGGGATCAGCAAGCCGCTAAAGTTCGACAAGTTCAATGGGAAGGGATCCCCAAAAGAACACATTGCATACTACATGACCGTCATGGGAGACCTAGCCACAGATGAATCATATCTACTGAAGTTTTTTGGGTCCTCACTGACAAGACTCCCATTCGAGTGGTATTCCACCCTTCCGACTGGGTCAATCAACGACAGGCTGGATATTCAAAAGAAGTTCAGAGAAAGATTCCACGTCATCGAGAGGGAGGTCATGATGGCTGAACTTTATTCAATGAGGCAAAGGGCGGATGAAACGGCCATTGAACATATCAAGAGGTGAAGGAACCTCGAAATGAGGTGCAAGCGGCCACCGCATCAGGAGGACGCTATACAAATCTGCAAACAAAATCTCAGGAGGGAGGTACTAGAAAAGATGACTGGCATGGAAATCCAGTCGTTTGACTGCTTGAATAATCTAGTGGCCGAAGTGGAAGCTTTCCTAGAAAGGCCTGCGCCTACATCAATCGTTTCCACCGCATAGAAAGCAAAGACAGTTGAGCGGCGCCAAGCACCTAAAGAAGCAAACACCCTTAGTATCAAGGCATTTGAACAGCAAAGAGATAGAGGCAAGAAGGCAGCCATGCCTCAGCCTGCCAAGGCAGAAGAGAAGAGGGAGGGTCCCTCACTAAGGGACAAAATGAAGAAGGCCTATTCATTCCCAAAGGAGAAGACTAAGGTTTTATTTGACTGGGTTACCCAGTATAATAAGGTCACCCTGCCTGAGCCAAAAAGGCTGGAGGACTGGAA
Source organism: Amorphophallus titanum (assembly GCA_024336825.1). NCBI lineage: Eukaryota > Viridiplantae > Streptophyta > Magnoliopsida > Alismatales > Araceae > Amorphophallus > Amorphophallus titanum. Next base: position 16,952,122 of record JANBPO010002596.1, read on the forward strand.
GAGAAGAGACAGCCCAAGATTCTGCCGTTATCACCAGATGCTAGGGCACCCGATCGAGGACTGGTATGTATTCAAAGACATCATTGAAGACATGGTGAAAAAGGAAGAAGTAGAGTTGGGAGAGTACAAGGTTGACCCTCCACAATCTCATGAAGTGCCTCTGAGGAGAGCTGTGGCCAATATGATTTCTTTATACTAGGTATTGCCCGAAGAAGTTGAAGAAGCCAGCACTCAGCACACTTATGAGGCTTGCTTTTTGACACCAATGAAAGAGCAACAGGGATGACAACAAGTCCCTGCAAAGATCAAGAAGAAAACCACACCTCGCCCGAAGGTGAGGGCACATGTTCATGGCATCACACCACGACCCGTTCCTCCGGTGATAGCACCCGTGTGGATCAGCCCGCCTATAGTCATTAGAATACATACACACAACTGGAGAAGAAAGGCTCCATTGCCAGTGGCGAAAGAAATTAGTCTAGAAGCCCGGCGGTTGCAGAACTACATAAATAGGCCAGATGAATATGAACAACCCAAATTGAAGCCTTTAGTAATATGGGACCATGTCCCATGGCAAGAACTGGAGCAGCTCTCACTGGAACAAGGAGGAGAGGCTGACAAAGTGCCAGAAAAGGATGATAGCTTGTTCTGGGGGTAAGCACTAGCCAGAGATAAGAAGCAGAAGCAAAGGAAGAAAAGAAGAGCCTAGAAGGCCGAGAGGGAGATAGTGCTCTCCTACAGTACCCTCTCTGCCCTTTTCAATCTACCTATTGAGGAGGATGAGGAGGAAATATGCTTTACACCCGCAGTCGGGGCAAGTCAGGCCGAAGCCGCGACTGCTACTCATGCAACCTGGTCAGGCCGAAAATGGGGGTGTCAACCGCCCGCCAACTACAACATCATCTTCAGGGGAGAGCACCCCTATAAGATACCCCCTTCGAAAGTTAAGGGAGTCTAAATCCCTCCTCCTTCAGTGTTATACACTTAGAGTGGGGGCAGCACGGCCGTCCCTTCCTTTCTCAAATTTCTGAAGATGACAAAGGGCAAGCAACCATATCAGGATGCTAGCCCTACGACTGGGGGCACTCACCCGCAGCTTCAATAACCTTCTGGTGCTCCAGATGAAGACAAGGCTGACCAAACGACAGGCCACACTGACCCATCGCCTTGAGCCAGGCCTCTAGCTAGTTTTCCCTCCCAGTAGGACGCTACTGACTATGCGAGAGGACCCACGAAAACTAGCTTACAAACCGTACAACAGGAACACCCCGCCACCTCTCCCAGGTGGGCCGACACGGACGTCGTCGGGCTACGACTAGTGGTTCCATCACAGGGAAAGAGAAAGCTGCTCTTTTGGGATGTAAAATAATGCCACAGTCTACAAAATACTTTAAGCATGTCGTATATGGAACATGAAATGCATTAGAAATTACATAAACATGCTTTTGAAATCTCCAGGTATATAACAGATCAAGACCACCCTGTTACATACCATAACGGACCAATACAGGACCGCTATGCTCAACAGAACACATAAGAATCCACAGTCAATCGGGACTATAACGCACCAGGGCAGGCGGACTATAGGACTATAACGCACGTGAGAAGGGACGTTAAAGTCGACAAGCACACAACACAATAAACAAGGGCTATAACGCATCAAGGGCGGGATGTTATAGTAACATAACGCGCCTCCGATGGACCGTTATGCCCACCAGAATGATCAGAATCCATAGTTAAATAGGGGATATAACGCACTTAACCAGAGGCGTTATATAGATGTAACGCGTAGGGATAGGGGCGTTAAAGGCTACAGACCTTCAACACACCGACAGGGGCTATAATGCACCAGACCAGGGGCGTTAAAGTCACCCGAACTCGAAAATCCACAGAAAGCTCACAGTTCACGCATGACATAACGCACCCATACTGAGGCATTAACAGACAATAACGGACCTAGAGGAGTCCGCCATAAGGGGATATAACGCACCTCTACAGGTGCGCCAAATGACTATAACGCATCGAGGCAGGCGCGTTATGTCACCTGGGTTTCGAGACTCTAGGGTTCGAAACTGAAACCCCCTCTCGATCGACCAAAATCGACGGGGGACGCAGGGAAACACGATTCTAAACTATCCTACCATGCCATACCATCATTCTAAACCTACACATGCCACTAGAATTAAAAGACGATGCCCATGGAGATGATTTCAAGCATTAAAAGATTTAAAATGAACTAAACAGGAATATGCACGAAAAATAAGGCAAAGGGCGTCGGACCACGGCGCAAGTGGTACCGGCGGTGTCCTAACGAGGTAAGGAATCCATCCCCCTATCTGGATTACGACGAAAACGGCGATTCGATGCCGATCCGGCGAGAGGGCGACGCGGCGCTTCCCGGCCCGGCTCGACTCCACGCTCCGCGGATTGCGGAAAGGTGGGCGTCAACGCGATCCTCGCGATGCGACCAATCCAACGGTACCTCCCTTGCTTTGATCAGCGGCCGTCTGGACCAGAAATCGAGAGAGGAACGTAAATCGAGAAATTAGCCCAAAATCATCCAAAATTAGATTTGCACGAAAAATGATGAAGATGACGACGGATGGTGACGCATGTGACGTCAACAGATTCCTGGCGAGACGAGGAGTCCGTTCCCCTACCTCTTGCACGACGAAGACCGCTAATCGGTGCAGATCGGGCGACGAGAGCCACATCGTCCTTCTGATTGCACGCATCTCCACGCTCCATGATCCGAGAGATGAAGGGTACCGACGCGATCCTCGTGTCAAGCCCATCCCGTTGGTACCTCCCACGTGTCGACCGGGGTCCATTTGGACCGCGAACCGAGTGAAAGGGGGAGAGAGAAGAGAGGAGAGAGAATGTATGACCCTCTGGCCTTGCTAGCCCTCTACCAGCAAGGGACCAGCCCTCACATCCTCCACTCGGCATCGCCGAGTTACCCATGGGTTTGGATGAGTGCCGGGTGAGTTGGCCGCCGACATCGGCCCCTTCGGTTTGCGAATGTGCTTGCTTGCTTAGGTCCAAGGTTGTGTCACATCACTGTCGCATGACTCCATCCAGCATGATGTGGTCATCATAGCCCTCTCCAGCATACTGCAAGCCTGCACGCTCCAATACCAGTCTGGTGGTCCCCTCTGTCTCAACACGATGGTGACCGTGCAAATCCCAAGAAGTGGGCCCTAACGGCCCAACTCTAACCCCTGACCTCTGCTCTGTCAAAGAACCCCAGGCACTCAGCACTGGGAAACTGTCGCTGCCTCCAGTAATCCTCCGAGAAGCTAGGGTAGCTGTAGGAGGCTACCCCATGCAGGCTATCCCTGCCGATCAAAATGGCCCACTCAAGCCGACGACGGGCTCTAGGAATCTGTGAGTCGTCCTCCTCCATGCCAGGAGGAATGTAGCTCCAGAGAAACTTAAACAAATGTCGATCCAGGGGGAACTCCAATGGGTAGCCTCCACTCCTGTCATAGATTTACATGTTGTCGGCCTCCTGAAACTTGGCCACCTCCACAGTCCCAACTCCAGTGGATCTCTCGCCAAGGGGACCCTTAGCCTCCACGGTATGCCCACTGTCTAGTTGCTCTATCCTAGCCACAGTAACTACCGACAGGCCCAGAGGGGGCATCTGTCGATCGGTCCTCTGCACCTAGTGATCCTCCTCACGAGCCATCCATCTCGAGACCCATCCATCTCTACCAAAGCGCGCCATAGCTATAAGACAAAGCATAGAGAAAGAGTCAGAACATCGATAAATCACCAAGCACAGCAAAAATAAAGGCATATAAATTGTCAAAATACAACTACAATAGCCCAGAATAGGAGTCTCACGAGCTGTACGCCCTCGTCTCCACCTCCGACGCACGACCCGTGGGGGGCATTTGTTGTACCCGGACTATCTCCTGGCAAAATCATAAGAAATAAGGGTTCAGACATTTCACCGAGCACCCTCCAAGCACGGGCTATCCAGCCCTTTCTACAATCCCGTGGGTCCCTACAAGGGCCTTGATCGGCTTGCGGTGATGCACGGTGACACAAGCAACTCCCTAGAGTCAACTCCGGCCACTCACATACGGGCCTTACCCGTATCCTGCATCGCCGCCTGGGCCAACCCGGGAGCGCCCCGACGTTAAGCCACGCCACATGGCACCCATTAAAAAGGGCCAAGGGGCCCACCCAGAAGCATGTCCTTAAACCCTCCGAGGTTAAAGGGAGACCTAACTAAGTCAACCACGGGCTTTGGAGGCCAGCCGTACGCATGTACAGCTCACACGGGCATGCTCAGCATTCCATCGAGCATCTTGTGGGCGCGTATGTTCAATCCCTTCTGCACCAAACCATGGGCCACCCCATGGTTCTAGCCCCTCAGTTGGGTCCTACAAGGACCCCTCAGCAAGTAAAGGTCAGCCCCGACACACAGACACGTGGCAATAAGCCACTTAACTCTAGCACTCGGGCCAACCCGATTCTACCTTGACAACCCGTCGAACAACATGGCACATAGCCTGAGGCATGGCTCGCAGCCATAAAGTGCCTCCCCTTAGCTCCCACGAGCTCCCGTCGTCAACCCAAGGCCCGTCGTGCGGCCCCTCAGCCATCTACTCGTACCGGGTTATCGGTGCCATGGGCTCTGGGTCGTTACAGTTGGTATCAGAGCGGAGTTGGAAAATTATATCAGGAATTGAAATCCGCATTGGTCCAGAGCAAGTCCCTTTTGAGTCGTTCGTTGCTGATGCTAACATGTTTTCCATTGTCGTGTTTTCCTAGATTCAAGATGCCGCCTCGAAGGTGAAGAGCCCCAGTTCCTCAGAATGACGCTAGTGTTTCACCTGCTCCTGCTATACCTGTTCCTGCCCAGGCTGCACCTGTTCCTATTCCGCCTGCGGAGTTACTCGGTAGTCATGGATGAGCACTAAAAGAATTCTTGCTATTCCATCCGCTGACTTTCGAGGGTCAATCGGATCCCGAGGCAGCGAAGGAGTGGTTGGATGCTACCGAGCAAGTCTTCCAATCCATGGAATGCACCAAGGATGAAAGGGTTATATTGGCTTCTTATCAACTTCAAGGTACTGCACGCATGTGGTGGACTTCAGAATGGGAAGTTGCCTTCCATTCCCGTCCGCTTTGACAGATCGTATGGGCTGAGTTTGTTGCTGCATTTGAACATGTCTATACTCCAGCCTGCCTGAAGTTAGGTAAGATGTATCAATTCCTGGAGTTGACACAGGGCGAGATGTCAGTGCTACAATATCGCGATAAATTCATTGAGTTGGGCCGGTATCCACCTCATATCTTTATTGATGAGACTGTGAGGACTCAATAGTTTTTACCGGACTGAGAGCAGAATTAAGCCTGCCACTGATTGCTACATGTGTGACTGAGTTGGATTCCGCATATCAAGCCGCTGTCGCGTTGGAGTTGGAGTTGGCGAGGACTCGAGGTTTTGCTCAGACTGGGATGGTGCCGTCGGCCGTGCAGCATCAGCCGCCCCACCAGTCATCTGCTTCAGGAGTTTCTCCCGCCTTCTCTCCTGCTGATAGTGCCCCTTTCTCACAATCTCAGGGCAGAGGCTTTCGTCACAAGAAAAAGAAGAGGAGGTTCGATCAGCCGTCGTTTTCTGACCCGAGTCAGCAGTCTGGTTCGTTTGTTCGGCCGCGTTCAGATTTCGTTGCTTTTCAGCCGAGGTTATGTTCCCGATGTGGTGGCAGTCACTCGGGTGTGCCGTGCTCTCTGTCGGTTGTTTGTTACCGTTGTGATCAGCCGGGGCACATTTCCCGTAACTGTCCGTTAAGGCAGCAGACGGTGCAGTTCTCGCAGACTTCGCAGTCGCAGCAGTCACAGTTCCGTCTTCCGCCGCCGCCGCCTCAGCCATCTCAACCGTTTCAACCGCCAGTTCCTGCACCTTCTCAGCTGTCGTCTGCCGCTACTCGTCCGCCGAGAGCCAGGGTTACACACATCACTCGTGCGGAGGCATTGGCGTCTAATCTGATTGAAGGTACGGTTTCGATTTATGATCGTACAGCACATGTTCTTTTCGATTCAGGTGCGACGCATTCGTTTATCTCCAAAGATTTTATTGCCCGTAACGAGAAGTCGGTGAATGAAATTTCCTGTGATATGCTCGTGGAGTTGCCGTCTGGCGATTTCATGTCTACTCCTCTATGCTTGAAAAATTCTCCGGTTATGGTCAGTGGTCGAAAACTGCCAGCAAGACTTTATACACTACGGTTAGCCGACTATGACGCGATTCTTGGTATGGATTCGCTGGAACTTTATGGTGCCGTGGTTGACTGTCGTCTCAAGCGAGTCTACTTCATGCCACGCGGAAAGTCAGCCTTCTCCCTCCCGTGGTTGGCTTCCCCAACTTCCTAGGGGTGGCCTTTGTCAACATACTGGACGTGGAAGCGTCCGACAAGCTCAAGACCAACGCTCCCACCCAGGGGGCCATTCAAGTTGCCGCTGGTTGAGCTCCGGCCAAGAACAACGACGACGTCTCAACCAAGACGTTGAGTTGCAACGTGCACCATGTGCATCAGACCGCCGGCCCACCTCACCAGGGATCGGCGTCTCACCGGAGGAGGCTCCGGAGGAACAATGTCGGCGCTACCCTAGGGCGTCGAATCTCCAACTCTGGGAGATCCATGACTGTCGGGAGCTTCCGAGTCCACCTTGATGGACGGAGGTCTGAAGTGATTCCAGACTGCATCGCACCAGCTGTCCTAGTCTATAACTCCTTTCAGGGGCTAGAGAAGATGAAAGAGAAGGTGATGCCTGCCGCCCCAGCCGCAACATCGAAGAACATGCCGGTGCGTAAGCTGGCCAAGCTCAAACAAGTCTGGATTCCCAAGGAAGCCCAGACCATTGCACCTGCTCGAGCGGGGCCCATCACCATCCACCTGAGGAGAGCCCGACGGAATGAAGGGGTCGAAGTGACGACCCCGGTCTACCAGCCGGCAGTTACTGAACCGGCTCCACCGGAGAATGTCCGCCGCCGGCACCGCAGGCGCCGTCACCAAGCCGCCCGCCCAGCGCCCGTGGCTTACACTCCTGTTGCCTCTGTCGGCATGCAATCACCAGCTGCTCTCCCTAACCAAGAGTGGGAAGGGGTCGAGCAAGCCATGAGAAACTATCTCCGTGGCCCGGGCAGCACTCCTTTAGGTCATCAAAGACTATTGGGGGCAGTGGCCTCCGCTTTCCAGGAAGAAGAAAAGACCCGGTCGGTGCCTACTGCAGAGTCGAGGAATCAGTCGGAGGAGCTACTCCAGTCCCCTTTGCAGGAGGAAACGCCACCCCGACGATCGGTTTTCGACAGATTGGTATTCCCGAATAAGCCATCAAGGAGGATGGCAAAGAGGAACAAGAACTGGAGAGTTCACACCTGTAACATGGCGGGAGTCTTTGGTCGATATGGGGCTCTACCCACCGACCCCGAAGAGGTAGTCAGACTTGCCGCCAGACCCGATCCTCTCACCAGAAGAGGAAGAGCGGCAGGCGAAATAGCACAGGCAGGCACCGAAGAGACCTCTTATGAAGAACCCTCTATGGCCCTGGCTGCCAATGTTATCACCACCGGAGGCACTACTGGCGGGCCCTCCACATCATCTGAGGACGCACCAGCCGAAGAAGCAGGGGTCATACTTGACATTCCCACCAATGACCCCGCAATGCTGCACATAATACAGCAATACCAGAAGGAGATCGAGCTGTTGAAGAGACAACTGAATGAGAGGAATGCACAACCCTCGATGTCTGAGCAGATCGAAGTCTTGCTAGAAACGCCTGGGGGCAACGGGCAGTCTTCAGAAGCACCTCCGCAAGGAGCGACACCTTCACTGGTACCCGACTACACCGGGGGCACGCCCCTGCAGCAAGCACAATATACAGCATCGACCTCGTTACCGATTCTGTCGCCCCAAGGGTCTCCTATGGCCCCGCAGGTGACGGTGCTGACTACTCCAGGGGCATAGCCCGCCCACTCTTACCCAAGCCCGGTCGACCTAACAGCGACCGACCGGTTGATGCTCGAATAAATGATTGATATGAAGCTGGCAGAGAGGGGCGACGGTGATCAAACCCTTCAAGGGAATCAGCCCTTTCCCTGTGATTAAGAGCAAGAGCAACGACTGGCTCTCAGAAGAAGAAGAGGATGACCTTTTCTCCATTGATGAGGAAAAGGCAAAGCTTCACCGGCTATGCCTTAGCACCAAGTCAACCATAGACCGCCCTGAGAGGCGCAAAGTCGATTTCAAGGCTAACCTCATTAGCCGAGAGATCAACAAGAGCATATGCATGCCACCGAACTGTATCCAGCTCATGTGTGCCCCGGATGAGCATAGGGTCGAGCAGCTCACAACGTTCATCGTCACTTACAAGCTACAACATCGGTCTGGGAAAAGGGCTAGAAGGGACAAGTCCATCATATTCCACAAAGGAGACATGGTCCCTCCAGTCCCACCAGAAGATGATTTCGACTGGTCCAGACAAACTGACAACGTCCCTGAAGCCATTCAAATTCTGGGTGACCTATCACCTCGCATCCAGGAGATGTGCTTCAAGTAGCACATTCCCCTGTGGCAGAGCTCCGCACAGCAGAGGTACTTCCAGAATCTCTGGACACCCTCACAAGTCCAGGGGCAGCCCCCGTTCTCCCAGAAGGACACCAGAGGTCTCGGCTATGGTCAAGACCCATATTTTTGTGTCTACCATGTGGTCCACGTCGTGGGACCGATGCAACTAGCTGCAGACCCAGTTGTCGCCAACACCAAGTTCGACAGCTCGAGAGATGAGAGAGAGGAAATTGTAATTCTACTCCCAGCCAAGACCAGTATCCCAGTTCCAGCACCTGATGAGGCTCCCTCGTCCGTCCACAAGGATGTTGAGATGGACGAGACCCCTGCGGCCTCCCAGCCAATTGAAGAACTTAGTTCGCCGCACACCCCCCATGAGGAGGGTCCCCAGAACGAAGGCCGTGAGGCATCAGCAGTGTTGGTAGACAACTCCGACCAAGCCTTTGGGAGGCTAACTGACAGCTGCCAGTCCAACATGGACGGCTCGGGACAACCTCTATCTGGACCCAGTAGCGATAGCCTTCCAGTCCCATCCACTTCAACTATTAGCACCGAAGACCCATGGGTCTACGAAGCCGACACTGACAATGAAGACTTCATCAACTTTCAGCCTGCACCTCCTGAGCTAGAGGATGGTGGCCAGGTGACCATCGATGAACTTGTCGAAGTCAATCTGGGTGAAGACAAAGCCCCTCAGCCAACATTCCTCAGTGCTCTCCTCACTGAAGCAGAGAAACAGGACTACAAGTGACTACTGCTCGAAAATAAAGACTGCTTCACCTAGACGTACAAAGAGATGCCGGGGTTAGATCCCTCTGTAGCGAAGCATGACCTGGCCGTATCTCCCTCTGCCACGCTAGTCAAACAACCCCAGCGGCGTATGTGCCATGAGCTGGAACTCCAAGTTACGACCGAGGTCAATAAAATGGCAGAGGTTGACTTCATCAAGCCACACATCTACCCGGTCTGGCTCGCCAACATAGTCCCAGTCAAAAAGAAAAATGGTCAAGTCTGCATCTGCGTCGACTTCCAGGACCTTAATAAAGCTTGTCCAAAGGACGACTTCTCAGTTCCAATCACAAAGACAATGGCCGATATGACCACTGGACATGAAGCTCTGTCATTCATGGAAGGGTCATCGGGACAGCAGGCCACGGAGGCCGAGGCAGTGAAAGCAGGCTACGAGAGCCGAAAGAAGCAGGCTACGAGAGCCAAGATCGGACAGCAGGCCACGGAGGCCGAGGCATTTGTTGGCGTTAGGTTTCGTGATTTGTTTTCCATGTACTGGTGATCCTGCTCGTGTCAGGATTGTTCGGTGTGTTTCTTTTCCGTTATGATGTCTGTCTCGATCATGTTGTACTTGGCAGTGTTCGCCAAAAGGCTTGAATCTGCAGTACCTTGTTTGAGAGTTTTCTTGTAAGTTGTCTAGGTTGCTGTTGACTTTTAGCTTTGGTCAGATGATCGTACACATCCTTACGTTGTTTTGGTCACTATAGCTTAAGTCTGTTTCAGCTCCTGATGTGTCTCGCTTCGATCGAAGTGCTCGACTAGATTCCACGTTTGAGAAGTTGCTCGAGCGAGCTAGGATTTTCCCTTCCCGGTGAGCTTTTGTTGCTGAGCTTATTGCTTCTTGTCCCTTCTGGTGGAGTCTTTTTCGAGGCTTGCCTTAGAATTGCTGTCTTAGTGATACTTCTGTCCTGTGTCTGCTTAAGTGTGGAAAGCTTTATTTTGAGTCTGATCTACTCCTCGCTTATTGGGTGCTTAGCTTTGGACTCCATTATGGTGTTGAGAGCTATAGCGTACCATATTTGTCGTGCCGTGACCAGTGACCGATATGTTGAGAAGGCTCATTTATCATTTCAGGATGTAAAGGTAAGCTGAGATTAGCATTTTTCCTTGTGCTTTGTACTGAAGCTGGTACTCTCCTTTATTGCACTTAGGTTCCTTGTGATCGGTCGCTCGCTGGATCACTATTCATGGCGTGTTAATTACGATTTTGATGAGTTGCAGTGCCGCCGTACGTGTGCTGAGATGCGATTGCCGAGGTCTTTCCTGATGCCTATGTGCGTTGTTAAGAGTGCGCAACGGAAGCGTGTGGGTTGGCTACCCACTGGTTGAGGATCATTATGGTGAGATTCTCGCTGGTCGAGCGATTTTGCTTCTTCTCGATGTGACTTCATCTTGGCTTCCTGTGCCTTGATGTCATCTGTTGCCGTGCTATTACTAGTAATTTTATGGTGTTGGCATTGGCATTTGTGAGTGTTGGGGAATTTGTCAGCTTGTCTGCTGATTAGGTACCCTCTACTCTGCATCTCTTCTCGTGGGTGTTGTGCTCTTGAGGCATGTCTGTGGTCCTTGAGATGCATTCCCTGAGATTGTCATTTGTGTCGCTCTCTCGTGTCGTGGGTCTTCCTTGATGTGTTTCGCAGTTCTGTGTGCTATTTAGAGCTGGGATCCTGCAGGTGTTGTCGTGCTGGTTCTACATGGTTTTGTGTCTCTATCGTGGACCATTGTCTTGTCAGTTAGCGTTGATGTACTCTCCTTTCCTGGTGAAATTAGCTTACGACTCGATCAGATGTGTTATCCGGCTGAGGACTGACTCGATTCTGCTCATGGTCTAGTGCTGTTGTTTTGCTGTCATTCTTTCCGTGCATCTGTCATTGGTGTCTTGTGTGCCAGGTGTCCCCTGTCACCTTTGGCACCAAAACTGATGATGTTGTCAGGCTGTCAGCTAAGAGGACTATTTTTCCTTGTGTAAGCTGATGCTTTGTGTGCCTATCATTTCTGTCATTCCGTTTCCTTGATGCCTATTGTTCTGGCAGTCGTGTCTCTTTTCCAGTGAGACGTAAGCAACGTTGCCTTGTTTCAGAGGAGTCAGACCTACGTTCACTAGTGTAGTGCTCGCTCCCGAGCATGTCCTCGTGATAATGATCTGACATTGTTCCTCTGAGCTCTGTCTCTCGTGCTTTGTGTTGGTAGTTCACATCTTCCTCATCATGTTTGTCGGCTCCATCGCTCCTTGTATGGCCTCCGCCAAGCACCTCGAGCATGGTTCACTCGGCTCAGTGCTCATCTTAGTGCTCTCAACTTCACTGGATCCAAGACTGACACCTCCCTCTTCTACCGCTGCAGTGAGGGTTCCTTGTTGTTTATTCTCATTTATGTCGATGACATTCTAGTGATAGGCAATGATCCCGGGGGCGTCACTCAGCTCATTGCATCCCTTAACAATGAATTTGCCATTCGTGATCTTGGCCCGGCTCACTTCTTCCTTGGCATCGAGTTGCGACCCCACCACGATGGTTGTATTTTAACTCAGTCCAAATACATCACCAGCATACTCCAGCAGTCTGGCATGTCCTCTGCTCGCCCTCTCTCAACTCCGATGGCTACGAGCGCTCTTGATCAGACTAATGCCTCCCCGCCTCTCCTTGATCCATCGCAGTATCAAAGTATCGTGGGGGCCTTGCAGTACGCCACTCTTACTAGGCCAGACATCTCCTTCGCTGTTAATTGCGCCTGCCAATATATGCACTCACCCACTGAACAACATTGGTCTCATGTCAAGCGCATCCTTCGGTATTTCCAAGGGACTTCAACGCACGGCCTATTGCTCTATAGGGATTCATCACGCCAGCTTCATGCCTTTAGCGATGCCGATTGGGTTGGAAATTCGTTGGATCGCCGGTCCACAAGTGCATATACCATTTTCCTTGGGTCTTGGAGTTCCAAGAAGTAGAGCATAGTTGCTCTCTCTAGCACAGAAGCGGAATACAAAGCCATTGCCAATGCTACAGCTGAGCTTCTCTGGATCCAATCTCTCCTCCGCGAACTCCGATTGGCAACGCCAACCCCTATTCTCTGGTGTGACAATATTGGCGCCACGTACCTTGCTGCAAAGCTAGTCTTCCATGCACACACTAAACATGTAGAGATCGACTTTCACTTTATTCGTGAGCAAGTCGCTAGTAAGCAACTCGTTGTTGCATACATCTCTACAAAGGACCAGCATGCCAATGCTCTTACCAAACCTCTCGCCCGACAGCGGTTCTTGGAAATGCGGTTCAAGCTCAATGTGGTACCTACACAGTGTGGATGACGGGATCGCCCGGGGAAAACGGGGTGTAATTACGGGTGTTTAGGGGACAAGGTGGAGAGAAGAAGAGAATGATCCTGATGCGGATGAACTAAATCGCCACGGGGTGTTGGTTTTGGTTTAGGAGAGAGGGGAAAGAAGAAGAGAATGTTATTGGTGGAAAGGAGAGAGGAGATGAATACTACCGGGTTTGAACGAGAAAACAGACGAGACGAAGAAAAGCACACGAAATTTGAACAGTTACGATACGGAACCTCCGCGAGGAACTCGTTCCATCTACGGGATTTTAACAACAAGAAAGTAAAATGAAGGGAAAGGATATGCCGAAATTAAAAAGGGGGAAGGGGAACCGCCGCGAGGAACTAGTTCCGTCCACAGGGCTTAATGGTTAGAGGAGGAGAGTTAGGGAAAGAAACCACTGCGAGGAACCAGTTCCATCCACGGGGCTTATTAATAGTTAGACGGTCAGACCACCGCGAGGAACTAGTTTCGTCCACGGGACTTAATAGTTAGAGGTGGAGAGTTAAGGAAAGAAACCACCGCGAGGAACTAGTTCCGTCCACATGGCTTATTAATAGTTAGACAGTCAGACCACCGCGAGGAACTAGTTCCGTCCACAGGTATGAAGTCATAGATGAAAAGGACCCGGTCGATTCTGAGGACAGCGATGTAGACGACACCGCAGACTTATATGCACAGGGTTTGAAGAGGTTCGATGAGCCATCATCGGCGGTGGATGAGCCTACAAAAGAAATTGATCTAGGAACCGAAGAAGATCCCAGGCCTATCATTATTTTCGCTAACCTCCCTTCAAGAGTAGAAGTTGATTTGATCCAAGTCCTAAGGGAGTACAGTGATTCTTTCGCCTGATCTTATGAGGACATGCTGGGTCTTGACCCCTCCTTGGTGGAGCATCATCTAGTACTTAAACCAGGGGCAACACCCATCAAGAAAAGATCAAGAAGATTTCACCCCCACATGGCCATAAAAATCAAAGAAGAGGTTGACAAATTATACAAGGCCAGGTTCGTCAGAGTTGTTTTATATCCTCAGTGGGTGGTGAACATTGTCCTTGTCATCAAGAAGGATGGAAAAGTGCGTATTTGCATCAATTTCAGAGATCTTAATAAAGCATGTCCCAAAGATGATTTCCCGCTGCCTCACATAGATGTCTTGGTGGATAATATCGCCGGGTTCGAAGCATTATCCTTCATGGATGGTTATTCAGGCTATAATCAAATCCGCCTCGCTCCTGAAGATCAAGAGAAAACTTCCTTCACCACGCCCTGGGGCACATATTGCAACGTAGTCATGCCGTTCGACTTAAAGAATGCGGGTGCCACCTACCAAAGGGCGATGATGGCTATCTTCCACGATATGATGCATATTTATGTGGATGCTTATGTGGATGACATCCTGGTGAAGTCAAGGACGAAAGAAGAATACCCCGCTATTCTGGCTAAGGTGCTGTAGAGAGCTATGGAGTATAAGCTTAAGATGAATCCAAAGAAGTGTGTTTTCAGAGTCTCTTCAGGGAAGCTACTAGGCTTTATAGTAAGCAAATGGGAGATTCAGATTGATCCCAACAAAGCAAAGGCCATAATGGACATGCCCCCTCCTAAAAATATTACGAAACTTCGAGGATTGATTGGCCGGTTACAGTGTATTAGAAAATTCATATCCCAACATTCTCAAAGATGTCGTCCATTCTATGAATTGCTCAAGGCGGGGGTCAAATTTGAATGAAATCAAGATTGCCAAAAGGCCTATGAGGACTTGAAAGTCTATCTATCCAATACCCCAGTTTTGCAACCTCCTGTCCCTGGGAAACCACTAATCCTATACATCTCGGTCATTGAGGACTCCCTAGGGGTGGCTCTAGCGCAAGTAGATAATGAAGGAAAAGAGCGGGTAGCTTATTACCTCTCCAGGTTATTTAACCCGGTCGAGACCAAATACATCACTATGGAGAAGACTTGTGCTGTCTTAGTGTGGGTAGTGCAGAAGCTTAAACACTACTTCCTTGCCCACCCAGTTAGGTTGATCTCTAGAATGGACCCAATTTACTATCTCTTAGAAAAAGCCATCCTTTCTAGTAGGTTGGCTCCCTAGCAGAGCTTCCTCTCTCAATTTGACATCACGTTCATCGTTCAGAAGGTAGTCAAAGGATATGCCATTGCTGAGCATCTTGTCCATCTTCCTATTCCTCACACTGACTCTATTCAGGACGATTTTCCGGATGAGCATCTTTCTGTCATCTCTCATCATCCCTTCTGGTCGCTGCACTTTGACGGTGCACTCAATTCTCAGGGCCGAGGGATAGGCGCTGTCCTTCTCACTCCGGAAGGGGTGACGATCTCACGGTGACACAAGCCGAAGTCGTCACGTCCCGGGACCGAGGTCCGCTCACCCGGGACTCGAATCGGCCAAAATGAAAACACCGGCTCAACCAGTCCCTTGAACGGTCCACACTGGGTCGCTCAGGGACATGCGGCTAGATAGGGGCCGCACCAAGAGTTAGGCGGTCAAGCACGCACCGCACAAACCCAGGGACATGCAGTCTTAACCAGACCGCACAAACGATGAATAGATAACACTTAGCAATACAGAGAGATGAATGGTTCCAACACGACCGTTCATCACCCCAACGATGAAACACGTGTACGGCTAGTCCCTAGCCGCACTTGGGAAGGGCGGCTAGAGCTTCGCCGCACAAGGCATGTGCGGTCGCACCTAGGCCGCACTACCTCCAACGCACCAAGGGTTGTGCGGTCAACCCCCGGCCGCACAACAGGACATGCGGCTAGCCTGTAGCCGCACACCTCAGTGCACAGGAAATCGGATGGGGATAAGCGGCTGGGCCTTGGCTGCACCTGGGTTATGCGGTCGTGCGATAGACTGCATAACCTCCACTACACGCCAAGCCACAGTGCAGCGCGCCGAGCCGATGTGCGGTCCAAACAGGGCTGCACAAGGGATGTGTGGTCTCTGGTTTGACCGCACAACCATCACGGCGAGCAACTCGCCGGGTTGGCCCATCAGAGACCTTCCCGCACCCCATTCGTGCCGAAACGAAGGGGACACGACGGCAAACACCCTAGCAAGCATCTAGACTCTGACTGGGGTCAAAATGATGCACGAATTGCAAGAAACGGGCGATTCTAACGAAATCACCCAAAAGGGCCACTGGACTTTCCGAGCTCCCCACGGTCAAACGGGACCGCCAATCAACGCAAAATTGGTATCAATAGAACGTTGACGTTCCCAAGAGTCCATTGACTCCGACCGATCGTAAAATCATCACCGTTTTTTGGCGAGGCCTATGAACCCCGAAAAACTACGACGAGCCAGAACTCGCTCGTTCTTACACCGTAAATCACAAAACCAAGGGAAAATGAAGTGCATGCGTCAGGGATCCGTCCCCCTACCTCCACCGAAGATCTCGCACGCTGAAGCGACTAAACCACGCCAAAATCGCCAAAACACGAACCACGCCGATTCTCAAAATCCACCGAGGGATCGAGCCACGCCACGCTCGAACCGCCGCTCCATCCCACGTTCCGATCTTCTCAACGCGTCCCCACCTCGGTCAGCTCCACACGGTCGCGCACCCCGCGCTGAGAGGTCAAGAGACCGGAGAGAAACGAGAGAGAGAAGGGAGGGTGAGAAATGAGAGGGGAGAGAGAGGGTTGAGGGTTTAAATAGGAAAAATCTGATTTTACAAAAAAAATATCAAAAAATAGAAAATCACGTTTTCGCGATCCTCGGAACACACCGATCGCAACGGTATCACTCACGCCTGGGTAAACGACCCGGTTCACCCGCTGCGGAGTTCCGCAAGATTTGTCGAAACTCGAGTCGAAAACAGAAAAACGCACAAAAAAGGTCGCGGAATGTCTCCGGGCCTCCGAAACAATTCTGGATCGCGCCGATCCGAGCATGAAAGATGTATGAAACGTAATTTCAGACACAACGGAGTTAGACACTCCAAGAAAATAGATCTGGGCCCCAAAAATAAGGATTCAAAATACCAAAAAAGAATCCGATAAGACCCAATAAGGATCCGGGGCATCACATGATGCCACCACCCCCCTCTTCCACATTCTTCTACATTCAAAACACATTTTTAAATATCCTCCTACTATTTTCACGCCCCATAGGGGTTAAAAAACCACCAACCCCCCAGGTATTCCCCTTCCTTTTATGCATATTGATTATATTAGTCTTATAGATACTACACTCTTCCAGGACTAATTGGGTTGTTTTCTTTCTGTCTCTACACTCATTTGTAGGTCTACAACACTCCTAACACGAGGCCCAGCTCTTCTGGCCGGCCAGGAGAGGTGAAGGTTTGAGTTCTACATCACATTTTCTGGGTGCGCGTAGCGGTCATCGTCCGACCGTTTGAGTTCCTTTGCGACCATCGGAGGACCATTTGCCTTAGTCTTCCGGTCACAGGAGGACCGTTTCCTACTCTGCACCTTAGGCTTTCTCCCGCGTACGAGTGTGCTTCACCCAGCTTATTTCCAAGGTACATAGTGTGGTTCTGTCTGCATTATTTACTTTGGTATCGATCACATCTATCTCTTTGGGTATTTGTCATCATATTTCTCCATTTCTCTATTATTTCCTTTCTTCTTAGTTGCTCCACGCCTGCGGCATGTGTTTACTTTTATCTCCATCATTGTTCCACGCCCACGACGTGTGTTTAATTTATTTTCTACCTTACTTTGCACTGTTGAGATGACATACCCACATGCTTTAATGTTCATGTTATTGTTTGCTTGAGCTTGGCACATATCACACACTTCATATTCCATCTCACCCACTTTTCACCCACCTCATACATATCTACACCAGACACCTGGGCGGGCAGCCCTTTGGCTGCCCAGAGGGCTTCACACCTAGGCAGCCAGTACTCTGGCCACCCAATGGGTGGAAACGGCCAATTCGTTGGCTGTCTCACTGCTGCAGGTCCCCTCTAGAAGCCAACTTTCAAAGGATCATTCCCACACCCATTTTCACCCCCTCTAGGCTTGAAAAACCCTAGAAAACAAGGGAAGATCATTCGATGACTACAGAACCATCGATTAAACCCGATTTGAGCTATAAATATGTTCTCACGGCCCTTAAGCATGAAATCTCTCAAACATGCAAATATCCCTCTCACTAGCCTCAAACACCACGGATCGGAGGGGAAGTCATAAGGGATGAGTTTAGGATCTATCCCCCTACCTGCTAGATGATTCAAACACCAAGGGAGCTCGACCCTTGTCGGCCTGTGCCGTCCACACACCCGTGGATGGGCTCACGGCCACGCCCGCGAACCCATGAACCGCCTCCTCCACCTTCGCTCATGCTCCGCCTAGTAGCCACCATTGTTGGTCATTCACCCCCAGCACGCGCCGTCTACAGCCGGAGAGGAGAGGGAGGCCTCACGATCAGAGTGGAGAGGGGAAAGTGAGGAGAGAGAGGGGATGACGTGACACAACCTAGGGATGGCAGCAACTAGACCGAAGTTCCCTGGACCTAGCAAAGCAAGCACAATTTGCAATAACAAAAAAACTAACGTCGGCAGACACTTACCCAGTGCACACACTTAACCCGAGGGTGACTCAGTGATGCCAAGTCGAGGATGTGGGATGGGACCCTTGCTAGTGGAGGGCCAACAAGGCTAAGGTTATCCTCCCGAGGGTAAAAACGCCCGAATCAAAGGGCAGGCCATGTGTCGAGGGGCACGGGGTTCACTCGCTGTAATACCCCAAAATTTTTATTTCAATTTTACTAGTGAATTAAAATTTTTTATAGAATTAATTAGCATTTTTTCAGTTAACCAGGGGAATAACCTTGTTCCGTAGGTGCTGCTCTCGCCGATCCTCAATACGGATGGGGAACTCCGGAAGAGACAGATCGGGAGTCACCTCGAGCTAAACGAAATCCTCCAAAACATGAGAGTCATCGGGCATGTACTTCCACAACATCGAGACATGAAAAACATCATGCACCGCTGCCAACTCCGAGGGTAACTGCAACCGATACGCAACCTCGCCAATGCGCTCTATGATGGGAAAAGGGCCAACATAGCGGGGACTCAATTTTCCACGTCGGCCAAAGCGCATCACCCCCTTCATAGGAGAAACTCTCAAGAATACTCGATCGCCGACAATAAAACTGAGGGGCTGCCTTCTCCGATCGGCATAGCTCTTCTACCGACACTGAGCCGCCAACATGTTCCGACGGATCAAGTGCACCACGTTCACACACCGTTGCACCAACTCTGGTCCCATCATAACACGCTTACCAACCTTGAACCAATCAAGTGGAGTCCGACACGGTCGCCCGTACAACGCCTCATAGGGAGCCACCCCAATGCTCGAATGATAGTTGTTGTTATAGGCAAACTCCACCAATGGTAGATGGTGAATCCAACTCCCCTGTCACTCCAGGCAACATGACCTCAGCATGTCTTCTAGCATCTGGATGGTCCTCTCTGACTGACCGTCTGACTGAGGGTGATAGGCCGAGCTAAAGGCTAACTCAGTGCCTAGAGCTCTCTAGAAACTCCTCCAGAATCTAGAAGTAAAACACGGATCTCGATCTGACACGATGGAAATGGGGATTCCATGCAAAGGTACGATCCGCTCCACATAAAGATGTGCCAGCTCGGACACACTCCAGCTGACTCTGATCGGTAACAATCGAGCCTTCTTTGTCAGCCTATCCACAAGCAACCAAATGCTGTCATGCCCACTCGGAGTCCTCGGCAATCCCACCACAAAATCTGTGGTCACGTGATCC
Organism: Amorphophallus titanum; assembly: GCA_024336825.1. NCBI lineage: Eukaryota > Viridiplantae > Streptophyta > Magnoliopsida > Alismatales > Araceae > Amorphophallus > Amorphophallus titanum. The sequence goes on from JANBPO010002596.1 coordinate 16,971,601, forward strand.
CATTTCCACGTAGGAACTTCCAAGTGTTGAAGCGTACCACCCGGTCGCTGGTGTTCCGCCTTCACCTACTGACAGGTCAGGCACCTGGCCACGAACTCAGTAATATCTCTCTTCAGACCAGGCCACCAGAACAGTCTCCTCAAGTTTTGATATATCTTCGTCGCACCTGGATGTACAGTATACCTGCTCCCATGTGCCTCTAGTAACACCGCACGTCTCACCTGCTCCTCGATTGGGACATACAGCCTACCTCGGAATCTCACAGCACCCTCATTGCCGAGCTCCACATCGGCCATAGCCAAAATTCAGGGCAACTCAGGGTCTGCGTGCTAAGCCTCTGTCACTTGACGACGGATGGCTGGTCTGACAGTCAAACTCGCAAGCATAGCTGATCCTGGCTCTCGGGGAACCTTAAGCCTAAAGGTTACCTCTGGCACTTGTTCCCAAAGCCTCCATTTTCTCAACATCATCACACTAACCACGACCTTCCTGCTCAAGGCATGTGGATGCACTTTTCATTAAATTAGTTGATTTATTCGTTTATTGGTTTATTAAGTGCGTTGGCGTGCCAGTCACAGAGTGACGGTTTATTCGGACTTCATGGAAGCCCAGGGTGTGCTCGATCTGACCAATCAGACAATTGCGTGATTCGGGTTAGGACCAAAACCCGCCGCGTCATAAAAGTCACGGCGTCATTTACATCCCCTCGGAGAGGGGAACACCCTTGATTAATCGCCAGGAATAAGGGCCCTACGGCCTAAAGAAAAACGTCATAGACGCCCAGGACCTGTCGAATGACGAGCTGAGAATCCCCGTACACTTTGATGCACTTGATGTCCATCTCCAGTGCCAACTGAAGCTCAATAATTAGCGCTTCATATTCTGCCTCATTATTAGTCAAGGACTTCATGAGAGCGCAAGAATTGTGGAGAATGCCGCCTTGCGAGGATACAAAAACTATCCCCGCGCCTGAGACAAAGTCTGTAAGGCTGCCTGCTCTTTTGATTGTTCGGGAAGCACCATCAAAATACAACCCCCAATGTGGGAGGTCGAGAGTGAGGATGCCTGACTCCATCGGTGGTGGGACTTTTTCAGAATGCTCCCTAGTTTCTTGAGAAGGCACCAACACCTCCTCATCTGGCAGCTCGAAGTTGAGTGGCGAATCTTCTGGCACAAGATGCGCTGCTAAAAATTTCGCCATTCCTTATCCCTTGATTGCCTTACGCGGGACAAAGGTGATGCCGAACTCCATAAGGATAAGTGTCCACTTGCCGAACCTACCAGGGAGGACGGGTTGGCTGAGCAGATATTTGAGTGGGTTACACTTTGAGATGAGCTCCACCCAGTGAGCTAGAAGGTAGTGCCTTAGCTTCTGGACAATGAATACCAAAGCTAGGCACACCTTTTCCATGGGCGCATACCAGTGCTCAAGCCCGATCAGCTTCCGGTTGAGGTAGTACAATGGTTGTTCCTTGCCCTCTTCATTGATCTGGGCTAGCAGCACCCCCAAAGAGGCATCCATGGCAGCAATGTAGAGAATAAGGGACTTCCCTCTGACAGGCGCCCCTAGGACTGGAGGAGTCAGCAGGTACTCCTTGATTTGTTCGAAGGCCTTCTGACAACCTTCATCCCATATGAAGGGTGCTCCTTTCTTCATCAATTTGCCGAAAGGCAGACATCTTCTTGAGAGATTAGAAATAAACCACCTAATGTAGGCGAGTCTTCCTTGAAGAAATCTGAGCTCTGTCAAGTTCTTGGGCGGAAACAGTCCTCTTATGGCCTTAATTTTGTCAGGGTCGATCTCTATGCCTCGATACCTGACGATGAAGCAGAGGAACATGCCACTGGAGACGCCGAAGGCGCACTTCATTGGGCTCATCTTGAGCTGATACTATCGAAGCCTTTCGAAGACTCGACGCAAATCGACCAGGTGATCTTCCCGCCTCTTTATCTTGACGACCAAGTCATCGACGTAGCTTTCGACAAGGTCATGCAGCATCTCGTTGAAGATCTTGGCCATCGCCCTTTGGTAGGTTGCGCTGGCATTTTTCAGACCGAATGGCATCCTTTTGTAGTTGAAGATCTCATCAGGAGATCGGAAAGCCGTATGGTCTTTATCTTTGATGGCCATGCGGATTTGATTGTAACCCGACAACCCGTCCATGAAGGACAGAGCTTCGTGACCAGTGGTCATGTCGACCATTGTCTCGGTGATTGGGACAGGGAAGTCGTCCTTTGGGCATACCTTATTCAAATCCCTGAAGTCGATGCAGACTCGGACTTGGCCGTTCTTCTTCTTCACTGAGACTATGTTAGCGAGCCACACAGGGTATATGCAAGGCTCTATGAAGTCCACATTGAGCATCTTGTCAACCTTAGTATTGACCTTCAGCTCCAGCTCGTGGCGCATACGTCTTTGAGCTTGTTTGACTGGCTTGACTGTTGGAAGTATTGCCAGCTCATGTTCAGCCACAGAAGGGTCGAGCCCGGGCATTTCTTTATATCCCCCACCACTCTTTCTCTCTCTCCCGTAACACACACTCTCTCTCTCAAATCACCCTCTCACTCTCTCTCTCTCCAACGTCCTCTCCTCTCTCTCCCCTTCTCGATTTTGGTGATTTCAGGGTCAGACCAAGGCGCGGGAGGTACCATTGGAACCAGTGCGATGAGAGGAACACGTTGATGCCCTCCATCGCACGGTTTGAGGGACGGTGGAGCGAGACGGGACGAGTGGGGCGCGGTTCCCACCTTGCCCGCATGAGGCCGAAACGCCGATTTCGGGATGAATGAGGTAGGGGGATGGATTCACCTCCTCGCTAGGAACACATCCATATCACATGCACGCCCATCCACGGTAGTTTGGCCTAGCTAATGTCCATTTTTAATTTTTTTCCTAAAAATGTGTTAATTTATGTTTTTAATCGTTTATGGGCATTGTAATTACGTTATCTAGCTTCTGTTGCCGTGTATGGATGCGTGGCATGGCAGGTTTTCTGTTTTTACAGGTTTTTGTAAGCGAACCTATCGATTTCAATCGACCGGGGAGTGGTTTGGTTTCAAACCGAACCCGTTCGTCGCCCAGCTCACATGGCGGTCACACTAGTGACCGTTATGTGCTTAACGCACCGCCTCTGGCGCGTTATGCTCATATAGCGGACCACCGTCAGTCTGTTATGCTAATCTATACTATAGATAGGTCATTAGTGACGCGGGATGGGACCCGGTCGTAACTACGACTTAATGGATAGCAAGCAAGGCCGAACAGGCCGGGTTGGACATTGCAGACAAACACGTGGCGCACTCAGAATTTGGGTGTAACCCGGCGATGGGGAAGATGGGCTTTGACCCACAAGCCATCCACGTGGTCAAAACTCGTGAGTTGGGTCAGTGGGAGGCCGACCTGAAGGGGTGGGATCACCAGGATTCAGCCAGGGTAGACCTCGCGCCCGAGGGCACTATGGGGTCACTCTCTTGCGTGGCAGCAAATTCACATGTAACGGGGGATGGGACCAGGCTCTCTCTCACCGACGGCATGACCACAAAGAAGATACGAAGGGACAAACCATAGGGGAGCAAGTGATCAGCGATGTACCTTACCAAGCCTGAAAAGGCCAGCGCCAATCGGAGACGATGGTGAGCTAGGAAGCATGCGTACCCGGTGGACACGCTACGCCGAGGAGGATTGGCAAAGTCCCTACTAATACATGTACTATGCTCCACGCAAGGAGGGGGGTTCACGGGGGTGGGGGCAATCAATTACACGCACTACCCTCTCGCAGGAGGGGGGGATGAGGGGAGGGGAAGCCAAGCAGCGATCGTACGGCGCCATCCAAAGTCCAATCATGGTGCTGCCAATGTCGGGACGAAGCTTGAGGGATGCCGAAGGATGCCAGCAAGCCCGACGTTGAGCCGTTGCCGCTGGAGGGTGGGGGTGGCCACTGCCATTAGCCTGCATGGTTCTGCCTTGTAGGACTAGTTGGTGCAGTCGTGGTGCGTCAGCAGGTACACTCGCTGATGAGCTCCAAACGCGGCGGGAACAGCTCGTGGGCATAGCAAACAGGGGGTACTATGGATCATCAAGAGCTGGTGGCCGTCTGAGCTCCTGTCACGCCCCGAACCGATAGCAGCGGAACGTGTAGTTCGGAACGCGGCAGTGTAACAATCGTGAACAATCAGAGCAAACATAAGACATCAGACTTTAGGGCCCATTATCATGGCAAACACAACCTTTATTGATATTTGACGGCTCTCCAGGAATTAATTGTTGCTGGAGGTAAGCTGAAGGAGTTGGCGCATATGGGCATGCTCCGACAACTCCGAATCTGGCGTCTGGAGGAGGTCATGAGCAAGGAAGAGGCCCTTCAAGCGAGACTAGAAGCCAAAGAGCATCTGGATGTGTTGGAACTGAAGTGGAGTGACGACCGACCGTATCGAGATCCGTCGTTGTTGCATGATCAGGAAGTCGTCGATGCCCTGCAACCTGTGAATAGCATTAGGGAATTGCTTGTCAAAAACTACAGGGGAATCAACTCTCTGAGATGGATGGAGGGTCCATCATGGGCCTCAGCCTCCACCTTCTTTTAGTTGCAAAGAGTTGAACTCTAGGATTGCAAGAACTGGGAGGTCCTGCCACCTCTCGCTCAACTGCCCTGCCTCAAGTTCCTAAAAATCAAAGGAATGCCGGCAGTGACACGAATAGGTCCTTAGTTCATCAACTACTACTATGAGGATGGAGGTGGAGGAGGGGTCCGACCGCAGCTGGGGTTCCGGTCACTGGAGGAGTTGTGGTTTGAGGACATGACCGAGTGGGAGGAGTGGGAGGCACCACCCCACCAGCAGCTGTTGTTACTTCCTCGACTCTGCAAACTCATTATTTTGGGCTATATGAAGCTGAAGGAGTTGCCGCCGCTTCCTCCCACACTAGACGATCTTACGATTGTCTATGTGGGGTTGACTCATCTACCCAGATGGCAATGCTTTGATGTGACACCGTCAACTTGGTCGTCCTTCCCCTCCTTGTCCTCCTTGGCCATTGTTGATTGTCCTAACCTGACCTCCCTCGGCAATGGGTTGCTACAACAACCTCTGTCGACTCTTAAGTATCTCGAAGTTGCCATATGCCTGGAACTTGCCTCCCTGCAAGATACATAATTCTGGAACCTCCCCTCACTCGAGGAGTTGATCATCACTGACTGCCCCAAGCTCTCATTGCCACCTTTGGCAACACAGGAGGATGCCCAGCCTTCATCACTCCAACATGTAGCTATCCACAGCTGTTCTAATATGACAGGGGAGGACCTACTGCTGCCAAGAGTACAGAATCTCACCTCTCTCTCTGATCTTGGCATAGACGTTGACTCCCCAGACACCGTGGCAACGGCGGTTGGACAGCTGACATCTCTCACATATTTGTCCATTGTGGGTGACAGTCATGTCGACGACATAGCTCTGTCAACATGCCTGCGGGGCCTCACCTCCTCCCTCAAGTATCTGTACATCTGCGGCTTCTCTGCCATCACGACCCTAGCTTCTTCTTCAGAGGAGGTGTGGCGTGGTCTCATGGCACTTGAGAAATTGAAGATTAACAACTTCCCGAAGCTCCTCCACCTGGGCCACGTTTCCCTCAGGAGCCTTCGGATCGTGTCAAGCATCCCGGAGCAGATCACAATGTGGCTTTGGTAGTGCCCTTCTCTGAAAGAACTGAGAATCGATGACTGCCCCCAGCTCACCTGCATCGATGAGGAATTGGAGATGGCCCTGCTCGACCTGGCCCCGTCCCTGCATGATCTATGTTTTTGGTATTGTGAGAACCTCCGAGTCCTGCCCACCATGTTGAGGAACCTCTCCTCCCTTGGTCATTTGTTTATTATTAAGTGCCCAAAGATCGAGTCCTTGCCGTCTGCGGGCCTGCCCAAGTCTCTAGACCATTTGGAGATCAGTGGATGCCCTGAATTGGTGGATCGCTGTAAAAAGATTTAATCAACTCCAGGCAGTCAGCTCTGATGCGACAGAGGTCCCGCAGGGTCTTCTTAAAGTCATCTTTCGCCACTGAAGGTAGCTTGGCCTATGGCGCCAATTTGCCCTCTCGGGCCGCCTTGCGGGTGACTATGTAGTCGGCCATATCCTTGCTCTTGCCATGCCACAAGCGTTGGAGGTGCTCCGGATCAACGTCGAGTATGGGCACGGGTTGCCGGTTCAGGAACCTTCTCTCTACCCCATCCCAGCAATCGGTCTTGTGTGATTGATAAAAGGCCGTGCGGGCGTTCCACTACTTTACATATTCAGGTGTCACCCGAGGGACGCGACCAGGGGCTGGCACTCTGAAGGTGGCAGCGTCTGCTCAGTGGAAGAAGTACCACCAGACTCTAGCGTTCTCCGCGACGAAGCCTCCCCGAAAAGTCCGCGTCACCAGACCGAACTGGGCACTGTGTACGGAAATATGCTGGTTATAGCCAAAATTTTGACCAAAGCGGAAGGGGTAATATGGCTCCAGTAGCAATGTCTCCCCCTTTCTGAATGCCAGCACGCTGGGACGGATGGACAATGCCCAGTCCCTCAGCTCGGGTTCCCGCAGAGGGCGAACCACATTTTCTTGACTAATTGGGTGGATGTACTTCTCTACCTGGTCATCCTTGCACTCTCTTCTGCTGTTCACCAGGGGGCTGGAGTGCACAGCCAGTGCCCAAAAGTGAATAGTCTCGGTGGCATCTTGAGGAACTGTTGTCAATCGGCCCCGGATATCATATAGCCGCAAAGAGGTAGAGGCCGGCTCAGCATTGGCAAACTCTAGCATCCACGGCACGAGCCCCCAGTCCTAGATAGCACGCGGGGTGAACTCCAGAAATAGAGAACAAACCCACGCATTGAAGAAATGCAATGGGCACACATACTGGGCCTGCCGCGGGAACTGATGGGTGCAGACATCCCCCAGTGCCTTGTATATCAGGCAAAGGGTGGCAGGACATAGAGATAGCTTAATCCCCCATGCCATCTGGCACGCTGGGTAGCATCTGGCCAGATCACTGTTTCATCTCTGTACGGCATTGCAAATGAACACAGCCAATACATTAAGTAAGCCACGTAGTGTGTCAGTGGATCGACCACCATCGGGATGGGCCCGCTCTGGTGCCCCCTGGAGGGGATCTTCGTGTCCGTCTTGGGCTTCGCACGCTTCTTGCGGGCAACCACGGTGCTGACGCATGGGAAGTCTTCATGCTGCTTTGGCCCATCATAGAAGTATTGTAGCCACAGGGTCATCCTGACCCTCTTCCTGTCCCCACGGCGAGGCTGCCTTTCACCATGGGCCGACTGATATAGCTCTCGGTACACCTTCATCAGGTACCGATACGAGTATCCCAAAGAATAATAGCCATCCCTATCAGTTTCATCTTTAATCAAGTCTAGGAGGCACACCTCTTCATAGGGCTCCCCATCTATGGGCAAGCCACTCAGCTGGCTGAGGCTCCACAAGTCCAGTGACGTCTCGCCCTTCGCCGTGTAAAAAGTGTTATTCTCTGCACTGAAGACTTCAATCATTCCGCAGCAGAGCCCCTTTGAAATGGAATAGCCATAGCGGGAGGCGTAGTGTAACGATCCAGAGCTCAGGGTACCGATAACCCGATACAAGTATCGACTTACCGCTACCAAGAACTGGGGATGCCACCCAAGAGGCTGATGAGGCCCCTGAAGGGTTAGTGGGGGTTGTTGAGGATAGTGGATAGGGGACACTGTAGAGATCTACAGTCGTGACCCCTTCTCCAAACTGGGCGAGCTTGGTCTCAACGATCCACTCGATCATCTGGCACTGTGCCATGAGATTTTCTGGCACCGGCGTGTTGGATGGCCGTGGTTGAGCCTCGGCCAAGGGCGTGCTGAACCCATCAATGGTAGGGGTCCGAGCAGCTACCGTGGAGGCGTTAGCACCATTTTGCCCACCTGGCGGGATCGGTGCCTCCGTCGAAGGCCCAGTGGGTAGCTGAGGGTGGTGGTCACATTCCTGAAGCAAGTCTTGTAGAAGGGCCTTCAAGTGCTGGTTCTCCTTCATAAGAGTCTCGAGAGTTACCTCTTGGACTTCACCGACCGGAGGGTCATTATTGACCGATTCTACATTAACGGGGGTGGCACGCTCCTCAATGAGAACTTCCTTTGCTCGTGTCGATGCCTGAGGCTTGGCAGAAGTGCCGACATGGCCGACCGGAGTCGGCGACTGAGTTGGGTGATGAGGTCTCCTGAAGTGAGATATGGGCTAGTTCAGATCGTCAGTCTGAACCTCAGGATGGTGCCCGGCAGTGTAGCACGCGAACACCCTGACTGCGTCATTGAGGAGCCAGATCGTCCGCCTCTTCTAAGAACGCCTCTTGGGGTGGATGGGTGCCCCCAGCCTATCAAAGACCGAGGTGCGTTACAGAGGAGTCTCCATTGCGACATCTGCCTGAGGAGAACTCGAGGCTGGATATTGGTGGGGCCCAAAATGGGCCCGTCTCTATTTTCGCCTATCTGAAGGAGAGGCGATGAGGGGCTAGGCACCATCGGATGATGCGACTGTAGGGCCAGCTGTACCTTGCTTGGCGTAGCACCCTAGTGCCCGAAAGGGGTTGCTGAGACGCGCCTCCCAGACAGCTTGAGCTTCCTCTGGGGTAACCCAGATCCTTCTCAAGTTAGATTACTGGCCCCCCTCATCCCTATGTCTCCGACGGGACTTGGGAGCTGGGATGCCGAACTGGCACTGGTGCCTTTGTGTCGTTACCATAGCATTCACCCTTTTGAGTTCTGCTTTGTCTTCCTGCATTTGACGCAAGAGGCTAAAGCAGTTGGTAGTAGGGACCATAGAGACGATCTATTCTGGAGTTACAATGGGTTCGCCCCCGTCCAGGCGAATCCCTAAGTCCCCGACAAGAATGGACTTGCTGGAGTTACTGGTGGCAGCAGCTGGTCGCCTGCCCTTATGGCTGCGACGATGCTTCTTCTAGGGAGTCGAAGACGATTCCGCTCCAAGGTGGTAGACTAAGAAAACCCAGTCCGTGAATGCTAGTGGCGCGAGGCCACTGATCGGGAATACCAGAATGGGCCCCCAAGACGCATAGTCTATAGTGGAGGCTGGTAGCTGGGTAACTCAAGTGTAAGCCATCGCCTGAGCCAATAGTAGTGTTGTAGATGCTCGCAACGATGTGCTTGCACCTGGAGCTGACACTGCAGGGGGTACTGGGATGCTGGTGACCCGAGGCCTTGAGCCTAGACTGGGAGCTGGCAAGATCGGAAGGTGTGATAGGAGGCCCTTGATCCATGCCGGGGTCGCCGTGTCCTATATAGGCAAACTAGTGCTGGGAATCAGCGTTGTCAGGTTGTGGGAGTAGTGCCCCCGAGATAAAGTCGAGAGATCCGGAGCCTGACGCGGATCAGTCATGCCAGACGTCATCCGCGGGAAACCCTGGGATTGTATGCCCGGTCGGGTTCCACATCTTTTCAAACATCTCCTTCTGGCTGGAGGGTTGATAAAGAGGAATCCTTTGTCTTCTGACCACCTCGGCCGCGCGGACAGTCATGTAGGGAAGCCCCGAAATTGGGACGTGTGGGTCATGCAATTCGTCAGGGAGTCAGCAATCATCATCTCCTCTGACTGGCTATTCTTCGGCCACATAGAAAATAGTGGGCAGGCCTTCAGGATTCGACACCTCGAAGGTCCTCAGTTGCTCAGCTGCTTGGCAGTCGAGCTCCACTACTACTTAATGATTTCTAGCGGGACTTTGACATCCTCTAGCAGGTCCTCGAGGCAAGGTGCCCCCGGTGTGGGATAGATAGCGAGGGGAAATGTCCTAAATACCCCTTCTTCTTCTAAAATAAATGACACATGCGGAGGAGCCACATAGCCTGGGGGTGGCAGAGGAAACCAGCCATCCGATTTTATTTTCTTCTTCCCTTTGTCCTGGGCAGCTTTAGGAGCTTGCTTCGTCTCTTCCAGGTATAGATTAGCATCTAACAGATGACACTCGAACACCTCGAACGGGTGGAGGTTAGCAAAGATTCTGACTTCTTTTCCCTCACAGGGGTACTTGATGCACTGGTGTAGAGTGGATGACACCACTCTATTCTGGTGTAGCCAAGGCTGACCAAGCAACGCCTTGTAGGAGGTGTTGGAGTTGATTACATGGAACTGGACCATGGTGATGAAGTCGCTGAAGGCCAGGTCAAATTCTGCAACCCCCATGGGCACCTCGCATTTCTGGTTAAAACCAGCAATCTTGACGTTCTTGACTTCGAACAAATGCACATCAAAGTAATGCTTCTGGTACACCCGATAGGGGAGTATGTTGACTGCTGCTCCTGGGTCAATCAGGACCCTGTTGATAGGCTGTCCATTCAGCTACCCTTTCATGTAGAGCAGCCTGTTATGACTGCAGGTGGGCAAAAACATGTCATCTTTTGTGAAGGCTACGGCCACCTCCGGTGGCATCTCCGCCAGGCAGGCTTCAAGGTGTGCTGGCGTCTAGAGTGCAGCAATGATGGCTTGCCGTGTTTCTTCATCTAGGGATAGCATCTCCCAGACGGTGAACCGGATCGGGATCTTCTTGAGATGCCTGACTATTCGGTCGGTAGCCTGAACCTTGAGGAGCTTCATTTCTTCGGCCTTGCCGCGTCTGCCCCCACCCTGGGCTTGGGGTGTTGGGTCAGAGGACGCCTGGTCTGCTGGGTCTGCTGAGGCTGGTGGAGCCTGCTGGGTTGACTGGGCTTCCTCTTTCTCTTGCATGAATTCGGCAAGGTTGGGGACGCCGTCAAAATCTCCTTTCGGTTGAGGAGGGGCTGCTACCGGCGGACCCAGGAGGCTGCTTGCTACTTCGGCCGGCTGGGGCCCCCATGGGCGTGGCTGCCCTCCAGATCAGGCCATCAAGAATTCGGTGAATGATGGAGTACCCTGGCTTTTGGGTCCTTTGGGGTAGAGACCTGATGGAGGAGGGACCTCTGCACCTCGAACCTTAGGCTCAGGGACCTAGTATGGTTGTTCCCCTTTGAGCAGGATGTTGCGGTCAGCCGGAGGAGGGTGTCCCCATTTCCTTCCCAATCTGGTGGCATGCTGGGAAGTGGATGCTTTAGCCTGATTCGCCTCCGCTAGTTCATAGGGTGTTTCTTCTTCCTCTTCCTCCAGAGAGAGGGCAGTGTCAAACAATGCCGAGAGTGTATTGCAGGCACGTTATTATTTAACCGGGGTGTTACATAGTCATAGCATCATTTACAGAAGTCATGTCATAGCTACATCAGGCCTCTCTCTCTGGCCTGTCACTATCTCCGGCTCCCTCATGCCTCTTCGATGGCGGGGCCATCGCAGAGCTAGCCTCCTCTCGCTCACGCCGGCGACGTCGCTCCTCGTCCTCGTTCCTCCGGCGACCGGAGGAGCTGGTGAAGTAGCTGCGGTACGAGCCGTGTGTACCGTGGGTGCTGTCTCTCTGAAGCCCGCTGCGCTCGGGTCTCCAGCTCAAGCCCTCCAAGATCCCCTCCAGTCTCACCGTCTAAAGTCGAGCTTGCTCCACCTCAGTCCAGTAATGCTCTGCCTTGGCCCAGACCCGCTCCATCTCTGTCGCCCCGACTTGAAGTCACTCGAGCTCTATGCGAAGGAGTGCTGTCTCGACTGCGTCCATCGATCTGCTCCGCGCGATCTCCTCCCGATGGCAGGCAGCCTCCTCTCATGCTACCGCATGGCTCTACTCCAGCTCCTCCCTCAGTTGGGTCAACTCGATCATCTGCATATACACGCATCATGGTCAGTCAATCGCATTTCATAAGCATAATCAACATGGAAAGCGTAGTATACTTACCCTCTCGGAGAGCACTGCCTCGGCCGCCTCGGCCCGTGCCACCATCTGCGTAAACTCTGCCTCCTGCTTGGCATGGTCCGGAGCAGTCTGGGAAGAGGAGGAAGGTGCGTCAGCCCCCTGACGCTAGGCTCCCTCGGCTCACTGCATTTCAGAAGTCCAGGGTTAGCCATTTCATAAGCATAATAATAATCAAGTGCATAATTAAGTTTAAGGGTTAGTGAAACTCACCAAGAGGGCCAGTGTCTGTCAGAGCTCGTCTCGCTCCTGGATAGTGGAGTGGAGGAGGCCCTGCAACTCCTCGATCCTTCCCTGGAGGTCGATATGCATGTAGGAAGTCCAAAGGTCAGTGCATAATCATATAGAAAGCATAATGAGAAAGCATTAGAGTTAGAAGTCATACCGATCAGCGGGCACCACGGAACACCTGGTCCCTATAGTGCCGGGCATAGGTGGTGTAGTAAGCCTCCTCGCTCTCCGCCCGAGTGGACACCACTCGCCCAAGTCGACTTCTCTACAGCTCGTGTCATCTAGTCCACCACCGTGGCCAACCATCGGGGGTGTCATCCAACGCACTCCTCCGGCTTCTCTGGTGCCGGAAACTCGATGGCTGGCTGATGGACGCCGATCGACCTCATCACCAGGCAGAAGAAGAGGGGCTCCACTACGTTCATGCAATGCAGCCAGATATCACACCCAGAGTAGGCAAGGGCTACCACCAACCAGGGCTAACCCTCGTGTGCCTCACTCTCATACGGTGTCCACCGAACCTGTCAAATAGGAAAACTGCATTAGCATCATAAGCATATAAGTTACATTTAAATGAAAGGGTTTTGAGTCTAGATTCTTACCGAGGCGAAGGGCAGTGTGTCCAGGTCATCCTGGATCCCTCGGACCTATCTCCACAGGGACCTAGTCTTCCGTGGAGCCGTCCACTGCCTGGCAATAGGCAGCTACTCCATGTAGGTCTCCTCACCTCTCCCTAGCCGACGTAGTCGCACGTAGGCCCACACCTGCATTACATTTCATCGAATGTCAGCATATAGCACATATAGGAATCATATAGTAAATTGCATAGTCAGTTTAAGGGTCAAGTCGTACCTAGAGTAGGGGTGAGGGGTTATCCCCCTCCGTCGCTGAACCTGTCAAGAGACACAGCATTATACAATGTCCCAGTGTTATAACCAGAAAGTAACAAATGAAAAAGGGATGGCGTATCCCAAATAAGGCCGTACCTGGAGCCCCGAAGGGGGTCGATGGCAACAGTACCAGCTACTCCGGCTTCAATGCCAGCACCTGGGCTGCGTTCGCCATGGCCTCCCGGATGTCCCACAGAGTGCGGGCGCACTCAATTAGGGACAAGAACTCCACGAGCCCGGTAGACCCGATCGCGTGAGCAATATGCCACCGCCAGTCGTCGATCGCTGAGTTGGCAAAGCTCCCGTGCTGGAGCTCCCGACCCAGCGAACCCTGGCTCTGAAAGCTACAATCGGCCAAAAATTGGGCCCACTAGGCCTTAGGCGCCCTCGGCCAGGACCCCTTTCCACCTGTCGCAGCTGCTCTTGTCGAAGTCTGCACCAAGGGCTTCAGTGCCCCACCACTGCTCTGACTCCCAGAAGTCAAACCCCGGCCACCCCGGGGCCACCTCTCCATAACCCGCTCAATCTCTCGACGAATCTGAGCAACGCGGGTCCTCAGGTACCCGTCATCCAGCGCAATAGGAGGTAAATCCTCTCTCAGCAAGCGGCTCTCCTCCGCCTTCCAGATCGCGGAGGCCTTCTGACAGTACAGGTGGCTGTGCTCGAACCACCACCTGGCGTAGTGAACGTCAAACCTCCCTCGATGTCCCTGTCCCGGCATCGGGAACTGCTCTGGCTCCTAGCGGCTATAGAAGTCCCACCATGCTGTCGCAAGTAGGTGGGTGTCTCTACCCCGGTACTGCCTGCCTGTCAAAGAGAACTATCAGTTCGGTGGGATCCCCTGGTTGTACCCAAAGTTCCTCGCGAACCGATGTGGGTAGTACGGCTCTAAGGAACTCATCATTGACTGGTGCAATGTCAGCACCACCGACCGGGTACTCAGTATCCACTCCGTCTGCAGCCCGGCATCTGCAACCTCCTGACCAGGATGGGCGCTGGTCACCCCTCCACCTGACGCCCCCAGGAAGAGGCTGGAGTCCCTCGTGGCGCTGTCGAAAGGTAGCCCCTCCTCACCCCTGGCTGGCAAGTAACAAAGGGCTCACCTAGCCCCCTCCAGCTACGTCTCAGCATCCCCGTCAGGCTGCCTGGGGAAGCTAAACAAGAGCGGTGCCGTCGGGTTCCTCACTATCCCCCGCGTCACCAAGCCGGGAAATAACAACCCGGCCCACACACTGAGGTAGTGGGTGGTAGGACTATGCTCCTCTCTCTCGGCACCGGGTGCACCGCCAGAACTCCTAGCCCCTGGTAGATGTTGGATAGTGCAGCAAGAGCTAAAGCCAACTGTCTCCCCTCAGCTAACAGACAGGCCGGCCACAGCAGCTCGGCCCTCAGCGGACCATCCTCCTCGTGCGGAACCACGAACGTCGCCAACCAGTAAGCCAAATAGGCGGTGAAGTGTGTCACATCCGGCAGACCGTGAGGGTTCCACTTGATAGAATATATGGATGCCCAGAAACCAGATCTCTGCAGATAATGTGTCTGTATATGATCCAGAGGGGGGTGAATGGATCGGTCACCCACAAAAACTATACTACAGCACTTCAAATGTGGAATTAAAATAAACTACTACAGGATAGTCGAAGAACACTAAATCAGGCTGATCTGCTCAACCACGGTCCTAAACAAACATCTACCGAGCGATGATCAGAAGAGCGCCTGCGGAACAAGGTTATCCCTCTGGTTAAGGTGGTCTGGCAGCGTCACTCTGGTGGTGAGGCGTCTTGGGAGCATGAGGATGAGATGCGACAGCTGTATCCTTATTTGTTTGCGTGAGTCTTTCCCCTGTTCCTGTGCTTTCGTTCTTAAATTTTGAGGACGAAATTTGTTTAAGGGGAGAGGGCTCTAATATCTTAGACCTTTTGGATCCTTATTTTCGAGTCTCGGATCTATTTTCTCAGAGTGTCTGACTTTGTTGTGTTCGAAATTACGTTCTGGACATCTTTCGTGTTCGGATCAGCACAATCTGGAGCTGTTTCGGAGGCCCGGAGGCGTTCCGCGGCCTTTTCTGCGCATTTTTTTCCTTTTTCGGCCCAGATTTCAGCAAATCCTGTGGAACTCCGCTACGGGTGAATCGGGTCATTCACCCAGGCGTGAGTGGTGCCATTGCGATCGGTGCGTTCCGAGGATCACAGAAACGTAATTTTCTATTTTTTGATATTTTTTTTCAAAAAATTAGATTTTCTATAAATAAGGGCATTTCTTTTTCCTTTTCACCTTTTCTTCTTCCTACTCTTTCCTTCTTCCTCCCCCAACGTGAGCGCCCCTCTCTTCCTCCTCTTCCTCCGGCGAGCTCGCGGCGGCGTCCCCTCCGGCTGCAGACGGCGCGGGGTGGTGACGTGGTGACGACGGCGATAGTGAGGCGATCGTGGCGGTGTAAAACTTGTGGGAGATCATGAAGGGGCGAGGGTTCTAAAAGCGTTCTTCACGATTCGTGGACGATCTGATGCGTCTCGAGGTGAGATCTAGGTAGGGTGACGTTCCCTAGCTCCTCGCGTTCTTTTCCCGCGATTTCTAGCCCGAGGGGAGGCCGAGAGATGGGTTTCCATGTCGGGTTAGGGTTTTCCATGATTTGGGGAGAGTTCGCCCGATCTATGGATTTAAGCCGTGATTCCGTGTTTTGATGGTCTAGAAGCATGCTAGGGGTCCCTAGGGGGCTTCCCCCTTATTTTCCCCCCTCTCCCATGGAGGTATGGGGGTGTGGTTGGTGTTTTTGGCCGTTTCCTACCGGTTCACCGTCAGAACGGTGTGACAGTCCTTCCAGTGACCGTCACAGATTGTGATGCCCCAGGGTGGGCGCGTCACAGACTGTGACGCCCCATGGTGGGTGCGTCACAGGATGCTGTTTTACCAACAGGGTGGCTCGTGGGCCTGATGGTCCCACGATAGACTGCCAGGGCATGTGACGCGCCTAGGTTGGACCGTCAGAGTGTCGATCCATCCGTTGGCATCTGACCGTTGTGGTTTTCTGACCGTTGGGGGGTTAAGGCCTCTGACGCACCCAGGGTGGGGCGTCAGAGCCTTGTAACACCCCAGTGAGGGAGCATCAGAGCTGACACTGCCTATCACCCTAATGCTCCTATGTAGGACCGTTAGAGGCTGTGACGCCCCTAGGGGTGTGCGTCACAACTGATTTCATCCTGTCTCCTGACGCACCAAACGTGGTCCGTTAGAGACTGTAATGCCCTCAGTAGTGTGTGTCACAGCTTGTTTCTACTCGTCTCCTAATGCATTGGGTTAGGCACGTCAGGGACTGTGACGCACCAAGGTGGGCGCGTCATAGTGAGTTTTGCACCGTTGGCCGACGCCTCTGTGTTGGGCCGTTAGATGGCTATGATGGCCCAGCGGTAGACCGTCAGAGCCTGAGGCACTCCTGGGTAGGACCGCCAGGCTCCAACAAGTGGAGGTCGGGGCCGACTCGCCTTCCACAAGACGAACTAGCATTCTGCCGTCCCAGGGAGCACCTCTCCAGGAGCCACCATCACAGCGGTACCACTCTAGACCCACTCGGACCCGCTGACCAGCACGTGGGCCCCACAACCAGCAGCTTGCTCCATCCGAACCGCGTCGATGGGGTGATCAAACTGCTGCCCGTCAACCTAAGATCGGTCCTCCTGGGCCCACATGTGTAGCCCTTTACCTCCCTGCATGGAGTGGATAGTAGAAATCATTTCTGTAACTTATTGTCATATTTTTTTACCAGGAGTTACCGAACTTCACCGGGATCATCTTCCCCACGCCCGGAGCGTGGAGGTATCGTGTCCACTTCTCTCTCGACATTTTACTTTACTCGTAAATTTTCTTATGCTCCTGCATGTGATAGGTTAATCTAGCTCGTATATTTTTATCACTGCTATAAGAGAGAGAGAGAGAGAGACCCATCTCGTGACTCGATCCGAGTATAGAAGGGCCGACTACCCGACTCATTACCGATTTCTCAACCGTGCATGGTCCCACGCATCCCTTGCTAGGGATGCCCATGGGCTAGAGTCCCAGGTCGCGTGTCCGTCTGGCATCACAATGGTTCAAAAGATAATTAAATTAGTGGACAATTGTTTAGATATAAGAATCAATCATTGTACTCTTGATAAATATCAGGTTTAATAATTATAGAGGGTAGAGTGAATTCACTGACTTTCTGAAATAGGGTTATAGTGTTCATTTATAGCAATGAACTTAAGTCACATAATCAGGAGAGACTATGTCAAGACTATGTCCTGCTGATTTCAGAATTAATGAAGATCAAGGAGAGTGACCTGAATTTGTATTGAGGGCAAACAATTGACACTTAGTGACATTTGAACTTCAAGGTTTACAGCATATCTTTTTCACTTCTGATTTTGAATCTGAACTCACTGAACAGACAAGGGTCATTTATGCCGTTGACATTAAGGGTACACGTGGGTTAGACGCCAGTAGCCCCAGTTACTAAGCATAAGCTACCATATATGTCTCTGATCAAATGCTACCAAGATGATTTGCACCTTTGACATTAAGGGTACATGTTTATCAGATGCCAGTACCCCCAGTTACTCAGTGAAATCAACCCTATAGATTTGACCATATGAACAGAGGTAACATGAAGCACTTTATGACATGAAGTCCTCTCCACTGTTTTGATGGAGGGTTCAATTTCTCAGTGTAATTCAGTCATTGCTTTGCCACTTTAGTCATTTCTTTTACTGTTTATTTCATTGTTGCTACCCTTTTTTTTTTATTTTCAAAGTGACTTGTTTAAAGATAATACACTTTTTGGTTTTCTCAGCCTAGACTTTACTAAGTCTATAATTTTCAAATACAGTGAAGATCTTTATCTCTCATAGTTATGAAAGAAAGGTTGAGAGCTATAAAAGATCTTCTACCACCTTATTTTCTGAAAGAACAATCTTCAAACTCTTCAGCCTATCAAAATTAAACCTTCTATTCATTCAAGGAGCAAGTATGATTCTTATAAAAAGAAGACTTGTCATAATTGATGCTCAAACTAATGAACCAATTACAAGACTGTCATCCATTCAGAATGAGGGAATAGCCATTGAAGCGCAGAAGTAGCTCATAAGGAGTTTCAAGGAGAGTAGTTCCAAACAAGGCAATGGATGCAATTGATGCCAAGTGATAAGAACTTCTGTTCGTTGCTTGTTTGCTTGTTAGGTCCAAGGGGTCATCGGTCTTGTGGCTATCACCCCCAAGGTGGTGTCACATCAAATAGCCACGGGGTATTACTGTACAGTCCATCATGCCTGTCCTCCCCTCTGATGAAAGTCATGTAAGGATGCAAATTGTCGATCTCTGGATGCCTGTCGGCCATGGTCAGGATGGGCTCCTCCACTGGCAAAGGGAGCTGCTGAAGAGTTACTCGTTCACCACTCACACGGCACAACCCCCAAAGGGTCTTTACATATTCATCTTTCCTGATCTTTGGCAACTTCGGATTGGTCTTGGATGAGCGGCCCTTCGCAGTCTTTCGAGCCTCCAAAAAAGCCATTACCTCTGTGGTGGTCCAGGACTTCAACTTCTTCAGATAAGAAGGTTCTATGTCAAGGATTGGCTCTAGTTGAGAATCCAGAAATCTGCATTCAGCAATGGACCAGCATTCTCGACGAAAATTTCTATAAAACCCTATCCGCACATTCCACCACTGGATGTACTCCGGAGTGACTCGGGGGAAGCGAGCAGGAGGCGAAACCCTGAATGATGCATTCTTCCTGCAGTGGAAGTAGTCCCACCATGCACGAGCCTCGTCATTGGTCACCTGGCTGGCTCGGTGCCTGTTTGGCAATGCAAGCTGTGTTGAAGAGAAAGGAATGTGCTGGTCATAGCCAAAGTTTTGACAAAACCAGAAGGGATAATATGGCTCCCGCCACAATATGCCGCTCTTCCTGAAGACAAGGACGCTTGGTCTAATAGCAAGCACCCAATCAACCAGTTTTGATTCCAAGATTGGCCTTGTGCACTTAGCACAATAGATCGGGTGGATATACTCCTCTGTCTCAAAAAGAAGACACTGACGCATCCTGTTCACAAGTGGACTGGAATGAGCCACCAGGCTCCAGAAACACAGAATATCGGGTGAGTCTATCGGGACCTTGGTTAGCTTACCCCAGATGGCGAATAGCTGCTCTGCCATTGAAGACGGTTCAGCACTTGCAAATTCTATCATTCTCGGGACACAATGAGATGACTGTAACGCTAGAGGAGTAGCTTCTGAGAATAGGGTGCAGACCCAAGCATTAAAGAAATGTAACGGACCGATGGTCTATAAATTTCTAGGAAGATGGTTCTTGTGCAAGTCTCCCAGCATCTTGTAGATCAAGCATAAAGCTATCGAACAAAGGGACAGCTTCATCCCCCAAGCCATCAAACAGGCGGGGTAAATGGCCTCCGCCCTGATTACGCTCTCGTCACCTTGTGGATGAGCGAAAGAACAAAGCCAATAGGTCAAATATGCAACACAATATGTGACTGCATCAACACCAGTCAGGTTCGGGCCTCCCTATTGCCCTCCCTTCAAGGTAGATGAAAAGGCGGCCTGTCGTCAAACCCTCTTCTTCCGCTTCACAGCTATCGGTGCCACGGTGGGGAAGTCTTCGTACTTCTGCTCCCCGCCAAAGAAATGCTGAAGCCAGGTGCCCATCCGTACGTGCCTCTTCTCTCCAGGCTTGCGTGCCTCCCTCGTATTGTACCATAAACAGTAAAGCGTATGATATGCCTTCATGAGATAACAATAAGCGAAGCCTGTCAAATACCGGCCTTCGCCATTGGTCTAATCCTTCAGCCAGTCTGGCCAACAAACCTCCTCGTACGGCTCCCCGTTAATTGGCAGGCCACTAAGCTGAGACTCCAGAGATCCAAGGAAGTTTCACCTTCCCCGGGCGACCGAGACGCGGCCTCATTCACTCCGGCAACGGAGTGTCGGCGAGGCGATCCCGGGAGTGTTCTTTTCACGACGGGAGGTGGGGCGTACGGTGTTCTAAAAGCTTCTTCTTTGATTTCGGTGTCAATTCGGCGGAGCATTCGCTCCATTGAGGTAGGAGGATGAATCCCTATGCTCATCCCATCGTTCCCCTAAATTTGTAGGCCGAATGGGAGCCGAGAGGGGTGTTTTTGAGTGGGTTAGGGTAAAATCTCCATGCCTGGGGTTGTGAGCCGATCCGTCGTTTTATCGTGTTTTTGGCCGATCCGAGACCATAGGTGCATGCTAGGAGTGGTTTGGGGGCTTCCCCCTTGATTTCCCCCTCTCCCGTGGAGGTATGGGGGCGTGGTGACAATTTTTGTGTTGAGTTCGCCGTTTTGCCGTCGGGACACTGTGCCGGTCGTCCCAGTGACCGCCACAGTATGTAACGCGCATAGGCAGGTGCGTTACACTCCCTTTGTTTTGAGTTTTGGTGTTCGTGGACCTGACAGTCCCACGATAGATCGCCACGTGACTGTGACGCCCCTGGGTTGGTCTGTCACAGTGATCCGACCATTGGTTTTTGACCGTTGGGGTCACATGTGCTGTGACAAGCCCAGGGTGGCGCGTTACAACATTATGACGGCCCTCTAGGGGTGCATCAGAAGTTGACGTAGCCCATCACCTAACGCACCAGGATTGGTCCATTAGGTGATGTGACGCGCTAAGGTTGGTGCGTTAGAGCCTATTTCATTGTTGGCTTGTGACACCCCAGGCTGGGTGTGTTAGAGCGTTATGACGCGCCTGGGTAGGGCCGTCAGAGACTGTGATGCCCCGAGTGGTGTGCGTCACAGCCTGTTTCATCCCATCTTCTGACGCACCAGAAGTGATCCATCAAAGACTATGACACACCAGGATTGGAGCGTCACAGTCATTTTAGCACCGAGTGTTTGACGCACCTGAGTTGGGCCGTCAGACCGCTGTGACGGCCCAGGGTGGGCGCGTTAGAGGTTGTGACGGTCTAGGGTTGGACCGTCAGGCTCTATGCTGCATCGAGTGTGTGCCGTCCTGTTTCTTCGATGATGGTTTTCATAAGTCAGTTCTTCCTTTCGGTGACACGTCTACTAGTTGTAGCCTTCTTACGGCACGCACATACTGACCCACCCGGGAGTGGTGGAGCGGCTGACCCGAGAGAGGTGGTGAGTAGGCTGGTTACCGCAGGGCTCCCACGTATAGCCTAGTCCGAGCTTAGGGGGAAATACTGGCTAGAGGACAGGCCTAGGGCGTATGGTCTGAGTGTGCACAAGGGGCTGAGGGTTCGGACCCGCGCTGAGGAGCGCGACCTCAGCTAGTCCTTGTTCGTGGTACTTCTGGTTATTGAGTGTGCCTTGTCTCCACCTGGGGCGTTGTAGCTAGACACTTGTGACGCGATGTAAGATGTCAGGTGACGCATCCAGTCGTTCTTCTAGTGGGTGGTGCTCCTGTCTACTGGTAGGCATGGACTCAAGTTTTGACGGACCGAGATTCAGTAGTACGGTACTATTAGAATAGATGGTTTTTCCATTTATTTATTCCCACTTGTTGGTTCTACCGTACTCTTGCTAGGTAGTGTACCTTCATGTTGTTCGCTTCCTGCCTTATTTTTCACGCGAGGTAGGGGTTCGAGGGATCCCTACTGAGCCTATGAAATGAGGCTCATCCCCTGTGGTAGAAAGGGCTAGGTAGCCTATGCCTGGAAGGGGTTCGGGGAAATGCCCGAGCCCTTATTTCTTGTCATTTCATCGAAAATAGTCCGGGAACAACAAATGCCCCCCACGGGGAGTGCGTCGGAGGCGGAGATGAGGGCGTACGGCCCGTGAGACCCCTTTTATAGGTTGTTGTAGTTATATTTTGACACTTCATGTGCCTTTATTTCGCTGTGTTGTACATGTTAATTTGCTGGTGTTCTGACCATTTTTGTGTGCCTTGTCTTGCAACTATGGCACGATTCGACAGAGATGGACGGGTCCCAAGACGTTTGGTTCGGGAGGAGGACCACTGGGTGCGGCGGACTGAGTGACAGATGCCCCCTTTGGGCTCGCCAGTGATTACTGTGGCTAGTGTAGAGCAACTGGGTGTGGAGCGACTGGACCGGGGTCATACGGTAGTGGCTGTGGGTCCCCTCGGTGAGAGAGCAGCTAGAGTTGGGACCGTAGAGGTGGCCAGGATTCTGGAGGCAGATGGCTTGTACAGCTATGACCGAAGCGGCGGCTACCCGTTGGAGTTCCCCTTGGATCGTCACTTGTTCAAGTTTATCAGGAGCTATGTCCCTTCTGGTATGGAGGAGGATGACTCGCGGATTCTAAGAGCCCGTCGCCAGCTTGAGCGGGCTATCTTTATTGGCTAGGACAGTCTGCATGGCGTAGCATTCTATAGTTATCCGAGCTTTTCGGAAGACTATTGGAGGCAGCAAGAGTTTCCCAGTGTTGAGTGCCTGGGGTTCTTCGGCCTGGCGGAGCAGTCTGGAGTCAGAGTTGGGCCGCTAGGCCCTGCTTCCTAGGACTTGCACAGTCACCACCGCACAGAGAAAGAGGGGACTGCTGGGTTGGTGCTGGAGCTCGTAGGCTTGTAGTATGCTGGAGAGGGCTATGACGACCACAGCATCTGAGATATAGTTATGCGGCAGACCATCATCAGCTGGCATGGTCGCTGGGTAGTGATCCCATCACACTACTACTGTCATGGTGCCACTGAGTGGCTGATGGGGATTGTTCACCACTATCAGATGTTGCTGGATCGGGATGGGATAAGGAGCGCAGTGACTGCCCCTTTGTACGCGTACCCGTGCTACACCAGGTTGCTATAGGGATTGCTGGAGTGCTTCAACCACCTGTGGAATACAGTGGCAACAGCAGAGGGAGAGCCCTCACTTGACTTGTGGTCTCTATCCCAGATTTTTGGATTGCCGATCAGTAGTGAGGGGTACGAGGAGGTGGTACTAGATGACCTCCACCGTAGCCACAGTAATGGACAAGGGCGATACCGAGTACCTTACAGCTATTGGTATCTCATGAAGACCTGGAGGGACTTGGCCCTGGCAGGGAGAGAGAGAGCTGCACACACTCTGAGGGTGCTGCTAAATGTGTGGGTTCGTCATTTCTACAACGGGCCCTTCTGCTTCTACCAGGAGTTCGCCAGGGACCAGACTCCATGGGAGGAGTATACTGAGGTGGAGCTTCGTTTCCGGACTTACACCAGATACATCTATGCACCACAGGAGGGGTGAAATCCCCACGGCTTGTCGGATGTGACGCACCTCGCCACCTACTTGGCGTACTGGTTGGCGATGTTTGTGGTCTCGTACAGAGAGGATGGGCTACTAGGGGCTGAGTTGCTGTGGCCAGCTTGTTTGTTGGCAGAGGGATGACAGTTGGCCCTGGCTCCTGCTACCTTGGCCAACATATAGGCTTCAGCCAGACCGTTGGCCTGTGGATTGTAGGGAGTTGACGTCCTCCAGTCAATCTTGTATTTTTCTGCCAGCAGGTAGACCTTCTGGTTGCGGAAGTGGCTGCCATTATCTGAGATAATTCGGTCGGGGGTGCCGAACCGAAATATGATATTACGACGGACAAATCTGGCGATGATTTCCCCGGTGACCTCCCTTAAGGCGACAGCTTCTGCCCAGCGGGAGAAATAATCAGTTACTGCCAAGATGTACTTGCAACCCGTGGATGAGGCGGGCAATGGGCCCACGACATCTATTCCTCATTGGGCAAAAGGCCAGCTGGGGCACCGTAGGATGCAACGGCACGGGTGGCCTCTTGGGTATCATGGCGTGCTCCTGGCACCTCTGACACGACTTAGCATACTTGCAGCAGTCGTCAAACATCATCGGCCAATAATAGCCAAGCTTCTTTATTTCAATTTTCATTTTTGGCCCCGCCTGGTGTGCACCAGCTGCTCCGGCGTGAACCTCCTTCATAACTCTCCAAGCCTCTTCAATGGACAAGCATTGGAGGAGTAGCTTTTGTTTGGTGTCGGCCACAATTCAAAATATTATCCCATTCTAGAGCTCATAGGAGTCCTTTGTCCTGATCAGTCTAATCTTCTCTTCCCTTTGCTTGGGCAGTTGTCGGAACTTGAACCATTGCATAAGAGGGTCCCTCCAGTCGGGCAGACTCACAGCTTCTGCCGTGGCGACCTCTAATTCTTCTTCTTCTTCCAATCCTTCTTCTCTCATGTTGGGCACTTGGTGCTAGGTGATCACTCAGATGTCAAGCGACCCATCTGGCGGGACTGCTAGCGAGCTTGCTAGCTTTGCCAGGGCGTCAGGTTGGGCATTCTCTCCTCTGGCGATGTGGCCCATCTCAAGGAGGTAGAACCGCTCCATGAGCCCCTTTACCTTAGCGTGGTAAGGGAGTAGCTCCAGCTTCCAGACGTCGAACTGTCCCTGGACTTGCTTGACGACCAGCAATGAATCGCCAAATACTTGCAACATTTTAATCTCCATCTGCAGGGCAATCTGGAGTCTGATAATTAGAGCTTCATACTCTACTTCATTATTTGTGCAGGGCTTGTTGATGCAGTAGGAAGTGTGCACCACTTCTCCGTCTGGAGATTTAAGGACGATGTTGGCTCCGACCCGTATCTTGGTACGCCCAGAGGATGCTGGCTCTATTCTAGAAGCCCTGTCAAAATACAGCTGCCAGGCAGCCTGCTGGACTTGGTTTGCTTCCAGTACTTCATCTTCGGGTAGTTTTGTGACCAGCGGGGAGTCTTCGGGCACGGGGTCTGCCGCGAAGAAGTCTGCGATGGCTTGCCCTTTGATGGCCTTCTGTGGCACATAGGTGATGTCATACTCCATCAACAATATGGCCCACTTGCCGAGGCACCCCTTCGGGACCGACCGGGAGAGAATGTGCTTGACGGGGTCAACCCTGGAGATCAGGCTCACTTCATGGGACAGCATAAAGTGTCTCAGTTTCTTGACTGCGAAGACCAAGGCGAGGCAGACCTTTTTGATAGGAGTGTACTTGACTTCTGCCCCCACCAGTCTTCAGTTGAGGTAGTAGAGAGCCTACTCCTTTCCCTCGTTATTATTCTGGGCGAGCATTGCCTCCAGTGAATATTCAGTAGCCGCTATGTAGAGGATGAGCGGCTTGCCTTTGACAGGTGCCCGCAGCACAGGCAGGGTCTTCAAGTGGGCAGCGGGCCAGGATTCGAATGGTATCGGGTTATTCCTGGTATCCAGATCTTGGGTCATTACAGTTGGTATCAGAGCTGTGGTTGTAGAAGTATATGAAAATTCGAGATATTATAGTGATCAGAGTCCGTAAGATCTAGTACAGTCAACAGCTGACATTAGGGTTTTGTGTTTATTTTCCACTTCGTTTCTCATGTGAGAGTTTGAGTGCGTTGAGCTGGCGCTGTGAACGTGGTTACTGCTCTGTTAGAGTGCCAACGTGGGGTCTGAGGATCGAGGTCGAGATCTTTCTCCCTCATCGATGGTGGCCTCGATTATGCTGCATTGGGCAGTGGTTGTCAGTAGGTGCGTTACTGCGGTGCTGCGTTCGAGGAATCTGTAGTGAGGTCAGGTGGCAGGTGAGAATTTCTCATGGTTAAGTGGCCGTGAGTGTGCTTTGAGGGAGCTATTATCTGGTTGGGCCATTCCTGTTCGAGATTTATCCACCCCCTGAGGTGTTGAGGTTGTGGTTTGAGGTGGCAGAGTGGGTGCTCTAATCGAGAGATGTGCTCAGATGAGCGAAAGATCTTCCTAGTGAGCTGCTAATTGTTGAGCCTGATTTTCCTTGTCATGCTCTGTGGTGTCAGAAATGACGTGTCAGTCCTATTTATTTTTTACAGATTTTGAGGCAAGATTCGATAGAGTTGCCCTAGTAAGCTCTTTGTCCTGCGCTTCTGCGTACGAGCGAGTTGTGTTAGCTCTGGATTTGGTTCGAGGTCGTATGGCAGTGGCAAGTTCGGGACTCAAGGATGGGCGTTGGCAGGCACCGATTATGGTTCGTGTTGCGGCTTTTGGTGTGGTTGTCCGTGCGGTGGTAGCTCAGGGATGGATCGGTGTTAGCATGGACAGGTTCGAGAGAATGATGTCCGGTGGCTAGAGGTGTAGCGGCTCTCGAGCCTGGTGTTTTGATGGATTTTCATTGCTCCTTGGTAAGTGTTTGGCGTGTTATTGGCTTTGAGGTCAGAGGCAGGCGTAAGTGAGGAGCACATGGCAGCGGCTAGCTCGACCACTATGGCAAGTGTGTGACTGTGTGCTAGAAGCGTTGCCCATCCCTGATGTGTAAGGGTGTTAGCGCTGCTCCAGATGGATTCATGCTAGTTGGGCAGTGTTTGTGAGAATTCATGGCTGGTGTTGTATTTTTCGAGATGTTGTGAATCAGAGCTTGCAGAGTTGTAGAGGATGTGTAGAGCGTCGGAGGATTGGTTCCTCGGTGTGAGATTGTCTCGGGTTATGTGAGACGTATTGTTGCTGTGTCGTTGCTTGAGACATTATGGTTTGTGGCACTGGCTAGATGGAGAGTTGGGGAAATGTGCTGGCGAGGTTGCCACATGAGTGCCCTGTTCTTACGTTGGAAGCTGTGTCCTCGGATGAGATCGAGCTTTGGAGAAGTGATCTCTAAGAGATTATGGGTCCTGGTTGGTGGCCGTGAGTGGCTGGTAGGGTTGACCGAACGGTCGACCACGGTAAGAAGTGCATTGCCTGGGGACCCGTGTGCATTGGTCACAATGTTATCAACCAGCTCGCTATGGTAGTTGGTGGCACTTGTCGATTCTGGAGAAGTGTGCCGTGGATTGTAAGAGGTTGTGTCCCAAGGCTGTGTGGTAAGAATGAAATCGGGAGTGACAAGCGTCCTTTTAGAGTGATTGAGATGAGAAAGGATTCGATTGGATATCAATTGGACAATGCCTGTGTGGACATATAGTAATGCATTAAGGGATAAGGGATCGAGATACAATACCTGACTTACCTGTTTGGCGAGCGGATGATAACGCGATGATCTTGCTGCGAGGGTTAGCCATCAATAATGATAAACAAGGATAACCATTCAATTAAGGCAAAAACATTCAAGCAAGACTTTAACGGACTCTCCAAGGGACGTCAGGATAATATAATAGACTTATGTGGATCCGTTATGGTTCACCATTTCAAAATTTTAAAACTGAATACCCCAGTTTCATGACGGACCGATGATAGCGCGTTATGATCAAGGTAACGGACCCACGACAGACCGTTATAGTTTCTGGGTTGTTAAAAAACAAACTGAGCCCTTAATACGCTCATTTGTTTAAACCACATTCAAAACCCCAACATCCTTCACCCTAAACCCTTCCCAAAATCGAGCGCCCAAAACCACACCGGCCACCAGCGACGAGCTTCTCTGGCCATCATGACGCGGGAGAAAGGGAAGAGGAAGGCTATTAGGAAGATGAAAGTTAGGTTCGATAGGGAGGATACTCCCCTGACGGCTGGCTCACCAGAGGAAGGGGAGACGATGGCGGCGGTGGCTCAAACGGAGGAAAGGGAGGCCCCATTGGCCCTAGAGGAAACAAGAGGAGGACAAGAGCATGCTAAATAAGCCACCGGCGGCGAGGAGGAGCCCATTGCGCCAGAGAGGAAGAAGCACGGCCAAGACCCGGAGGTAAGCCAAATCACCCCAAAACCCTATTTTTTCCAATTTTAATCTTGATGCATGTGTGATTGAGGGGAAGGAAATGGGTCAGGGGACCCATTGGGGTGATTTGTAGGCCTTCTTGGCCATTCTCAAGGGTTGGAGGATCGAAGAAGATGACGTCGGATGCAGGGGAACATAACGGTCACTCTAGTGACCGTTATGCTCTCTGACGCGCCAGTACCGATGCGTCAAGGGAACCAGAACAAGAAATGCAGTTTTTTGGGTTTTGCTATTCAAATTTTGTTGTTGTTTTGTTTATGATATGCAATGTGACTAAAAGACTGACTTGCCTCCAAATGTGTGCAGGGGCAAAGGAGAATAAGAATCACGTGGCTCCAAGTATGGGCGGTCTATTTGGCATTGCCAGAATATCAACGGGAGAGATTGGCTGCCATGGGCTTCGGGGAAGTCCTTAGCATTGAAGTGACCAGAGTGGACACAGCCAAGAGTATGCACTGCACGAGAGGTGGGACCCCATTAGTCGAGCCTTCATCTTCCCATGGGGGCACATGATCCCGACACTAGAAGATATGGCAAGGATCAGCGGCCTGAGAGTGCATGGGAAGGCAGTGACCGGATGGAGTTATGTTGACTATATAGGGAGCTAGCCCAGGAACTGCTAGGGCTGGACTTGATGAGGCCATGGCATCTGTCGTCCCAGTTATCACGATCAGTGCTGCAAGAGAGCTTGGGACTTCGGGGGACGATGATAGAAGTTGGAGAACTACCAGAGCAGCATATCTACCAGGTGATCGAGCCGGTGCACCTGAGCGTGGCAGCAGAGGCAGGACCAGAGGGAGATAGAGTGCTGCGACGCTTCCTGATGCTGTTGTTCGGGAAGCTCTTGTTCGCGACCTGAGCCGATGTAATCAGCGGCAGGCTCCTACCATTGCTAGAAGATCTGAGCAGAGTGGGCAGATACGCATGGGGAGCGGCTGTCCTGGCCTTCCTATTTGATTCGCTCAGTGCTACCGACCGACATGGGAGGGCATGAAAGAACAACTCAGAATCAAATATGTTCCCCCCTCCTACCACCAAAACCTCCTAGATGAATGGTAGGCCCTGACCCATGAAGGGAAGTCCGTGACGGAGTACATTGAAAAGTTTGATTATTACCTTCTCAAGTGCGGAGTCCAAGAGGATCACGCGATCACGTTATCCCGGTTTAGGAATGGACTTCAATTCCACATAAAGAATGAGCTCCTCATTCGCCATGTAACCACCCTAGAAGAGGCCTATCAAATAGCTCGGGATGCCAACAAATTCTCTCGATATTCCCGAATGGTTCTCCCTCGTACGATGGACCCCAAGTACATGGTGCCTCGGACCAACACACCACCCCCTCAACGGGGCATCCTTCCTACTCCCATGAGAACTCCTCCCATCCGGGCTGCCCCTCCTAGTGGGACCCTTCACCCTAAACCCACAAACTGTCCTCCCATCCCCACTCCCAATTGTCCCAACCCAGGACCATCTCACCCTCCCACTAGAGCTACCCCTAGCCACCATAGCAGGCAGCAATGCTTTAGGTGCCTCAGATATGGGCACTTCGCCAACCAATGCCCCACAAAAGGAGCATGCAGTTTGCTCATTGAGGAAACTAATCTCCTACCCTAAGTTGGGGTTAAAGAAGTGGAGGTACACGAGGCTTAATTCACCCGATTAGGAGGAGTATGAGGCCCACTACAATGAGGCCAACCAAGAGCAAACCCCCCCATCCACCGACCCTCACCTTAGAGTGGTTAGGTTCACCCTCACTCAAACCTAAGAGCATGATTGGAGGAGAACCAGCATCTTCTACACCTACATCAGGATAGGGGACCATGCCCGGAAGGTCATCTTAGATAATGGGAGTAGTGTGAACGTGGTGTCCCTCGATACCGTCAAGCTTCTAGGCCTTGTCGTCTCCCCCTACCCGAACCCCTACCGGGTACCTTGGATTGATGCCACATCCGTACCTGTTAGTGCCCACTGCCTTGTCTCCATCACATTCCAATCCTACCATGGCCAAGTATGGTGTGACATTCTACCTATGAAAGTAAGGAGCATACTTCTAGGGCGGCCTTAGCTTGATGATGCAGAGGCCACTTTTCTTGGGAGGATGAACACTTGTATTTTCACTCATGAGGGGAAGAAGATCTAACTCAACCCCTCGCCACCCCGTCCCCTCCGCAAAAGGATACCACCCTCCCTGAAAGGATCCCCTTCCTTCACTCCAGCCCCACCCCTCCCTCCACCAAGCCCCACACCCTCGAGTCCTAGCCCTAGTGAGACCATTGGGACTACTAGGAGCGTATACCTCATCACTAAGCAAGAGCTTGAAAAGGAAGTCAACCAAGGGGCACAATTGTATGCCATTGTCATTTGTCTGGGGGAATCTACCCCAACTAACCCTCACCCATTGGCAATCCAACAACTCCTTGAGGACTTTCACGATGTGTTCCCTGATGAGCTTCCGAATAAGCCACCACCCATGCGTGATGTGAAACATGTCATCGACTTTGTATCTAGAGCTATCCTACCCAACCTTCCCCACTATCGCCTCAACCCCACCGAGCATGCCAAACTTAGGAGGCAAATTGAGGAGCTCATCAAGAAGGGCTTCCTTCGCATTAGCAAAAGCCCTTGTGCCGTCCTGGCTCTTCTCACACCCAAAAAGGATGGGACTTGGCGCATGTGTGTGGATAGTCGGGCCATCAACAAGATAACGGTCATGAGTCTCGAAGCCAAGACAAATAGGGGGTATGCCAATCGCTCGGGGAGGCCGAGTCAACAGTCATGAGCTCCGAATCGATGCTTGGCCGCTCTAATTCCTCGAGAAGAACTGATCGAGTACCCTCGGGATCAAGAGAGGAGGCCAGCCGAGAGAGGGCATCCATGCGGGAGTTTTCCTCCCGAGCTATCCAGACTACCTCAAAGCCCTCAAACTATTGTGCCAACCGCTTGACCAGTTGGAGATATTTGATCATTGGTTCTTCCCGAGCTGAGTAATCATCATTGACTTGGCTAGCAACTAATTGGGAGTCAGTGTGAATCCTGACCCTCTCAGCCCCTAACCGTCAGGGCATTCGGGCTCCCGAGATAAGGGCTTCATACTCGGAGGTGTTGTTGGATGCCTGGAAGTTAAACTTCAAGGCGTACTGTAGCTCCGCTCCTTCGGGGGACTTAAGGAGGATGCCGGCACCGCTCTCGGTCGAGTTTGAGGAGCCATCAACGAACAGGTCCCAGGTTGGCCCAAGTGCGGTCGGGAGTTTTTCCTTGGTCAGGGCAGTGCTCTCGGTGATGAAGTCTGCGAGTGCTTGTCCTTTGATGGTCGAGCGGGGCTGGTACAAAATGTCATAGGCCCCGAGCATGATGGCCCATTTGACGAGACGTCCCGAGGCTTTAGGGTGGGCGAGGATCTTCTTCAGGGGTTCACCGGTTAGTAAGACGATAGAATGCCCTTGAAAATAGGGACTAAGGCATTTGGCCGAGGTTACCAATGCTAGCACGAGTCTCTCGGTTGCGGGGTACCTCCTTTTGGCTTCATTGAGCACCTTGCTAGTGTAGTAGACCGATCTCTCAACTCTCGCGTCAATCCTGACCAAGACCGAGCTTACGGTGGACGGGGTCGTCGAGAGATAGAGAAGTAGGGCTTCACCTGGGACCAGTTTAGACAGCACCGGGGGTGTGAGGCCAGGAGTTCTTTAAGCTCAGGGAACGCCTTTTGACACTCCTCGTCCCATGTGAACGTGGCAGACGCCATTTTGGGTCCCCTCAACAGCTTGAAGAAGGGGAGGCATCGTTCAACCACTCGGGATAGGAATCGGTTGAGCGCGGCAATACACCCCATAAGGCATTGAACATCCTTGACGCAGGTAGGTGGCCGCATGTCCAGGATGGCCTGGACCTTGTCGGGGTTGGCCTCTATCCCATGCTGAGTTACCAGGAAGCCTGGGAACTTCTCGGATCTTACCCCGAAGGCACACTTAGCGGGGTTGAGCTTCATGTTGTACCTTAGAAGGGTGCTAAAGGTCTCGGTTAGATCGACAAAGTGGTCCTTGGCCTTGGGCTTCTTGACAAGCATGTCATCAATGTAGGCCTCGATGTTTCGACCGAGTTGTCCTTTGAACATGTGGTTGACCAGCCTCTGGTACGTTGTCCCAGCATTCTTCAACCCGAATGGCATTCGGGTGTAGCCGTGTACGCTGAAGTCAGTGATGAAGGCGGTCTTCTCGACATCCTCTGGGTCCATCCTAATCTGGTGATAGCCAGAGTAGGCATCCAGGAAGCTGAGTAGATCTTTGCCTGAGGTGGAGTCAACCAATTGATCGATGCTCAGTAGCGGGTAGCAGTCCTTCGGAGTAGCTTTATTAAGGTTGGTGAAGTCCACGCACATTCGCCACTTTCCCGAGGCTTTTGGTACCAGGACGACATTGGCGAGCCATGTTGGGTAAAGGACCGATCTGAACAAAGCACTATGTGTATATCACTAGGTCGAGTGCTCGCGATCCCTCTTACGACTGGATGTTCACAGGCTTCCATCTTATCTGGGCAGATAGGAAGCCTCTGGTCACCCTGGAGGAGTCCAAGACCACCTTCTCTATTTATTTATCGGGGAAGTCATCCAACACCCATGGAAGCCTACAAACACCAGAAGCCAAAGAGGCGTCAGAAGGAGCCCTGGCGTTACCCCAGGGGACAACCCTCTGATGCTTAAGTCAGCAACGGTTTAAGTAAGGGATAGAGAAGAGCAAAGGGGAGAGAGGAGGATTGAGGTCGCTATAATGGATCTGAGAGATGAGTAGACCCTCCAGATGAGTGCTCGCTGCTCCTAGTGGGCTCTCGGAGAGTGCTCACTGGGTGGTAAGGTCGTGCAGGAGGGGATTTCTCTCTCAGGGAATGTGAGTGCACATAACCTCTCTATTGCAGTAGCAGGGTGAGTGGCTCTATTCTCTATGTGAGACTTTTGGCAGAAGTTCTACCGTGTGTTTCCCTTCTCTATCGAGGTCCCTTTTATAGGGGGTTGTCCGAGAGCTGGAGGCCTATCCCTTAATAGCGAAGGGTGCAAGTAGTGGAGTAATTCCTCCTGCGATTGTGGTTGGAGTTTCCCATTGAGGGCCGAGTACCCCGGGGTCGACCAATCCCTGGGCAGGTGTTACGGCGCTCTTGGTACATGCTATCCTCTTATAGGGTAGGAGCCAACATCGTGGGGGCAGCAGTCGGCCGTCGGAGGGTCCTCCGGTGGTCAGTGCACCTAGGCCATAGCTACCTTAGCATCGTCAAATCTGATGTCGAGTCGTATTGGGCCATGTTTCATGGGTTGTAGCTGTTGCGAACCCTTATATGCGTCGGTAGGGCCTGGGCCAACTTGGGCTTACTGTAGATGGTCCCGTTATGGGCCAAATCGGATTTACCCCCCTCACTAGCCCCCTCTACTCTCAGTTGCCAAGCACTTTGCTGGGAGCTGAGAGTCGAGCATGAGAGGGTTAGTTACCAGGATGGTTTCCTCGCGCCATTGGGACCTGTCATCCCTGTTGATTGGCTTAGCACGCAAGGTGACTCTGGTGGTGAGAAGTGCCATTCTTGTAATCAAGATGCGGACTCATCATCTTGGAGCGTGAGCGTCGAACGGGCGCCTGAGCCTGGCGGCCATACTGTGACAGTGACAAGTTCCTTTTCATCTTCCCTACGGCTCCGAAGAGGTCGTTCTGCCTAGGGAGGCTATAAGAACCATCACAGGGTCTTTTCTAAAATCCCATCTGCCTCTCGCTATCCGCCACACTCGTTTTAGGCTTCTTCCTCCGTCGACTGGTGACGGCCTTCTTCCTTGCTTTGTGCTTTCCATTTTCCCATAGTCATGCCGCCCCGTAGGAGAACTCTGAGGGTTAGTCCTTCTTCTTCTGTTGAGGAAGTAGGTTTCGGTCATGGTGGCACCCCCTGTACTTCGGGTGTGGGCCCCAGTCGTCCTCGTTTTCCACCGTTAGTTGCCTATAGGGTGGTTCATAGGCTGTGGGAGGCCTTCCAGATTCCCCCTAAATTCAACATCATCTTCCTGACTGTCAATGATGATCAATCGAGTCTGCCCCTGGTTGGCATCATGGCCCCAAAAGCGTCTTTCCAAGCGGGCTACTGCCTACCTGTACTGTTGTATTTTTTCCTATTGTTTCGATAATGTTGACACTATATAAATCACTATGCATTTATCGAACGCAGGGGCGGGTAGGGTGAAACCCTAGCCACCGCTGTCGCGTCCGAGCAGCACCCGAGGAGTCATCGCCTTCGGTCACCATTGGTGCCCCTGCCACCAGCAGCCCCCGCCATCGTCGCCATCCTCCCCACTGGTTACCACCAGTTGCCACGAAGTGGAAACCCCCCGATCGCTGGAGAGTGCCGTAATGGGATCGCCATCGGCCTCCCACACCGTCAGACGACGTCGAACAGCCGCGGATCGCCGTGGAGGACCATCCCCGACCTTGCCAGCCCCAAAGGGCACTAGCAATTGATGTTCGATGGCCTGAGATTGTCATCCTCCCTTTGCGTGAATGGTGAACCCTACAGGGTTGAGGTGGTCGATACGGCCTCCCCAGTGGGTCAAACACCACATACAAATATGCATTTTACTCCTCTTGATCCCGGGACCATTTCCCTGGCATCAATCGGCCGTTGCTCATCCCATGAGCGACCCGCTCAAGCGACGAACATTGAGCCTCATGCAAGAAGGGGAAGGATGAAAAAAAATATAATAATATCGATTTTGATCAAACCAGCAACCTGGCGCTGATACAACTGTAAGGTTTCGATCAGAATGTGCAGTAGAAATCATCAAAACTTTAGATTGCATATCGTTGTCGATTTTTCAAAATCGAACTGAGTCGGTGAATCCCATAAAGGGAAGAATGATTCTTTACCTTTGCAGGGTCGAGAAACTCCCAAAACCTCAAAGACGAATGAGAGGAAGATCCTGGGTGTAGCAACCCTGGTAAAATGAAGGATTAAAAATCTTAAATAGATTAAAAAGAACAATTAGTCAAGGACCAGACCATACGCACAACACCACAGTACACTAACGGGCCTTGCACTTAAATCAAATGGACCTTACCCTTGAACCCAAATGGGCCAAAGGGAAAGGGTGCCCCTTGAATGGGCGCCATTTAAAGAATAGAGACTATTTACAAGGGCACTAGTTCCCTTGGGTGCTGAACATACTATCGTTAAAAAAAGGGGGGGTTAAGATAAAGGGCGCCTATCAGGTAGGCGCTACTTCATGAAGAAACGCCCTAATGCAAGGGCGCTGCTTCCCTGAAGGATGAAGTTTGGTAAGCTGACTGATGTGTTTCGTTCGAACTAGGAAGCCAAATGCTATCCGGTAAGGGTTTGATCTGGAAGGACTAATACATGGGAAGGTCAAATTGCCATGGGATTCTTCCAGGAGAAATATTACTCCCAATCAAACTCTAACCACGAAGGCCCTTTCTCCCTATAAAGATACACCTCCGTAAACCTTCAGAGGTTACTGCCTCTAAGATTTCTGCATCGACGTCAACCTACTATCGTTGCTTCCTTCTCCCTCTGGAGCTATTCGAGGGTGTTGCTTCTTCCTCCTTCTGCTATACATGAAGGGCAGACCCTCTACTCTCCACAATCCCTGGATCTACTGTTGCTACTGTTTCTTCCTCTCTACTCATGTTCCTTCTTCTTACGGAAGCGGAGTGGAGGCTGCTATTCCCTACTGAGAAGCATGCTGCTACTCTTCTACTTCTACTGCTGAAGCTGCAACTTCTTCTCTTCTTCCCTGCTGATCAATCGTACTGCGTGAAGAAGGCCTCTGCTACTAGTTCAGTTGCTATAGTACTGTCATCTAGTTGCTCTGTTTGAACAGAGTATCATTCTGTGTTGCTGGTCTTTCAATCTCTTCTCTATTCGTCAGTCCAAATCACCTCCTCATCATTTTTATCATGCAGAAGCATGTACCGTTGATGTGGGGACTGACATCAACGCAAAGGAGATATGGTTTCATTACCGATCCAGACGGAAGGTCCAGATGGGTACGTAAATGTACGTGACGGCTCGAACATGCAGTCTTTTGCCGAAAATATGGGTTTCATCGTTGATGTGGGGTTGATCATTCAACGCAAAGGAGATATGGCTTCATCACCAATCTAGACAGAAGGTTTGGATTGATGTAGATGTGTAAAGCGGACAAGGCACGAAGCTGTTTGATGTGACACCACTATGGAATATGCAACAACTAGAGCGAGGATCCTTGAACCTACTCTGCAAGCATATGCACAAGTGCAAGCGACCCACACAAATTGCCAAACCACCGTTGGCACGCGATCCCAGGGTGACTCGGCGATGCCGAGGGGAGGGAAATGGAACAAGTCCCTTGCTGGTAGAGGGCCAGCAGGGTTATTGTTACCTCCCGAGGGTACAGTGCCCTCACTCAAGGGGCTGGCTGAGTGCCAATTGGGGCACAAGGTCGCTCACTCACTCACAACTCCATGGTGACCACGCGAAGCTTGGTGCTCTAGGATCGGGCACTCTCTCTCCACTAGTGGAGCAATTCAACGGATATGAAATGAATAAGAACTGAAATGTGAGCAGGGGTTTAGAGCTTACCTGGTCGGTTTGAATAAACCAACCCCCGTTCGGAGACGTGGACGAGCGGGGAAGTGTGGATTCCCCGCACACTGTGTTGGTGAAGCTTCTCCCTATTTAATAATACATGCACTACTCCTCTCGTAGGAGGGTTGGACAAGGGTTGGGGAATGTGGATTACAACAAAAACTACCTCCACACAGGGAGGGGCGCTAAGCCGGCCAGGCAGGGTGGGGAAGAAGACTACTGGGGTACCGAAAAGGCCACCCGACCGGTTCAGTCGGCTTCTAGAACAATCAGACCGACAGTCGCTGTTGATGCTGCCATGGACTGTAACGAACTCAGAAGACACCAAAACTAGCGCCAATCCTTTGCTGACTGGTCCAGGAAGGCTCCTGAATTTTCACAGGATCGTCCGGTGTCGTCGCTGGTCATGGCTGGCTCAGGAACCAGGTTGCTCTGCTCAGACTGGGACTGCTCTCAGGTCATAGTAGCAGGTCGACGATACTGTGACGAACACTCCCGTAGTCAAAATGGTGCGGCACCAAGACGAACGTGTCCGTGAATGAGTCCTCTTCGATCTCTAGCCAGGAAGGACACCAGAGGAGGTTGAGGCAAAGAGATATGTCTAGAAGAGTGGGAGGGGGTCTGGATGGATCTTGACTGACCTGACCTGCTACCTTGGGGTAGAAAATTCAGAACGGGCTGCTCCGAGCTTAAATTGGTGCCCCGCTTGTTGCGTTGGATAGGTGACTGGTGGGACTCCACTCTGTCTAAGTGGCGTGCCAAGGGGAGTTGTGGTTTGGTCACAGGAGCTTCTGCAAGTCACCTCTGGTTACAGGCCAGACTGGTCTTGCGCAGTCTATGGAGAATGACTCTCTCAGGCAGCTCCGAACTCGGATTGGGACAGGACCACCTATCCTACGAAGCTAGCTGGGAGAGGTTTCTTTTGATGTATGGCACACCTCCAGAAGTCACCGAATGACCCTGGGGCAGGCTCTGCAATTCGGGCCTTTGCTGCTGCCTGTGAACTGGACAGGGTATAGTGGTGGAAGGGGGTGATATTGGGGAGATGAGGTCATGCAAGCGCCTGGGGCACCTGGCTGCCAAGTGCCAAAAGCCTCCGGGTGGCACTGCTGCTGACCCTGCCCCACGGCAGAGCCGAATAGATCGCCTGCCATCACTGGCCCCTGGCACTCGTCCACCGCATGCATCATCTTCTCCCCCGATGGACATCTCGGATACGCCTTCACATGTACTTACCAGCCCTGTTCCACCACTGGCACCCCCTGTGGCCCCTGCCTCAGGTGGCCCCTTGGAGCTGAGCACCTCGCCTACTTGGGAGGGATCCCAGGGGCATGACGACCCTGTGATCCTGTCGCTACAGCTCTCCCCACCTGAAGCCCCTTCTCTCTTTGTTAATTTGCCGAAGGTGGATTCCAACCCCACAACTGGTGCTCTTGGCGTTTTGCAAGCCAACGTCGCCTCTGCCTCAACTGCCCCTGTGCTTGGCCGGACGTTCGACTGCCCTATCCATGGAGGCTTGGCTGACCTGCCTGTCCTAGGCTGCTCGTCGAGTCCCCAACGGGACCACTCCTCTACTGCTATTGGACTCCTGAAGTACCTGCTCACCTGGCCACTCCAGCCCGCACCGGAGCTGCTACCCTACCGACCCTTCATCTTGCTGCTGTGGTTCCCACGGTGGCCCTACAACCTGCTGCAACACCACCCATGGCTACTGCTGCCTTGTCAGGTGGGGCAGTCCCTTTTGCTAGTGGAGCAAGTGGTTTTGAAGCTTCGTTGGCCCCTCCACTTGCTGTTCGTTTGCTCACTGCTCAAGCTTCTGTGGACGGACATGCTGCTCCTACCTCCATTGCTGGTGTAGCTCCATGGGTCCCTCCACAGGCTGCCACGCCTTCTATGGACGAACATGCTTCATCGTACTCGCAGTAGCCACCTTCTCTTGCTGCTGCATCAACCCAGGAGGTTTCACGCATTAGTGTTTCTGCTGCTGACCAGCTGGCCTTGTCCTTGGGCTACGCCCTGTTTCTAGCCGTGGCCGGTTCCTCGTCCCTTGGTTCCGCTGTTGCCGCTCTTGGAGCATCTCCCCTGGTGGTACGCGCCGGTGATGGCCAGCCAACCGTGGTGGAGTCCCCCCCGCCGTTTGCTTGCTGCACTCCACCTGGCCTCTCGGCCTCGGTCACTCAAGTGCTGTCGGTGCTCCCCCAAGCTTCTTGTCCTCCCTGTGGCCTCTGCCCCTCAGGGTCTGTCTTCACCTCCGGCGTGCCCGGGACGCGCTCTTTCTGCAAGTCCGCCCATGTTGTGCCTGCTCCTCCTCGCCCTCCGGTGGAGCAGGCGCTGGTTGCTACTCCTGTCAGGTTTCTTATCGGGATGCTAGGCCCGCCTTTCCTTGCCACTGTGGCATCCTATGGCTGTCGGTTGAGTAATGGCCTATTCGGCGTGCCCGCTTCTGCGCTGCAGCGTCTTCCTGCTGATCATCTAGACAGCTTGCTCGCCGAATGCCTTGACTCTGTTCGGGTGCCTCCTTCGCCTGCCCCTTGTTTGGCGGGGCACCCGGTGGGGACAACGTGCGCCTCTAGCTCCTCTACCCCGGCTCCTGTCTTTCCACCTCTGCTTCAGCAGCCCCGCCAACTTGTTCTTGCCCTGCGTGCAGAGCCCCGTGACCAAGACTTGCCTTCGGCTGCTGTTCCTGCTTCGCCTCTAGGCGCTGATGCCTCCTCCGTGCCTGGCCCTCCTGGCCCGGTTGGCTTGGAGGTCCCCGATGTTGACTCGATTGCTGAGGCAGATGTGGACGCTGTGAGCTGTGAGTGTGAACCCATCCCGTGACTCATTCCGAGCACGAGAGTGAGCCGACCACCCAAGACTCAACGTCGATTTCTCAACCGTGCAGATTGACCCGTTTCCCTCGTCGGGGACGGCCGTGAGCGAGTGCTTCTTGTTTTGGGGCATCTTTGTCCCTTCGAGAACCACGTTAGGTGATGACTTGGTCGTATAGTTGCTGGTCGTGTCGTCTAGTGAGTCGCATCATTTCGTCTAGGTCATAGGATCGTGTCCACATATCGAGTCTCATAGTCGTCCCGCATCACATTGTAAGAAGAAGTGTGGGTGGGATGAGGCCATAGCTAAAGCCGTCTCTATTTGCCTGTGCGGGGCCATACTCCTCCCTTCTACCAACCATGTCCTAGACATACCCAACCTTAGCACCATTAGTGGATTGTGGCGAGGTCTTTCCATTTCTCAGGCCATCCTTTCTTACCTGTATGAGGGTCTTAGCTCAACTGCCCTAGGGAGCCCACTTTTTGGCTCTATGATCTTACTTTAGTGCTGGATGGGGGTTAGGCTGAAGTTCATGCCTAGGGAGAATATCACTTCTGTCAGTCGCATCTTTGGGAGCCATCAACTTTTCTTCATTGGCGGCACCTTCAGGTTCTCTCAGCAGGTCGAGTGCAGAATCGTAGACAAGAGGATTAGGGATGAATGGCGCCTTTACATCAAC
The DNA here is from genome assembly GCA_024336825.1 of Amorphophallus titanum. Classification (NCBI taxonomy): domain Eukaryota; kingdom Viridiplantae; phylum Streptophyta; class Magnoliopsida; order Alismatales; family Araceae; genus Amorphophallus; species Amorphophallus titanum. The sequence continues at coordinate 17,011,263 of JANBPO010002596.1, forward strand.
ACTCTGCCCCTAGACCGATTCCTGATGCTCCCATCCTTCCTCCACGGCACCACCCTCAGGCTTCCTAGGAGGCTTGGTCTTGACTTGAGGCTCGTGGGAGATACCACCTTGGTGATGTACAGCCCCTACAGGTGTTCTCTACAGGTTGGACTCCCCCGTACTACAGTTCCAGCGCTACCCCACCTTCCTACAGTACAGGCGAGGAGACTTAGGATAGAGGAGGATGAGCAGGCAGTCAGGAGTGCCCTAATCATGTGGGAGATCAGCAAGGTGCGTACCCTACCAGCTGATGTGAAAGAGATTCAGGAGGAGTATTAGGCCTATCAGAGAGAGTTGCGAGAGATCCGTCCTCGCGGGGATGCCCGATTGAGGATTGAGTAATTTTTCTATTTATGATGTATAGAGACCTATGGATTGATCTTGATACGCTTGATCTTAAATAAAGGAATGGAATGCTTTGATTGGATGAAATGTGATTTTGGCCTTCCCTTTTGTGCATTTGTGTGGATTGAGGTGATTTTTGGGAAAGGACGTAGTCTAAGAAAAGACCGCCTAATGGATTAGACAGTTATGGTTTGATCGCCAAATTAGGGAAAATGGCCTCAGCTAGACTACACAATAGGAGTTCAAAATTATGGGCCCTCGGGGAGGAAGATGGTCTATCGAGGGACCGTTAGGAACTTAGAATGGTTAGGAAAGGACCCCTTAATGAGTTAAGTCATCTGATGAAGATCGCAGGACCATGGGTGCCGAGAAGGGCTAGTGGGCTCGTGAGTGATGATTCTGGAAAATGAAGGCGGTCTTCGATAGACCGTTTAGAAGAGGAAAATGGCCATGTGATAATCATTTAAGAAATGAAAACGGTTGCCGTGGGCCCGCCAATTGGAGATGCTAGAATTGCCTTCAGCACTGTCTCTGTACACATACTTAAACAAGAAAAATAAGTTAAATCTATTTTAGGCTTAACCCCTTGCCTGTAGCAAGTTAGGAAATAACCAATTCTTGTTATTTGGTGAAGGGGGTAAGTCTTATTAAACTTTCAAACAAAGAAAAAATACAAAAACTTGCATCCTCCTTGAGGAATCTTCAACCCAATAATGTGAACAATGGCGGCGGCGGCAACGACGGACTATAAACAACAAGGAACGACGGCGGTGGCGGCAAGATCTCCACCCGATAGCAAAAGCTCCTCCCAAGCTCCCCCTACCCCTCCTCCACCTCCCCTGGCGACAGTGACCCCTCAGATCTAAGATCTGAGGGGTGTGGCGGAACTAAACTCCTTAAGAGGGGAGTTCGTGTCTGGTTTCACCCAGTTTCGGGCGTATCAGGCCGAAACGCCCGAAATCGGGAGAAACCGGATTCTGTTTCGCCTAAAACAATAAAAAAAAATTTAAGTTTCGGACCTGTTGCAATGAGTAGATTCGGTTTCATATTGGGCAGGTCCGGAACCGATATGTTTCGGCCGAAATATATTGGATCCGGTCGAAACTGCCATCCATGGTCTGCCCACACTAGGCTTCACGAAAAGCTAGGAGGAGGGGGCACCTTAAGGGAGATGCCCCCACTTCTCCCCACTTTCTCGGCTCTCTCCCATTCTCCCGCACTCCCTCTCTCACTCTCCTCTTCCACCTCGACCCTCTTCCTCCTCTCCTTCCCAGGTGGCTGAGGAGACTAGGAGATGAGGACAACGACGATGCTTGGTGGCGGCCACGAGTCCAGTGAGGGCAACGACAAGCTCCAACAAGGGCGGCGACAAGCTCTAGCACAGAGGAGACAGGCAACCAACAAGAAGGCCCTAAAGGGTGGATCCATCGTGGAGGTAGGGTGACAGTCCTCTTCCATGGATCTTGATTTTTACATGATTTAATGGCGCTAGAAGCATGCAATTAAGGGGAGTAGCTACGTTTCCTTTCTGTTTGCGGGGTTTTTTCCATGCCGATGTGTGTGTGATGAGATCCTCCGTTCTCTGTGGTTTTCCTTGTTGAATTGGTGTTTTGGGGTGTGCTTTGAGTCCTACTAGGTGATAGATGTTTGTAGGGAGTGTTTCCCCTCCATCTAATGGTGGTTTAGGGTGGTGCAGAAGGGATGTGGTGGAGTTGGGGCTCCATCAAGTGATCACCTTGTAACACATTGAGGGTGTCAAACATGTTTAGGCTAAAGGCATCTAACCTATTGTTGTACCCGGGCTATTCCCAGGCAAAATCACGAGAAATAAGGGTTCGGGGCATTTTACAGAACACCTTCTAGGCATGGGCCATCTGGCCCTCCCTACAGTCCCACGGGTCCCTACAAGGGCCCTGACCAGCTTGCCGCGACACGCGGCGACACCAGCAACCGTCTAGGATCAACTCCGGCCACTCACATACGGGCCTTGCCCGTATCCTGCATCGCCGCCCAGGCCAACCCGGGGGCGCCCTGACGGCGAGCCACGCCACGTGGCACTCAGCAAAAGGGGCCAAGGGCCCACCCAGAGACACTCCGGCCAACCCTCCATGGTCAAAGGGAGACCTAACTAAGTCAACCACAGGCTTCGGAGGCCCGCCGCACACATATACGACTCACACGGGTGTGTTCGGCATTCCGTCAAACATCTCGTGGGCGCGTATGTTCCAGCCCTCCTACACCAAACCACGGGCCGACCCGTGGTTCCAGCACCTTAACTGGGTCCTACAACGACCCCCCGACAAGTCAAGGTCGACCCCGACACTCAGACACATGGCAACAAGCCATTTAACCTTAGCACTCGGGCCAACCCGAGGCTACCCAGCCGTCTTCTTTCTTGGATTCCTTAGTCTCTTTTATGGTGACAAAAGCAAGGAAAGATACATACCCTTTCCTTATTAGCTTACTAGCTCGGAGAGCCGAAATAAGAGGTGGCTTGTTCCGACACTTAAAACTAGTGTAGACAAGTTCTGGGTTTTCTTTAAAAGTTACCTGGGAAAGTGTCGGAGGTGGGGAAAAACAGCCACGGCAGGGATGCGCATGGGAGCCGGGCGGGCAAGCTGGCGAGCCTGCTGGCGTGCTCGGATAGTGCCACCAATGTACTCGGAGGGGGGCACCGTGCTCGGGGATCGCGGCATGCTCAAGTGAGGGCGAGCACCGTGCTCGGGGGGAATGACGGTGCCATTTTCGGATGCCGTGGCATGGTTGACAGCCGTGCTTTCCATGCTCTGAGGGATGGCGGGGCACCTGCTCTTGCATGGTCAGGATCTAGGTGGTGTGCTCGGCGAGGGGAGTGCTGAAGCCGCGGGACTATGGCGGCCTGCTCGTCGGTGGTGGATGAAGGCCCCTAGAGGCAACGACGCTGCAGCAGGTGTCGTTGGCAGCTTCTCCATCAAGGACGACGACGGCGAGATGCTGGTGAGGGTTCTTGGAGGGGGCGCCGCCATGCTCAACCTGCTTTGGGAGGTTGGTGCTAGTTGGATGAGCCTCGAACGGGAACTGGCAGGGAAGCTCTGGGTGGTCGACGGCGCTGTAAAGGAGACCGACAGGGGGGTTTGCGGTGGCGTTGCCGAAGAAGAGGATGGGTGGCGATGTTGCATGCATGGCCGCCGTGGGAGACGAGGGAGGTGGCTCGATGATGCTACATGCATGGGACACAATGAGGGACAAAGGAATTGACCCCGATCGGTGGCTTGCGGTCGGTGAGAGTGGGGATGGAGGGGACGCGACGATGTTGTTGGCCAGCCCGATCTTCACCGTTGGAGTGCAGCGCGGGCAACGCTTGTGAGGGGTTTGCAGAGCTAACGGTGGCAACTGTCATCATGGACGATGAGGGCGGCAGCAGTTAGTTTAGTGGTGGAGGGGTCTGGCTTTGCATGGCGGTGCTGCAGACGAGTGTAGTGGACGTGGCGGGCTCACAGTAGTCTAGCGGGGAGTGGCTAGCTTCTTCGATGGGGAAGGGCATGGTGCATGGAGTGTGCATGAACCATGAAGGAGGTCGTGGGATGGAGGTAGGAGAGGGAGAAACGGAGTGAAGGCTTTAGGGGCTTGGTCTACACGATGCAGGGTCGGAGGCCCTATTTGGCGTCCACATGGTGGGGTTAGAGTGGTCCTCGAGCAAGGCCGGGGGGGTGCATGCTGATGGGGGGGTGAGTTCGCAGATCGGCAGAAGAGAGAAGGGAGTGGGGGGTGAGAAGCGGGGACGTTGGAGGTGGTAAAGGAGAGTGTGGCGAGAGGGGGGACGAGGGGGCACCAACTGGTGGTGGTGTTTGGCCAGAACAGGGTGGCCGGTGGTGATGGGCTACATGTGAGAGAGGCGAGGGGAGCCACTTTGTGCATGAGAGGGGGCGTCTGGCTCTGCATGGCGGAGCCATGGGTGTGGGCGGTGGTCGTTGCCGGCATGCTCGCGTGCTGTGAATGCTGGGTGGGATGCCGCCATGATGGGCAAGGCAATGGAAATGGTGGGGCTGTGGCAGACGGGCTGGCTTCTCTGACAGGGAGGGGCATGGCATAGGGAGCATGCTGAACTGTGGAGGAGGGGGGCGGTGAAGGGCGGCGGGCTCAAAAGATGTAGCTCTGAGTAGAGCAAAATAGTTCAGGATCTGATCCTTGAACTGATGGAATCAAATCTTCAGTCACGAGCAGGCTTCTCTCAGATTTTCTCTTTCACTTTTTTTCTGGCTTTTTCTTCACGAAATGGCTCACAGATTTGCTCTCTCTCTTTCTTTGTTTTCTCTTGGCTCACTCCTTTTAGCTTCCCTTCTCAGACTCTTGCTCTCTCTTCGCAGCTTTTGCTCTCACTCTAACCCTTCTTCTTTTTCTAGCTCTCACTCTCTGGCGACTTCTTCTTTCTTCTCTTGCTGCTCTCTACAGCTTTTCAGCCTTCTTCATCGAAGGCCAAGGTGGCCTTTAAATAGAACAGGGGCTCCATAAGGATGAGGCAGAAAGACCTAGTGAAAGCCCATTGGTCCACGTGGCAATGGAATGTTCTTCTTCTACAAGCTTCTAAAATAAACGTGCCATCTTTCTTGGATCACGTGCCACCTTAAAGCTATACCAATGATTGGTCAGACTCATGTGTCTGCTTGATTGTTCCTGAGAAGCTGGACGCCTCAGTTTAGGGATCACGTGACCACTTAAGAGGTTGATGCTTCTTACCCTTAAAGTGTTTGATGGAATTCCTCCCTATAAGAGGACAATCATTTAGTCAAACACCTTATATGTTATAGTTCATACTTAGGTAAAAATCAGATAGAACATATGCTCAGACCAATGATATGAATGTACATGAGAATGCCTTAGAGTGTGAACAATGATGCACAGACTTGAATGTGTGCATAGACCGGAATCCTGCATGTGCATGGACCTTGCAATGTTGAAGGCAAACATTGCACAGACCTTATAGAGCTATATGCAAGACATGCACAGACTTCATGCAAAACATGCACAGACCTTATGGTGTTATATGCAAAACATACACAGACCTAAAGAATGAATGCATGTATATGCGTAGACCCTGCTAAAGACCAAAACCGATGTGCATCGACCATAGTGAACTAAAGATCAAATGTGCATTGACCTTAGTTACTAGAGTTCAAATGTGCGTCGACCTTAGTGAACTAAAGATCAAATGTGCATCGATCTTAGTTAACTGAAGATCAAATGTGCATCAACCGTAGTGAACTAAAGATCAAATGTGCATCAACCTTAGTTACTAGAGTTCAAATGTGCGTTGACCTTAGTTACTTTCTAACACAATGTGCACCGACCTCTAACAGTAACACATGTAGACCTCAACATGTGCACTGACCTTACATGCACGTGAACAGTGATATGCATCGACCTTACATGCATGTGAACAGTGATATACATCGACCTTACATGCATGTGAACAGTGATATGCATCGACCTTATGTGCATGTGAATAGTGATATGCATCGGCCTTATGTGTAGGGTGAAAATGTGCATCGACCTGATTATGCATGATAGCCTATATGCATCGACCTTTATGCTGTAAAATGTGCACAGACATCATGCTGACTAACAAAGTATGCACCGACCTGTGTGAAGGTGTGAACAGGGATATGCATCGACCTTATGACACACAATGTATGCATATGCACTGACCTTATCCTCTCAAGGCAATAATATGCATTGACCTTATCTACAGTTGCTAGCCAACTAGCATCGTCCTTTACTGCAGTCACTAGCCAACTAGCATCGACCTTCATGCAATGAGATGAACATATGCATTGACCCTGGTATGAAAATGCTTGGACCTTATGAAGGTGCTCATACCCACTGGCAATGAACAGGGCTTGCCTGGGTGGCTACCACCACACCTTGGACACTATCTCGGCTGACTAGCAGTTGAACCTTGATGTTGCTGAAAGGAAGGAGCTGTCTACTGAACGGCTCCAGAAGACGCCTGCTGATCAAATTTCTTCTTGGACTTCTTGAATCTCTTGAACTTAGATTTAGAAAAAGGAGCGCTACAGGTAGTCGACACAGCGGTGAAACTCCTAGCACAGACGGTTGAAAACTCGACTGAAACTGCACGCTCGACTGAACAAGGCCAACTTGAGTAGACCCTTGAGATCTTGCCATATCCAGCTCTAGCACCGCAGCTACCTGGTACGTTGCATCCATCTTGGCTACCCGAGTTGCAATTAATAGCTGTCGCAACTTAGCCTTCAGCCCATGCAGAAACTACTCAGTCTTCAAGGCTTCATCAGCAAGAACATGGGGCGCATACCGACCCAATTCCATAAATTTGTTTCGATACCGCAACACAGTCGAATCACCTTGAGACAGTTCCTTGAATTGACACATCTTGTCCATCCTGAGATATGCTAGACTGTACGTGCCCTCGAAGGACACGACAAACTCTATCCAGGTGATCTGGCGAAGTGGATGAGAACGAAAAGCAACCTCCCACTGTGTGGTCCACCACACGAGTGCTGCTTCCTGAAGTTGGAATGTAGCAAGCATGACTTTTCATCCTCCGTGCACTCCATTGAACGGAATACACGATCGGTTGCATCAAGCCACACTCTGCCTGCATCAGGATCTGCATGACCTTCATAAGTCGGTGGGTGGAAGAACAGAAACTCTTTTAGTGCTCTGCCACGGCCACTAGGAGGCAAATCCTCTTGAGGAGCAGGATCAGCTTGAGCTTGGTCTGGAACAATTACTGGCGGAGGAGAGGTACCACTTTCCTCCCTTGGACCACGACCTCGACCTCTTCTTCTACGAGGCGGCATTTGGAGCTAGAAGAAAACATGCAATGACAGAAAATCCATCAGTAATCACGGGAAACATCCTAAGCTAGCAATAGATGACTCATATGGACTTGTTCTAGACTGGTGCCATTTCAATTCCTTATACAAATCCTCAACACCGCTCTGATACCAACTGTAACGACCCGGGAGATCCGGATACCGATAAATTGATATCATCGATTTACCGATACCAAGAACTCGGGGAAGCCACCCAAGAGGTTGATGAGGCCCTGTAAGGGTTGGAGGAGTTTGTCTAGGGGATGCATAACGAATGGAAATTACACATGAAATATTAATTAAAGCAATGATTTAAACTTTAATACGAAAGTAATTTAAATATATCAGAGTGGTAAATATACATAATAGTCCAGATCCACAACATCCATAAGTCCGACACTGAAATAAAATCTAACTGTATAACTACACGGGGCACACCCCGACCAAAAGTACAAGAAAAGGACTAACTGACAAGCTACTGCTGGCTGCTAAGACCTGCCGTCAAACACTCGAGAAGCTCACCTGAAAGAGGAAGGGTGAGTCACAGTCAGACTCAGTAGGGGTCACGCGGATCCCTACCTCGCAACTAAACGTGCAAATACAAAAGCAACTAGAGCATGTAATTAAATTAAACATGCAAAAATAGTAAAGCATGCTTAATGAACTAACCATGCATTGGTAGAATTAAACGCAGTCTAGTAAAGCTGTAAACCAACTAAACAGTTCTATCACAGCTAGCTATAATGCCAATTTGAATCTAGGGACTTGACTCAAATAAAAGGAAAATTACAATGATATGACTCAAGAAAAATATGAAAATTACATAACTCGACTGAGAAAATTGTGACGGACACAATGGAACCATGCTGGTAAGCAACCGGGGCTATCAAAAAAAGTGAAGGGCCAGAGATGCCCCCATCACTTAAACCATTTGAGCATTTGACATTATGTAAATTTGCCTTAATCGCGTTCAATGCTTGCTTTTGAGTACTTAGGCATGACACGAGGTGAAAACTAAGTTTGGGATTTTGTTATCATCAAAATCACCTGGAGAAACTCAACAATGTCCCCCTTTTTGATGATGACAAAATCCTAGATCATTAAGAGTATTGGCATGCCTTTAGAGAAAATTGGAACCTTGAAATCGACACATTTCATCATTGCAAGTTCCCACATGATTCTTGTACGTGGCGGAGTTTATACTTAGGTATAGGGAGGGATTTTAGATGGGCTGACCTATCTCACATCCAACACCATTCTTTGCACGTGGCGGGGTTTCACCGGCGCGGTGTGTGCGGTGACCGGAGTGAGGGGTAGGATATAGCTACGGGAGAGATGACGAAATATAGAGTGCTTCGGGCACCCCCACTCATGGCCATATCTTTCTCAAAGAGGCATCGCACACTCGCCTTTTATAGAAAGTCAAGGGGAGACCGAGTGACACGGGCAGTTTTTGAGTTTTAAGGGAAACATAGTTGGGATGTGGGCATGTCAATTGATTTCTCGACAATCACCCATGGAACCGAAAGTTGACCGGTGAAGCGCCGCCAGGGCATGGCATGTGGACTCGAGAGGTGAGAGACACGTGGAGGGAGGGTCGGTTCCATAGGTGCGAGTGTGCAGGCGATTATGGGGAGTCTTGTATAGGACATCTTTCCCCACCGACCACAAGCAGTCAGTGTTTATTTACATCAGATTGAATCCGAACACCTTCATTCTGTGCTGAAGAGAGGTCTGTATAGGCCTGGAGTCCTAGGCAGAGAGTAGGGAGCACTTCACAGCTGTGGGTTCACACTAAACATGACGATGTTGACTGGGGCTAGAGGGGGTGTGGATTCATGCTAGGTGATGTGAAAAGAGGCTGCAGGCCCGAACGTGGATGCGAGCACATTCGTTCAAATGGCAATGTAATTTCTGAGAGCTATAAGGCTTTATAGGCAGGCCACGGTGGTCGAGGTACAATAGGTGCAAGTCGCGGGACAATTTTGACACAGAGGTCGGTCCCCGGGTCAATGCGTGACAAAGCGGATATCCGTATGTTTTACATAGGGTTCCTCTCGTGCCGTGGGCCGTGTTTACTCCGCCGAACGAGGGGCTCACAACTGGATGACTGGTGAAAGCATCAGACTAGTGCCTGGGCGAGGGTCAATCAGAGCTCGGGTCGAGCGGTCAGACATGGCCTCGTGAGTGCGAGGAAGCGTGACGTCACGTGCGTGCATGGTCGCACCCTTGTCATAATGTCTCATGCATGGTGGGCATAGACTTGTATGTCATGGCGAAAGACCGTGTGAGGGAAGTACAAGTGACATACCCTCGACATCCTTAGCCGACGACCAAGTCACCCACATACAATTCTCCTTGTTGGTTGCCATGCTGTTGCTTGAAACTTGAAGGTCTTCGAGATTGAATTGATGCCTGTGTGTATCTCTGTATATGTCACCCCTTGAGCTTCTAAGGGGCTTTTATAGAGAATTTAAAGGGTCAGGGAAGGGTGTCAGGCTCCCTGAGTAGCAGCAGCTTAGTCATGGAGATAGAGGAGAGTTCGAGCTCTTCCTCTTCTGAGGCCTCTTTCACCGAGGGGGGTGAGTTAGAGGCTACTTCCTAAGGTGTGTGGGGGTCTTTTCTTCCCCTTTTGGCACTTGTTTATGCTTTAAGGCAGGGTACTGACGCTTTTGTGTTGGGTGTAGCACGGGAGTCAGGAGAGGAGCACGTGTCGGCTCTAGATGAGGGTGGCAGGGAGGAGTTCCCCGCCCCGTCTATAGTTGCTAGAGATGACCGAGTTGTAGCAAAGGGCATCTTGGTCGTGGAGGAATCACTGCCCTCCCTGACCCCGGTGAGGGATACCGCAAGCATGGAGGAGTCCTTGCCATCCCCGACCCCAGTGGCTGAAGCCGCAAGCGTGGAGGGGTTTACACTGGGTAAAGACTGGAAATTTTCTTAGGTTTTTCACCTTGTTTATCATGGAAAGTTTCACATATATTTCTCACTTTCCATTTGTGTTTGCCAGAACTATGCAACCTCTACTAGTGTGCTAGCAGAGGCAGGCGACTCCTCTACCCATTTTGGGGTCGAGTGGCCCACTTACCCCTCACCGTCGGAGCCGTTATTGGATGCGAGCGTGGGCACCTCCTTGCTTCAACGAGCACGAGGCTACCTGCAGGGCGACCCCCTTCCTTCTCCGGAGGATTTGAGGCAGCGACTGACAGAGTGCACCTGGGGCTACCACACCCTTGGCTTCCTGCGTGAGCCTTGGATGTCTGGGTTGGCCGGGATATGGGTAGAGTACTTGCGACTCCCCTATGCGCAGGAGCAGAGGGCTCGGAGGCTGGCAACCATTCGAGAGGTGCAGGAGTACTGGGCTCGGCTCGCATCTGCCATAGCTGAGTAGATGGGCCACGTCGAGGCGGCTGCGTCATTTTCCCGAGATCGAGCTGTCCAGCTGGGGGAGGTCGAGAGCCGAGCTGAGGCCTTGAGAAAGCCCTTGGAGGAGTAGTTGTTGGCTGTGGAGTGTGCCAGGGCTAAGTGGTAGGTAGCGGAGAGCGCGGTCGAGGCTAGTGCTCAGCTCTTGTCCACTCTTGAGGTGGAGCTCGTGGCTGCTGACTCTCGTCCGGTGGCATTGAAGGGGAGAGAGCCTGTGATTTGATTGCATCTCTTTCCCCCTTTTTGTTTGTCATGTTAGCTGAGTTGGATGTATTTTGTCACCCCAAGTACATGTCTTGGGCTCCTTTTACAGAGTATAAATGACAAATTTTTGAGTTTCTTTTGTCATTTATTGATTCATCCCACCTCTTCTCTCATGGAATAGTGTTATGTGTATGGACTGGCAGCCACTTACTGTTAGTTGTGCTTGATTTTTCTACCACGGACTGACATAGGTGACCGAGAACTGGGTGTACCTGATTCTGGGTACACGAGTAGGGGACTGAGCATGGAGAATTGATGTGACACAACAATCCCTTGGTCCTAAATTTTTGCAAGCAATCGGTCCGAACAGTGGACTCACTCGAGCGAGCTCACTCGCGTGGCGCACTCAATTATCCGTAGGCCAATCGACGATGGTGGAGAGGGTCCAAGGTTGGACCTCACCATTTTGGGGGACGGCTTAGCTCGTGTTGAACCCCTAAGGGGCTGGGATTCCCAACTCCGTGGGCAGCCAACACGCCAAGGGTGTGGGTTATGGAATACCTCTCACAACTCGCTCCGCGGTGGACACTCAATTTGATCGAGTAAGGGTTCATCTTTAGTTCATACTGCCTGAGCCTCTGAAACACAACTCGAAAGTCCTGCAGATGGTCTTCTTTTCTTATGGTCCTGATCACTAGGTCATCTTTGTAGCACTCGACCTTGTGGTAGAGTAGTTCATCAAATATTCTGGTCATCGCCCACTGGTAAGTTGTGCCGGTGTTCTTCAATCCGAACGGCATCCTCTTGTAATGATAGATACCCTTAGGTGTTCGGAAGGCGGTATGGACCCGGTCATACTCCGCGATCCATATTTGGTTATAGCCGGATGACCCGTCCATAAATGACAGAGCCTCGTGGCCGATTGTGGCATCAATCATGACTTCCGTTATTAGGACCAAAAATTCATCCTTGGGATAGTCTTTGTTTAGATCTCGGAAGTCGACACATATCCGGATATGCCCATTCTTCTTCTTCACAAGCACGATATTAGCCAGCCACGTGACATGTTGGTTTTCTTCGACAAAACCCACATCAATGAGTTTGTCCACTTCTTTACTTATCTGAGTGATGAGCTCTGGCCTCATAGGCCGTGGTGGCTACTTCACCGGCTCAGCATTGGGATTTATTGTCAGCTCATGCTGTGAAACTGCGGGCTAAGTCATGGCATCTCCTTGTAGGTCCAGGCAAAATAATCCCGGTATTCTTGTAGCAGCTGAACATACAGCTTCTGTTCTTCATTAGATAACTGGGCGCTGAGAAAGGTCAGCCTAGGGTCATTCTCATCTCCCAGGTTAACTTCTATTAGCTCATCAACTGTAGCTTGGCCTCCATCGTCTATTTTCGAGGGTGTAGGCTGGAGATCGACATAATCTAGGATATCATCTTCGAGCTCGAGGACCTTGAGTTCTTCATTCTGTTCCACCTGGGCCCCGTCAAGGATCCCTGATCTGGTCGGTGGTGGCTGCATGAATTATTCTGTCAGCAGATCTACCTCCGTCACAATTTTAGGAGATGTGCCAGTACCTTCAGCCGCTGTAGATGTGCTTGTAGTTTTGAAGGACTGACGGTTGTTCATTGCTAAGCTGGAGCAGCATTGCAACTTCATAGCAGAAGACGAGAGTATCCTGCCTCCTTGAATCACCATGTCTTCGGTAGAGGTAGCCTTTTCTTTCCTAGCAGCAGGCGTACCCTGGTTAATTTTGGCAAAAAATTCTTTAGTTGGCATGGGGGGTGCTACCATTATTATTGAAGGAGGGTCATAGGAGGAGAGTAACTCTGCGTCCTCGGTGTCTTCGGTCTCACTACTGCTGGTCGTGTCAAATTTGGCCTGGAGAGTCGTCTCTTCGGGATAGACTTGCTCCCAACATCGGCAATGAGTCATCGCTTTCGATTCTGAGCCCTTTGATTGGGTTGGCCGAATATGTTCAACTTCTACCAGATATTCATCGAAAGTTGCCACTGGTGAGCGGTCTTCCGCTGGGTAGAAAGTGGAGATGATGTCCACTTCATAACGTCCATTGTAATAGTATTATTCGAGGGTGAAGCCCAACCCCGGATGTTGAGAAACACGTCTCAACTCTTTGTCTGTGCTGGCAGGATGCTAGAGTCTTTAGAATGCTTCTTTCTCTTTGTGAGGCTGGCCGGAGGGGATATGTTGCTTCCGGAACATCTTCGCCATTCGGCTTGTAATGAATGTCAACCCTGTTGAGCAGTGGATTACGGATTTAGAGGGGAGGGGTGAATAGATCTGCCCCTCTTTTCACAATGCAGCCCTCCTTATTTTTAATAGATTTCTTCCCCGTCGATCTACTTATAAATGAATGTATCGAGTTTGAATAGTATTGTAAGTCCTTGAAGAATGTTTGTTGGAAATGTCAGATTATGAAATAAAGATTTGATCTTGTCTATTTGTTGTTTGTACTCATCATCTGAGTCTCTTGATCGACCCGCTTTTATAACCATTAGCGCCTTGATATTTTTGCCTTGTTCGGGGCGTGACACTCACGCCAACTCTACCCTGTTAGGGGAGCACGGCGGAACCTCATGACAGGATCTCCCCTCGATCCTCATGTTACTCGACGCAAAACCTTGGGAAATCCTCCCCCACCGAACGCAGATCGGGGATCACCATCCAACATCAACGTCTCATCAGAGACCACCACTCATAGGCATCGTCCAATCGCTATCCAATCACAACTCATCTTAACCACTCTCGATGGATGCCTGCCAATCCCGATCCTGCTCTTACCATAAAACCACGGGACACAACCTCTCACAATCCACGACACACGTCTCCAAAATCCACAAGTGTCGCCTGCTACCACAGCAAGCAGGTCGATAACACCATGACCAATGCACACAGGTCCCAAATAATACACATCTTACCATGGTTAGCCACTCGGTAAATCCGACCAACCACTCACGGCCACTAACTGGGACCCACAATCTGTCAGAGATCACTCCTCTAAAACACAATATCATCCGAGAACACAAGCTGCAATGCAAGAATAGGGTTCTCATGCGGCAATCTCGCCAGGACATTTCCCAAACTCTCAACCCTGTCAGTGCTAAAAACCACAATGCCTCAAGTGATGGCATGATAATAACACACCTCATGCAACCCGAGACAACCATAAATCGAGGAACCAATCCTCCGACGCTCAATACATCCTCTACAACTCAGCAAGTTCTGATCCACAACACCTCGGAAAGCACAACACCAGCCCCAAATTCTCGTAAACACCGCCCAATTGGCACGCATCCTTCCAGAGCAGTGCCAATACACCCTAACACACCAGGGAATAGGCAACGCTTCCCACACATAGCCACACACTCACGAACCAAACCCAGGGTGACCACAACCCAATCCAAAAGATCCTCTGCTCATCCGAGCTCATTTCGACCAGAGCGCCCGCTCAACCACCTCAAACCATGATCTCAACGCCTCAGGGGCTAGATAAATCCTCAAGTCAGAGTGGCCAACACCAATAACAGCTCCCTCAAAGCACACTCATGGCCACTTAACCACAGACAATCCTCGCCAGCCACTTGACCTCGCTACAGGTTCCCCGAACACCACACTGCAGTAACACACCTACCGACAACCTCTGCCCAATGCAGCATCACCTGGGGCCACCATCAAAGGGAGAAAGCTCTCAACCTCAATCTCGAGCCCCATGCCGGCACTCCAACGATGACAGTAACCACTTCCACAGTGCCAACGCCGCGCACTCACACTCTCACGTGAGAAACCAAGTGAAAAATAAATACGAAACCCTATGCCAGCTGCCGACTATACTGGACTTTACGGACTCTGATCACTGTAATATCTCAAATTCTCATGTACTTCCACAACTATAGCTCTGATACCAACTGTAGCGACCCGGGATCTGAGTATCGAAAAGGAACCGGCGCGACTCGAGCCTCGGCCCACCTCCCACGAGCCCGGAGACTGGGAAGAGATAAAGGATAGGTGTGGTGTACATAGAAATAAGAAATAAAGTAGGACAACAGATACGGGTGTGAACCTATGTGCAACCTAGTATGAAAGTGCCCAAGGACTAGACTTGTGGGAACAAGCCTATGACCGCTCTAATACCACTTATTGTGGCACAGCCAAGGGTGATGGGGGATGACTACAAACACTTTGGACCTAAATTCGCAAGCATACAAAGTTTGAGTATCGGACTCGCATAAACGGCTCACTCACACGGCGCACACTATCTCCCGATGGTAACAAGGGGATGGTGGCGAGGATCCGGGGTGGGACCCAATCACTTCGGGGACTTGACTTTGCTTGGGCTGACCCCTAAGGGGATGGGAGTCCCAACTTCATGGGAGACCGGCACGCCGGGGTGTGGGGATGGGTGGCTCTCACTCAATCTCTGCATTGGGCACACTAGAGAATAATTACGGGTCCGGGCACTCCCTTGCCATCCGACGGGCATATGAAACAATACTAAACGAGCAAAACTATAGACCAGCAAGGGAGGTACCAGTTGCTCACCTGATTGGTGTGAAGAAACCGATCCCGAATGAAGACGAGGGCAAGCGGGGAAGCGTGGGTACACACCTGCACGTCGAGTCGGTGTCGCTTGACCTAAAAGTTTAAAGTATACACCACTACTCCTCTCGCAGGATGGTTGAATAAAAGGTAGGGGCTAAAACATTACATGCAAACACAACCTCCACACAGGGAGGGGCTATAAGCCAGCCAGGCGAGGAGCGGGGATGAGAAGAACAATAAAGGGAACCTGACGTGGTCGAGGGGAATTCTATAGGGACAGCAAGATCAGGTGCTGGAGTTGAGATGACTACGAGCTCGTCTGGATGCTGATGGAAGCGAGACCAGCGCTGAAATGACCAGGATAGGTCCAGGAAGACGCCGTAGGATTTTGGGGTCGAACGGAGAGTGATGACGATAGCTGCAACTCTGAGAACAGGACTGGTCTGAAATGTCTCTATCTGGTGCGGAATCGCTAAGGGCTATTGCAGAAGCCACCACGAACTCTACCAAACTCCGATGGAGATGAGATTGACGCTGACACGATCGTTGGCAAGTTGGAGACACACAGGAACTGACGGGATCCCTAATGGAGGTCGGAGAAGAACGTTCTGAACATAAGAGTAAGGGTGGGTCCAACTTGGATCAGATAGGAGCAGTCTGCGCACTTCGACGAGAATGGCTGGAACTGGGTGCTTGGGCGGGCGATTGGCCTCCTCCTTTTAGGTGCTGAAATATAACTGGATGTAGTTTCTGCCCTCTAAAGATCACACCTAGAGCCTCACCAAGCTGGTCGTGGGAGCCTCTGCACTCAGCCTCAGGTCGCCAGCCAGAGGCTGGATGCACAGTCTGGCGAGATCTGCTCCCCCGAACAGCTCCAAGCTTGGATGCTGGCGGGACCACCTCCGTTGCGAAGCTGACTCAACGAGGTTTCCACCAATATAAGATATTCCACCTGAAGCCTTGCGAGAAGGTCATGTCCCCCTCAGCAAACTGTTGATACTCTGCTACCTGCGACCCTGGACTGGGTCTGAAGATGAAAGGGATATGGTTGAAGGGGTGGTGAAATTTTAGCAGGGAGATGGGGGTGGCTGATGGCTGTGGGAAGGGGAGGGGAGTTGCTGGAGGATTGGTGGGGAGCTGAGGGAGCAAAGGTGAGGGTGAAACTGGGCCGCGTTGTGCTTTGATTACAGGTCAAGGCTAACCCGCTTCTGGAGTTGACTAACCATGGGATAATCTAGGGTTTCGAAAATAAACATAATATAATAATAATATAGTTATTATTATAACCCTAAACCCCCATTTCTCCCCTCTGTTCCCTCATTTCCCCCTCCTGTGCCTTTCTTCTTCCTCACCTTCTCCCGTCTCCCTCTCACTCTCCCTTCTCACTCCGGCGATCGATGGAGATGGTGAGGGGCACGTGGCGGTGTGCGTGCGGCTATATGCGGCGAAGATGAACCCGGGAGGCGTGGCGTGCGGAACCGGAGGTGGACAGTCCTTGTGTCGGGCTACTTGTGTCGACTGTCCCCGCGAGTTCCGTGATCGCGAGAGGTGTCCCCGCGTGAGGACGGTGATTGCGTCTAAGTGCCTTCATAGGAGTTGTGGACTGTGGTCCTTGGCTTTCTGTCCTACGTTTTGATTAGTCGTCTGTGGACTGACAGTCTTGGTTTACCTGCCCGTTTAGTGGTCCTTGGTTCTCGTGCCAGTGAGCCACCTCGTGGTGTCTTGGTGTGGACTAGCGGTCACCGTAGTTACGACGGGTTCTTCCTTGGTGACTCTACCCACTAGACGTAGCTGACCTGGGCACGTGCACGTTCCGACCCATCTTGGAGTAGTGGAGGCTTACCCCGTGTATTGATTTTAGGTCGGTTTCCTGAGGGCCCCTTGCCTTTGTAGCCAGAGTCAGGTTGGGGGAGAAACTGACTAGAGGACCGACCTAGAGCAAATGGTCTGTGTGTGCACACGTGATCGGGGGTAGTGGACGCGTGCTGACTAGCACGACCCCAGCTAGTTCTTACTTTGTGGTATTGTGTTAGTGTCTCAGTTTTCACCGGAGGGCGAGTAGGGAGACACGTGAGGCTGCGGTATAAGTCATTGGAGGACACTTCCGGTCTCGTGGTCAGTGGGTTAGTACTCCCGTCACCTAAGAGGTTTCAACGTGGCTTTCCCCTTGGTGTGGTTTACCGTGCTAGTGGTTTGGTCCGTTCCGTGTTAGGCGTGATTATCTCCCTATGCTGTGAAGGTGGAGGTACCGATTGGACTGTCATGGCCCTTCCGGCCGAGGGACTGGTGTCGCCCTGTGTGTGTGGGCATGGTTCTTTCGCTAGTCTTAACTCAGGATCGAGAGATTCTCCCAAGGATGTCGGTTTCTTGTGCAGTCGTGCAGCCTCCTTGTCCGTGGTTCCGTCGGTTAGGATGGATTGTCCGACTGCTGCTGTCGAGGTCGTTTTGAGGGCATGTGTGGGTGTATATTTCCCCTGGTTGATCGTCTTCTGGTCCCGGTCACCGTGTGATGTTATACCGGTGTTAGTGTGCTATGACTGCTGTTGTAGTTCTTTACTGTTGTTCCTATGCCCTTATGTTGTTACTTTCGCTGTTGTTGTTCTTACTGCCCTCCTTTACTCTTATTATTTCCGTTGCTACACTCATTTACTCTTTTCGTTGTAGTGGGGTTCCGCGGGACCCTCATTGAGCCTATGAGATGAGGCCTACCCCCTACTTTTCAGGTGCGACGTTTTACTCGGAGTGGAGCACCCTTGTTGGAGGTTCGTTAGTTGCCAACTCATCAAGTTATCCGGGGTGTCTCCCGGGAGCAGTGTACGTTCCTCTTCCCTGACTGTACTTGTGGACTGGACTTTGTAGTTATTTAATTGTTATAAAATGTAATTTTATTTATGTTAGAATCGTAGATTAATTCTGTAGATTTACTTTACTGCTATTGTTTAGAATTTTCATGCATGATCACACCAACCTTTTAACCCTTCCGCTTCGCGTTTTGGTGTTTTGGGGTTTCCGTAGGAGGGGTGGCCATGTGAAATGAGTGCCCGCATGATTCTGTGTGTTCTGGTAGTTCTGGATTAGGACTGTGGGCCATCCCTACCTATTGTGCAGTGTAGACAGTCCTTGTGTCAGGTTGCTCGTGTTGACTGTCCCCGCGAGAGTCCTGTGACTGCGGAGGGTGCTTCCGTGTGAGGGCTGTGATCACGGCTAGGTGTCTTGGATAGGAGTTGTGGGTCGTGGTCCCTATGTTTTCATCCTACACTTTGGTCAGTATCTTGTGGACCGGCAGTCATGGTTCGACTATCTGGTTAGTGGTCCATGGTTCTCATGCTAGTGAGCCGCCTCGTGGTGGCTTGGTGTGAGATGGTGGTACTCCGGTGGTTTCCGTAGTTGCGACTAGTTCTTGGTGACCCTACCCACTAGACGTAGCTGACTTGGGCACGTGCGCGTGCCAACCCACCTGGGAGTGGTGGAGGCTTGTTCCGTGTAGTGATTTTTAGGCTGGTTACCTGAGGGCCCCTTGTCTTTGCAATCAGAGTCCGACTGAGGGGAAAATCGGCTAGAGGACCGACCTAGAGCAGATGGTTTGTGTGTGCACACGTGGTCAGGGGTAGTGGATGCATGCTGACGAGCACGACCCTACCTAGTCCTTGCCTTGTGGTACTATGTTGGTGTCTTAGTTTCCCCCAGATGGTGAGTAGGGAGACACGTAAGGCTACGGTATAAGTCGTCGGAGGACGCTTCCGGTCTCGTGGTCAGTGGGTTAGTACTCCCGTCACCTGAGAGGTTCCAGCGTGGCTTTCTTCTCGGTGTGGTTCACCGTGCTAGTGGTTTGGTCCGTTCCGTCTGGTGTTAGGCGTGGTTCTCTCCCTATGCCATGAAGGTGGAGGTACCGACTGGACTGTTGTGGCCCTTCTGGCTAAGGGACTGGTGTTGCCCTGTGTGTATGGGCATGGTTCTTCCGCTAGTCTTGACTTGGGATCGAGAGATTCTCTCGAGGGTGTCGATTTCGTGTGCGGCCGTGTGGCCTTGTCCATGGTTCTGTCAGTTAGGATGTACTATCCTACTGTGCTTGTCAGGGTCATTTTGAGGGCGTGTGTGCGTGTGTTTCCCTGGTTGATAGTCTTCTTGTTCTAGTCACAGGGCTTGTGTTGTGCCGGTGCTAGTGTGCTGTGACTACTGTTGTAGTTCTTTACTGTTGCTTCTATGCCCTTACTTTGTTGCTTCCGTAGTTGCTGTTCTCACCATGTTTCTTGTTGTTATTACTTCTGTTGCTACACTTCTATTACTGCTTCCATTATAGTGGGGTTCCATGTTGACACTGAAAATATTGCTAATTTTTTCTTGACCTTTGCTTTTGCAAGTCATAAACTCTGTTCGAATGCCCCTGGTTCCTCAAAATAGGAAGCCGAAGGCCAAATCAGCGAAAATCCCGTGTGATCCGATTAGCACACGCAAAATGCCAGAACGGTCCGTAAGCGACCATAAAGACGTCCGATCAGGGCAGAAATGCTTCAAGGGATGGCCCTCCCAATGAAGACGCTCCACATGTCCACAGAATGAAGTTGGCGGCACAAATCACTGAGCCGAATGCTAAATCAGAAGAAAATCCAAGTTACCCAATTCGGGTACACATTGCACTAGAACAGGTCCGTAGATGACCGAAAAGTTACCCAATCAGGGTGAAGGCACTTCGAGGGATGGCCCACTCGATGAAGAAGACCCAGGGGCCAAATACAGTGCAATACAACCAAACATAAGGGGAGGGGAGAAACAAGGAACACAAGAAAAGGGGAAAAGAAAATCTGAGGAGAGGGGGGCCGGGGTTAAGGAGGAGTGAAGGCTCCCTTCCCTCCAGCTACATCCAGGACTCTCTCTTTCTCTCTCTCTCTCTCTCTACTACTTACTCTCTCTCTTTTCTCCATGGCTTCTTCTTCTTCGGGCTCCCTTGAGTCTCCCAGACACTGGACCAGCAACTCTCCTTCTCTTGTTCACCTCTGTGTAGATTCTCTTCTATCTCTCCCCTTTCTCCTCTTTAACGTGAGAGGTTTTTATACCTCTATTGGCGTTGATGCTACCTCCGATGGGAGTCAGTTCAAGGTTGACCCCCAGTCTCATCCCCGATAGAGGGTGCCTGTGTGCCTGAATTGGGCGTTGACACCTCGACCGCGTCTTAGCTGGCTCGAAGTGATCATGCTGCGTGCCAAGGGTCATACGCCGTGACTGGTGTGTTTGTCGCCAATGGCACCGGTCCAAAGGCTGCAACATATCATCGGGTGAAGAAGAAACAATGCTACACCGGGTGGGAGGCTTGGCAGGTGCACCAGGCAGAGGATGCTAGGAGTTCGTCAGATGGAGGGCACTAAGTAGTGTACTACTAGAGCTGGCGAGGTGCACCGGGCAAGGCCCATTCGAGCACACCGGTAAAAGGGGCATATGGGTAGTGCGTCGTTGGAGGGGGCACAAGGCAGTGCACCGGATGAGGTGCAGAGGGTGCACTAGGTGCGACCATGACTAGTGCACCAGATGAGGTGTATAGGGTGTACCAGGTGAGGCACGTGAAGGGTGTGCCGGATGGAGACCGTGGAGTGCACCGAGTGGAGTGGTTGGGGAGGTCGCCGAGTTCAATACTTTAAAGGTGTGCCGGGCACGGCTACTTCAGAGCGCGTCGGGTGTGACCCGTTTGGGGGTGTGCCAATTGTAGGCCACTCTAGGCGTGCCGCTAGAGGGGCTGTCATTTGGGCTAATTATGCTCTTCTTCGTTCCTCAATCCTTTTAAGCCCGGTATGCTCACCTTTTGATGGATGACTTGATTCGTTCATCGTAACACAAGCTGACGACACGTACTCTTCTATTCGCGGTGGTCGTGGTTTGTTGATTTTTCTTCAGAGGCTTGACAACTGCAAGCCTTCCTGGGATTCTTCTTCACTGCCAAGACTCTGGAGACAGCTTCACGATAGTGCACATGTTTGGGGAATCGCTTTGCTTCCCCGGTGGTTTCATGTGCCCATGCAAACATGAGAGTTTGTCAGGCAATAACATTCTTCAGAGTTTGGGCATCCAGTCTCTCCGGGGTCTTCTTTATTCAGCTCCGACACTGTTGCGGGACCGTGCGGGATGCATCGATGTGCGATTTTGTATGTCCACAAATGCCCCCCACCCATAAGTAGCGCAAGTGAAGGATGAGACATGCAGTGCTTGTGGGTGTGCTTGACCTAAGGGGGTTGTATTCGAGGCTTCAACGTCCAAGGAAGGCGATGATCTTGACTAAGCCTTGTCATTCACGCCCACACATAGACACGAGCGCTCACAAACACCTTCACTGTGTGTGGATAGAATGTTCACATATATACCTATTACGTGTACATATACATATATTTCATATTTCATTATATATATTTCTTCTTCTTCTTCTTCTTCTTTTCTTTTCTCTCTCTTTTTTTCTTTTTCTTTTTTTTTTAAATTTATCCTTGCTCTAACCAGAGCCTCCCTTTGCTGATTTCTGACCAGCACTTACTAAGGCTGAAAACTCCCATGCATTGCCCATTGAGTGTGGACTATTCATGGCTCTTCGGCGACCATCTTCATTTAGTACCTTGTAGTACACTTGTTCTAGAGAAGGAAAAGGCTCTATACTCAGAATTTGTCCACGTAGATTCTCAAATTCTGGGTTGAGACCAGCCAAGAATTTGAAGACTATTATGTTGGACATACTTGAGATGCTTTTTCTGATCCTCCACACAAGCCCAATCATCAATGGCATAATAGTCAAACTCTTCCCACTTACTCTGCAGAGTAGCAAAATAGCTTGTCACCGACAAGCACACTTGTTTCAGCTCATGTAACTCATTAGTCAGTTGATAAACACGAGCCATGTCTTGCTTCTGACCATACATCTCTTCAAGAAGATCCCACATCTCTCTTGCAGATTTTTTCCGGAGAATCATCTGCTGGATTTCAGCTCCTACAGAGTTGATAATCCAAGTCATTACAACAGTGTTTTCCAGATGCCATTTGTCATATCCAGGGCCATCCTCACTAGGTTTCTTGAGTCTTCCATTAATGTAGCCACTTTTCCCTCGACCAGCAATACACATCTCAGTTGAGACTGACCACACCATATAGTTATGCTCATTTAACTTCACAGGCGTAATCTGGAGAGAAAATTTCTCATTACCCAGGCTGATAAGAGAGGGATCAGCAGCTCTAGAAGACCTGGAGGCAACCTCAAACTGTGTAGAATTCGACATCGTGGATATACTTGCCGTTGACACCAACTAACAATCGCGGAGGAGAACCCCAACCTAGGTGGCGAATTAGCCGCAAAGGATGGTAGACAACAATGGGTCCACTGGATAAGAGAACCAGACCCACCAACACGAGGACCGGCCTTGAACTCCAAGGCTTTAAGGGTCCAAAACTGCGCTCAGACTTGGTACAAGGCAGGAGCATTTGGATGCTCCAACAGGGCTGCGCACATGGTGCTGTGGTAGAGGGGAGCACCCTGACTTCTAGCCATCAACCTACTGCAGACAAGCATGCTTCAACAGGTCCCCTGGTAGGAGCTTTGCTCTGATACCATGAAGAATTTCATGGTCACATGATTTCGGTGCAGCAGATGAAGAGGGAGAAGATGAGAGAAGAAGAAAAAAGGAATTGCACGGTGTGTTGCGGCTGTCTTTTCTGGCCACACACCCCCAAAGAGCTTTTATCAAGAAAACCTAATCACACATTTACCAAACAACCCTTGTTACAGCTCATATCAACCAGGGGTGTTAAAGATAAAAACAATCAGGTTTAAGTTAATGGATCCCATCTAATGGGTCCGCTAATGAACCTATGAATTTAACACAGGTTTAAGTTGAGTGGATCCCATCAAGTGGGTCCGGTAATGAACCTACATATTTGACACCAAGCACAAGAGAAAGTGGCCGGACCCATAAATGACGGGTCCAGTCATGGGCTTGAACTCATAAAAAACATCCATAGGGTCTGGGACTCTGGGTATCATCTTCTACAGGGACTATAAACTAAAATCCCTTTACTTTTTACCCAGATCATGCTACTCTATGTCATCCAATACAGAGTCAGATCCAAATTCAAGCCAGATCTTATCCACATCCGCTGACAGACCTAAGCCAAATTTAGTCCCTATCATTCAACCTCCTGCATGATGGATATGTTTTCTAATACTCTGTTCTGTCCTCTGCAGTCCAGATCCGACCACTCCAGCCATAAAACCCATTTCCCCTGTTAAGCAACCTCATAAAAATACACAAAAATTATTTTTATGTTCCTCACATCCCCCTCTCTTAACCATAAAAATTATAGCACCTAAATCCACTGTTTTCCCTCTGGTCAACCCACATTTTGAGGCGGATCCACTTTCTACCCTGTCAGCTCTAAACCTGTGAGCCAGCGTGTTCTAAATTCAACCATGGCAAGTACAGAGAGACTAAAATTCCTGCTCTAGCCTGGGGTTGTAGATCTCTGAGAGAGCTTTCCAACGGCACTGGTCTCATGTTGTTCTGAGCTCAGATCTGATCGCAACAGCTGTTCTTGCCAAGTCACGCAGTGCTGTGATAGTAGAACAGGCTCGTGGATAGCTAGCCGCAACGACCTGCTGGCCGACTACCTCACCTTCCACAAGGCTAACCAACGCGTCTCCCTCTATGGGATCATCCCTCCAGGAGTCTCCGTCACTGCGGTACCACTCTCGGCCCACTCGACTCATCGACTAGGATGTGGACCCCACAGTTGCCAGCACGCGCCACCACCAGAGCTACCGAAGAAGCCGCCCGTCAACCCAAGGGCGATACTCTTGGGTCCCATTGTAGCCCTTTACCTCCCTGCGTGGAGTGGGCAATAAATTTCACTTCTGTAATATTTGGCTAATTACTATATCGAGAGTTTGTGTCTTGGCCGGGAACGTCTTCCCCACACCCGGAGCATGGAGGTATCGTGTCCATTTCCCCTCACTCGGTATTTTACTTTACTTATATATATTTTTATATGATGTTGCTAGAGTGATAGGATAACTAGTTTATCAAATTTTTATCACCGCTACGAGAGTGAGTGAGTAGAACCCGTCCCGTGACTCGACCCGAGCATGGAAGAGCCGATACCCTCGACTCATAGCTAATTTCTCAACCACGCAGTCTACACGCTTCCCTCGCTTAGGGACGTCCGCGAGCTAGAGTCCGAGGTTCATGTCGTCGTCCCGCATCAAATTGGTATCAGAGCTAAGTTGAGTCTAGGGTAGTCAAAAAAAAAGGGTGTCTTGATTTGCATATCATTCCTCTTTCCGGTATATCAAAAGATGTTATCGGAAAGATAGGTTACGCCTATTGGGAAGGTAGCCCCTTGCGTGAGGTTTCTATCTCCACCACGTACCGGATATTGGATAAGTCTAGGTTGTATAGGGTCATGTTTAGTCCATTGTCTAGTCCATTAGAGAGTCAGTTTGATTTGTCACCAAGTGTCTGCATGGCCATCCTATAGCTCCCCGAGTCCCCTGGATCCCATGGATTCCCAATCGCCCAGGCGATATCACTGGTTGCATGACACCCATAGGCTTGGCAACCATCCCCTCCACTTCCGTAGGCCCGAAAACTCATACTTTTATGGCTCCAACGTCTCGAGTGACTATCTACATTGGGAAGCCACCATGGACAAGTATTTTGATTGTTACACTATGTCAGGCGCCATGGAGGTCAGTTTTGCCAAAAAGAGGCTTGTCCACAAAGTCGCCTGGAAATGGGAGAGCATTGAACGCATGAGGGAGATTAGGAGGCAATGGCCAATCGAGTCATAGAGGGAGATGAAGGATGAGCTTCGAAAGATCTATCTGCCCTGCCCAGTCACATCCAACCGACCCCACCCAATCACAGCCAATTAAGTGGGTCATAGTCGGAGATAGAGGGACCCGCTCTCGATGTTGTGGAAGTATATGCCCGATGACTCTCATGTGCTTGAGGATTCTGTTTGGCCCGAGGTGACTCCAGATGTTTCTCTCCCAGAGTTTCTGGTCCGCATTGAGGATAGGCGAGAGCAATGCCTGCGGAGCAAGGTCATCCCCTTGGTTAAGGTGGTATGGCAGCGGCACTCTGGTGGTGAGACTTCTTAGGAGCGTGAGGATGAGATGCGTCAGCAATTCCCGCACCTGTTCGAGTAAGTCTTCCTCTTCTTTCCCCGTGGATTTGTTCTCAATTTTAAGGACGAAATTCCTTTAAGGGGGGAGGGCTGTGACATCCCGGACTCTTTCAGATCCTTATTTTTGGGTCTCGGATCTGCTTTCTAGGAGTGTCTGACTCCGTTGTGTCCGTGATTACGTTTCGGATATCTGTGTTCGGATCAGCACGATCCGGAGTTGTTTCAGAGGCCCGGAGACGTTCCGCGACTTTTTCTGTGCGTTTTTCTGATTCTCGACCCGATTTTCTATAAATCCTGCGGAACTCCGCTGCGGGTGAACCGAGTCGTTCACCTAGGCGAGAGTGGTACCATTGCGATCAGTGCGTTCCGAGGATCGCAGAAACGTGATTTTTTATTTTTTGATATTTTTCGAAACATTCAGATTTTCTATAAAAAACCCCCAATTCTTTTCTTTTTTCCTTCTTCTTCTTCCCTCTTCTTCTTCTTCCTCCCGTGACCGCGCTCCCTCTCCCTCTCTCTCTCTCATTCGATCGCAGCGAGCTCCCTTCCAGTTGCAGACGGCGGCGGGGCGACGGCGCGACGACGTGGGTGACGGCGAGGCGATCGCGTGGGCGTGCAGCATGCGTGAGAAGCGTGAAGGCTTGAGATTCTTAACGGCGTTCTTCGTGGATTAAGCTCGGATCGGCGCGGCTCGTCGTGGAACGAAGGTAAGGTGACGTTCCCTAGCTCATTGCCTTCCATTCCCGTGGTTTGTAGGCCAAGGCGAGGCCGAGCGTAGGTGATTTCGCGCCGAGAATGGGAAACCATGTCGCCGGGAGAGTTCGCCCGATCCACCATTTTATGTCACGAATCTACGTTTTAGGGGCGTAGAAGTATGCTAGGGGGCTTGGGGGTTGTTTTCCTTTCATTTCCCCCTTGTGGGGCTTGTATGGGGCCAGAATGGGCAAAATCCGGCGAGTTCGCCTTGTTCGCACCAGTGAGGGTTGTGCAATCGAACCAGGGCTCACACATCCCCATGTGCGGCCCAGTGGGGACCGCACAATAGCTCAGAGCGCAGTGGGGGTTGTGCGGCCTATCGTGGGACCGCACATCCCCTATGTGCGGCCCCGTGTCAATCGCTCATCCCCGAGTTTTTGACCGTTGCTTGTGACCATTGCACAATGCACTGGGGTGTGTGGCCAGGGCCTGGCCGCATAACCCTTCGTGCTGCCAGGGGCTGGCAGCACGTCACCTGGCGTCGTTGGCTTGGCGCGCAGTGGGGCATGTGCGGCCTGTCCTGCGACCGCACATCCCATGCGCGGTCCAACACTAACCGTGCATCTCGTGAATTTCCGACCGTTGTTTGTTACCATTACGCAGTGTTTGGGGTGAGCGGCTAGGGTCTAGCCGCATGTCCCCATGAGCGGTCATGGGCTGGCCGTTCATCTTGTGGTACCGTTGGTGGATGAGCGGCCCAGGTGGGACCGCCCATGCCTTGGAACGGCGGGATCCTAGCCGCCCTTCCCCTGAGCGGGCTTCGCCTTGCTAATACATGTTTGAATGCTATCCACACCAAGCTTTGATTGCTTTGATGTCTATGTTGTGATTGCTCATTGATGCTTTGATTCATGCTATACTTGCTATGCTTAAATGTCTTATTCATTGCTTATTATCTTTCTCTATATCTTGGCTAATGAATCTTTTAGTGCACGAAGAAGCACTCTTGGTCCCACCGACTGGGCATCATCATCCAAGCTCCACAGTGTTTGCATTTACTCAGCTCCCCCATGCTCATTGCTATCACCATCTCCCTGTATGCATTCCTACTATATGTTATCTACGCTATTAGATTATATCAATGACCTTGTGGTTTTGATGAACCTAGGATTTGAGTTCCCCTTCATCAAAAACAGTGATGATTCCAGGGAAGTCATAATTGCACAGATAGGTCGTTAGGTCATCTAAGATTTGGGACGATGGTTCCTATTTTTAAGTTGATGCACGGTTAAACAGACTTCAGCTTAGTGTCAACTTATAAATATGGATTCTTGACCAAGTCTGGACAGCTTAGCAATATTGTCCTTGATTATCTTCTATTTTTAATTGATTTTAATTTTTCTTTTAAACCCAGCATGCATTCATGTAGGACTTTGAGCTTCAATGATGAAAATCCTCATATTAAGCCAGTAACGAGGGTCTCTTGCTCTTAATTTGAGTCAATATGAGATATTCCACTCAAAATCAAGTACAGTGTTCTCCTTGAAGCTGTTCAGGCTGGTTCCTTGATAGTGTTCATTCGCTGGATTTCTATCTCATTTCATTTTTCCATTGCAAACACACCTTGGTTGTAGCACGTCCACATTGACTGGTAACCGCTCTCCAATGGTGCCTTTCCTTTCGTGCCCACGTGCACATTTAGTTTGTTAGCCTAGCTCTCTCATCCAGTCGACTGATGCTTTCTCGTAATCATCTGGGTTGTTTCATTCAGAATCTTGGAAAGGTTTCAAACACTTAGTGTCGGCAGGCGTGTCACATCACACCTTGGCATCTACTTTTCAGTCCATTCCTACTTCATTCCGCTTCGTTGCTCTTTTGCTTCATTCAGTCTCACTCCCCTGTAAAATAGACGCCAAGGCGGGGTAACTGTAGACACGCCAAAAGTGACAGTATGTTGAGTAAATCTCATATCACCACGTAATGTCCCAAAGAGTACTTCAATATTGGCTTAATATGAAGTTTTCTAACTTATTCAGAATTATCTCTCATTTTTCGTAATTGACGCCTGTCATAACGGCGTTATTTAATTAATGACCGATGCAGCAGGCACCAGTTCGAAGAGAATTTTGAATTTTTTTAATTTTTGTAATTGACGACTGACCGACGGGCATCATTTAATTCACGCCTCTATGGAAGGCGTCATTTTAATTGGAATGAACACTGACCTTATTGCTATATGTCTCAACCTTTGCTAGCCCTTGCCTCGACCTTATTGCTATATGCCTCAACCTTTGCTGGCCCTTGCACGAACCTTATTGCTATATACACCGACCGTCACGTGCACGGATGTTTCTATATGCCTCGACCTTTGCTCTCACATGCACGGAGTTTGTTCTCACATGCACGGACCTTGTTCAAAAATGCATGGGGGCGGTTTTCAATTGACGACCACTATCGCAAGCATCATTTCCTGGTTTTACGAGTTATAAACAAAATGGAAATCAAACGAATTGACAACCATCGTAAAGTCGTCATTTAATTAATGCCATGTGTGTGCGACCCCAGGCGGGTCTGCCCGACTGCACGCGGGGCTGCTCAGGGTCGGGCGACCCCAGACGGGTCCACTCGACCTCGGTTGGGTCCCCCGCGCTTGCTCCTTTGTATAAACCCTTAGTTTTGGGATTTTTCCAGCATTTTTCTCGCAATACGCCGCATGGAGAGAGGAGGAAGCGTTCTCCTTGTTCGTTTGTCATTGTCCCCGGGACGTGGGTCACGAGGAGGGGATTTGTGTTTGTCCGACCAGCGTGATACATGTGCGTTGGACTTCTTCAGCGGTGTGTACACCATCCTTTGCATCTCCTTTTCTTGTTGCGAAAGTTTTCTTCTCTCACCCTGAACATCCAAGGGAGAAAGACTTCACCCCTTTGGGGTTTTGCCCGGAACCACGCGATCCTGAAAATCGTGGTGGATTTAATCCGGTTCTTGACCATCTCGCTTGCTGCAAGGAGTTTATAATTGAAGTGACATATGGGCCACAGAGTCTCGACGTGTGGAAATATTCCACGCAGTGGCGATACACTGAATGCTGAACCCTGACCAACTAGAGGAAAATGCCTCAATTTATCCGAGACAAATAGTGATTGCAACATTATGCTAAAGAGGACTGCGAAGGATATGTGAGATATCTTAGAGCAGATGTGGTCAACGTCAAGAAGTCTCCCATATCTACCAGCTCACCACGGAAATCCAAGCTCTCAAACAAGGAAGTTCTAGCGTGACTACCTATTTTGGTCTCTTGAAGAGCAAATGGGGAGAAATGTACTATTACTCTATGTACTAGTGGCATTGCACTTAAGATCGAAGCAGTATCTTGAGCATGTTAAGATGACCTGGATATTCTAATTCCTTGCTAGCCTTGATCTCGAGTTCGATACTCTGCGAGGTTAGATTCTCAGTGTCGATCCTCTTCCTTCCATCGAGCAAGTCTATTTCAAGATTCTCAAGGAGGAAGGGCACAAGAATGCAATGGCTAGTGGCCTTGGTTCTACTGGTACTCGGGATGTTGGTGAATCATATGCTCTTGTGACTACATCTTCTAAACATGTGAAGTCTGGTGGGGGTTCTGGCAAGGACAAATAGAGAGGAAATCGTCATTGCACGCATTGTGGGAAGGATACTCATAATGTCGAACATTGTTGGCATCTCTATCCAGATAAGAATCTACAAAAATATCGTACTAACAAGGGTGCTCTAGCTGCCAATGGTCATGTAGCAGTTGCTCAGCCTGGGGAGAGCTCTCCTCACTTAGCTCCAGACAGTGGCTCTACTTTGTCTCATATAGCTGCTCTCTCCTCGGCAGATAATAGTCGGCTTCAGCGTATTTTCTCACATTTGGGATTCACCGCTTCTGCTTCCGCTCCTTCTATAGGTACTCTGGGGACTACTCTGAGTGTCTCTCCCACTGTTTCCTGTGCTCCTTGGGTTATTGATTCAGGAGCCACAGATCATATGACAGGTATATTCAGTTACTTTCAATCCTATTCCTTCAGTTCTGGTCAAGACAAGCTACAATTACTGATGGCACCTGTGTTGCAGTTGCTGGCAGGGGTGCTGTCCCACTGATTGACACCTTGCTTTTATCCTCAGTTCTTCATGTTCCTGCACTACCCATAAATTTACTTTCTGTTAGTGGCCTTACAAAATCAAAGAACCGTTAAGTTACCTTTCTTCCTACTCATTGTGTTTTTCAGGATGTACAGACAAAGCAAGTGATTGGGTTGGTTGTGAAGTATCGACCCTCGCCTAGTTGATTTTAATGAGGTGAATGAAATTCTGCCCGATCTCTGTGCAGTCTTTGAGATTCAACTGGGTTGGAGTGATTTTGTCACTAGATGTACTAGGTACTACCCCAACTTAGTGCAGCAATTTTATGACAATTTAGTTGACAAAAATGGAGAGTTATATACAGCTATTCACGATATTGAGATACATATCACTCCGGACCTTTTTGAACGTGCTTTAGGAGTATTAGCTAGGGGTGCCAATATGACTTTTAGTCATGGTCTCGTTGAGGACACATTTATTGCCATGACAAACTATGATTATGTGCGTGGTGTCAGTGATTTGATTCAACTAAATGCCAATTACTTTCCACCACTACAGCGAATTCTACACCACATGTTCACTTCACTTATTTATCCAAAAAGTGGGAGTCGAAATGAAGTAATCGAGGTTCACAGATTCTTATTTTACCATGTTATGATTGGGAATTTAGTCAACATGGGTCGGCTCATGACAGATTTGATTGGGACATGTTGAACCCAATTGAGGAGATCCTTGCCTTATGCTTCACAGCTAACATGAGTGTTTATATATGCTGGGATTCATTTTGGTGATGAAATGTTTATTCGAGTCAGACAGGATGACATTTACAATGCACATAAAATTTTCACAGATTTTGGATATTACTGGGGTCCCGATGGTGAGCTACGCCGCAATGTGCCAGTTTATGGAGAAGAATCAGAAAGTAAAGAAGAGCCCGAGTAGCAACAGGGTCCAGAGGAAGTGCCACCCCCAGTTTAGGAAGAGGACCAACCTCCACCACCTTCACCTCATCATATAGATCCAGACATGCCTCTCCACCACAATACTTTCATGGGGAGTCATCTGCTCAAGGGGCCAGACAGCATTCTTGGGTGGACTATGAGACTTTTGATAGGCATCTTACTGGGCTAGAAACTCGAGTGGACACTTTTGGGGACCGACTCTCTACTTTTGGGGATCACATAGACACAATGGGCACTATGCTTGGCACTATGTTTAATCGCATAGATTCTTTCTCCACTATTCTAGATACCTTATCCACTCACATGACCACCCTCACCACTAGCCATGACAAATCCAGAGAGGCTTTTCACACCATGAACCAGGTCCTTCTTGACATGCAGCACCGCGACTAGGCTCGTGACAACACCATTGCAAACATTTACCACTGCATCCAGTATCAAGACCATCATCTTACTGATATCCGATGCCGTCTTGGCTATCAGCCTCCTGCAGAAGGCCACTGAGGATGTTCTTCAGTTTCCTACCTACAGCCTGTGTCTTTGGTCTTGTGTCTTTTGGGTCTGCTTTTTGTCTATCCTACCCCCTCCTTTGATGATGCCAAAAGGGGGAGAAGTAGTTATGCAGGTCTTATATAGTTTATATATGCATGTCCCTTTGCTTTGTATGCATGTTCATTTGTTTGGATCGCATTTCCCTTTACGTATTGTGAGTCATTACATTTTCAGTTGTGTAATGAGTGTCTTGTAAATGTCCCAAGCATCAGTGTACTCTGTAATGAAATGAATGCACTTGGTGTTTGGCATTACATGATTGGCTCATGTCTATCAATTCCTCTCTATTTGGCAAATAAAGTGTTGAATGGTTACGTTGCACTCATAATCTAAAATTTTGTCATCATCAAAAAGGGGGAGATTGTTGAGTCTCCCCAGGTGAACAATAGAATGCAATTAAGGCTAAAGAAAGATTGAAAGAGGGAATAGGGGGAAGAACAAGTAAGGTAAGCCCCTAAAATACTCCCTTGGATGGTGAGAGGGTGAGGTATTGGAGGTTTCTAGTGAGGCACAGCCTCGCCCTCTCTCCCTTGATCAACTCTCCAGCCGAGCATCCTCTTAATTCGTCGAGGATTGAAGGATTTTATAGGAGAGGATGAAACCCTAAACCCTAGGTCGGAGTCCATGAAAACCCACAAATCCATGGCCCATGATTGGGTAATCCTGCCAAAAGTTGAGGGGAAAGCATCCTAACAGGGTTAGGAACCTTCCATTGTTGAATAATCTTCCGAAATTAGCCCAGATATGGGTCAAAAAAAGGAAAGAGATGGCTTCGGCCGAACGGGCTTTCTTTCTGAGAACGCACCCATAACCAGCGCCACATTATTTATAATGTGTTGCTATGATAGGCCGCATTAGTGATTGGCCATTCAGAGGGGCTGGTCAAATGGTCAACATGTCCTTGTTAGAACGTGGCCATAGTGGTGAGTGCGTTATAAAGAAAGTGGTGTCCATGGACGCCGCGTTAATGTGGAATTGACCAAGGAGTCAAACTGATATCTAGGGGGCCAAAATTGAGTTCAGGGGCTGGAGATAGATAAAAATAGTTCACAAATTGATCCAAGGGTCAACCAATTGAGGGTCAATTGGGGCGTTTTCTTAAGGGAATAAGAAAAAGGCTCAACTCATGGGTCGAAAACGGGTGTCTACACAGGGTGCCTAGGGAAAGACACTACTCCTGATTTACAATGAACACTAGCTCCATGTCTAGCTAGCCAATATGCTCCTAAGATCACATCATAATCATTCATCTTCATGCATACCAAATCAATAGATAAATTATAATCATTAATCAAAACTTCGCTAGAGGGATAATAATATTTAATCTTTGTCCCTGAACCAATAGGGGTTGATATCACAAGATAAGAATCCAATAATATCGGGTTCATAGGTACAGTCTTAGCAAATTTATGAGATATAAATGAATGAGTAGCTCCATTGTTGAAAAGTACAAATGCTGACTTGGAAAGAATAGTAAGGGTACCTTCGACAATACCTCCTTTCTCGGTAGCTTCGGTTTCGATTTCTACATCTTGGAGGGCTTGGAGCCTGCCCTACCACTTTTGACTCCCTTGCGGCTTATCAGATGTTACCTGATCATTAATAAGGGGACAATCAGGGATTCGACGATCCCTACTACCACATCTTAAACAGGCACCCACCTTGCGCCAACATTCCTCCATCTTGTGACCCGGGCGGTCACAGTACTTATAGACTACTTTGGATGGAGCAGTCGATCCTGCCCTTTTATCATTTTCCTTCGGCTTCTTGTCTTTTGAAAAGCTTGGCCCACCATTGGGCCTCTTCTTGTCATTAGTGGGTTTAAAATTTCCGCAGCTGGTAGTCTGCTCCCTTTTCTTGTCTCGACCTCTTATTCGGTCTATCATCTCCATAATGTCTTCGAGAACTTGGGCCTTCCTCACAATCTCAGCATAAGTGTGGATCTCCAAAGTGCCAAGTGGTTAATATACTGAAGCTTCAACCCATTCAAAAACCACTTGGCCTTCATCTTCTCAGTAGACACCAAATGCGATGCATATCGGGATAATCTAGTGAACTGTGCCTCGTACTCAGCAATAGATAGATTCCTCTGTTTCAGAGTAGCAAACTCTACCGCTTGCTTCTCCTGCATACGATTTGAGAAGAGGGCCCACGGAAACTAGCTTACAAACCGTATAACGGGAATACCCCGCCACCTCTCCCAGGTGGGCTGACACGGACATTGTCGGGCTACGACCAGTGGTTCCATCACAAGGAAAGAGAAAGCTAGTCTTTTGGGATGTAAAATAATACCACAGTGTACAAAATATTTTAAACATGGCATATATGGAACATGAAATGCTTTAGAAATTACACCTACATGCTTTTGAAATCTCCAGGTATATAACGAATTCGGACTACCCCGTTACATACCATAACAGACCAAGGAAGGACCGCTATGCTTAACAGAACTCAAATAAATCCACAGTAAATGGGACTATAACGCACCACGATAGGCGCGCTATAGGACTATAACGTACGGGAGTAGGGGCGTTAAAGTCAACCAGCACACAACACAACTAGTAGGGGATATAATGCACCAAGGGCGGGGCGTTATAGGAACATAATGCACCGCCCATGGGCCATTATGTCCACCAGAACGATCAGAATCCATAGGTAAACACGGGATATAATGCACCTAACTAGGGGCGTCATATCAATTTAACGCATAGGGACAGGGGCGTTAAAGGCAACAGGCCTTCAACTCAACACGCAGGGACTATAATGCACCAGGCGAGACGCGTTAAAGCCACCCGAACATGAAAATCCACGGAAAACTCACAGTTCACGGATGATATAATGCACCTATAGGGGTGCGTCAAAGGACTATAACGCACCAGGGGTGGCGCGTTATGTCACGTAGGTTTCGTGACTCTAGAGTTCAGAATCGAAACCCCCTCCCGACTGATCGAATTCGACGGGGGACACAGTGAAACACTAAACCAAAATAACCTACCATACTATACCGACACTCCAAGCCTACGCATGCCACTAGAATTAAAATACGATGCCCATGGGGATAATTTCAAGCATTGGAGATAATTTCAGGCATTAAAAGATTAAAAATGAACTAAATAGGAACATGCATGAAATTCGAGGCAAAGGCCGTCGAACCACGGCGCAAGTTGTATCGGCGGTGTCCTAACGAGGTAAGGAATCCATCCCCCTACCTGGATGACGATGAAAACGGTGATTCGACGCCGATCCGGTGAGAGGGCGATGTGGCGCCTCCCAGCCTGGGTCGCCTCCACGCTCCGCGGATCGAGGAAAGGTGGGCGTCAACACGATCCTCGCGACGCGACCAATCCAACGGTACCTTCCTGGCTTCGATCAGTGGCCGTCAGGACTAGAAATCGAGAGAGGAACATAAAATGAGAAATTAACCCAAAATCTCCCAAAAAAAGAATTGCATGGAAAATGATGAAGATGGCGACAGATGGCTATGCAGGAGGCGTCAACGGATTCCTGGCGAGATGAGGAGTCCGTTCCCCTACCTCTTGCGCGGCGAAGACCACGAATCAGTGCAGATCGGGCGACAGGGGCCACGTCGTCCTTCTGCTCGCACGCGTCTCCACGCTCCATGATCCGAGAGATGAAAGATATTAGCGCGATCCTCGCGTCGAGCCCATCCCGTCGGTACCTCCCACGCGTCGATCGGGGTCCGTTTGGACCGCGAACCGAGAGAATGGGGGTGGAGGAGAGAGAACGTGTGATGGAGAGAGAGAGATTCGAGATGGAGAGTGTGTGTGTGTCGAGAGAGTGAGGCGAGAGAGAGAGTGGGGAGAGATATTTGTAAAAATTGATTTTTCTTATTTTTTTTTGAAAAATTACCTAAAATTAAAGTCGGGGGAAGCCCGACAATGGCAAAGCTAGCAACTAAGAACCACGCAACGCACCTCTAGACCACGAGGAAGAAGAGTAGTCACACCTGAAAAGTTAGGGTGAGCCTCGTGTCACTGGCTCAATAGGGGTCCCGTAGATCCCCACCAACAAACCAAAGTGGTAATAGCAGTAACAATAGCAAGAACAATAGTCGTAAGCAGGAGTAACAGCAACAGAAGTAAAGAGGAAAGCCATACAGAACAAACCACGGTAGCCGATAAGACCTCAGCCCTCTAAACTACTCCTATTTGGCAAGAACACGGATTCCTAGACACATAGTCAGGAATCACTAGACTAACACAAGAAAACTCTGATTACATTGCCAGAACACGCCCTGCTACAACAGACATGTAGGCTTCACATCATGAACTCTCGGATGTGGGAAACACTACCCAAAACACCGACGCACACATGACCTCACCGTTGTGTATGCTACACAAGCCACGGTAAAGCCAGACACAGGTTATCCGATGCACCAAGTCGACAATGATGAAGAATTGGTCACAAAACCACAAGTCCCGTGTCATGTGATAGAAGCACCTCCTCACTAGAAGCAAAGCCAGATGTGTCCACTGACATCTTACATTGCACCTCAAGCGTCTTACACTCACCTTAAACACGGTGACCGAGACACTATACCAAGTACAAGTAACAATAGTAACGAGTGACTAGTCAGGGTCATGCCCGTCAGCACTCATCTAAACACCCCTGACCACATGTGCACACACAAGCCCAAGGCCTTGAGCCAGGCCTCTAGTTAGTTTTTTCCCCCAGTACGACGTTGTTGCAAAGTAAGGGGGCCCATTAAAACTAGGCTAAAAATCATCTCACGGGACCTCACCCTGCCACCACTCCCAGGTGGGTCAACACGCTAAAGTGTCGTCAGGCTACGGCTAGTGGCGGCTCACTAGACATAGAGACTGAAAACAGTGAAGTATAGATAGGGTAAGCACTCACCTGTCGCATGTACTATGAAGCACAAAGCACTGTACAGAACTATCGCCATACTCAGGATAGAAAATTAGACCTACACATAATGATCCTTGAGTCACATGACTCGAGTCAAGACCATCGCACATCACAGCAACATACCGTTAATTAGCGTAGCCCCTAAGACAAAAATCGTGAAGAAACACAAGTCCTCAGCCCCTAGGCTACACATAGGACTCTTGATTCCGTATAACATAAATCATGGAACATGAGGGAATATCAAAGCCCTCAAACCATATGGGCACATAAACTGAGGTAAGATGATACCTGCAAGCATCCAAAACCAGAGTATCGATTCATACAGGATAATCGAGACACTTACGAGGTCACTTGTGAAACACTGGGTCACAACCGGGTTGACTAGAAACCATAATGACCCTCGAAATAACACAAAACATCACTCAATGCAATGGCACTCCCGAACACCCTATAACATGGTTACAGCCCTCGTAGGACATCTATAATGACCCAGAGATTCGGGTACCGATAAACTGATACCAAGAACTCAGAGACGCCACCCAAAAGACTGATGAGGCCCCGTAAGGGTTGGGAGGATTGGTTGAGTAGGTGCATAATGAACTGGAATTACAAGCCCAATACAAAGTAAAGTAATGATTTTAAACTTTAAGCGGAATCATTTTGCAATATCAGAGTGATATATTTATATAATAGTCCAGATCTAACTATTACAAGTCTAAACACTGACAGGAGCCACCCACTTCAGGTTAGAGTAGCATCTTGGGCCAGGAAGGAGCTGAAAGAAGAGAAGGGAAAAGAGAGAAATGCCATAAGAAAGGAAATTGAGGAATGAAGGTATATCGGTTAGGTCCTGTAACAAGAAGTTTTTGTCATGGCGGGGCGGCGCTAGGTCTTCTCTCCTGGCGCATTCTTATGGCGGCCCTGGGGGGCCCCCGATGGCCCCCTCTGCCATCCCTCTGCGAGATTCTCCTCTGCCCATTCCTCCTTCTGTCCAAGTTCCAAGTTGTGGTCGCTCCTTTGCCGAGCTTCTTACTTCGTCCATGAAGCCACCGATTGTCCATGGCTCAGTTCAAGCTCCTGCGGTGACCGACGGTGGTGAACCAGCGGTATTTTTCGATGCTAAGGAGATATCGGCATCTCTGGAACCATTTGCATACTTCGTCATTGCCCGTACTCCTCATGGTAGACCTGCTTTCCCTAAAATCAGGTCCCATCTCACAAATCGGTGTGGATTCAAGGAGGATTTTATGATTAGTGCTTTGGACCCCAGGCACCTGCTGCTTTACTTCTGCAACCATGAGGACTACCTTCAGCTCCTTCTGCGGGAGACTCTATATGTCCATGGCCGTCTGTTTAAATTCTTCAAATGGACAATGCAGATTCACCCATTCTCCTGGTTTGGATTTCTGTCCCAGGGATACCGATGAATTTCTTCATTGAACCAATGCTTCGTTCGATAGCTGGTAACATTGGAAACGTGTTGAAGATTGATCCATCCACACTGAATCTATCAAACACTATGGTTGCTTGTGTTTGTGTGGAGTTGGATATAACGAAGACTCACCCTCAAAGGCTGTGGATTGGATTCCCTAGAGGAGGAGATTAGCAGGATGTACTTTACCCTATGCTCCCGAAGTTTTGTTTGGCTTGCGCAAGACTAGGCCACAATTTGGATGATTGCAAGGGGAAAAGGACTCAGCCTTCTTCTAGTATTTTACCAAATCCTGGCCCTGCTTGTCTCCCTTCAAAGCCCAGAATTGTGTGGCAACTGGTGGCCTCAAGGAAGGATGCGACAGTCAGTGATATTGTCCTTGAGGATTCTTTGTGTAATGCTCCTGACAAATGTATGTTGATTGATCAAATGTCCAAACCGACTTCTGATAGCATGGCAAGTACCCCTGATAAGTTAGTTTGTGATGCAGAGGTGACAAATCTGACAAATCCCATTAAGAACGCTTCTAGTTCTAATTTGTCTCTTATGAAACCCAATTGTCAGATGGCTATATCAACTTCTTTGAAGACTTTGGAGGCCATCAAGAAAAATTCTATAGATATGAAAATTAGTTCAAATGCTCAAGATTTGATGGATATTTCTCCTATGGAGCTCCCTTCAAACCAAAATGTTGATCAAGTTGGTATTATTGCCCCTCTTCCTAAACTTGCAATGGTCGACACCCATTGTTCCTTGGCAGAACTGGCTATAACTACAAAGACTAATGACACTCTACAACAACAACATGTTGAAGTTACTGCTCGAAGACAGGCAATTGCAAATGCTGTTGAATCTGATAATGTGAGATCTATGTATAATGATCACCCTGGGGTCATCACTAGATCCATGACAAGATCTGGATCCACGGGTAATATCTCTGAAATTATACATTCCTCATGAATTTTATTATCTGGAACATTAGAGGTATAGGTAATGATATATCTATAGGCCAGGTAAAATTTTTTATCAAAGCTTTAAACCATTGCAACTTAATAAAGGGTGTATTTCAAATATTTCTTATCCAAAAGGTGCTTTTTAACAAAATAATAATGATAACCATATCAACATCTTCTCTCCACCTTTTTAACTGACTGGTGAAAAAAAAATTTTACTTCACTCTCTTCATTTCTCCTCACGCTAAACCCTCTCCGGCGCGTCGACACACTCTCACGGGAGGTCGACGTCTTTCCCCTCATTGCCCTCCGCACGTGAATCCGCACACCGCTGCTAGGTCTGCAAGTAGGTGCCACCTTCCAGCATCCTTCCATCTCTCTTCCAACCCTCGCTTCTCTCTTTCTCTCTTCTCTCCGCCCTAGCCATGGCTCCTCCGGTCACCCGCCGACAAGGCAAGGGTCCAGCGAAGCAAGCTCCGGTGGAGGCAACAACAAGAGTAGAGCCTCACACCAAGCATCTGCATGATCAGCCTGCAGGGACAACCAAGCGAAAAGAAGGACCTTCTCGAGCTACCGTCGCTGACAAGGGCAAGTATCAAGAGAGACCGACCAAGAGGAAACATCTGTCTGCTGCTGAAAAAGGAAAAGAAAAGCTACAGCCAGCTCCTCCGCAGCCCAGTACTACTCTAGCTATCAGGGAAGAAGAGAGTGATCCTACTAGAATATTGTTTCCGAGGTATGTGGATTTCGATGACCACAAGATGCTCGACAATTTTCCTGAGCTACTTCCCTTCATAGAATTCCAAGGCTGGAAGAGATTTATGTCAGCACACAGAGTGTACTATCCCTTCCTGGTCCAACAATTCTACAAGAGCTTATTTTATGACCAAAACTAAAGAGCTCTTTTCACTCAAGTAAAAGGAGTACAAATTAAATTGTCAACAAAGCTTCTTCTCAAAGCCTTACGTATACCCTGGGATGGGCTATTGGAATCTGAATTCCAAATTGATTTGTATGCTACATACACTATACTAACCGGGAAGCCCAACAACCCTGAGGATGAAACTCAAATTCATGTGACTAACTTCAACACCAACAGGTTTCCCCCATTCCAACGGTTACTACACCACATGTGCACCACCATCTTTACCCCACAAGGGGGTGGCAGAAGCAGGCTTACAGAAACCCAAAGGTTCATCATCTACTACATGTTCAATGATCTGCATATATGTCTTCCAGAAATCATGCTTCAGATCATAGGTAGCTGCATAGGGCAAAGAAGAAATCTGCCATATGCAGCACATCTTACAGCCATTTTTCAGAGAGTAGGGATCTCCTTGGAAAACGAGAAGAGGAAGGACATCCCTCAAAGCAATGTCTATTGCATGAGGTTTATTAAGAAATTTATGCATTTCAAAAAGGAAGGAGACAAGATTACAAGAGACATACCCAATCATTTACCAGACTCGCCTGCTCAGCCTGCACAGCATGCACAGCCAGCAGAGCCGCCTGCACAGCTTGCCTAGAAGGAGGTCCAATAGCAAGATGATCAACTAGCTCAAGAAGAGTAGTTTGAATAGCATGAAGAGCAATTTCATGTCGATGATCAGTTTGAACAAGTCCAATAGCAGCAGTATGTGCCACAGGAGAGTCACCCTGGCATGATGATGAGTTTTGGTATTCAACCACCACTGTCTCCAGAACTTGAACCTAGAATATTTGCAAAAGGGAATGCCCCTCCAGAGTTTCATGCCGAGGCATCCACATCAAGAGGAACAAGGTTTGCTGCCACTGATGACTTTATGGGAGTTCTGCGCCACCGCAGGAGTTTCTACAGCAGTCCGCACAGGACATACTGAGTCAGTGACTTCGTCCTGTGATAGCAGATGATGATATCCAATCCTGCCAGGGCATGTTCACGATCGTGCAACTCAACACGCTTTTCAGCATATTTTGTCCCACCGGGACCGGCCTCAGTACGCCTTCTCGGGCTGCCAACTCAACTCGCTTCATATTTTATCCCACCGGGATTGGCCTCAGTATGTCCTCTCGAGTTGCCAACCCACTTGGCCTTTCGGCACATTCTACCTTCGTGGGATTGGCCTCAGTATGCCCCCTAGGGCTGCCAACCTACCACACCTTTCGGCGCATTCGGCTCATTCTACCTTCTAGGGATTGGTCTCAGTATGCCCTTTTGGGCTGCCAACCCACTACGCCTTTCGGCTCATTCTACCTTCTAGGGAGTGGTCTCAGTATGTTCTCTCGGGCTGCCAACCCCGTTTGCCTCTCGACGCATTCTACCTTCTAAGGATTGGCCCCAATATGCCCTTTCGGGCTGCCGACCCATCACCCGCCCCTCGACTGTCAAATCCATTCTTACACCCTACCGGGTTGGGCCTCAATATGCCCTCGCGGACTGCCAACCCATTTCACCTACCAATTCCCAGGTTTAACTCGCATGTCCCTTTCAGACTGTTAAACCTACTTGTTTGTTGTCCCAACCGAGCTTGGCCTATGCATACCTTCCTTGGGTGGCCAGCCCGTTCTATCTATTGGTCTTGAGATTTGACTA
The DNA here is from genome assembly GCA_024336825.1 of Amorphophallus titanum. NCBI lineage: Eukaryota > Viridiplantae > Streptophyta > Magnoliopsida > Alismatales > Araceae > Amorphophallus > Amorphophallus titanum. The sequence goes on from JANBPO010002596.1 coordinate 17,052,984, forward strand.
AACACGTCCTACCAGGGCCATCAAATCCACCCATCCGTCCCACCGGTGCGGCACACATGTCCCTCCGGGAATGCCATACTCCTTCCGCCTTTTGGCACCATAGGTACTAAAAAAAAAGGGGGTTAAAAATACTGATACGCCAGCGGACTTGATTGTTTCCATTAGGGAAGCAATCAAGGGCAAAAAAGCTTGGACCCGGCTAAGGTGAAAACCCGTGAGGGCGCCTTAGGCAAAAATGGGTACCCCTCAGTGTGAACTCGAAAGGGCGCACTGGAAAAAACTTAAAGGGGGCCAGTCCTGGCGAAAACCCGAGAGAACGGTAGGGCTGGTAGGGTGAAAAAAAGAAAAAAAAAGAGAGAGAGAGAGACATACACACGAGAGAATGGAAGCTAAGTCAACGAGCTTTGTTCTCTATTTCTCAACATCAAGCAGAAGAACCCCGAGACAAGCCCTCGAGGAAGCTGTACAAGGTCGGGCAGAACAAACAGCCCCATGAAAATAAAACTCGAAGCTATATCAAAGGCCGGGCTCAGCTCTCAAGTCAGTAAGATAAGCCTTCCGCTACAATATCACCTCTTGTAGCCTACTGAGCTCGCGCTGGAATCCCTTCACTTCAGCCAGTACGAGATCTCGAGCCTCCTCGGCCTCTCGTGCCCGCTGTAGAAGAGCCTCTACCTCTCGCGTCAGCTCATCTACGCAATGGGAAGCAACCTGAAGGCGCCCCTGTGCAGCCGCCACCTGTGAAGATATCTGCTCCTGCCGAGCACGAAGCCTAGATAGTTCTTCTTCCTCCTGCTGAATCAGGGCCTGTATTTGCAGCCACCTCACCTGGGCGATATGACGACGGGCAAACTCAGCCCACAAGTTCTCCAGTTATGGTATCCAGGTGGTCTAGGAAAATCCAAAGGCATGATATCCCCTCGTGCAAGTCAATAAGTGGTCTCTCATAACCTCAACAGAAGGCAGGGCGTCTATCCGCAGTAGAAGCCGAAGATTCTCAATAAGTCTCGCCTCTACAGTAGCATCTCCTGGAGCTATCATAAACTGCGGGCCCTCTGGCCAATCCACTCCCAGGGCTGGAAAGTCTCCTAGCGCCGGCAGAACCTCCTCTCTGACATCTGGAAATAGAAAATGGAGAGACAATGCATAAGCATCCAGGCATAATAAAGAAGAGAGGGGACGGTAGGAACAGGCTTGCCTTCTGGATCAAGGGAGGTGCAAGCATCCTCCGCCCTCGAGGGCGCATGACCTGTCGGAGTCGCAGGCGGCCCATCATTTGCGAAGCTGTATATGAGCCCTCTGGGGCCCCCTCAAGCCTCTCTTCCTCCACAGGGGGGGCCGATGCCGTCACGCCTGTTTCTGCCAAGATGAGAAAACAAGAAGGTGGTCAGTGCGACAGGATCACAAAAAGGCCAAGTGGAAAATTAGGGTTAGACCCTAAACAATACCTAGTGGCGTCGGCTCAGTGGCACTTGCTCCCGCTGCCTGATTAGTACCCTCATTTAAGGGAGTCGGCGGCGCCTCTTGAGGAAAAATCGCCCCCTGCATGGAGTGATCAGTGGGCGGGGTCCTCAGGACGTCAACAGCTGCAAAGTCAAGATTGTGAGCAGTGCTATAAGCCAAGCCGATCAGACAAGCGGCAAAATACATAAATGTAAAGCTGGCTAGATGCATACTCGGGGCATGTTCTTCATTTCCTCCCATCAAATTACTGTTGGAAGGTAATGAACCCAGAGCAAAATTGGGCGCACCCGCGTGTGGTAGACCCCGAAGGTAGGGGAAGCCCCTCCAGTAGCTCTAGTAGTGACTCCTGGATCGACGTCGTAGGCGGGCAGCTCAGGGCAGGCGCCGGAAGCAATTAACTTGGCCAATTCAGCAGTAGAGGCGGCCAGCTGAGTGGCTGCAAGAAAATTGATATTGGGAGGTGAGCAAGCCAAGTCATCCACCGACCATATGAAACGGCCAAGGATTTCTTTGATTACCTGAAACCACTCCAATGTCCACACCATCAGAGGGTAGATGAGCCACTCCCAGAGGTGGTGTCTGGACTACTGCTACCCGAGGAGGTGCCAGAACCTCCCCTGCTCGATGACCTCAGGCCAGAAACATCACCCTCACGAGGTTGAAACTCGCCCTCTTCCGTCTCTGGAGAAGTGGGCCGAACTCTGAGACGGCCTGCTCAAAAAGGGAAACAATCAATATAACTATTGTCTTCAGCTAGCTTGATAAATAAACAAGAATTATCATAAACTATGTCTACCTGAGGCTGGAGGAGGTGGAGCCCCACCTATCACTGAAGGTGCAAGAGGAGCATCAGTGGAAAAAAAGTTTTCCAGAGGTTGATCTAAGTCTCCCAAATTTAATTCAAAGTCAGAGGAAATATCTACTGTCGGCACGCTCGCTGGGGAGGCATTCCCAGGATCCGGCAAGAAATGCATCTGAGCCCTTACTTCAGGAGGAGCTACACACAAAACCACTCTGCAAATAAACAAAGATGTGCATGCAGAGACAAAAAATTATTATAGACTTCAGACTCCCAACTCACTCTGGGAGGCCTTAGTGCCCGGAGATGCGGCGTCAACTCGAGGACGAGAAGAAGGTCGAGTGTCGTCATCTGCATTACCATCGTGGCGCCTCTTAGCTGTAGTGTTAACATCAGTAGCGGCCGCACCAGAGGATACCCCCTGTAAGGAGGGGCCCTTATGATTGCTATTTGCTCTTGCAATCAAAATATGTTTATAAACAGTTAGCAGCCTTATAATAAAAAGTATAGGTCAACAAAAAGAGGGCGAGAAAGCCATACCGGTTGCTCCCACAGGCATGTGGAGTCTCATGAAGAGCTGGCCGGAGTCTATCTGAAGGGGTCGGGTCACCCACTCCACCGCATCTCTAAGGGCCTGTGGGGTAAAGGCCATCTCCAGCTCTGAAATGTGATCTAATAGACCCGCGCAAACCCACTGCATTAATCAGATGTGCCCTCCAAGTGGCAAAAGCTCCTCGGGTAAGTGCTGCCTCTGGAATAGGCTGAGATAACTGCGAATCATGGCTCAGACCACAAGAGGCCCTCAGGTACTCCCACCAAGAGTAGGGCACTGTGGAACCAGAAGCACCCTTACAGTGCCATCCTGAAGAAGAAGTCTCTCCACTAGACACGGGCTTCAAGGGCTTCAATGCCCTGGTGTATTGGCTTCTATCAACGGGCACTAACTGCCCCTGCTCCCTCCATCGGGCTTCAATGCCCCAGATCACCTGATCTATGTTGGAAAAATGGGATCTGATGAAGCCAGAATCTAGAAAAAGAGGAGGAAAATCTTCCCTCCTGAGACGCCTTTCTTCTGCTGCCCTAATGTTGTCTGCCTGCTCTCTGAAGATGTTGCTGACTCTAAACCACCAGCGGGCATAATACACATTGAAATGACCCATGCGCGCCTGTGCTGGAATGGGGAAATCCTCCCCCATGAAAATAAGGACAAACAACATCCCTTGAGGGCATGACACAGGGAACTGAAAATCTAAATGCCATCTTGGGAACAAAAATAAATTTCAGAAGGGAAGGATTGGGTTTTAACCTAACCAACAAGAAAAGGTTTGATGTAAATACTATTTCTTTTTTGGCTGAAAAAGGAACATCAAAACCTTTAATAAAGATGAACTCTGGAGAAAAACAAAATAAAAAGCCTGTGAAAGTTATGGAGAAAACCAAGCCCAGTGCCAAGGACAAGGGCAAAGGGAAGGCAGAGGTGTCTAGGGAGTCATGCACACACTGCTACACCTCAGGGTAAGGGACAGGCTAGGGGTCAAACAGGTAAGGCTAAAGTCCAAGGAAGCCCCAAGGACAAAGTAACCCAGGTTCCACAGAAAGGTCGAGGCAATCACCAACCTACATCGACGTCTACTCCCTCTGGATACAAGTCTCTTAAGAACCAAGGTCCGAGCAGAGGTTCCTCAGGTCGAGGCTACTATCATAGTGCACTGACTTATTCATCATTCCACAATTCCTATCACTACAACTCTGGTAGGAAGGGTCGAGGCAGCCTCTACATGAGGTCGATACAGTATAATTTCCAGAACTCACATTCTACACAGATGCATCGACCTTACCCTTGGAATTGTTATGTGCAACCTAGGCTCAGAAATTTCAGAAGCCAGAACTCTTATGGCTTTATCCGTTACATGTATGATCAGCCTAGGGTCTACAGAGCACACACTCTTCCCAATGCCCACTGGACCAATCACTGACACAGAAACCTTCACAAGGGCTCCAAAAAGGATAATGCCACAATGCAAAAATAATCATCAAAAATTAAAAGTGGCAAGAAAAAGTAGACATTGCAGAAAGATAATAAATCCACAACTCAAATGAAGATACAAAAACAAGTGTGGATACCAAAATAGCTATTATCTTGTCTGCATGAATTGAATGCTGTTATGGGGCCCAAACAAGTTTGGGTTCCAAAATTCTCCACTTGATTTTGCTTGCAGGTATGCCTGGCAGCCAACCACAACAGATGGTACCTTAACAGTGACTGCTCCAGGCACATGATCGGGGATAAAGATAAATTTTGCATGCTAGTGGAAAAGGTCATGTTACCTTCGGAGGTAATACTAAAGGTAAAATCATTAGAATAGGTAAGGTAGGTAAGTGCTCTTAGTTGAAGGACTTGACTATAACCTACTTAGCATAAGTCAATTGTATGATAAAGGACAAAGGTTGTTTTTGACTCTCTTGCATGTACTATCTTTGAACCTAATTCAGCAATTGTCAAGTTTACTGGTAAGAGAGTTAATAACATTCACATGGTAGATTTAGATGATGCAGCACATACCAATTTGTGTCTCACAGTCAATAAAGATGACTTAGCCTGTCTGTGGCATCGTAGGTTAGGTCATGGAAGTTACAATATGCTACATAGATTAAATAAACATAGCATGGTCAGAGGTCTACCTGAAATTTTCTTCAAAAAGAACAATAAAATTTGTGAGGCATGTATCCAATGTAAACAAACTAGAAAGTCATTTAAATCAAGAACTGAAAACCTGTCCTCTAAACCATTTGCACTGATACATATGGATTTGTTTAGAATAACTAGATCAGCTACCTTATCAGGTAGAAGATTGGTTATGTGTTAATAGATGACTTTTTTAGATTTACCTAGGTATTTCTCTTAACTCACAAACATGATGCATTTGAGGAATGGGCTCGAAGCCATCCGGGCCACTTCCTCTCTTCTCCGCCCCGCCTCCCGTTGGGTCGCGGCCCTCGCTGCTGCGCCTCTGCAGTCCAGATCTGACCACCACCAGCCATAAAATCCATTTCCCCTGTCAAACCACCTCAGGCAAAAACATAAAAATTACTGGCGTCTTCCTTGCTTCCCCCTCCATCTTCCATAAAAATTTCAGATCCAAATTCCATCGTTTGATCTACGGTCAAAGTCAGTTCTCAGGCAGATCTCAATCTTCCCAGTCAGATCTGGTTCTGTGAGCTAGTCTGTTACAAAATTCAGCCACGGAGCATATAGAGATAGGAAAATTGGTGTAAGACAAGCAAGTCGTAGATCTGCAAGAGAGCTTTCCAATGGTGCTAGTTTCACATCAATCCGACATCTGTGCTGATCACATTAAGCATTTTTGCCGGGTCATGCAAGTCTGAAATAGAAGAACCAGTTCGAGACAGCAAGCTGCCGCCTGAGTAGCCGTGCACTGGAACCATCGGCGCTGCCCCAGAAGCCACCCTTCAAACGAAGATCGGTCCTCCCGATCCCCACTTGTAGCCCTTTACCTCCCTGCGTGGAGTGGGCAGTAATTATTTTTAAATTATTTGCACCGGGAGTACGGGTCTTGGTCGGGAACGTCATCCCCACGCCTGGAGTGTGGAGGTATCGTGTCCGCTCCCCTCTCTTGGCATTTTGCTTATTTTGTATATGTTCTTGAATGCCACTGCATGAGTGATAGGTTAATTTAGCTCGTTAAATAGTCAAATCACTACTGCGAGAGAGAGCGAGACCCGTCCCGTGACCCGATCCGGGCACAAGAGAGAGCCAACCACCCTAGATCGTTGTCGATTTCTCAACCGCACACATCCGCATGCTTCCCTTGCTAAGGGAAGAGACGCAAGCTTGCTTAGAGTCCCAGGTTCGCCTGCAAATCAGTCAAGTCCACCATCCATCCCGCATCACATGTCCTTGCATTACTTGATTTTTCTAAGGTGTTTGAGGTCACCTGTGATGCTTCTAGAGTGGGTATTGATCGAGTGTTGAGCCAGGAGGCCCACCCCATCACATTCTTTAGCGAGAAGCTGAACGATGCCAAACTGCGTTGTTTCACTTGTGATAAAGAATTTTATATAGTCGTCCAAGCAATGAGGTATTGGAGGCATTATCATTTGCACCAGGAGTTCGTCCTCTTTTCTGATCATGAGGCCTTACGGTTCCTCCATACCTAGAGAAAGCTGAACACTTGCCATAGTCATTCAGTGGAGTATCTCCAGGAGTATACCTTTGTCCTTATGCATAAAGCGGGGGCGGAGAACAAGGTGGTCGACACGCTGAGTAGTCAGATAATGATGTTGACCACCATGAGTGTTGAGGTGGTAGGGCTAGAGAGGCTGAAGGATGCCTATGTTGATTTCCAGGACTTCGGTCTGATCTATGCCATCCTTCAGGCCGGTCCCTCGCGTGATTATAGCGAGTTTGTGCTACAAGAGGGTCACCTATTCCGGGGTGATATGTTGTACATCCCATGGACTTCTGTTCATGACTTTCTCACATGGGAGTTGCACGCGGGAGATCTTGCTGGCCACTTCGGCCGAAATAAGACCATAGAGGCAGTTGAGCATCGATTCTATTGGCCCAGCCTAAGGAGGGATGCTACTCTTATTGTGGCCCAGTGCCGCACTTGTGCTATGGCCAAACAGAGGAAGATGAATATCGGCCGCCCTCCATGAGTCAGCCTTACGCCACATCCACCTCCGCGTATCAAACCTCCACATATCAATTCTCCACGAGTCAGCCTTCTGCTTCCACGTACCCGCATCTACCTCCACCCCTGGTCAAGGGAATATCACACCCCGAGTAGGTAGATTCCGTCCACTACATTCCCGCTCCTGTACCATTTCCTAGTCCCTGCACTAGCCACCCACCCTTGCCTATGCAACCGCCACGACCATCTCCATCTCATCCCCCTCGGCATCTACCTTGCTCAAAGTGGGCTCCTTCTCTGCCGTTGCCGGTGTCTTTTACAGATATCTTCAGGGCTTTGATGGCCACTCATGTATTACCGCTCCCTCCAGTTGTGCCTTATTGACCCGTGGTGGGGAATATGCTTCAATTCTGTGATTATCACCACCAGTAGGGGCATTTGGTTGAGGATTGCCCCGAGTTCCGGGATTATATTTATGACTTGAAAGTAAAAAAGAGAATCGATTGGGCTGCCATTCATAATGTTATTGTACATCTTCATAGCCAACAGCAGCAAGAGCAGCAAGAAGCGCCACCCAGGCAGCCATCTCCATCACTACAAGACCCGGGGCACCCTTGTGATCCATTATCTAATATGGCAACCGCTCTATCACCCACTCCATCACCTATTCCCTTATCTAAGCCTTCATCTACCCCACTACCTTCACCATCTCCTACCCCGTCTCCACAACCTCCAAAAACCCAAGCCTCTACTCAGGCTAGTGCCACCTCCACTTCCACCACCACCTCTGCTACTTCTACCCCCAACGCCGCTCGACGCGTTGTGTCGATACGTCGACGGTGGGCACTACGACCTACCCCTTCACCCTCTCCATCTCCATCACCACCTCCATTGCCTAACCCATCACCATCGCCTTCACCGCCTCCTCTCCCAAAGACCCCTATTCCATCACCTCCACCATCTCCACCTACCCCACCATCTTTGCCAATCTCTCCCACCATCATCTTCGCCTAAGCCTAAGCAAGCCACGCCTTTACCTCCGCCTTTGCCTTTACCTTCAGAAATTACCATTGCCTCTACCCCTTTGCCTCCACCTAAACACGCCATTCTTGTTGAAGCCTCCATGCCATCCGAGCCTTCTACCTCTACTTCTCCTCCACTTCCTTCCACCCCACAGAGTAGGTGTGCATTACCTTTGGTGCCCTTTGGGTCTGGTCCCCAGGGAGACGATGAGCCGAGTCAGGATGGCCTGATGCCGATTATGCATTTCAATATTCAAGATTTCATCTGCCGTATGCCGGTCCGTGTCCCAGTCTCTGCCTATTTTGGGAATAATGAGCCTATGTTTCAAAGGACGGTTGGTAAGAAAAGTTCCTTTGCCTCGGTGCCAGTTTCTCCTTGAGTGAAGCCAGTGACAATCTCATTGCTCGCTGGAAGTCTTACTATTGATGTTGTTATTTCTTCTCGCACCATTGCAATTCAGTACACTGGCCAAGAGAGGATCTCTACCCAGTTGGTGCTAACTCATACGACCGCCAAGCAGATTATGAAGTCTATGTTCAAGGGGCAATTGGCCGTATCTTCCATGCTATCAAAGGACATTCGGCACACCTTGTGCAATTTCTCTCAGTTTATCAGTATGCCGGTCACGTCAACGCCATGTATTACTCTCTCTCAATTTCGTCATTCTCTTCTATCAAGGGAGTTATGCTTCAAGTCCGATTGTCGGGTGAAGTTACCGGATCTCCGTACAGATCAAAGAAGGAAGCGAATGTATGTGTGTGCAAGTACGCAGGCATGTGGACCTGCCACACAATAATTTCTAGTTTTCCGAATGTGTTCTTTTCAGAAAAGATTATAGAAATGCATAATCTGTAAAGCAAGACAATGGAAAAAGGAAAACTGTTAATCCATTTTACACTGCCAAAACTAAAACACATTTTTCTCGACCCCTTCTCAAAGCAGTTAATGCCTACCTCTTTTTATGCCCTCAATATTCTTCCTCAATTTTGCACCCTAAGGTTGACCCTGACCTCCCTATGAATTTTACCCTTAAAGTGGAGCAGGCAAAACGGATGTCAGGTCAGCTTTCATTCTTTTTATGTAATTTCCACTATATTAGAAATTTTTTTATTTTCTCCTCCAAAATGTTCCCACCACCTTAACTCACATAACACCTCTCACCAATCCATGATCATCAGCTAACAATGCCAATCTCAGCCAACTCCCAAATAACATAAAGCAAGTGCTTGCCACAATGCAAGTCCTGTGCCCTTTTTCTCAGACTTCCTCTGAGCTTGCATGTCTCAAGACTTTTCATTCTCTTTGACTGGCACCCTATACGTTGTTCGAAGGCAGGCCTCATTGCCAAACTGCACTCCGTTCTGCCCCTCAAGTTCAGCCTGGGGGCAGCTAATATTACCTTGTATCTGTCTCCACACAAGAACAAAGCATTAAAGTGCATAGTTGGAAGCTAGAAAAGGCTATAAATTACACTGTTCTCCACGGTACAACCCATTCCCCACCACTCCCCCTCACCCTCCAGCCCTGACGCCTACACCCCAAATATTAAGAAAGAAGAAAGCACCTCACAAAGTGTTATGCAACGGATGCCTCTCTCTAAACGAGCTCCTTTGTAGTCTGCTTAAGCAACTTACCACTAATCATATAACCCAATTTCCTCTTCAAAGAGGCGAAATCTCGTGCTAAACTGTTGGCCGTTAGATCTAGGGCAACACACCGTAGCCACCTTAGAACGGAGTTCTGCAAAAGGAAAGAGGTGATCAGGAGACTCGGGATTGCTATGCCAGAGAAAACCCTCTGATGCTTAAATCAACAAGGGTAAGAGCGGGGTGCGAAAGGAAGCAATGAAAGGTGTAGGGCACAAGACTACTCTCTTCACCAGTTGATGTGGCTAGAATTGGCTTACCTTTTCGGAGGGGTTCCCTGAATTTATATAGCTGCAGGCTCCCTCTTCTGAATAGGGGAAAATATGAGTCTAGAGGGCACTACGTCCGCGCTAGGAACTTTTAACCATTCGTGGACTCTTGCTCTCCCCTTATCCTCTTGGGTTTCCCGTTGATGGTGACGTAACATTCGCTTATACTTATTAGGGATAAGTGCCTGACCGCGAGGAATTCACTCTGGCCCGTCGGTGAGTCCTAATAATGGACTAATCCGCGAGAGATAAGGGATATCTCCTGCCTATGCAGGGAGTCCCAGGCCTGGGCATCCCAGAGGAAGCATTTTATCCACCTTTGGATGGCTCGAACTAGTCGTCGCCTGGGCTTTTCTCGAGCATTAGGGAGGCCTTCGCTTGGGCAACTGAGCCAAGGCTCGGTGGGCCTGGTTGGACCTTTTACCTTGGGTCCTATAGCAAGTGGGCCCTGATAGGGCTATCACTTGGCCGCGCAGACCTTTATGGGCCATTGGACTGTGAAATGTTGCGCCGCAAATTTTCTCCTCTCCACTTGCCCCCCTACTCCCGAGTGCGCAGCGGAAGCCTGGTAGGCCCATAACCCATAGGTCCAAGATCGTAGCGTTGGTTGCTACGGGCGGATTTTAGAGGATGAGTAGAGCATCGAAGGATTGGTTCCTCGGTGTGAGATTGTTTCCGGGTGTTCGTTTGCCATGTCATTACTGGAGGCATTGTGGTTCGTGACACTGGCAAAATAGAGAGTTAGGAAAATATGATGGCAAATCTGCCACATGAGTACCCTGTCTATGCGTTGGAAGCCGTGTCATGCGTTGGAGTTAGACCTAAATAGGGTTGCTAAGGTGGAGCCTAACAGAGGTCGAGGACGTGTTAGTCGGAGTCAGTCAGCTATGTGCCCGACTCGTGTTGAAAGCTGTGTCCTTGGATGAGATCGTAGTCTTAGAAAAGTGATCTCTGATAGATTATGGGTCCCAGTTGGTAGCTGTGAGCGGCTGGTGAGGCTAGCCGTGTGGTCAGCTGTGGTAATGCCTGGAAGAGGCCCAGTTGAGTCCAAGAGTTTCAGAATGTTGTGAGGACAACTCAGCTGTGATAAGGATCTGTGATGTTTGGAGATCCATATGCTTTGGTCGCGACGTCATCGACCAGGTTGTTGTGGTAGCAGATGGCACTTGTCCGTTCTGGAGATGTGTGCCGTGAATCGTTCAGATCCTGCGGCTCTATACTGAGAGCGGAGCCGAGGACTGGCAAGCGTCCATTTGGAATAATTGTGATGAAGATTGGATGAGACTGCGTAATGGACGATGCCTGATTATGGAGGTCCCTGGAGGGACGTTGTCGTCGGATGGTGAGCCTTGGTCTGTGACCAATATGAGTGGATTCCCTGTCAGTCTGAGTCTAATGCTGTTGTGGACCGAGGATTGTGAAGTCCCATCATTTAGTTTCACCGTACTCCCCTGCGAGGGTAGAGTTGGCATGAGGATCAGGATCGGATGTGGTGCCCGAGTGAGGATCAGCTCGAAATGTAGTGGCGGTCTATGGAAGAGTGAACGGATGGCCTGTCGAGATCTGGAATGTGTTTATCGGGCCAGAGGAAGTTGAGCGGGCGGAGGTTTCCCGTTGACGAGTAATTGGTGACCGGCGAATGGTCTTTCACAGACAGAAGATGTCGGTTATAGTTGATCGAGAATGGCGAGAGCCGTGTGCCAGTGAGGCCTTGGGTGGCCGATTATAAGATATGCCTTTTCCTAGATTGGATCTGGGATTTATTGAAGGCTTGTGCTTGGACCAAAGCTAGTCCAGTATTGTTGTTGGCGTTCGGCTTGCCAGGTGAAAGATGGTTCATGGTGTGGAGCCGACGGATTTGTAGCAGTCAGTTGAGATGACTGTGTGAGCAGGTGGAAGCTCAGTAATGGTCGTCCCTTGTGCAGGGCGTGGGATCAGTCAGTAGGTCGTGATGCTGACGTTTGATTTATCCACCAAGCATGGGATTTGATCAGTGGCGGTTTCTCGTAACGAGGACTGCGTTTCCTTGGTGAGCGAGATGGTGGCAGCGATGCCATGGTTGGTTTCCGTTGTGACTGCGGTGATGCCAGACTTGTGTCCTTGTGTGTTATGCCAGCTTTAATGATCGATGTGTATTGTGTGTTGAGCAAGGCGTTTGTTCATGATCAAGGTCTGGCTGTGTCCCTCAAGATCTGTGTCCGCGCGAGTGTCGAGGTTTTGGCTGGAGCTCTGGGAGCGTTTCCAGCTGGGTGTGTTGTTCTTCCTCTTGAGTTTGTGGTTGTCTACTCAATCACCATTTCTATTTCTCGCTACGGAGGTAAGCCTGGTAACTCATCAAGGAACACATCAGGGAACTCACAAACAACAGGAATAGCATCGATATCCTGTCCTGGTGCCTCAATAGTGACCACTGAAGCTGAAAACCCCTGGCAACCTACATTAAGCAATCTACAGGCTCGAATAGCAAAAATAATCAAGAGAGAAGAACGGGATCAAATACCTTGAAAATAGAAGACTGGTTTCCCATGTGGCTGAAAATAGACTTTCTTGGATCTGTAATCAACTACGGCTCCATACTGCTCTAACCAATCCATGTCCAGAATAACATCATAATCGGCAAGCTGTAATGCATACAATCTAGCTGGCAACTGCTGATCATTGATGACAATCGGAGACTCCACCAAACACAAGGGAGTGAACATGAAATCTCCAGAAGGCATTTCAATAAGTAACTCACAAGTAATCTCAGATGTTGGCTCCTCAATACAAGCAATGAAATCCTCAGAAATAAAAGAGTAAGAAGCACCTAAATCAAAAAGAACACGAGCTGCATGACCATAAAGCATGATCGTACCTTCCACGAGATGAGATGCCACCGCTTGTACTCGAGTAATATGAGAAACCTTCCCTTTCTGCTTTCGGCAGGTTGCTGTAGAAGACTATTGGGAAGAAGCTGAAGCTTGTGAGAAAAACTGTTGAGGTTAAGGTGGTGGAGGAATCTTGAGTTGAGACTGCTGTGGCTGAGAAAACTGAGAGAGCTGCACTGGATTGGGCCTCAGTGGACAATCTTGAACCACATGTCCCGGCTGATCACAGCGAAAATAAACCACTGGCAACAAGCAGGGCTTGCCTGGGTGGCTACCACCACACCTCGGACACAATCTCGACTGACTAACAGTCGAACCTTGACGTTGCTGAAAGGAAGGAGCTGTCTGCTGAATGGCTCTAGAAGACGCCTGCTGAACAAACTTCTTCTTGGACTTCTTGAATCTCTTGAACTTGGATTAAGAAGAGAAAGAAATGCCACTAGCAGCAGGTGGAACTCCTGGCACAGACTGCTGAAAACTCAGCTGAAACTACATGCTCGACTATACAAGGCCAACTTGAGTAGACCCTCGAGATCTAGGCATATCCAGCTCTAGCGCTGTAGCTGCTTGGTATGCTGCGTCCATCTCGGCTACCTGAGTTGCAATTAACGGTTTCCGCAACTCAGCCTTCAAGCAGAAACTATTTAGTCTTCAAGGCTTCATCAGCAAGAACATGGGGCGCATACTGACCCCATTCCAGGAATTTGTTCCAATACTACAGCACAGTCATATCACCTTGAGCTAATTCCATGAATTGACGCATCTTGTCCATCCTGAGGTAAGCAGGACCGTATGTGCACTCAAAGGACGTGACAAAATCTGTCCAAGTGATCTGACAAAGTGGACGAGAACGAAAAGTAATCTCCCACTCTGTGGTCTACCACATGAGTGCTACTCTCTGAAGCTGAAAAGTAGCAAGCATGACTTTTTCATCCTCCGTGCACTCCATTGAACGGAATACATGCTCGATTGCATCAAGCCACACTCTGGCTACATCAAGATCTACCTGACCTTCATAAGTCGGTGGGTGGAACAACAGAAACTCTTTTAGTGCTCTACCATGGCCACCAGGAGGTAAATCATCTTGAGGAGCAGGATCAGCTTGAGCTTGGTCTGGAACAATTACTGGCGGAGGAGAGGTACCACTTTCCTCAATCTCCCCCTTTTTACTGATGACATCTTATGAGTCATTTATGTTTTCATACAGAGAAAATTTCACACATTTATTTCTTTTAATCAAGTCTTAGCACAAATTTTCAATGACAGGCATGTTTTTCATTTTTATTCATGTCTGATGCAATGCTATAGCCATACTGACATTTCTGTGTACATTTAAGAAAAATAAACTAATGTATGACTAAAAGTCACAACACACAGGTGATTTGACATAGATATTTAGATAATTATCTTTCTCATTCACATAAGTCCTCAAAGCACAATCAGTCAATTGATCACTTTCCCAACACAAACATCAAAGTGTTCCATACATGAATAACACATCGGAAGTAGAAAATCGCACATGATCACATGAGACAGACATGAGATAGACAAGTCCAACAAAGATACTCTCTCCCACTTTGTCATTATCAAAAAGATGGAGGGAGGAGGACTTTAAACATCTGCAGGACATGATCTGCTTGAGCTGGCTCCTCTGGTTTTGGCCCTTCTGACTGGAGCTCTGCTGGAGCTGGTGCCGCCAATTCTGGCTCCTCGTAAGGGTATTGCCATGGGAAATACATTAGGAATTCTATCCACTTTTGTGCCAAGAGCTGCAAATTTAGTCATAACTTTATTGTCATTATGCTGAACCTCAACATGTAGGTCCTTGATAGTAGTAGTCAGGTCCACAAATCATTGTTGTAGCATGGTGCACATATTTTCCATCTGAGAGGTTTGCTGGCGGTGGATTTCAGCCATTGAAGTTGATGCACTTGTACCTTGACTGGTGACCACATCTTTGAAACTGCCAGCAAGGTTTTGAACCTGTTCTTAGACATCATCCAATTTACCATAAATGTTGCCAAGTTGAACTATACTCCCTTGGACTTCATCAGAGATAGTATTAATCCTTTGGAAGATGGCTTGTTGTTCTTGTCGGATGGTAGTCAGCTGTTTACTTATGACTTGTTGTTCTCTTCTAATGTCAAATGCATAAACTAGCATTTGTATTGACTTGACGTAGTGGTTAGCTTGAGTCTGCCTCAAGTTACTGATCAGAGTTCCAGCTTGTTCACATACATGCAGGAGAGAGTCCAAAAATCCATGTAGCCTCTCATCTGATCTGAATTTGTCCCGGACAAATTTCTCCCAATGGCTGTTGACAGTCTGTTCTACAAGAAGCATCCTGGCATCTATTCTTTCTACAGCATTGTGTAACTGCATGAATTATGCATTCATTATCCGAAATTGGTCTAACAGTAAGTGTACTAGAGATGGATGCACTTCAGTAGCATATTGCCTTGCACTGGGTCCAGCTGAAGTGGAAGCCTAAAACTCTAGTGGGATGAAGGGTTCTTTAGGTGACATGGGTGGCTAAATCCAAAAACCCATCATTGACCCTTGATATGGTCCATGGTAATCTGCAGGACCAATGTACTCTTGCTGTGGAATATCAGCTTCTTGTTGCACTTCTGCCTCCTGTGGCTATTCCACCCTTTGCTCCTCAATCTGCTCAAGCAGTGTTACTTCAACTTCAACTTCCTGTGGCACTCCAGCGTCCTCTCTCTGTTCAGGCTAATCAACTATTGCATGCTGCTGTCCAAGATGCTCAATGAGTTCATCAATTTGTTGGTCCAAATGTTGTAAGAATTGACCATCAGCCAAATGCTGTGATTCCAATTCATGAAGTTACTGTTCAAGATTTATTTCTCTTGGTTGTTGTGCCTCATGGAAGAAAATCTTATGGCCTGCTTCCTCATTGGCTCTGGTCACTTTTCTGTTCTATGTACCATTCTAGGACCATGTCTCATTAGTTGACTGCAGAAAGATGGAATACCTCGAAATCCATGTTGTTGGAGGTTTATGGTTCTATTTTAATCCTCTGGAATTCCTCAGAACCGTTGCAGGTATGGTAGAGAGAAGAGGTAGAGATCTTCAATGGAGTTATGCGGCAATGTGCAAGCACTCACCTTTTTCAGCTCGGCACAGTCAATCTCTCTCTTCTCTTCTTTGTAGTCCCTTTGCTCGCCTTCTCTACTGCCTTCTGCTCGGCACTACTATGGTGGCTTGGACTGCTACAGTGCTCCGACTGCTACAATAGCTCGGCCATCTTCAGATGAGCTCAGCCCTCTTACATATAGCTCGGACTGCTATAGTAGCTCAGATTGCTGCAGTGCTCGGGCCACTATAGTGCTTAGGTTGCTATAGTACTCGGGCTTCCATAGTAACTCGGAGTGCTATAGTTGCTTAGATTTGCTATAGTAGCTCAGTCTTCTCCAACCTAAGCTTAGACTGTTGTAGTAGCTCGGATTGCTATAGTACTCGGGCCGCTACAGTGCTCAGACTGCTACAGTGCTCGAAGTACTACAGTACTCGGACTGCTATAGTAGCTCAGAGTGCTATAGTTGCTCGAATTTGCTTTAGTAGCTCAGTCTTCTCCAACTTAAGCTCAGACTGCTGTAGTAGCTCAGAATGCCACAGTAGCTCGGCCTTCTCCAACTTTAGCTCAAACTGCTACAGTGCTCGGACTTCTTTAGAAGCTTGGATTGCTATAGTAGCTCAGTCTTCTTCAATTTTAGCTCGTACTGCTACAGTAGCTCGGTTTGGTATAGTGGCTCGGCCTTCTCTAACTTTAGCTCGGACTTGCTATAGTACTAGACCACTGATACACAGCTTACGGCACACAAGGCCAACCACAAATAGAGACACCTGCGGTACCTATTTTCTCTCTCTAGATGGCCCACTTGATCTGACAGAGAATTGGCTTGAAATGCTTCTGGAAGGACAGAGGTAGACCTTCTTCTTCATTGAGGCATTTCATCAAACATGCATAGACCTTGGTTAGAAGTATGCTCAGACCTTGTCAGTTGGCTTCCATGCATTGGGCCTCATACAGCATGTCTTCTACAAGTGCACAGACTTCATTCAACATGTTGTAACATGTGCACATACCTTGGTTCTTGATCTGTGGCTTATGCACTGACCTTACTGCATGGACTTCCGTTAAACCTATTTGCCTTGATTTTTGTGTGCCAATTACCTCATTTTCTGTGCACCTATCAATAATATCACCTGTCTTGAATTTTGTGCAACCAATTGCCTTAATTTCTGTGCCACTATGTATCTAGAGTTTAGCCTTGATTTCTATGCAGCCAAATACCTCATTTTTTGTGCCTTACTTGATTTCTTTCTATCTTTGCAGACACATTTTGTTGTCAATGCTGGCTTGACCTGAAATGCATGAATGTTGACATTATTAAATGCAGATCAAACTCATCAATGAATCATAGTCAGACATCATCAAAATAATAGAATTAAGCATATTACATACATGCCCAATATTCTCCCCCTTTTTGATGATGACAACTATGAGTCATTATGAGTACATTGTGAGTACATTGTAAGTCAAGGTGCAACGAAATATAATCATGAATTGAAGCACAAAGACTTTCTCTCCCCATATAAGTTGACTGCTGAACACGCTTGCACCTGGTGGGACTTCTTCCATAGGGTTGACAGTGCTGCATTCAGGGTGCCGATGCCCGAACGGGTTCCATGAGTGACAGCAGATTATATAAAGTGGTGGAACGCGCGAACAGGCTTCTATCGGTTGTGCAAGACCGATTGTTGGGACGGGGCCGAAAGAAAATTCCCGAGTAAACAATCGATGCCTGTGCCTGATAACGACCCGGAGCACCTGCTTCTGTTGAGACATGGCAAAGATAAGGAGGTGGCGGCGTATCTGGCTGTGCGTCGGGAAGCTCGAGAGGCTAAGATGGCACCACAAGTCAAGCTGCCTCTGGTGGCGAAGGATGACTTTAAGAAGACCCTAAGGGACCTCTGCCGCATCGGGGGTGACCGCTTGGAGCTCGTCAATTATCCGCTCCCCATAGAAGAAGAAGGCACCCATGCAAGAAGCTGGCATCCGGAGATGGACCCAATATGCCGGTACCGCACGTTCATCAGGAGGGGGGAGCGGAGGCCCGAAAATTACAAGGACAGCACGTGGTTATACGTCCTTCTTTGGGTACACGGGCTGAAAATTGATGACCCAATGGCCGCCATCCTGGACAAGTGCCTGCAGGTCTCATTTTATTATGTCGACGGGTAGGGCATGGACCACTTCAACCTTTATTGCCACCTCGCCTTCAAGAAGCACGCAGATCTGGCCGTCCTCGCCGACCGTTGTCAAAAGATCGGGGACATATGCTGGCTGGTTCGGGAAGCGGCACGTCGGGACCAAGAGCCCTCCTTGAGCTACTGGCCGATAACACTTCGGTTGTACACTGGCCCTCACGGTATTAATGCTTCCCCTTTCTTTTATCTTCATCCTTCATTGCTGCGACCTTTTCAGGGTACCGGATGCTAATCGGATCTCTTTTTTTCTTCTCACTTCTCTTCCTCTTCAATAGACCACCCCCACGGTACTAAAGTGGTGGTGTATTGGAACCTTCTTTGGCTCATTCAAAAACCCCCATCTTTCGAGGCGGCACCACCGGGTCCGACCACGACCCCTCTGCCTCTGGCTAAGAAGAGGTCTCTGGCAAAGTCTCCAGTAACGAAGGCATTGGACACCGCGAAGGTGGCTAGGCAGCGGGAGGCGAAGCATAGGAAAGCAGAGACGGCTCCCGCTCCTGCGGCCGTCCCTCCAGTACCTTCGATCCCATCCTTTGAAGAGTTTGCTACTATCCAGGCCGAGCCAAGCCAGCTCGTAGGTTAGACTTCTTAACCATCGGTGCCCCTTTTAGACTTGCTTGCATCTCGGGCCAAGGTCCTTACACATGCGTGCTTCTTCTTCTTTCCTAGCTGTCGCAGAGGAGCCAATAGTTGTATCCATCCCTGGTGTGGGTGAGGCCGTGGTCACGGCAGGATCGACTCCGACTCCGACTCCTCCGCCCAAGGCTAGAGGGAAGCCCCAGGTGTGGTCGCCTGTGAAGAAGGCATTGGCTGCTGCCAAGGTGGCTGGGCGGCAAGAAGCAACGCGAAGAAAAGCAGAGGCTACTTCGGCTTCAGTGACAGCCCCTCCAGTACCCCAGATTTCATCCTTCGAGGAATTTGCAGCCACTCGGGTCGAGCCGAGCCAACCTATAGGTTAGGCTCCTTAGACATTGGTGTCCTTCGGGATTTATTTGCCTCCCGAGACAAGGCCCTTACACACGCGAATCCTTTCTCTTGTTTCAGCCATCATGGAAGAGTCGGCACGTGCGCCCATCCCTGATGCGGGTGAAGCTGCAGTCCCTGGGGCAGTGCTGCCCGTCGAGGAGACCACCCATGAGCCACCTCCTACTGCAGAAGTCAGAGGGGGTAGTCGTCTTTGCCAATTCAATTGATCTCCTTCATCTTTCAAGAACCCACCAGCTCTGACATAATCCCCCTCTCCTCCTATGTGGCAGGCATCGGCGTAGCAGTTATCAGACCGTTGGGGGCTTGTCTGCACCTCCCGGAGATGCGTACGTATGCGAGGAAAAAGTTAAGGTCTGGCACATCACCTTCACCGAGCCCGCCCGAGGATGCGTCGATCGTCGACCTCGAGGCGGAGGCTTCCTCACCGGTGAAGGAAGTGCCTACCCCGACCAAGTCTTCGTCGGGTGAGAAGGTGGATTATGACTACTCTTCTGATGAGATGGCTTCCGACGAGGGCATGTCTGGGGGTTTCAGGCCTCCCGAACTAGTCTTGAAGGCCCCTTTGTTGGTCGGCTCCCTGAGCTTGGTGGAGAAGGCTTTTGTAAGTGTGAACTTGCCTCTGTAGGGTTTCCTTCAGAGTCTGCTCACTGATTCTGTTTCTGCCACTTCTTAAATTCCAGGAGCAAGCTCAACTGGAGGCCGCAGAGATAGACCTCCCAGGTGCATTGGCTACCCGCTCGGAAGGCATCGACGCCGGTTTGGACAAGCTTGCGTCCTTACTCGAGGTCCTGCGGCAGGAGGCGGCTGCTGGGACCTCCGTTATTCCCATGCTAGAGACTGAGGCGTCATAAAAGGTGAGGGCAGAAATAAATGTGAGCATGGGCTCTCCCTTCTCGAATCTTACCTAGGGGGGGCTAATCTGTCTTTGACTCAAATAGGATGATGCCCCTCAAGGGGCCGCAGAGACTGCAGTACCGACGGACGAGCCCCTGGAGGAGGGGGAGATAATGTCGGAAAGTGGCATAATTCCGGTGGCCGAGTTAAGCATGGGGGCCTCATGACTCCTCTTTCGTCTCTTCAGGATTTGGGAAATTCGCCTCGAGCAGTGAGTGACTAACTCTGCCTTGTATGTTTAGGAAGAGGTAGAGCTTTCGGAAGCACGTGCTGCCAGAGCTCGCAAGGCTATTCCCAAATGGAGGGGACCCA
Organism: Amorphophallus titanum; assembly: GCA_024336825.1. Taxonomy (NCBI): domain Eukaryota; kingdom Viridiplantae; phylum Streptophyta; class Magnoliopsida; order Alismatales; family Araceae; genus Amorphophallus; species Amorphophallus titanum. The sequence continues at coordinate 17,073,195 of JANBPO010002596.1, forward strand.
TCAGTCCCATGGGGATAGGTAGACTGAAATTACTTTTGGGGCCGGACGCGGAGCCCCTGGTGTCTCTTCTGTAATCAGGGGCCAGCCTGAAGCTCATGGTCCCTCTTCCGCCTCTTCAAAAGCTCGTCGCACCGGAGGAAACTCAGCTTTTGCGGGAGATCTTGACGAACATCACCATTCCCCCGGAGGAACCACAGGCAGAAGGGGCTGTAGACCCCTCGACGATGACATTCGGTCCCTTTTCACCCGATGCTCCTCCTCCAACCGAGAGCGAGATCCTTGCCCTGCCAAGCTGCCAAGTGATGGCGGGTCTAGACCTTACAGGGGCGGTAGAGAAGGAGACGAGCGTCCCTGCCGGAATGCTTGACCCAATCCCGATAGTCATCTGTTCTTCGGCCGAGGCCGTGGTCCCGGTTCTGGTGGTGCAGGAAGCGGCCACGGGTGCCGACCCCACTCCAACGGTGGACGTAGGGCAGTTTCTAATGATAGTGGCGTCGGCTGATCCCACCGTGGTCTCGCCCTCTCCCCTGGCAGTGGCCGGCCAGGATTTATCTTCTGAGGTGGTAGGATCCAGCAGCCTGGCTTTGGCTCTCCCATCCTCATCGATCGTGGTGGACACCGGGCTATGGGCAGCCGTGGATAGCGCCATTAAATTCAACCCGTCGGCCGTGCCTTCAATAGGCCATGCGGCTTCAGAGTTGTCGGTCCGCCAGACCCTGCTGACCTTACGGGCCATGATGTTTGTTGATCCCTCCTTCACATATCGGGGAGTACATACTATGGTCATGCAGCTAACTGGGGCCCTGCAGATGATGGGCTGCCCACTGGGAGAATGGTCGCGATAGGTCTTATTGTTGCTGAAATATGTGAACCGCCGCGAGTTCCTCAAGACGCAGGCCCCTGCTGAATTTGCCGCAATCAACGCCCAAAGGGACGAATATTTGTGAGCCCTGGAGGTGTGGAGGGGGACCCAGGAGTAGCGCCAGAGGGGACCCAGGAGCAGCGCCAGAGAGCCCTCGACGAGTGTTGTCGTAGCATCTATGCCTTGGAGAGCAGGATAGAGAAGCTGAAAGGCTGGCTTGTTAAGGTCGAGTCCGATCTTGCCAAAGCTGAGGTGACCATGGCCAAGGAAACTGAGGAGTTGGCCGTCGTCGAGGCCGAGGTAGCTTTCGTATCGATCGAGCTGGAATGCCTCGAAGGGCAGGAGAACCGGCTACGTGACATGGCGAACTTCCCCTGCGTCGGGATTCTTCCTCTTGAGGAGATCATCCGGGGGATAGACTGAGCGTCACCCCCCCTTTTTCTCTTCTTCTCTCTTTTCTTCTTTTGTTGATATGTAAAATAGGGGTATGCCCCGTACAACACCCTCCCCCACATAAAAAAAAATTTGTCCCCAAATTCAATGCATGAGTTTGTGGAGGGTGTAACACTTACAGTCAAATAGTTTAGGAAATCTTTTGCACATTGCTTCCTCCATCTCCTATGTCGATTCTTGCTTTAGGCATTTACTCCACTAGACTCTTTCTATGGGAATGGTTTTGTTTCGAAGCTGACGTATATCTCGATCAAGTATTTTGAGTGGTCTTTTCTCGTACGTCAGGTCTTTTTGTACCACCAAATCATCATGACTTATAATATGAAATGGGTCATGAATGCACCTTTTAAGTATTGAGATGTGAAACACATCATGAACTCTAGATAATTGAGGAGGTGATGTGACACAACCTCATACCTACGCAAACAAGCACAATTCGCAACCTGAACGAGCTGATAGTGGCGGCCTACTTACCCGACACTCACCAAAATCTGGGGTGACTTGACGATGTCGAGGGGAGGATGTGAGGGCTGGTCCCTTGCGGGTAGAGGGCTAGCAAGGCCAGAGGGTCTCCCAAAGGGTATGGCTAGTCTGATTCTAAGGGCCGCCCCGGTGCCGAGGGCACGGATAGTCACTCACTCCCACGGTGGTCACTCGGAAGTACGAGACTTGCAAGATTGGGCACTCTCTCTCACCAGTCAGCGTAGCTAAGAGCTAATATTGATTGAAAAGAACTGAAATAAGAGCAAGGGAAGAATGCTTACCCGACCGGTTTGAAGAAATCGGCCCTGATCGGAGACGTGGACGAATGGGGAAGCGTGGGGTTTGCCACATGCCGCGGCGAGGAGGCTTCAACCTGCTCAAACATTTACACCACTACGCCTCTCACAGGAGGGGGGATCTTGGGGTGGGGGTTAATTTATTACAACCAAAATTACCTCCACGTAGGGAGGGGCCTTCAGCCGGCCAAGCGGGGAGGGGAAGAAAAGGGTGAGGAGCTTCAACGGTCAGCGGAGTCAGTTCTATCCTCTTTCTAGAACTGGGGACAGGAAGGCGGTGTTGACGCCGCTGTGACCACTCCCAAACTCCTCTTTTGATGAGGCCAGCAGTAAACTCTTTGTACTTGGTCCGGGATGTCGCCTGAAGTTTGGGGAGACTCCAGGTAGTTGGTGCCAATCGGGGAAGAGCCTCGAACAGAGCCTCTGCTCCTAGGTTCTGACAGTTACAGGAACACAACAGCAGCAAGCCGAGGCCGTCACGAGCAGTCCCGGACTTCAAATCGAGCGCAGTAGGAGGCATTGGAACCGTTGATGAGTCACCATCGAAATGAGGTCCACGAGGATGCCAACTGATGTCAGGGTAGGCCGGGGCAGTCGAAAGAGTGACAGTGTCTGTTCAGTCCAGGAGGGGACAGAATAACGCACCCTGGGTAGAAAATTAAGAAGTTACTGCTCCGGTCGCCAAATGGAGTCCCGCATCTTGGAGGGAGAATAAGACTCATTGTAGAAGGCCCCAGATGAGCTCCGTCTTCAGATCTTCAGGTGAGCCAACGTGCCAGCTTCTACAAGCTATCTCTGGTTGACAGTCTGAGTGAAGTTGCGCAGTTGAGGGATATCACATCCCTCGGACAGCCATGAACTCAGAAGGGGACGAGACGACCGCCGATGTGAAGAAAACTAGGAGAAGCTTCCACCGGTACCTCTTGAGCCTTCAGGAACATCGGGATGAAGTCACAGTGACCTCTAAGAGTTGCTGGTCTTCTGGACTATGAACTGGCAATATCGTGGTCGACTAAGATCTTTCGTAACAACCTATTTTTGTAGGTATTCCTTTACAGCTGTAATACCTTCTTCATCACTTTTAGTCAAAATCATATCATCAACATAAACAGCAAGGACAACAATCCCTGTAGAGCTTTTCCGGATGAACACTGAATGATCGGCTTGACTACGAACAAGACCAATGGCTGAGGCTATCTTGCTGAATTTTCCAAACCAGGCCCGTGGACTTTGCTTGAGGCCATAAATCGCCTTCCGAAGTCTACATACTTATGTCTCCCCCTGAGCAACATACCCCAGAGGTTGCTCCATGTAAACTTCCTCGTGCAGATCACCATAGAGGAAGGCATTTTTGACATCCATCTGAAACATGCGCCAACCTAGATTGCCAGCCACAGAAAAAAGTACACGAACAGAGGATATACGGGCAACAGGAGAGAATGTTTCAAAATAATCAACCCCGTACATTTGTGTAAAATCTTTTGCCACCAACCGAGCTTTGTACCTATCAATAGTGCCATCCAAAAGATATTTCAAAGTGAATACCCATTTACATGCCACAGGGACAACTCCTGGAGGAGGAGCGACAAGATCCTAAGTACCGCGAGACAGGAGCGCAGACATCTCCTCATCCATAGCAGCCTTCTACTGAGGGTGCACAAGAGCATCCCGATAAGAAGCAGGGATGCAGGTCGACAAGACAGAGAAAGCAAAGTCCCGAAAAGACGGGCTGAGATGATCGTAAGAGACGAAACGAGCAATAGGATGAGAACTGTGATGATTAGCACCTTTGTGAAGTGATGGCCAAGCAAAATCATCAGCAAATATAGAGGGTGATGGCACAGTACGTTTACCTTTCCTGAGAGCAATAGGGAGATCCAACGAGTTATCCGGAGGAGAAGGTGGGGGATCTTCACCCAAAGGCGGCAATGGTGCCGGCTGAGGTGGTGGCACTGAGACTTTCCGTCGTTGATAGACTTGCAACGGTGTCGGAACAATTTCTGCCATACCAGGAGCAGGATCACCCGTATGAGTCGAATCATCCGGAGAAGGGAGCAACGGGGGGAGAGGCAGTGAAGGCACAGACGACACGGTAGACGATGAAAAATATGGTATAGTTTCAAAGAACGTGACCCCAGCGGCAACAAAAACCCGCCGAGAGACCGGGTCAAAACAACGATAGCCTTTTTGAGTGCGTGAATAACCAAGGAAGATGCCACGAATCGCGCGGGGAGACAACTTATCATGACCCGGTCCCAGGGCATGAACAAAACAGAGGCAGCCAAAGACCCGAGGAGGAACAGGGAATGGGTCGGTAGAAGGATAGAGGCATGAGAAGGGGCTTACCCTGGAGAGAATAGACGAGGGAACACGATTAATGAGGTAGCACGCCGTGAGAATAGCGTCTCCCCAAAATTGCTTCGGAACAGCCATGTGAAACATGAGGGTCCGAGCAACATCGAGAAGGTGGCGATTTTTACGTTCAGCTATCCCATTTTGCTGAGAAGTGTAAGCACAAGAAGTTTGATGAAGAATGCCATGAGCCGAGCAGAACTCATTAAACTTTGAAGACAAATATTCTTGAGCATTATCAGAACGAAAAATTTTAATGGAAGTGGAAAATTGATTCTTTATTTCTTGAAAGAATTGCAGAAATACATGCAAGACCTGTGACCGACTCTTCAAAATAAACACCCAAGTCATCCGAGAGTGGTCATCAATAAAAGTAACAAAAAACAACACTTCCCAACCTTTACGGGGCCTCATCAGCCTCTTGGGTGGCATCCCCAGATCTTGGTATCGATTTACTGGTATCCGGATCTCTGGGTTGTTACAGTTGGTATCAGAGCAGTGTTGAAGATTTGTATAAGGAATTGAAATTCATGCTAGTCTAGAGTAAGTCCATGTGAGTCATCTACTGCTGGCTTAGGATGTTTCTCGTGATTACTGATGGATTTTTGTTATTACATGTTTCCTTAGATCAAAATGTCGCCTCGTAGAAGGCATATTCAGAGGGAAGAATGTGGCACTTATCCTCCTTCGGTTTTACCCGCTCCAGCTCAAGTTGATCTTCCTGCGCCTCAAGTGGATGGTGGTTGTGGTAGAGCACTAAAGGAATTCTTACTATTCCACCCACTGACATATGAAGGTTAGTCAGATTCGGATGCAGCCAGGGTATGGCTTGAAGTGGCTGAACGCGTGTTCCGTTCAATGGAATGCGCAGAGAATGAGAGGGTTATGCTTGCTACTTTTCAGCTTTAGGGTGTAGTGCTTATGTGGTGGACTTCAGAGTGGGAGGTTGCTTTCCGTTCCCGTTCGCTTCGTCAGATCACCTAGACAGAGTTCGTGGCTACGTTTGAATGCACTTACAGTCCAGCCTGTTTCAGAATGGATAAAATGCATCAATTTCTGGAATTGGCTCAAGGTGAAATGACTATGCTGCAATATCGGAACAAAGTCATAGAATTGGGTCGGTATGCGCCCCATGTCCTTGCTGATGAAGCCTTGAAGATGGAGCAGTTTCTGTGTGGATTGAGGGCTGAGTTGCGATTGCTATTGCTTGCCACTCACGTAAAAGAGATGGATGAAGCATATCAGGCCGCGGTTGCGATAGAGCTTGATTTGGCAAGATCTCGAGGGCATTCTCAAGTTGGCTTTGTTCAGCCGACTGTGCAGTTTTAGCAATTCAGTCAGCCGCCTGCAGTAGGAGTTCCACCTGCTGTATCGGCTGCCAGTGGTACCTCTTTTTCTAAACCCAAGTTTAAGAAATTCAAGAAGTTTAAGAAGCAGTATGGCAGTCAAGCTTCTTCGGGTACCCCGCAATAGCAATCCACACCTTCTTTTCAATAGCGCCAGGGATCAGTGGCGAGTCAGCCGAGACAGTGTCTGAGATGTGGTGGTAGCCACCTAGGCAAGCCGTGTTCGTTACCCGTGGTCTGCTATCTCTGTAATCAACCGGGACATGTGGTTCGAGATTGCCCGCAGAGGCCGAAGCCGGTGTAGTCTTCTCAACTTTATCAGCCACAGCCATCTCAGTTCAGACCTCCTCCACCACCTTAGGCACAACAATATTATCCTCAAGCTTCAATGTCTTCTTCCCAGCAGTCTACTGCAGCAGGCAGGAAGTAGAAAGGGAAGGTTACTCACATAACTCGCACTGAAGCGATTGCGTCTCATCTCGTGGAAGGTACAATCATGCTTTATGGTCATGCAACTCATGTCTTATTTGATTCAGGTGCTTCTCATTCGTGTATTTCTGAAGACTTTATTGCCTGTATCGAGGAGCCGACATCTCAAATAACTTGTGAGTTGCTCATTGAAACTGGAGATTTCATGTTTACACCTTTGTGCCTGGAAGAGTCACCTGTTATGATCGATAATCAGTAGTTGCCAGTGAGGTTATATGCGTTACAGTTGGTGGATTATGATATTATTCTGGGCATGGATTGGTTAGAGCAATATGGAGCTGTGATATCTCACGCCACTCCCTCTCTCTCCTCACTCTCTCGATTTCTCTCTCTTTCTTCTCTCTCTCCCTCACACGTTCTCTCTCCTCTCTCCCCCTTTCACTCGGTTCGCGATCCAAACGGACCCCGGTCAACACATGGGAGGTGCCGACGGGACGGGCTCGACGTGAGGATCGCACCGGCACCCTTCATCCCTCGGATCGTAGAGCATGGAGACGCGTGCAAGTGAAAAGATAGTGTGGCCCTCGTCGCCCGATCTGCACGGATTCGCGATCTTCGCCGTGCAAGAGGTAGGGGAACGGACTCCTCGTCTCTCTAGGAATCCGTTGACGCCTCATGCGTCGCCATCCGTCGCCATCTTCATCCTTTTCTGTGTAAATCTCATTTTGGGTGATTTTGGGCTAATTTCTTGATTTACGTTCCTCTCTCGATTTCTGGTCTAGACGGTCACTGATTAAAGCAAGGGAGGTACCATTGGATTGGTTGCGTCACGGGGATCGCGTTGACGCCTATTTTCCCTCGATCCGCGGAGCGTGGAGTCGAGTCGGGTCGGGAGGCGCCGCGTCGCCCTCTCGTCGGATCGGCATCGAATCATTAGTTTCGTCCTAGTCTAGGTAGGGGGATGGATTCCTTACCTCGTTAGGACACCGCTGACGCCACTTGCACCGTGGTCCGATGCCCTTTGCCTCATTTTTCATGCATGTTCCTATTTAGTTCATTTTTAGTCCTTAAATGCTTGAAATCATCTCCATGGGCATCGTCTTTTAATTCTAGCGGCATGTGTAGGCTTGGAATGATGGTATGGCTTGGTAGGTTGGTTTGATTTTCTGTTTCCCTGCGTCCCCCGTCGATTTCGATCGATCGGGAGGGGGTTTCAGTTCCGACCCCCGAAGTCTCGAAACCCAGGTGACATAACGCGCCTGTCCCGGTGCGTTATGGTCATTTGGCGCGCATGTAGAGGTGCGTTATATCATGCGTGAACTGTGAATTTTCTGTGGATTTTCGAGTTTGGGTGCCTTTAACGGGCCTCGCCTGGTGTGTTATATACCCTGTCGGTTGAGTTGAAGGTCTGTCGCCTTTAACGCCCCTGTCCCTGCGCGTTACATTCACATGACACCCCTGGTTAGGTGCGTCATATCCCGTGTTTAACTGTGGATCCTGATCATTCTGGTGTGCATAACGGCCCATGGGAGGCGCGTTATGTTCCTACAACGCCCCTTCCTTGGTGCGTTATAACCCTTATCAGTTGTATTGTGTGCCTGTTGACTTTAACGCCCTTGCTCTCGTGCGTTATAGTCCTATGGCGCACCTTCCCTGGTGCGTTATAGTCCCGTTTAACTGTGGATTTGCATGAGTTCTGTCAAGCATAGCGGTCCTGTCTTGGTCCGTTATGGTATGTAACGGGGTGGTCTTAGTCTGTTATATACTTGAAGATTTCAAAAGCTTGTATATGTAATTTCTAATGCATTTCATGTTCCATATGCGCCATGTTTAAAGTATTTTGTATACTGTGGCATTATTTTACATCCCAAAAGAGCAGCTTTCTCTTTCCTTGTGATGGAACCACTAGTCGTAGCTCGACGACATCCGTGTCGGCCCACCTGGGAGAGGTGGCGGGATATTCCCGTTATACTGTTTGTAAGCTAGTTTTTGTGGGCCCTCTCGCATAGTCAGTAGTGTCCTACAAGGAGGGAAAACTAGCTAGAGGCCTGGCTCAAGGCAATGGGTCAGTGTGTGCACAGGACACGACTCACGATACTAACTAGACTTAAGAAATAGAAAAAAGAAGACTCCAGTCTCTACGGCTCGGGGTTCACTCGATCACGCTGGCCCGTTCTCAATTCTGAGCACTCCATTTATCGAGTTACCTAAAAAATGTTAAAGTAGGGAGTGAGCGAGAAGCTTAGTAGGAATTACACTCTATCGTCAGGTAAAATTTAAGTAATTTATCATTTCATGAATATGCTTGAATGATGCGTAAAATACAAATAAGTGGACTAAATAAATAGCATGATCACAAGATAACTGACATGATATAGGATTTGAGACATTGCAAGTCAAGATAGCAAGAGCAAGTAACCAGAACTTCATGTGAGTGGCCATATATCAAGTCAAGTCAAGTCGAGTCACGCAAGCAAGTACTTCACGCTTTCAAGCATGCATAGAAGGGTTCATGAGAATGTGAAATGTCGTAGACTCACATGCTCGATAGTACTCGGTGTAATGCCACACCTAGTCATTACACCTCCCCAGGGTACAAGTACACTTTAGGCGCTCCTCCCAGGACCAGACTGGGCCATTTAAAATGATTATCTTGACAATGATTGGTTGGATCAGAGATCCCACGAAATCTAGACATCCATAATATTTAATGGCCAACTGTTCTAAGGTCAAGCTATGTAGCAAAGACGATACATGTAGGAAATTAGATTTTTTGAAGGATTTCCAAGAATAAACTCTTTAATGAGAAAGAATATACATATATAAGTCATTACAGGGAATGACTTGCAAGGAGAGGATTAAGATGTAGACCCATCAAGGTCACATTCTCGAGGTAGAATAGCCTGAAGAGGCTAAAGGGAATAACATGCAATAAACCACGAAATTAACAGATCTGGAAAATTATCTAAGAGGCGGTCTTGACGGAGGCCGCACAGGATAGTGCGGTCATACAAGAACTGCAATAAGGATGCCACTGGCTACATCGAAAGCCAGGAAAGAAACGGTCTAGAGGAGACCACACGAGAAATAGTTGCGGTCAAAGGAAGATCGCAAGAAATCTAAGATGGTCAAGGAAAAAGCCACCATAACATAAAAATGGTCTATACTGGACCGCTAGCGTCGTTACTGGGCCAAAGGATGAAGCCCACTGTAGACTGGAGAAAAACGATCGCCAAAAGGGCCTCTAAAGAACATAAACGTTCCTCACTAGGCCGCTTCAATCAAATTACGGTCTAAAGGTGGTCGCAATAGAGTTGGGCCAAGCAATGTTTAAGCATTCGACTTACTGGGCCCTAGGTTAGCCTAAGACACGGTGGAACCAAACCGGGGTCTAGCCTACACATCCCAGATCATACAAGGGGCTTTAGGTCGACTCTTACAGAGCTAGGTCAACTGGAAATCAAAGGAAATCGACCGGAAAACCTGGAACACAGGCCAGAACTAAAACAGAGGGATAGTCACAATGTGGCCACTAACATACAGTAGCAGTCCCAGAAGGGCCGCAATAATTAGAATAGTTCTGATTTTGAGCTGTAGAAACACACGATTCGATCGAGTCGGTTGGTTCAGGCTTTGGGGGTACAACCTGCCTGACGTCCTTGTGAAAATCCAAGGCTCGCGGGGTCTTACGGAGGCCTCGAAACATGAACCCTACACCGGTGGAATGAATCTCCGACGGAGAGGTATTCAATGCCCAAGAATTAATGTGTCATAAACATCAAAAAATAGGTAAAATCGATTCAGTCGACACCACCGCTTTCTTCAAAGGTCTCTGCATCATACGATCCATCTTCTATTCTCAATGGAGAATCCCTATATTGGAAGTTTCTATTCTCTGCTGTTGCTCTCCGTTGTCTGATGGTGTTCTTAGCAGAGAGTTATGGTTTGATGGACGTTGCAGCAGCAGAACCCATCCTTTTATAGGAGATTTGGGCTCTGGCAGCTGTTCGAATAGAGTAGTCCGAGTTTGAGTGGAAGTAGCCTCTGGAGTTCTATTTACGAACCGTGAATGGAGCAGCAAAATTTATAGGCAATTGACGACAAGACCTTTGACGTCATTTCTTTGAATAGCGACCCAGGCAGTGGCATCATTTATTTAACGCCATTGTTAAAGGCGTCGTTTGTTGTTCGATTCCAAGTTAAACATCGAAGCATATTGGCGGCCTTCAAGCTGTCGTTATTTACATTTATAGCGCCTCTTTGCGGGGTCGTCATTTATGCTTTATGCTTTATGCTGCACTAGATCTTATGCTTGAGTTAATGGTCTTTGCTGAACTGATGATTTAGATGAGCTTATAATTATGGTTAATTGCATTAATGATTTTTGTTGAGCTAATGGTCTTTGAGCACAGGGAAGAGTAGGTTATGCAGATCTCAAAGTGGTTGGGTCTCTTCCTTGGTAACATCATTCCATCTTTTGTATCATTTCCCTTTATGCATTGTTACTATATGATATCTACGTTATTATAGCATATCAAGGACCTTGTGGTTTTGATGAACCTGGAATTTGAGTTCCCCTTCATCAAAAATAATGATGATTCCAGGGAAGTCATAGTCGCACGGATAGGCCGTTAGGTCATCTAAGGTTTGGGATGATGGTTCCTATTTTTTAGTTGATGCGCGGATAAACGGGCTTTGGCTTAGTGTCAACTTATAAATATGGATTCTTGACCAAGTCTAGATAGCTTAGCAATATTATCCTTGATTATCTTCTATTTTTGGTTGATTTTAATTTTTCTTTTAGCCCAGCATGCATCATGTAGGACTTTGAGTTTCAATGATGAAAATCCTCATATTAAGCCAGTAACGAGGGCCTCTTGCTCTTAATTTGGGTCGATATGAGATATTCCACTCAAAATCAAGTACAGTGTTCTCCTTGAAGCCATTCGGGCTGGTTCCTTGATAGTGTTCATTCGCTGGATTTCTGTCTCATTTCATTCTTTCTTTGCAAACACACCTTGGTTGTAGCATGTCTGTATTGGCTGGTAACCGCTCTCTAATTGTGTCTTTCCTTTCGTACCCACGTGCACATTTAGTTCGTTATCCTAGCTCTCTCATCCAATCGACTGATGCTTTCTCGTAATCATCTGGGTTGTTTCATTCAGAATCCTAGAAAGGTTTTCAGCACTTAGTGTCGGCAAGCGTGTTACATCACACCTTGACATCTACTTTTTAGTTCACCCTTACTTCACTCCGCTTCGTTGCACTTTCGCTTCATTCCGTCTCACTCCCCTGCAAAGCAGACGCCAAGGCGGGGCAGCTATAGACACGTCAAAATTGGTACTATGTTGAGTAAATCTCATATCACCACGTGATGCCCTAAAGAGGACTTCAATATTAGCTTAATATGAAGTTTTCTAATTTATTTGGAATTTTCTCTCATTTCTGTAATTGTCGGCTGTCATAAGGGCATTATTTAATTAACGACCATTTTAGCAGGCATCAGTTCAATTGGAATATTGATTTTTAATTTCTGTAGTTGACGGCTGTCTTTCGCTAAAATTTTTCAAGGGGTGATCTATTCAACCCCTCCCCTTCTAGATCACACACACACTCCGTGTTTATCACCAGGGTCGGTGCACATTTGGGATGTGCACAGGGATTGGTGTACCCAAGGTCGATGCACATTTGGAATGTGCAAAGGGACTGTCCTACCCAGGGTCGCTGCACATTTGGAATGTGCAAAGGGGATGGCCTACCCAAGGTCGGTGCACAATTGGGATGTGCACAGGGATGGTCTACCTAGGGTTGGTGCACATTTGGGATGTGCATAGGGATGACCTACGCAGGGTCGGTGCACATTTGAAATGTGTAAAGGGGTTGAAAGCAGAGTTTCTTGCAGCACTCCAACTCGAAGTTTTTTTTTTACTTCTTTCCCTTTTTTATTTCCCCACTTTTTATTTTATTTTTTTATTTCCCCTCCTTTTTATTTTGTTTGCCATAAGGTTTTCCTTTGCACTGCCTACCTGTTCTTCCACAGCAGAAAGTTGGCTTTTTGATTCAGCATACCTGGCACTTATTATGATTTTTTTGGTGTTTTGATGGTGTCATTACTTCGATTCACCTGGCAAAAATTCGACAGCATCTCCCCTTAACCCAAGGCATTTTTAGTGGGTAAAGTGGGTGCCCACCCACAAGGAGTGACGTGCCCCAAAGACAAAGGTGCGCACAGATGCGGCAGCACCTAAAATCATCACGTCAAAACACAGTGGAAAACCAATCAATCAGGCAGGCAGAACACGAGGGTCCAGCGTCACCGTATCAGGGGGGGTGACGAGGTGTCACCTTATTCGGGGCAACAGAAGGGTGTCGTGTCAAGAGAAGGTGGCAAGGCCACCGTATCACGTGGAGGTGGCGTGGCCACCGTATCTGGTGGCGGTGGCGAGGCCACTGTATCAGGTGGAGGTGGCGAGGCCACCGTATCAAGTGATGGTGGTAGGGCCACCATTCTAGGAGGTGGTGGTAGGGCCACCGTATCAAGTGAAGGTTGCAAGGCCACCATTTCAGTAGGAGGTGGTAGGGCCACCGTATCAAGTGAAGGTGGGAGGCCACTGTTTCAAGAGGAGGTGGTAGGGCCACCATACCAGAATAGCCAGATAGTGCCGTATCAGTAGAAGATGGGATAACTACGGGATAAACCATGGGGAGCTAACCCCAGGGGAATTGATCCAGAGACACTGGCCATTGGGTCGGGTGGCCCTCGACTCAGGTGCCACGAGAGTTCACTCGAACAGGAGCACGAGAGAAAGGTGAAAGGAGGGAAAGGGAGAGCGTGCCCCGGGAAAGATGGTCTTTTAGAGCAAGGGCTTCAAGCCTTGCTCATTGTGATGAGCAGGCCCTCGTGCGAAGCCTCGGTGAGTCTGAGAACGCACCAAAATGATGGAACACTAAGAACGGAGCATGAGAAAGATATTATGAAGGCTTCAAGCCTTGCTCATTGTGATGAGCAGGCCCTCATCCCAAGCCTCAGTGAGTCCCAGAATGTATAAGAATGATGGAACACTAAGAAGGGAGCACGAGACAGATGTTAGAATGGCTTCAAGCCTTGCTCATTGTGATGAACAGGCCCTCATGCCAGGCCTCAGTGAGCCCCAGAATGCACAAGAGTGGCAAAACTCTAAGAAGGGAGCACGAGACAGATATTAGAAAAGCTTCAAGCCTTGCTCATTGTGATGAGCAGGCCCTCGTGCCAAGCCTCGGCGAGCCCCATAATGCACAAGAAAGGTGCTTTTGCTCACCTTAAGGAAGCCTTTTTGATTAAGGTCCTCGGCAATTCTTTGGAACTCAGCATGCTCCTTGGGGTTTAGTCGGTAATGGGGAAGGTTGGGTAGGGTGGACTCGGGGACTAGGTCAATGGCATGTTGTACATCACTCATGGGAGGGAGTTTAGAGGGCAGATCCCCAGGGAAGATGTCTTGGAAGTCCTACAGAACTGCCTGGACTTCAGGTGGGACTAAGACTTGGGACTCCTCGGGGGTGATGATGACGACAACAGCCTAGACAGGGGCACCCTCGACAACCTCTCTATGCAGCTCACGAACACCTATGAAGTTAAGGCGCCTATCTGGGTCATGCTCAACCTTAGGGGACTTAGAAATGGGTGTGATAGGTGTAGGAGAAGAGGGAATGAGAAGTTTCCCTTCATTGAGAGTTCGAGGACTCTCCTAAACCTTGGGGGTTTCAGTGGGGGTGGTGGAACTCTTTCTTGGGATCACCTTTGGAGGTGTCAGGTACAACTGAATCTTCTTCCTGTTGTGGGAGAAGGAACACTAGTTGGAGCGACCAAATGTAGTAAGGTCTACATCATAGATCCATGATCATCCTAAGATGATGCTCCCGACCTTCATAGGCACTACATCGCATAAAATCTACCCTTGGTAGGACTGGAATTGAATGGGAATGACGCATGTAGCTAGTGGCGACCGGGATAAAAGTGCCATCAAACTAAACCACGTTGTATGGCTTAGGATGAGGGTGTGTAGGTATACTTAGACGGGAGACAAAGTCTGAAAAGACTGCATTGATACAACTCACATTGTCAAAGATCATCTTACAGGGTTGAGATTTCACCATGATGTAGGTTTGGAAGATGGAGGTTTGACGCCAGTCGTCCTCCTGAGGGTGTGTTAAGATGCAACGAATTACACTCAATCTTCCATGGATAGAACTCTCGGTAATATCTCCCACTTGCATGTACTCGACATACGTGCCATCAAATCCTGTATCCATTTCTTCAAATTGGGCGATGAGGTCAGGATCAGCCATATATCTCTCAATGTCTTCTCCTTCCTGCGGTGGAAACTCCACAGGCTGGGGGTCGGTGATGACCAAAGCTCATGTGGGACAATTGGTTACAACATGCCCTAGGTTGTGGCACCTAAAGTAACGAACTCCCGAGATAGGGTCTGGCTGGGAGGTACTAGGAAGGACTCATTTTCCCTTGTCATCTCTCTTATCGGCTAGCAGAGTATACTCCAGCCTGGGCACGACAGCAGGTGTAGGTAAGGGGTTCCTTACAGTAGGAGCAGTAGGGGCAATGACCCGAAGTGGGGTAGCAACAGGGACATAGGAAGTGGAGGGGCCAGCTCTCTCAGTGTAGCAAACCATGGGGTTTCTAGATTCAGGTTAGTGGTAGGTGGAAACCCGAAGTGGGACCACCCTTTGAAACCGCTCGACATCTCGAGCAACTTGGTAGGCGTGCTCGAGGGTGTTAACCTCTCGCAAGAAAAGTTCTCGTTGGATGCTCTCGTGTAGGCCAACCCTAATTCAAGAAAGGGTAACGGAGGCGTCTTCCATGAATTGACTCCAAAGGAAGAATTCATCAAATTTGGCGATGTACTCGTCTACAGACTTTCCATCTTGGGTGACTTTCTGCCACTGGTCTAGAAGACGCTGATGGTAGGAGGGTGGCAGATACTTCTCCCTCAGTTTCTCCTTCATTTCTTCCCACGTGTTTATGGGCTCTCTCTCAAACACACACACACACATTTCTCTACTTAATTCTCGTCTACTGCAGCACGTAGGAAGGAGGTTAATTTCTTACAAGGGGTAACATGCGGAGGGAAACCATTGGCATATGCCTGCCTCAGTTGACCTGTCGATTGATGAGTTTGTCATGATTGTCACCCTCCTGACAAATAATATGTTCTGAGGACAACAATTCTATGTTTTCATCGTTATGTTGTTGTGAAACTCTTCGTTCGGCCGTCCATCAGCCCTATACTTCTGGTTCTGCCGTCACATCCGTGGAGCATCTCCTACCTAGCTAGTTTGCTCTACCTTCTCATTCTTTCGGTCCATCTTCTCTTTCCAAATTCCTCCATTATAAATTAAGGGTGTGGAAGAGATCGATCAGCTACTCCACTAGTGCTGCTCTTTCTCTTTTCATGGGAACTCAATTAGGTAGCCATCATCCCATATCCATAAGGGAGATCAGCCACCGAAAACGCACATGGAGAACGCACGCATGATCACCATTCCAGCTACTTCCTTCTCTGCTATGCATGGGTGAGCTCATCACCGTTTCATAGGGAAGGAAACGAAGAGCTACGCGTACGCATCAACTGGGGTACTGCATCCTTGGTGCCTTCTCCCAACCCCCACGAATAATTGAGCTATAGGGGAGCCACATGATGCAAAAGAATATTAATAATTGTACTGCACCTTGGTATTAGAAATCTTCTTTTTTGCGTCGTGGTGGTGATGACTTCTGTAGATCTCTCTTTCTCCTATATATGTTCCTCTTCTCCAGGTATTTTTCTATGCTTTTTTTTATCTACCATACTAAGAATTTGCTTCCCCATATATCTTTACATGCAGGTGGACAAAAGGTACAGCCTCTACTGCGACCAGATGCAGATGGTAGTGAACTCGTTCGACTCGGCCATGGGGTTCGGCGCGGCGGCCCCCTACACGGCCCTCGCCCAGAAGGCCATGTCCCGCCACTTCCGGTGCCTCAAGGACGCCATCGCTACGCAGCTGAAGCAGACGTGCGAGCTCCTTGGGGAGAAGGACAGCGGGGGCACCTCGGGCATTACCAAGGGAGAGACGCCAAGGCTCCGGATGCTGGAGCAGAGCCTGTGGCGGCAGAGGGCCTTCCACCAGATGGGGATGATGGAACAGGAGGCGTGGAGGCCGCAGAGGGGCTTGCCCGAACGGTCTGTGAAGATTCTCAGGGCTTGGCTCTTCGAGCACTTCCTTCACCCGTAAGTACGCAGATGTGCATATCTTCTTCTTAGTTAATCCTCATGGAGGTCGTCATGCTCACACACACACATTGTTCTGAAGAAAACTCTTCTTCCATCTTCCTCCCACTTCCTTCAAGCCCCCGGAATTAAGTCGTCATGCACACACATATAGTGCTCAAGAAGAGATTTTTCCTCCTCCTTGCTGCTCCTAATTAAGTGCCCGTTCACAGTGATCTTTTGAGGGAACCGTGGCTGCATTCCACGTACGAGTCTGGACAATAATTATTAAGGGGCCGGGTTCCCTTTGAAAGCGTCTTAATTTCTTTCATAAAACGTACTTAATCACAACCATGCGGTTAGCTTTAGCACGTTTTAGTTAATCGCTGTCTCTGTTTCTTCATCTACAACTCTTAATTGGGCATAATGCATGTGTAAACAAAGGGGAAACGGTTGCAATTTAAACTAGGGAAGATATATATGCAAATATGAAGATCGATAAGGCATGCTAGTATTGGAGATGGAGTCAGTGCGTATGTGCAGGCAAAGCCCATGCGTATGCAGGCAAAGGTCCATGCAGTGCAGGCAAAGTGCATGCAAGTTTTGGGGTTAAGCCCATGCGAAGTGGGACGAAGTCCGTGCAAGACTGAGATGGAGTCCATGCAACTGGGAGTAGGTCCATGCGTGGTCCATGCACATGGGGGACAGGGTCTGGGCCAAGGTCAGTGTAAGCCTTGGACGAAGTCTATATAGCTACAGGCAAAGTCTGTGTTGGTTCAGGAGCAGGGTTGTGTGCCGGCCAAGGAGTTCAAGGGTGTGCTGGCGAAGGTTGTTGGAATGGGGAGCATACCGGCGAAGGGAGCGGCAGGCACGCTGAAGGGTGTACCGACGAAGGTGAGGGGGGGCATACTGGGGAAGGAATGCTGGGGCACACCAGGGAAGCTCTGAACGGTGTATTGGTGAAAGGCCTGGGAGAGGTGTACCGGCGAAGGGAGTCGGGTAGTGTACCGGGGAAGGGAGTTAGGAGTGTGCCGGCCAAGGCACAATTGGGGTGCGCCGGGGAAGGCTTTGATCTGAGTGTGCCAGGTAAGGAGATGGGGGGCGTGCCGGGGAAGGCCCCAACCGAGCGTGCCGGCGAAGGATGTTGGAGGGGTGAATGTACTGGCGAGGGAACCATGGGAAGAGTGTGCCGGCCAAGGCAATGGGGAAGGGCCCAGTCCTCTTCTATTTTTTATTTTTTTAAGGCCTTTCTTTTCTTCTTTTCCTTAACTCTGCATAGTCTGTATAAAATTTCCCCCTTACAGAGTGAATGTTCAAGTTGCTTAGCTGAGGTTCAATCTGGTTCCTTTCATGTTAAACGCAGTCCCTTCACTCCGATTAAAGCATTTTTACCATCGTTTATTCCATTTGTTTGTTGCTCACTTTTGTCTTTGTCATATTGTTATTATCTAACAAAAATTCGGCAGCATCTCCCCTTGACCCGAGAGTAAGAAAGATACAGGGAACACACCCACACGGAGTGGCGAAACCTGACAATTGGAGGTGGGCACCCGAGAGCGGCAACACCTTTGGTAAAACATTAGAAAACTCGGAGGATTGGCGAGTGGGAGATGACCTTACGACTGACTACAGGCGCCATAGGTGGAAGGCGAGGCTTGGTGTCCAGTATGCCGGCCAAGGGGGGGATCAAAGGTGTGCCGAGCTGGGAGAGGCTAGGGTGTGCCGCTGAGGGGCTGTGCCGAGGAAGGCTTTGAGGGGGCTGAGTGTGTCGGCCAAAGACCTGGGAGAGGCATCTGGTTGGGGCCAGTTCAAGGGGGTTAAGGTTAGCTGGGTGCGTTGGAGCTGGAGAGGGGGAGGACTCCAGTGGTTTGTAGAGGGGGGCTTCAGGTAAGGAGAAGAAGATGGGCCGTAGGTGAGCTTGGGTGTTCGGAGAGGCCGGAGGAGTAGCGCCCTGGCCACAAGGGGAATGATGATAGAAGGGACACTAGCCATGATCAAGGGGGCCACCGGCGGGGAGCAGAGATTGTCAGAGAAGGGAGGGAGAAGCAACCAGGCACATACAAAACCCAAACGAATGGGGACAGTGGAGAAACCCAAAGAACAAAAATTTCATTCACGAAGAAAAGGGACCATGAAGGGCCATGCACAATCCGAAGACCGTGGAGTAGGAGTTACAGTAGAGAGAGGAGGAAGAGAAGAAAAGACAGGGAAGAAGGAAAGGGAGGAGCTTGGGGTTGAGCAGGGGCGGCGGGTCTTCCCCCCAGAATTTGCCGACGGCATGGGAATAGGGAGGCGACATGCTTCCGCACGTCGAACCCCCTTGAGACCCGCCCGATAGCTGTCAAACTCCTTTCAAACCAAGAACAACAGAAAACTCTCCTCCCTCCGTCTTCTCCATCCTCCTCTTCCGGAGCGTATTCCAGGCTTCAAAATGGCGGCACAACACTTTGCGGGGAAGGAAGGAGGAAAGATTGACTAGGAAGGCCTTAAGCGGTGGAGGACGAAGAGATGCCCTTCAGCCTTTTATAAGCAAAGGGGAGCTATTTGCCTTAAATGATTCTCCCCTCGAAAACACACTAAAAGGGCATTTTCCCTACGAACGGTCACCTCATATTCCCCGACCCCACTGGTAGGGCACGTAAAATGGCTAGTCATTTAAAGCATAGGAAAACGAAAGGACGCCCGACCAGACGCTTGCCAAATCAGCATGTGAAGTTTGCGTAAAAAAAATTGGTACTTTTCACCTACCACAGATACGCTAGTCAAACCACGGTAAAGGCGGCAAGAAACAGTAAGTCCATATTTTAACACCACCGCCTTACACTTTCCAAGAAGTAGGCTCTTACAAAATACACGAAAAAGGAAATCTTTCTTCAAAATAGAAAGTACACACAAGAAAGGAGAAGGAAGGGAAGCAAAGAGACATCAGGCCTTGGGCCCATCCTGTAGCTCGGGAGATGAAGGCTCTTCGTCGCTGAATGATCTGCCCCCAGCTCCCTCAGCGACGGCCAACCCAGGCACTAACCCCACCGCAGTGGGAACTGCCTCGGTCGTGTGCCCTCCCGAGGTAGCCGGAGTTGGTGACCCCTCAAACGCGAAAGAATCTCCTTGGCCGACACCCTCGCTCGATGCCGAGCTAGGAGAGCTGGAGGACATCGCATCCGAGTCATAGTGTTGCCCGGATGGGAAAATAACTGCCCCTGGCGCCTACCCCTTAGCCCAAGATATGGCTCGGCCATAGCCCTGGGCGAACCCCTTCCGGATGCCCCGATGAAAGCTCGACTCATAGTAGGGAAGGGCAGCCTTCTAGAGATCAGCCTGGTAGGCCTTTGAGCACTTGTACTACTCGAGCGCCTCCACCCCAGTAGACTCCACCTTGCTTACGAGCTCGGTGGATTTTCGCTCTACCTCGGCCGACTTCTCCTCTGCCTCGGCCCGCATAGCTTCAGCCTCCGTCTGAAGGCACTCGGCCTCCTCAGCTCGGCCCACGAGCTCAGCGTGCTTGATTTCCAATTGACCATCGTGCTCGGTCTGGGCCACGCGCTCCTGCTCCAGAAGCTTGCTCTTCATCTCAAGAGAAGCGCGGACCTGAACCAACTGCTCGGCCAATGGCCGAGCCTCTGCCTCGCTCGACCTCGCCTGCTCTAGAGACGAGGCACTCTCCCACTGAAGCTTCTCGAGACTAGCCATGAGCCGAGCGATCTTCTTGTCGGATGCATTAGTGGACCACGCAAGAGTCGTTCGCTCTGACTCTGACCGAGTGATCGGGTCATCACCATCCGTTCCCACACTTACGGCCCATTACCCACGCCCAGGAAGCACTCAGAATGGTTTAGTCGTTTGTTTTGAGTCTCATAGGCTATTTTCTTATTTTAATTGAGTCATATCATTGTAATTTTCCCTTTATTTAAGTCAAGTCCCTAGGTTAATGAGTCATCTACCTAAGTTAATTGTCATGTTGTTGGTTAGAGTGGTTAATAGGCCCAATCCAAATCCTCTAGTAAAGGTAAGAACCGGCAGCTCACTGAATCCCCCTGTGTAGCCAGGAGCAGCTTCCCGATCAGTAGAATCAGAAATCGCCTCAGCTCCATGTCGACCTGTGGCCCAGCCTCTGTGGAGTAGACCTCTCTAGCCTCTGCCACCAGTCATGCCTCATAGGCTGCCACGGTCTCCCCTACTGATCTCTATGTATGGAATAGGCCCAGGCTCTCCCACAGAGTTATCCTCGACACTAGTGACGTCCGGCCGGTCCCCTCTAGCTCCAGCCCCAGCAGGTCGTGGGCCATCTCCCGATAATCAGGGAGTGTGTGGCCTGTCACTGCTGATCCATGAACCCGCAGTCCGGTGATGCGGGTGACGTCCTCCAGAGTTGGGATCATGTGACCCCAGGGGAAGAGGAAGGCCTTGCATCCCGCGTCCCAACGTGCCTTCAGGGCACGTATCAGGCCAACATCCACTCGTAAGACTTCAATATCCAAGAATTCCCCAAAACCCATTCGGTAGAGGCGGGCTTGTTGGAATTCCGGCATGGCGAAGTATACGGCGCGGACCAATGTCCATGAAATCCTTGTGCGAACTGCTCCCTGAACTCTCTGTACACATCAAAAAGAGAAGAATCAGTCTGAATTCAATTGAAGTAACAGAGTAAAACATAGAGTGCATGTTCTGGGTATTAATGCGCTATACGTAGATAGCGCGTTCAAAACACGCTATCTGCCTATAACGCGTTACCAACCGGAGGTTGGCAGGGCGTGATTCAATCTTAAACTGCTTCACGGGGGTAGTAATCCCTCTACATTTTGCCTAAGGGAGTACCTCCTCTTCCCCCTTATCTGTTGTTTGAAAAAAAATGCGGGGGAGGGGTCTGGTTCAGAAGGCGCTATATCTCCATAGCGCCTCCTGAATGCGCTACTAGGCTGTAGCGCGTTCATGGGCTACGGGTAGGGGGTGATATCCCCGGGTTCCTATCTTCATCCAGTGGGCATTGTGCCCTACAGATGTCATCAAGGGACATTCTCACTATCTTTTCATCCCCCATTACCCCTCATTCACAATTAAAAACGCAACGTAGCGTCAAAAGGAAGGGATTTTAGGGGCGATTTTTAACTTACCATTCGTTGATCTCGCGCCCTTGGTTCATCGGCCTCCTCCTCCACGGCGGGTTCGTCAGCCATCGCAATGTCTTCTCGTTCAACTTCCATACCTGGATCCTCCTCTCCTTCAAGCCTTCCCGAGGCCGTGGCTTTGGAATCATAATGTTCTTCCACCAGAGGCGGCGTTGGTTCTTCTTGAGCACGGGGCCGTCCACGGCCGCGTATCGCGCATCTCTTCGATCGTCGGGATCCTTCTCCCTCCATCGGTCTTGGGCTGCGAGAATATGAAAACTTAAGGGGTGAGGGAGTGTGTGTTTGAAGCAAATGAGGGAGGTTATCCCTTTTATGGCTGCGGATTAGGGATGCGCTACAGGCAGGTAGCGCGTCCTGAAGGCACTATGAACCTATAGCGCGACCGCTTAAAATTCAAAATTTATTGGAGGCAAACGGGGGGACGATTTAAACGAATGGCCTTGGGTCGCGCTATACCTCTATAGCACCTCCTGAATGCGCTATAGACCTATAGCACGATCTCCAGGATCCAAATTTTGGGTGAAATTGATAAAGGGCGGCACCCTATGAAGCTTTGATGATTATATTTATGTTATATTGCTTGAGCAATGATGTTTTTTGACCATGGTGCCGTTCAAATTCTGAATCCACAAAATGGTCATATTTTTACTGTTAACGGTCAAAGGTTAAAACCCTACTTGAAAAATGAACTGTTATCACCAAAAGAATCTATAGCACTGTGTGATCAGGAATGAATCCCTTTTTGAGCTTTCATGCGTCTGGCTGAAGATGATTGTTTCGCCCCGGAGGGGGTGTCTTCCGGGGCGGTGTGGGCGGTGACCGGAGTGAGGGGTAGGATATAGCTACGGGAGAGATGCCAGAAGTTAATGGACGTCGGGCACCCCCTCTCTTGACCGTATCCTTCTCAAAGTAGCACCGTGCACTCACCTTTTATGGAGAGTCAAGCGGAGACCGAGTGACACGGGAGGATTTCCGGTTTAACGAAAAATGTGGCTGGGGTGCGGGCGTGCCAGTCGATTTCTCGACAATCACCTGGGGAACCGAACGTTTAACTGGGGATGCACTGCCAGGGCACGATACGTGGACTCGGGGGATGAGCGACACGTGGAGGGAAGAACGGTTCCGTGGGTGTGAGTGTGCAAGCGATTGTGGGGAGTTGTGTACAGGACGTCTTTCCCCACCGACCACAAGCAGTCGATGTTTATTTACATCGGATTGAATCTGAAGACCTTCATTCCGTGCCGAAGAGAAGTCCGTATGTTCCTGAAGCCCGGGGTTAAGAGTCGAGAGCACTTTGCAGCTATAGGTTTGTCTCGGACTTGGTAGTGTTGGCTGGGGGTAAAGGGTGCTAGAGGTTCACGCTAGGTGACACAGAGGGTAACTGGAGACCCGAACGTGGATGCGAGAGCACACATCCAACTGGCGGTGTAACACTGAGATGTATATATTTTTACAAGCGGGCCGCGATGGCCCGGGTACAATAGGGCATGCCTCGAGATAATTCTGACATGCTAATCGGTCCTCGGGTCTATACGTGATATGTGAGTACATGTGTGTTTTACAGAAGGTTCCTCCCATCGCGTGGGCTATAGCCGCGGTGCCGAACGGGGGCTTGTGGCTGGCTGGGCGACTGAGGAGATACATCGATCCAATTTCTGGGTGAGGGTTGATCACAACTCGAGTTGAGAGGTCGACATGACCTCATTATTGGGAGGGAGCAAGACGTCATGACACGTGCATGGTCGCGGCTGACGGGCATGTGAGGGGCGATCTTGGCGTGAGGGGATGCCCGTCCCTGTCATTACGTCTCACATATGGCGTGCGTCGGCTTGTGTGTTTACGACTAGTTAACACGTAAGGGAAGTGTGAAGGACATACCCTCGGTGTGCTAAGCTGATTAACAAGGCACACGCTATTCTCCTCAGCCCATTGTAGGAAGCTCGCTCGAAGCCTTGGAGTCGTCGGATGCTGAGTTGAGTGCAGAGTGCTTGATCCTTCGTATTTATTGCCCCTTGAGCCCCTAAGGGATTTTTATGGGGGAAGTTGAAGGGTCAAGGGGTTTACGCGGACTAGCTTGAGGGGGTGAAGCTGGTCCGCATAAACCCCCTCCCTTGGATGTGGTTTACATGGACTAGATTGAGGGGGTGAAGCTGGTCCGCGTAAACCCCCTCCCTTAGATGGGGTTTACGCGTGGTGGCTAGAGGGGGTCAAGCTGGTCCGCCCCTAAGGCTGGTCCGCGTAAACCCCCTCCAGCGCACTCCGTAACCCAACATCTGGTCCGCATAAACCCCCTCCAGCGCACTCCGTAACCTAAGGCGGACTAGCCTTAGGTTGCCAACTCTTATCTCTTCGTTTATTCTTTCCGCTTCCTCTGCCGCCAGTGCAGGATCATTCCCTCGTTGGATCTTTTTCATTACTTCTTCAAGTTGAAGGAGCACCCGCAGGCGGGTAAGGGGTTCTATTTTATCCAAGCGAGATGAAATAGGAGCTGCGTGTCTCTGTCCCAAAAGGACTCGTCCCACAAGGGGTGGAAGACTCAGTACTTCTGGGTGAGTACATCTTCAGTGGATGCGTCTTGGAATTTCCCAACCGTGCCCAACTTCCATCCGAACATTCCTTCGAAGCCAGCCGAGGTATCCCCGGAGGTGGAATAGAGGGCTACGGTTCTCCTGGAAAATCGCCGACCGACGGGTGAGCTAGTGATTCCAGCTAATATCGAACAGTGCCTTTCTGAGCGGCTGCTGACAACGGGTAAGGGCCTCAGAAATCAGCTTCTCCCTCTATTTGAGAAAATGGTCTTTTTTATGACCCTGTCCTCTTTTGTTCGGATGCGAGGTGATCGGTTGAGGAGGAGGCGCCATCGACCGAGTTACAGGTGATCTATGTAGGCGATACGACGGCCGCTGTCGAGTCGCGGACTCCCGAGGGTTCTCTCCGAGCCTGGGACAAAGGCAAGTGGGTAGCCCGAGAAGGGGCTTTCGAGCGGCGGGGGGCCAAGCGCAAGGATCCCATGGAGAAGGTGCTACGGGATTCTATGAAGGCTCAGTCAGCGGAGAAGAAGCGGGCGAAGAGGGCTGGGGCCACCCGCTCGGTCGAAGATGGTGCTCCCTCGGCTCTCCCCTCCGCCGAGCTAGAAGGGGCCGAGCCTATTCGGCTGACTCTCCCTTCCACCGAGCCAGAGGGGGCCGATGAGGTCGTGGAGGTCGCAGCGGGGGCGGGTGACTCTCGGGCGGTGGTGGCCGAGGTTGGAGTGCCCGGTGAAGCTGGAGGAGCACAGGGTAGAGGTGTCGAGGCCGGAGGGTCACGAGGAGACGTAGCTCAATCCCAACCGGCCAAGACAGGAGAGACACAGGACGGGACGGCCCAGTCTGAGCCAACTGGCGGGGATCCCGAGGGAGTATCATTCCAAGGGGGAGCCCCCCTTCTGGCCACTCCGGAGTGGACTGGCCCTCCTCCCAGCATCCAGGGTTCCTTGTATCAGAGATGTCGTAGCATAGCCTCGGGGGTGGTGCGAGGAGGAGATAGGCAGAATCCTCCATCCGTGGTCCTCGAGATGATCATGGAGGGTGATTTGTTTCTAGTCTAGATGGGGGCTGACATAGCCGACGCCTACACTCTGGCGGAGTTGGAGTGATCGACTCTTGCTTGGGCGGTCAGCACATCAGATCGGAAGGTCACTTGGCTCACTACTGATCTCGAGGAGCTTCGACGAGAGATCACCTTGCTTTGGGAATGGGCGAAGTCGAGCCAGGCAGAGGCTCGGGCATCGGTTGAGTAGCTGGCTCAGGCCCGTAGTTCGCTCGAGTTGAAGAGTAGACTCCTAGAGTAGGAGCGCACGACTCAGATCGAGCATGATGGGCAATGGGAGGCCGAGCGTGCAGAGCTTGAGGATCGAGCCGAGGGAGCCGAGCGACTTTGGGCTGAGGTTGAGGCTACGTTGGTCGAGGTAGAGAAGAGGTCGGTTGAGCTTGCTAGTAGGGAGGAGTCGGCTGGGGTGGAGGTGTTCGAGCGGTACAAAAGCTCAGAGGACTACCAGACCGATCTCCAAAAGGCTGCCTTCCCTTATTACGACAGCAAGTAGACAGGGTGGGGGAAAGAAAACACTAACCGTGATCGCCACCCAGGCGCTGGAGTGTAGAAGGACACATCCACGCCTGAGAAAAGTAGAAGCACTCGCCGAACAGCACAGGGAACGGGACGGTTTCACAGGGACTGCTCTGTGATAAGATGGCTTCTTCCTCCTCTCTAGGGTGAGAATCCCTAGGGTTCAGTACAGGTTCTTGGCTGCTCCAAGAGTAGGGAGGCGACCTCCCTATCTTCTTCCCATGCCAAGAGTTCATATGTCCAAGAGTTGCTGCAAGGTTGGGAAGATAGCCCTTGCTACCCTACGCACCTATCCTGGCTGTCTGCCTGTAGATCTGAGCCACAAAGATCAGGTTGGTACGTCTAGTTCCTGACCTCAGACGACATCCACCCCTTCAGAGACTTTGTTCTTCTACATGTCCCCCACTCCTCCTGAAAATATCGTGCCCTAATTCATCCTGTATCAAAAGTTGTCTTCAGAAGCCTTTTCACTGTGTGGGCTATCTCTGTGCAGTTTAGCCTAGATCAGACCCCAGAAGATCAGGCTGGTAGACCATATTCCCGTCCTCAAATCCCATCACCCTCATCACAACGTTTCTTCCCCTCCCTACACCCCAACATCTCCTGAAAACCTCGCAAAATTCACTCTGGGCGAAAACTTCTCTTTGGAGTCATTTTGGTCGTACAGACTGCATCTTTGTAGCCCTAACGGGAAAGTGTTCAAGCCCCTCCAAAGAGACAATCCCCAAATCATCTCAGAATGACTTGGGATTTTGGGCGATGATAATACACATCTTAAACCCCTCTCCAGAATTTTTTACAATTTTTAGAGGCCTTTTCCCCGACCTACCATGTCCACCTTCAGCCCCTCAGTTCTGACTACACTAAACTGCAGAACATAGCCCAGTCAATCTTCCCCTCCCCACACCCAAAACCTCCACTGCACACCACCCCGCCTCTGCTACCCACTCATCCCACGCCTACTAGCTATCCACCAGAGAAAACCCCGCCCCATTTGCCTCCGAAAAGCCCCATTTCCAGCCCCATCTTTGGTCCCCTATCCTACTGCCAGCAGAAAGTCTAGATTGCGCAGGGTCTGCTTCAAAATTTGGCATGACTTCCACGGTACCCCGCTGCCGTCACCACTTCACCGGCATCCCTGGGACATCCCCAGAAGCATCCCTGCCAAGTTTCGTGACCAGCGGACATGTAGAGGGTGGAGTACCAGGCTCGCCTTCCTGCTGCTTCCCAGCACACGCGTAGGCCGGCCTGCAGCTTGCCCACCGCACGAGGCTACTCCGGAGGTTCCAGCTGGCGCCGATGACTTCCTCTTCATTCGGGAGACTCGCCATCCCCGACAGCGTTCTACCAGGGACGTAGGCGTCTTACTCCGCCCCCGTGACGCATCATCCTAGGGGCGATTCCAGCTCGTACTTCTTCGCACACGTGGAGTTGCCACACGTCATCCACTCACGGCCCATCACCCCACATTGCACGACCCCCGGATCTCGCTTGTAGCCTTTTACCTCCCTACAAGGAGTGGGCTTTATTTTGGGTTGTACCTCTATTTAGCTTTGTATCGGGTGGTTGTGTGACTTGGCCGGGTGTCTTCCCCCACGCCCCGAGCGTAGAGGTACGTATCCACATCCTTGTTTTGCCTCTGTCCTGCTAGTTTAGTATATTCTCTAGCTCCGCTGCTTGTATGATTGTTAGAACTTTAGCTTTTACATGGTCATACCAAAGAAAAGAAAAGGAAAAAGTAAAAAGGTACATCAGGCCTCGGGCCCACTACGAAGCTCAGTAGATGAAGGATCCTCAGCAGTGAGTGATTCGCCCCCCGCACCCTCGGTGACGGTCTGTCCAGACACTGAACCCACCAGTGTAGGAACTGTCTCGATCGTGTGCCCTCCCGAGACCACCGGAGTTGGCAATCACTCTGACGAAATAGAGGCACCCCGACTTCTGCCTTCGATCGGCGACTGAACGAAAGAATCAGTGGTATCTTCGTCCGAGTCATAGCATTGTCCAGAAGGAAAATCGAGCTCTCCGTGCGCCTATTCATAGGCCAGAGAGGTCACTCGGTGATAGCCTTGGGAAAACCCCTTCCGCAGGCCCCGACGATAACTGGGCTTGTAGTAGGCAAAGGCAGATTGCTGGATCACTGCATGGTAACCCTCCGAGCATTTGTATTGCCCGAGCACCTCCAAGCCGGCCAGCTCCGCCTTCTCCTCGAGCTCGGTCACCTTTCGTCCTGTCTCGGACTACCTCTGCTCTGCTTCGGCTCGCGCGACCTCGGCCTCTGCCCGCTGCTACTTGGCCTCTCAGACCTGGCCCTCGAACTCCTTACGCTCGGCCTTCCACTGCTTGGCACACTCAGCCAGTGCTTTTCACTCCGCGTCCAGGACTCTGTCTTTCAGCTCGACCATATGACAGGCTTGCCGCAGCTGCTCAGCTGACTCCCGAGCCTCTTTCTAGCTTGACTCCACTTGCGACCTGAGCGAGGCCACCTCCCGCCGAAGAGATTTAATGTCGCGGGTCAGGCGCTCGATCTTTCGATCGGATGCACTACTAGCCCAGGCCAGAGATTCCCTCTCTGACTCTAACTGGGCGTACAAATCGGCCATCTCGACCCCCAGCTGGGCCACGATCAGGCCACCCTCCATGACCCATTCGAGAAGCACAGAAGGAGAGCTACGCCCGAGACTCCCTTGAATTGCATCCGAGGTCACAGAATGGCACCTATGGTACAAGGAGGCTCGGATGATAGAGGTACCTATCGCAGGAGGGGCGGCTCTCTCTGGAGCAGCAGGGATCGGGGAACTGCCCCAGGTATTTCCACTCTCGGGGGCCCCCCAGCTAGCTCAGGCTGGGCCGCTTCCCCCCGTGCCTCCATGGTCTCGGTTGGCTGGGATTAGGTCGCTTCGCCATGCGACCCCTTGGCCTTGACTAGCTCAGATCAGGTCCCATCATCCTGTGCCCCCTCCACCTCGGTAGTCACACCAGCCGCAGTCGCCCCTGCCTGAGACGCACCCACCTGGGCCACGACCCCTCCGGCGATAGTGGCCAACTCAGATTCAATGGATGGGAGGGCCAACTAAGTTCCTCCCTCGACTGAGCGAGTGGCCTCCGCCCTTCTCACCCTTT
This sequence comes from Amorphophallus titanum, assembly GCA_024336825.1. Lineage (NCBI taxonomy): Eukaryota > Viridiplantae > Streptophyta > Magnoliopsida > Alismatales > Araceae > Amorphophallus > Amorphophallus titanum. The sequence continues at coordinate 17,102,013 of JANBPO010002596.1, forward strand.
TTCTCTTGGTAGTCACGGCCTTCATCGGGGACCGTAGCACCTTCTCCACAAGGTCCTTTCACTTGGCCCCGTGACGCTCGGAAGTCCCATCCCGAGCGACCTGCTTGTCCTCATCCTGGGCACGGGAACAACTCCCAGGAACCTGAGGTCCACCGGGAGTAGACACCTCCTCCTCGTCGAGGATCACTACCTCGGCTGGCGATGCCTCCTCATCAGCTTTTCACCTCAAATCTGAGCAAAGAAAAGCAAGCCGTCAGCAAGAAGTTCACTAATGCGACCCAACATCAATGTAAGGCTCCACAGCCCTTACTTGGTAACCCGGTTACTGTGCACTCATTGGCCCATAAGGGACTTGTCACTAATGGACGGCCCCCTGCGGATAGAGTGGCATCATTGTGAAGCATTGGGGGATGTTCCCCTCTCCCCGGTCACCGAATTCTCTCGAAAGAGTGGCAATGTGGTGCGGATGCAAAACATACTTAATCAGCGGATTGATAGAGATAGCTATAGATATATAGGGACGGGCGGAAGACCATGTTGTAGAGAAGCCAAGCACTCAGCTTATAGGGACGGCCTCGTCTCCTTCTGTTCATAGTTAAGAATAGAAGGGAGATGAGAGGATAGGCCTAGGATTAACCAAGGAGACGCACATATGTGTACGTCTTTGGTGACGAAGACCTTTGGCATTCGAACTGAAGAGAACCCCGAGGAGAGGGGTGGTTATTGCTGTAGCCTGTGGCGCACCAGGGCGTGGGTCCAGCGTCGGAGAGGACGGGTACAGACAGAAATCGTTCGCCCAACGTAAACGCACAAACGGAGGGGAGATGGGTAAACGGGAGAAGATGAATACGGCGCTGAACATAACCGTGGATATTCCATTCAGTGCACGGTGAGCGAAGAGACGGGCACATGTGCACATCACCCACTCCGGCATCGGCACTGTTGCACGGCGCCGTATCAACGGCCACAAGAAGAGAACGCAGTGAGGAGAAAAGAGAGGATACAGAGATGAAATCAACATTAAACCCCTTGACTCATTAATGCGCTCATTCATTCCATAAACAGAAGATAGATGTACAGACTGTTCATTCCGGCGCCGGTGTTGTCGTGCGGTCGCCATTAACATCAGATAAAAAAAAGATAATCATAGGAGAAACAACAGAGATGGTGAGGGGGGAGGTCGGGCTCATATCATCGCCCCTCCCCTCTCCTCACTTACATTACAACGGAAGAGAAAAGAAACAGAGGTAGAGCGGTCGATGGAAGAATCACAGCGGCCCACCTAAATAGACAGTGAAGCAGAGAGTCTTCTTCTCCGGCATCGAAAGATCGTGTAGAACAGACGACGACGGTGACAGGAGAGCACCCCCGGGAGAGGTAGCTTTCCCCACAAGAAAATCCTTCCCTGGCTGTGATTGGTGGAGACACTAGACGATGAGAATCACTCTTCCCCCAATTCTTCTCTCTGTTTTCCCTAATTCTCCTCTCTTCTCTATTGTTTTTATTGTCCCTCCCTCTCTCATTTGGGTCAAACGAGTTTTGCTTTTATAGCAACAAGTTAATTCAGCGCCATAGAGGGTGCACCGGGGAAAGCGGCACTGGGGAGTGGCCTCTAGGATGTGCGCGCCGAAATTGGTGGCACTGGGGAGAGTCTGCCAGGGGCCTTTATGCGCCGGAATTGGTGGCGCTGGGCCAAAGGTTGCACTGTACAAGCTTGGTCGCTCGATACGAGATAATCGGTGGGTCCAGGAATGATTCCGGAGGTCACCGTTGACCATTTCTCTCGCCGCAGTCTTTGGAAAACCTTGTCAGGGTGTTGACAAAGCTCTGGGCGCGGTGTATACCCTTAATCAGAACTTCGTACATGTTCGGCTTGCACACGCGGGTTTTCTGCTGATACGCCCTTCGGCACTATGACCCGTGCTTTTGGCTTGGCCTGACTCGGGCTCGAAGCTCCCTTGCGGGATGCCATGACATCCGAAATGATTCCGCCTTGACTAGGCGATCATTTGGCTGCTAACGGACCCAATGCAGTGAGAAGCCGTACCCGGATCGACACGCAACCAGATTTTTTAGTAGGAGATCATACAAGATCTCTGATTTACTGACACCTGCGGATACGGTAAATCATACCCGGTCAAAGGCGGTAAGGAGGAGTCAATTGCGCTTTGAATACCATTACTATTATACAGAAAGAAAATTATTGCATAGCCAAATTCCAGATAGAGATTGCAATAAAAACAAAAAGAAAAAGGAGCCAGCAAGGCAAGTACAATCTTTCCAAATCTATAGAAATGGGGGAACTTTGAGAAGTTCGTGGCCCCTCTTGAAGCTCGGCAGGCAGAGGACCCTCGACACTCGGTGATTCACCCTTGGTTCCCTCGGTGACGGTCAGCCCAGGCACTAACCCCCCTCGTGTGGGAACTACCTCAACCGCGTGCTCTCCCGAGGCCGCCAGAGTTGGTGATCTCCCATCCATAGAAGTAGAAGTATCTTCGCTCCCCCCTTCATCACTCGACGTTGATGAAGGAGAATCTGAGCCTTCCTCATCTGAGTCGTAGCGTTGCCTGGGGTCGAAGAAAAGCTCATCGAGGACCTACGTCTGGGCCAGCCTGACTATCCGCCTGAAGCCTTGGGCGAGACCCTTCCGCAGTCCCCGCCGGTAGCCCGACTCGTAATAGGTGAAGGCGATTTGCTTTAGAGCTTTGTGGTACTCTTCTGAGCTCTGATAGTGCTCGACCGCTTCTGCCCTGGCTCCTGCTGCCTTCTCCTCAAGCTCGGCCACCTTCACTTCGGCCTCGGTTAGCTTCGCCTCGATCTCAGCCTGCACCACTTTGGCCTCCCTCTTGGCCCGCTCAGCCTCCTGGAGCTGGCCCCCGAGCTCCTCTCGCTTGGCCGCCCATTGTCTCGAGCGTACCACATGGGCCTGACACTCCTCTTCCAGGAGCTTGCTCTTAAGCTCGGCCGTATACCGAGCTTGGGACAATTGTTCGGCCAGTGACCAAGCTTCCTCTTGGCTCGCCTGATCACGTGCCCAGAGTGAGGTCACCTCTCGCCGAAGAACCCCAAGCTCAGAGGTCAGCTGCCCAATCTTTCGATCAGACTCAGCGTGGGCCCAGGACTGAGACCTCTCCTCACTCCCTAGGCGCACCATGAAGTCTGTTATCTCAGCCCCTAGTTGAGCCATGAATAAACCTCCCTCCATGACCCTTTCGAGAAGCATAGGAGGAGAGCAACGTCAGAATTTCTCCCAGACTGACGGAGGTGCCAGAGCTCAGCACCGATTGTACAGGGAGGCCTGGACGACGAACCGCCCCAGCTGCGGGGGAGAAGCCCCCCTGGAGAAGTCGATGTCGGGACATCCTCCCCTGACGTCCCCAAACTTGGGACTACGGCACTCGGCTCGGCCTGGATTCCTGTCCCATCGTCCCCCTCCTCACCGCGCGCCTTCACAGCCTCGACCAGGATTTCAGAGCCAGCATCATCCCTTTGAGCTACTGCAGGTTCAGTGAAGGTCCTCCCAATAGCTACGGGCACCTCTGGCTCGATCGTCGGGAGGCTCGGGTGATGGACATCCCCAGCTGGGAGCTCCTCGATTGGGCGGAGGGTCTTCCCTTCTTCAGTCGCCTCTTCTCGACAGTCAGAGCCTTCATCAAGGATAGCATCAGTCGCTCCCCGGGGTCCTTGCACTTAGACCCCCTTCGCTCTCGGTCATCTTCCCGAGTAATTCACTTGCCCTTGTGTAGAAACCCGATAATTAAAAATGTGAAATAAAAATTTTTAATTAATTTTTAAGCTTAAAATATTTTTTACATGGAGAGTTAACAATACAAGAATTTTCAATTTTAACGCACTTTGCACGTGGAGAATTAACATGTGAAACATCATCAAGTTTCTTTTTTAATTTTTAATTTTCAGATTTCATCCTTTTGTATCTATCAACTAGCTCATTATAAGCGTCCATCAATTCATCATAACTCAATTCATCTTCCTCATCAGAGTTGGAGTTAGAGTTTACCATTGAGCTCTCCTCGCTTTGACGTTCATTCTCTTTATTTACCACGAGGCACTCATCATCGTTGTATCTTTCTTTTTGGGCTACGCTCAGCCCATCCCATATCTCTTTGGCAGACCTACAGTTGGAAACAAATGAAAATTTGTTAATGCTTACTGCTGCTTTAAGAGCATTCAAAGTAAATAAATTATCAGAATTCTTTCTCATATCCTCATCGGTCCATCTAGACTCATTTTTTGGAAGACTGTAAGGACCACGAGTGATTAGCTTCATCAACTTCGGATTAGTATTTGTAATCCACACACAGAATTTTACAATCCATAAGGAATAATCAAAACCGTCAAAAAAAGGAAGCACCTTTACACTAGCCATCATGAAAATGATCTTTTCTCTACGACCTCAAGGTCGACTAAAAAATCAGAGACGAGGCTCTGATACCAATTGTTGGCCCAGAGAGATGGCGGATAAGAAGGGGGGTTGAATTGTCCCCTTACTGAGATGGCAGATTTTAAAAACTTTCTAAGCTAAACACGACAGAAACAAGATTAACTATGTTAATTACCCTAAACACAAGTGAGATAGAAAGGTTCTCTCGATCTTCCCAATCTCACATGGATTGATAGTGCAAATAACAATAGAAATTAAGCGTAACACGGATAGCAGAGGAAGCAATATGCAGTGGTGCGGTGAGTAAAAATCTGTTAGATCACCTGTGAATGGAGATAGGAGACAAAGACAATAACATAGGCATGCCACAAAGAACACAGAGATTTTTAGGTGGCTCGGGACCACGACGGGCTCCCTACGTCCACCCTTCACTAAACCCTGTGAGGCTTCACTACCACACTACGAACCATAGCAAGATGGGGACGTACCCCAACACCACACACACTGCTTCCGCAGCAATTCACACACGGGGCCTAGCCCCAACACGCAGCCACCACAGCACCCACACATACACAATCGGGGAACACACCTCGGACAATAAACCACCTGGAGTCACAACTCCATCTTCACACACAGACTCGGGGAAACTCGCCCCGCCAATGATCCACACACTTGGAGTCACAGTTCCACCCACAAACGAGAATATGTCAAGTTCGATGAAAAGAAAAGATCTACAATAAATGCCCAATGTTTAATCTATTCTTAGATAAAAGAGTAGAAATGAGAGAAGAAGAAATCCCCCTAAAATCTGCATTGAAGCTTGTTCATAGAAGTGGTACGGTGCACTGGAGAATGTCACCCGTGGAGTGGAAGCAGACTAAGCTCGTAGGAGACACACGGGAATGGATCTTCAAGAACTAGGCTCAGAACAAGGATCGGATCGACAGAGATATGCTCTTGATGCGTTCTCCTCTTCTTCTTCTTCCTCCTCTTAGTAGATGCATTGCCCTCTTTCTCTTTTCCCTACATAGGATAGAAAATATTACCCCCTTAGATTATCTTCCGATGGAAATCATAGCATAGATATACCCAAGATAAAAAAACAACTAAGGACCATAATACGGAAAAACGACCAGAACGACATTGGGTAAGTAATCGCCCCGGACGCAGCCGCCGCCACGAAGCGAGGAACGAGCGCAGTGCCGGTGACGTAGGTAGGGCCTCACGTCCATCGCAAACAAGCCAATAACATTCACTACATGCATAAGTGAGCGAAAAGGCCCCGACTCCACCCCGGACAACGACCCCGCATCATCCCACGTCGGGGGCCGTTTCCCGTTGTCCATCCGGCGGGGATTAGGGCAACACATTGTTATGCGCCGTGAGCTTGGCGAGCCTGAGGGTGTAGGCGGAAGCACCACACCCGAGGGGAGGCCTTGTCATGGAGACCCATGGATACGTCCACGTCTTTCTCGCTTGGCTGGCGTCGATCGTCGTCGGCTGAGGCCGGGCGGCGCGTCCGTCAGTAGGCATCCGAGGCGACTGCGCCGGGGAGGGCCGCCCCCCTTCCCGGCGCTGTCGCGTCCGCTCGCGTCGGGGGGCGAATGGGGGGCGTGGCGATTCCGGGGTCAAACGGAATACCGGCGCGTACGGTGAGCGGGGGGCGGGGATTTCGCTATCGGTGTTGCCGGACTGATTTCGAGTTTTGCGTTTACCGTCGCCGACCTGCGGCTAGTGTGGTCTGTACGCGAATGGTCTCGGCGAGAGGGAGCGCTGATCTGACGATGCGTGATTCTGGGGTGGACCCCGAGCCGCAATTGGTGGAGGAATTCAGAAGGCTGCGCCGCGGGCGAGGGCTGCGCGCCGCGGGGTTGGCCGGACGGCTCGGGCCGCTGCTGACCGAACTGGTGGACGCTCCGGCGGGCACCTCGGACCGGGAGTTGCGGCGCCGGCTGCTGGTGCTGCTCGAACAGCTCACCCGGGGCTTCCCGAGCGAGCAGCGCGACACGATCATGTCGGCGCTGGCGGCCGACGCGGAAGGGAACGGAGTACGCCGTGGAGTACGGCTGAGCGATCGGACCGCGCTGCTCGCGGAAGAGTCGCACTACGCGGAGCGCACCGTGCGCCGCCGTATCCAGGAGGCCTTCGGACAGCTCGTCGCGGCCGCGGCGGCGGAGCTGTCCGGACGCGACCGGGAGGGCGGCTGGTACCTGCGCCGGCTGGAGTCGCTGCTGCGGCTGGACGGCGAGGGGCCGGAGGTCTCGGAGAAGCGCACCATCGTGGCCCGGCGCGACGGGCTCGAGCGCATCCGGACGAAGTTCAGCGTGCCCGCGAACGGCAACGCGGTTATTCCGGAACCCGATCTTCTGGTCTCCGCGCGCTACGGCGCGGTGATCACGAAGACGGAGCGGAAGAGCGACGCGCTGTTCGAATTCGAGATCGAATTCCCCGAGCCGATCCCGTTCGGCCGGGAACACGAGTACGAACTCGTATTCCGTTTGCCGCCGCAGTGGCCGCTGCAGCCGTACTACGCGATGGTGCCGATGGTCGAATGCGACGCGTTCCGGCTGCGGGTGCGCTTCGGCCTCGACCGGCTGCCCGCGTCCGTCGTGCTGCTCGACGGCATCGAGTACCAGGAGTTCCGCGGACGGCTCGCCCCCGGCAGGCCGGTCCGGCTCGACTCGTTCGGCGAGGCGGCGCTGTCCTTCGAGCGGCTCACGCCCCGGCTGATGTACGGGATCGAGTGGGTTCCGGCGGCCGGGCAGGCGGTGGCGTAGGCGGACCGCGCGGCTCAGTGGTCGGCGTACGCGGCTACCAGGGTCGCGTCGTCGGTGGAGCGCTCGGCGGCTTGGTCCAGCCAGCCGCCGAGCCGGTCGCGCACGGCCTGGGCGCCGCGGCGGACGGAGCGGGCGTAGAGGTTCTCCACGAAGCCGTGGTACGCCGTGCGGTCGGCGAAGGCGCGGGTGAGGCCGTCGGTGTTGAGCAGCACGAGTCGGCACGCGCCGAGCGTGTCGGTGGGCTGCCAGTGGAAGCGCATCTGCCTGCCCGGGCGCACGTCGCTGAGCAGGTCGGACACGTCGCCGCGCGGTCGGTCGTCGAACAGCACCCTGGTTCCGCGCTCGCCGGCCAGCGTGATGTCGCCGCTGCCGAGTTGCCAGGCGAACAGCAGGCTCGGGGATATGACCACGCCCAGCACGCTGCTGCCGTACGGCGAGAGGGCGGCCGGTGGCACGGGGGTGGTCGCGCGCTGGATGCCGTCGCCTGGATTGTTCGCCTCGTGCATGCGGGCTCGGTCCCGCCAGTTGCGGCGGATCTCGCCGCCCAGCCGCTTGGCCCGGTCCACGAGCAGCGGCCAGCGGTGGGCGTCGTCTTCGATGTCCGCGACGCTGCGGGCGAAGGGTACGGCGCGTCGCATGAGTTCCTCGACGGCCCAGCGTGAGCCTAGGTGACCGCGCCGGGTGTGCGTCATGCCGGCGCTGCCGCCGCCGTCCGCCACGGTGAGGACGAGAACGGAGCCCGCCACGACGCGTAGGTCTAGGCGGTCTCGGTTGTACGGCGCGGGGCCGCGGTGGGCCGAGGCCTGCATGGTTTCCCAGTACGCGTCCATGGCTCCTCATTCCGCCGGTGAGTGCTGGGTCGCGAGGTTGTCCCAGTGTGCTGCGACGTGCTCGGACGTGCGTGCGATCGTGGTGAGGAAGCTGCTGACGGCTGCCTTCCACGCGTGGTCGGCGCGGAGGAGGGCGGGGGTGATGATGCGCTCGATGTGGCCGGACGCTGCGGGATCGGCGGCGTCGGCGGCTTCGGTCCAGATGTAGAAGCAGCCTGCGGCGTGTTCGGGGTCGCGGAGCATCAGGTCCATGGTTCCGCGCGCTAGGCGGTTGGAGAGTTCTTGGAGCGCTGCTTGGCGTACGGACGGGGCGACGTGCGGCTGCTCTAGGTCTTGGACGAGGCTGGTGAGGTCGCCTGACTTGAGTTTGGCCAGGAGAGTCGCGGCGGCGTGGGATCGGGCGCCTAAGTTGATCTGTTTCTTGAGGATCGTGGCGGACAGGTCCACGGCGTCGCGGAGGGTTGACGGGCTCGGGCTCGGGCCTGAGCCCAGGTCGCGGAGGCAGCGTTCGAAGGTGGCTCTCAGCCTGCCGTCGAAGCCGCCGGCGTGCAGGACTTCGGCGGGGAGCAGGGTGCCCAGGGCGATCGCCTCGTGGGGTGGGAGTAGCTCCTGGCTCAGCGGCCAACTCAGGGTACTGAGTACGGTCAGGAGACTCGGGTCTCGGAGGTCCAGTTCGGCGCGCCAGACGGAGGCGAAGAGGTCGAATCCCTGTATTCGGGCGCCGCGCGGGTCAGTGGCGGCCAAGACGATACGCAGGGCCGGGTAGCGGCGCACGTCGCGGTGGGCCAGCCAGGCGCCGCCCTCGGCGAAGCGTGCCAGTTCGGCCACCTCGAAGACGCGGCCTGCCTGTGCCGCAGTCTCGAGGTGCGTCAGGACGTCTGCCGTCACGCCGCGTTCGTCGATTTGGGCGAGGAGCGCGACGACGGTTCGCCGGTCGTGTGCGGCGCACGCGGTGGACAGTGCGTGCGCTAGGCGGTCCGGCGTGGGTTCGAGCGGGCCGGTCAGGTCTAGGCGGAGGGAGGTGGCGAGGATCAGGCCGCCGACCATCGTGGCCGGGGAGGCGTACGAGCCGCGTGGGCTGCGGAGGAGCGCGAGGATCTCGGGGCCGAATTCCTCCTGGAGGCGGCGTCTTCCGGCGCGGCCCAATCCGAGGCCTGCCAACGGGTCCGTGGTCACGGTGGCTCGGCGGTCCAGGGCGGCGCGCAGCGCGGCGCGGCCCAGGCGCAGGGCAACCGGGGCCGTGACCTCGGGCGTGGCGCGGCGGCGGAGTGCGCGGAAGGCGGGGAGCATCCGGTACATCACGGCCGGGGCGGGGCGCGGGTCGGGAGGCCCGAGGGCGCTGCGGTCGATGCGGGTGAGCGCGGCCATCAAGCCGTCCACGTCCTGCTGCGCCATCATTCCGGTGCTCGCGGAGGAGAGCCAGTCGGCGGCGAGCAGTTCGGCCTCGCGTCCGACTGGCAGGTGTTCGAGCAATGCGACGGCGGCGAGTCGTCCGGCGTCGAAGGGTTCTGTGAGCGGGATCCGGTTGTCGGAGTTGATCAGTTCGGGGCGGCCGTGCTGCCAGAGCCGCGCGGCGATCTCGGCCCACGGGTCGGTGGACGCCGGGCTGCACCGGCCCTCGTGGCTGCGCACGCGGTAGAGGTGGCGCAGTTCGGCCTCGGAGAATGAGAACTCGGCCTCGGGCGGGATCCCGACGATCTGCGTGTACGCGGCGTAGGGGCGGGTGGCCGAGGTGGTGAACGTCAACTCGTGCGCTATGTGGTCGGGCAGCGAGGCGCAGATCAGCGCGATCCAGCGGGCCACGTCGAGGGGCCTGCGCTCGACGAGCAGGAGCTGCGGTCCGGCGGGCTCGTTGGACAGATCCCTGACATCGGCGAGGACGGAGGAGAGCCGGCCGCGGACCTCGGCGGCGAAGCGCACCAGCTCCGCGCGGTCGATCCAGGCGCACGGCGCGAGCACTCCGCCGTCCGCCGGCCAGCTCTCCTCCGGCCAGGTGTCGATCGGCGTCATTCCGCTTCGCGCTGCCCCCTCCGGCAGCACGACCACGTGGACGTCGAGACAGGGTTCTTCGTCGATCGTTTCGGCGGACGGGGCGGTGAGTCGGCACAGCACGCCGCCGCCGTCCGGGAGCCGGCCGTAGCTGAGCACCGGTCCGCCGCCGCGGTCGCCGGACTCGGCCAGCCGGCCGATCCGGTCCACCAGACCGGCCGCCAGGTCCGCCGGCCCGACCGGCACCAGCACGGCCGGGTCTCCGGGAGCCGGGCGCAGCCGGAGCCGGTGGACGGTCGGCGGCAGCGCGGCGGGCGGTGCACCCGACGGCGCGGGCGGGCAGGTCTTCTGGGGGTTCACCGGTCACCCGGATCGTCCATACACGGCTCCTGACACGGTTCGGCGGCTCGGCTCTTCGGAGGTTCGGCGCTTCGGTGCGGGGTCCTCGGGACCTCACTCAGCTCCTGACGGACGAAGCGTGTCCACGCCGAGGATCTGCAGCACCGCGGCCACGACGCGGTCCAGGACCTCGGGGTCGAGCAGCAGGTGGGCGGCGCGTTCGCGGGGGCCGAGGCGGCGGCCGCCGTCGGGGACGTGGTCCATCTCCTCCGCGCCGGTGCCCGCGCCGAAGACGGTGCCGAGGACGTCGGCCACGGTCTCGCGGGCCGGGGCGCCGTCGGCCAGCCGGGCGGCGATGGTCTCGATGGCGGCGCCGGCGAGTTCGGTGAGCAGGGCCTGCGCCTCGTCGTCCGGCTCGGTGAAGCGCAGGTAGTCGGGCTCGCGGGCGGAGTCCGCCTCGTCGCGCTGGGTGGGGACGAGCGGCAGGGGCTTGCGACCGAGGGGCCGTTCGACCACGTCCGCGAACCAGCGGGGCTTGGTGCGCATCACGCGCAGGACGTGCTCCACCTCTGCGGCCATCATCGTCTCGGTGAACTCGGTGCGCTCGTCCGGCACGAACCGCGCGCGCTGCTCGACCCACGCGCGCAGCGGCCAGAGCCCGAAGCCGGCCGTCGCGGTCACGCCGACCCATTCGAGCACGTTGAGCGCCAACTGCCGGGGCCACTCCGCCTCGCCGCCGAACTCGCCGCCGAACTCCGCGACGAGCTGCCTGGCGAGCCAGACGGGGATCCGGGGACGTTGCAGGGCACCGCGCTCGCCGCGTCGGCGGCGGTGGGCGTCTATGGTGACGGGCTTGAGGCGGCTCGATATCCAGCCGCGCAGGTTCGCGAAGGTCAGGTGCGCGTGCGCGATCAGGTCGGCGTGTACGGCCTCGACGTCGTCCTGGTGCCGGTCGTGGCAGTCGGGCTCCAGCCGGTCGGGGCGGGCCGCGCACAGCAGGTGGCCGCGCCGCAGTTCCGCCGGCCGGGTCAGCCGCAGATAGACGAGGTCTGATATGACGGCGTAGAGCGCCGCGTTTCCGGTCTCTGGATGCTCCGCGAGGTAGGCGGGCAGGCGGCCCGCGCGGGCTGCTTCGATCAGTTCCGCTTCCCAGATATCAGTCATGCCGTGACCGTAAGTCCGCAGGTCAGAAGGCTGATCAGGGAAAGCGTGGACTACATGGATCTGTGTAGGCGGCGGCCCGGGCGACGCGGCTTTCGGCGGGGCTTGTACAGGCGTCGAAGACCGCCGATGATGATCGACTCAACGGAATGTGTAGGCGCCCGTCCGGCCGCGGACGGCGCGACGGCCCGGGACCGCGCGGTCCCGGGCCGTCGTGTCGGCGGTGTCAGCTGCCCGCGATCTCGCTGGGGCGCGGGACGCCGCCGGTGCCGGTCGTCACGGTCGAGGCGGCCTTGCCGTTCAGCAGCAGGGCCACGCTGCTGCCGCCGGCCGGGTCGCGCACGTCCAGCCGCTTGACGGTGCCGGACTCCAGCGCCTCCTCGACGTTCTTGACGGAGTCGTCGGCGTCCGCGGACGGCAGGTGCCACTTCGCGCCGCCGACCTGCACGTGCCGCAGCGGCACCATGGAGCCGGCGATCTCGCTGGGCCGCGGCACGATGCCGAGGTCGACGGCCACGGCCTCGGTGGTCGCGCCGTTGACGTAGACGGTGACGGCCTCGCCGGTCGCGGGGTCGAGCAGGTCGAGCCGGGCGACGGCGCCGGTGGCCAGCGCGTGCTCGACCAGGTCGAGGATGCGGTTCACGTCGCTGTTCGGCGGGAGCTGCCATGTGTCGGCGCCGATCCGGACTGTCTCGCTCATGCCTTGGTTCCTCTCGGTGCGGCTTGTGGGGGCCTTCAGCCGGACACTGACGGACCGCGAAATCCGGGACTCCGTCAGCGGCCGCCGCCGTTGCCGTCACCGAGCAGCCCGTGCTCGCGCGCGTAGTTCGCGAGGCCCATGCGGTTCTTGACGGGATGGCCCTGCTTGCGGAGGGTGTCCATCGCGTCGTGCACGTGCCGGGCCACGGTGCCCTCCTTGACGTGGAGCGCCTCGGCGATGGCCGCGTTGCTGAGCTCCTGCGCCACGAGGACCGCCACCTCGACCTGCTTTTCGGTCAGCGGCATCGCCAGGGGTTCTTCGGGCGGCAGGTCGGCCGAGGTCGCGAGCGCCGTCCGCAGCGGTTCGGTGAGGAGCGTCTCAAGGCTCTCCAACGCCTCCCGGGTCACCCGCGCCGCCTCGTCGTGCTGCTCCCGCGAGCGGAGGGCGTCGGCTTGGCGCCAGCGGGCGTACGCGGCTCCATAGGGGCGCTGGAGTCGTTCCCAGGCCTCCGCGACACCGTGCCACACGTCCGGGGCGTCAGAACCCGTATAGCGGTCGCGTTCGGCCGCGCACTGCTCGCGCAGGGGTGCGGACTCCGGCGAGGCGTCACGTGCGGCGCAGCGCTCGGCACGGTCCGCCAGTTCCGCCACGTGCTCGGCCACGGCGTCGTCGGCGGTTCCGCTGCGTGCGAGATCGGCCGCGGCCCGGAGACCGAGCGAGCAGAGTCGCAGTTCCTCGGCCGTGTTCTCGCCGTTGCCCACCGCCTTCAGCCCGCTCAGCACCGTGTCGAGCGCCTCGCGCGGCTGCTTGTGCCACAGGGCGCGCTCGGCCTGGCAGGCGCGTAACGCACCTTGGAAGCGCGGGTCGGTCGGCCGCTGGTCGGCGAGGTCTGCGATGAGCCGGTCCGCGGTATCGAAGTCGCCGCGTACCACGGCGATCTCGGCGCGGCTGAGCAGCAGGTAGACGCTCTCCCGGACCGGCGGCCGCTCCAGCAGGGCCGTTTCCAGGAGTTCGATCGCCCGATCCAGCTTGCCCAACTGCACCAGCGCGAAGGCCGCGTTGTTGGCGAGCAGTCCGGCCAGCCGGGCGAAGTCGACGCCGAGTTCGCGGGCGCGGCCGAGTCCTTCGAGCGCGACGTCCGCCGCCCTGGACAGCTCCCCCGCACGTTCGAGGGCGAATCCGAGGTTGGCGTATGCGCGGAAGAGATCCTCCAGCTGCTCGGCTTGGCGGGCGATCTCCAGCGACTCGGTCAGCGAGGCGACGCCTTCCTCCGTGTGTCCGAGCATCGTGTACGCCACGCCCGCCGCGTTCAGCGCCCGGCCGCGTTCGATCTCCGCGGCCACGGACTGCGCCAGCTCGGCGGCTTCGAGGGCGAGACGCAGCGCCTCGGTGTGCTGACCGGCCCGGGTTTTCGCCCCGGCCATTCCGGCGAGCACGAGGACGTCGGTCGCATCGGCGGGTCCTTCGAGCGCGAGCAGCCGGTGCGCGTCGGCGTAGGCCTGCGCGGAGCCCTCCCCGTCGCCCGCCTCCCACATGTAGCTGCCGAGCCGCTCGTGCAGCTCACCGGAACGACGTGGCGCGGCTCCCTGGTCGACCTCGCCGATCGCGTCCTTGATGTCGGCGACGGCGTTCGGTATGTGCGCGGCCCAGCGTGCGGCGTCGGCCGCCTCGCTCAGCACGCGTTCGCGGGTGACGCCGGTCAGCGCGATCGGATCGGCGACCTGCTTCCACAGGTCCAGGGCGTGCCGGTAGTGGGTCTCGGCCTCCGGGAAGGCGCGCAGCCGTGCCGTCATGGCGCCCGCCCGCAGCGAGGCGACCAGTGCCTCCGGCGGCCGGCCGGCGCGGCGCCAGTGGTGCGCGAGCTCGACCGCCGAACTCGCGTCCTCTTCCAGGCTGAGCGCGGAGTTCTCGGTGATCGCCTCGGCCATCGCCGCGTGCCGGTCCATCCGAACCTCCGGAATCTCGTTGGCGTACACGGTTTCCCGGAGCAGCGCGTACCGGAAGACGTAGCCGCCGTTCAGCCTGTCGGGGACGAGGATCCGCTGCTCCAGGCATTCGCGCAGGGCGTTCTCCAGCTCGTCGCCGGTCAGGTTGCCGACGGTGCCGAGCAGGCGGTAGCTCACCCGCCGCGCCGCCGTGGCCGCGACGCTCAGCAGCTTGCGGGCCGGGGCGCTCAGTCCGGCGATCTGCCGGGTCATCAGGTTCTGCAGGGACAGCGGCAGCGACGTGAGATCAGCGGACTCCAGCTCCTTGGCGAACAGCGCGTTGCCCTCGGAGAGTTCGTGGATGCGGCGTGCCTGGTCACGGCTGATGTCCAGCAGTTTGCGCAGGTCGTCCTCGCTGAACGGGCCGAGTGCGATGCTCTCGGTGGCCTGCGCGAGGTTCGGCTCGGCGAGGCGGTTGGCCAGGGGGTGTCCCGGCGGCAGGTCGCCGCGATGGCTGCAGATCAGCAGGACGCGTTCGTCCCGGCGGCTGCGGGTGAGGAACGAGACGAGGTCCAGCGTCGACTGGTCGGCCCACTGCACGTTCTCGAAGATCAGCACGACCGGCCGTTTGTCGCCGAGGATGCGCAGGACCCGCCGCACCGACGCGTAGACGCTTCCGGCCGTGATCAGGCTGCCCGCGTACGCGGTGGCCGGCTCGTCGTCCAGGAACTCCGCGATCAGCCCGCCGAGGCCGTCGAGCCCCGGACCGGCCAGCTCGCGCGCCTTCTTCGCCCCGTGCGTGGTCACGAACTCGCGCAGCGCCCAGACCAGCGGGCCGTACGGGATGCGCGCCTCCTCCGACAGGTCCACGCACTCGCCCCGCAGCACGAACACGTGGTCGCCGCCGCCGAGCGCGCGCTCGGTGAACTCGTCGAGCAGGCGTGTCTTGCCGACCCCCGGGTCCCCGGCGAGGAACACCGTGCCGGGACGCCGCGCGTACGCCTCGTCCAGCAGGAACGCCAGGCGCTCGAGTTCGTGCGCACGTCCGATGAATGCCGCAGCTGCCATGGCGAGATCCTGCACCCAATGCGGCTGCGGATAACAGAAGCCGAGAGGCGGTGGTTTCACGGTTGTGACGAAATCGCCACCCACCGTACGCGCCGGGGCGAACGCCGTGGGCGTGGACCGCAGCAGTGCGAGCCGTCTTCGCAGCAGGCCGATCAGCTCGTCCCGGTCCGCCCCGGCCTGCCGGGCCCGGTCCCAGGCCGCGCACAGTTCGCGGCCGACCGTGCGGGCCGCCTTCTCCCGGGCGCCGTTCATCCGGCCGCCTCCCGTCTCAGGAAATTGAGCCGGACCACTTCGTCCGCCCGGGAGATCGCGTGCGCCGCGCCGTCCCGGAGTCCGTCGTCGAGTTCCGTCTCACCGGCCACGACGGCGCGCAGGCCCGCCACGGTCTCGGCGTACGCGGGCATCGCGGCCGCCACGATCGGCTCCTCCAGTGCGAGCAGCCACTGCGCGGCGAGTCGGCGGCGGGCGACCGCCTTGTTGATCTCGTTGACCGCGGTCGTCAGTTCCAGCAGGAACGGACGGACGTCCCGCGTACGTGGCGCGCGTTCGGCCACGTGGGCCGCCGCGGCACGCGCCCGGTCGCGCTCGGCGTCGTTCGCGTCCTGGTCCACGGACCGCAGGGCCACCTGCACGTCGGCCTCCAGGACGCTCACCGGCGGCAGCGTGGGTTCCAGCCCTCCGCGAGCGGCGATCCGCAGGCTCTCGGCAATCCGCACGCACCAGGCGGCGGCCTGCCACGGCTCGCATCCGACGAGGTTCAGCCTCCCCGGGGTCTGTCGCGAGCGCATCTCGTGCAACACGATGCGCGCATTGATCTCGACGACGTACGCGACCGTACGCGGCCACAGCCGTCCGTCGATCTCACCTCGGGCGCGGGCTCTGATCGCCCGGTCGAGTTGCGCGTCGTACTCCCCTATGCGGGTCGCCCCCCGCTCCACCGCCGCGCGCGCCGCCCCCACCACCAGCACCGCGGCACCCGCGCCGGCGAGTGACACAGACACCGCTGCGGCTCTGGTCACTGCGGCCCGGGAGATGTTCACTGCTTCATAACTCACGTCAGCTCCCTCCTCCCCGGCGCACTGACGGACGCGCCGGTCCGTCAGAAGTCTCATCTGGAGAGGTGGGATAACACGATGGCTGTATATGCCCTGCTGGTCGGGATCGATGAGTACGAGGCACCGGTGTTGCCGCTGCACGGTGCGTGCCGGGACGTGGCGCAGGCGGAGGTGTTCCTGAGCCGGACGGCGGAGGGCGGCTTCCACCCGCTCGTGCTGCGGAACGCGCAGGCGACGAGGGCGCGGGTGATCACCGGGTTCCGCGAGCATCTGGCGGCGGCCGGGCCCGGCGATTCGGCGCTGTTCTGGTTCAGCGGCCACGGCTCGCTGGCGCGGGTGCCGAAGGAGCTCGCGCGCCTCGAACCGACCGGGATGATGCAGACGATGGTGTGCGTCGACAGCCGGCACGACGGCGTGCCGGACCTGTACGACAAGGAAGTCAACATCCTCATCGGCGAGATCGCGGCGCGCGGGGTGCACGTCGCGGCGGTGCTCGACTGCTGCCACGCCGACGGGGCCACGCGCGACATGCCGCCGGAGGAGCGCCGTCACCCGGACCTGCCGGGCCTGCGCGCGCGGTGGCAGGAGTGGAACCAGGTGGCTCCGGACGACGGTGTGCTGCTGCCGGAACTGCGGGACCTGCTCGCGGCTCGGGACGGCTCGGGCACGCCGGAGGACCTGTTCCACGCCGAGCACGTGTCGCTCGCCGCGTGCCACTCGAATCAGGTCTCGTACGAGATCCCGACCGACCAGGGTTCGCGCGGCGTGTTCAGCCTCATGCTGCTGCGCGCGCTGACCGAAAGCGGCACGACGTACCGCGAGCTGTTGGGCCGCACGCGCTCGCTGGTCGAGACGCGCATCCCGAGCCAGAGTCCGGTGCTGTACCCGACCGTCGGGACGCTCTCCGACCAGCGCTTCCTCGGCGGCCAGGTCAAGCCGCCGCCGACCGCGCTCACGGTGCGGTTCACGCACAACCGGTGGGAGCTCGACGCCGGCGCGTGCCACGGCATCGAGGCGGGCGCGCCGGACGACCCGACACTGCTCGGTGTGTACAAGGACGACCCGAGGCAACGCGAGTTCCTCGTGCTCGAGGTGCGGCCGGACCGCTCGGTCGTGGAGCCGGTCGGCTGGCAGCCGGAACTGAAGGATCTGGACAAGTACTTCCCGGTCGTGGTCACAAGGGTCCCGCTGCCGAGCACCACGGTCCACCTCGACGAGTCCGCGCCGGACGCCGAGGCCGCCGAGCAGGCGAAACTGCTGCGATACGCGATCGGCCATGCGGGCCAGGACCGCGTCCCGTCCCCTTACCTGGCGATCGTGGACCGGGCGAGCGCCGATGAGCTGCCCGACCTGCGGTTGCGCCGCGTGAGCAAGGGCACCGCCGACGTCCTCGCCTCGGATGACACGGTGCTGATTCCGAACGCCGCGTGCGGCACGGCGGCGGAGGCGAGGCAGCTGGCCGCCGACCTCGAACACGTGGCCCGCTGGCGGCAGATCAAGGCGCTGGAGAACGACGGATCGCCGCTGAACCGGGAGGTCGCGATCGAGGTGGTCAGGGCGCTGCCGAGCGAGCGGCACGACACGCTCGTCCGCGGTCCGCTGGAGACCGACCGGACCGGCGCCCTGCAAGTCGACTACGAGCCGGCGGGCGGCGGCTGGACGCATCCGCGCGTGTTCATCAGGATCCGCAACAACTCGGCGCGGCAGCTGTACTGCGTGCTGCTGGACCTGACCGACACCTTCCGGATGGACCCGGACCTGCTGCCCGGCGAGTGGATCGCGCCCGGGAACTGCGCCTGCGCCGACGCCGGGAACGCCGTCAACCTGACGCTGCCGCCCGGCCGACCGATCGCCGAGGGCTCGTCCGGGACCGACTGGCTCAAGGTGCTGATCGCCGAGGAGGCCATCGGCTCCGAACTGTTCCGACTGCCCCGGCTCGGCGAGCGGCTGGTCCGCAAGGCGCCGCTCCAGCCGTTCGGCGGCGTGCTCGACCGGCTCGGATTCAGCGCGCTCCACCGCCAGTTCGACAAGTCCGCGCCGAACGCCCGGCACTGGGGCACGGCCACGCTCAAGGTGGTCACCCGGGTGCCGGAGCGCGACGAAAAGGAGACCCGGCGCTGACGTGTTTCATCGCCGCGGCATAACAATCGGCGGTGGTCTGAACCAATTCCCCGGCAGAGTGTTGACCCTCCCTTCGGCGGGCTGTGCAATCACTGACACCCACCGAAGGGACCACGCATCACCATGCCTAGAGACATGCGAATATCCACAGACAAACCCCGGGGACGGCTGCGTCGACACCTGGTCGCGTTCACGGCGGCGGCCGCGCTGCTGACGATCGGCGCCGGGGTCGTCGGAGTGAGCGTCGCCACCACGGCGAGCGCGGCCCCGTCCACGGCGTCCAGCGGCACGATCGTCGGCAACAACTCAGGGCTCTGCCTCAGCGTGACCGGCGCGTCCACGTCGGCGGGCGCCACCACCGACATCTACACGTGCAACGGCAGCGCGAGCGAGACGTGGACGCTGCAGACCAACGGCACGATCGTCGGCAAGAACTCGGGCCTGTGCCTGAGCGCGAGCGGCAACTCGTCCGCACTCAAGACCGTCGCCGACATCAACACCTGCGACGGCGACGCCTACGAGCAGTGGACGGTGTCGAACGGGACCCTCGTCGAAGGCGCCTCCGGCCTGTGCCTGAGCGTGACCGGATCCGCGACGGCGCCGAAGACGACCGCGGACCTGTACACCTGCAACGGCAGCGTCAGCAAGAACTGGACGGTCTCGACGAGCGGCACGCCGGCGAGCACCCCCGCGTTCGGGAGCAACGTGCTGGTCTTCAACACCTCGATGTCCACCACGACCATCCAGAATCAGATCAACCAGGTCTACAGCAGCCAGCAGTCGAACCAGTTCGGCACGCAGCGCTACACGTTGATGTTCGAGCCGGGGACGTACGACGTGACGGTCCCGGTCGGCTTCTACACGGAGGTCGTCGGCCTCGGCCAGAACCCGACGCAGACCGTGATCACCGGCGGCGGGGTCTACACGGACGCGAGTTGGGACAGCGGCAACGCGACGCAGAACTTCTGGCGCGACGTGGAGAACGTCACCATCGACCCGTCCTCCGGCTCGACCGAGTGGGCCGCGTCCCAGGCGGCCCCGCTGCGCCGCGTCGAGATCGTCGGCAACGCGGTGCTGGCCGACAACAACGGCTGGGCCAGCGGCGGCTACATCGGCGACTCCGTGGTCACCGGCCAGGTCAACTCGGAGACACAGCAGCAGTACCTGTCCCGGAACGACCAGTTCGGCAGCTGGACGAGTTCGAGCTGGAACATGGTCTACGTCGGCAGCACCGGCGCGCCCGCGCAGAGTTTCCCGAGCCCGCCGGACACGAACGTGGCCAGCACGCCGACCGTCGATGAGAAGCCGTACGTCTACATCGACTCCTCCAACCGCCAACTGGAATCATCATTAGCAAAATATGGTGTCACTCATCATATAGCCACTGCTTATCATCCACAAACTAGTGGTCAAGTGAAAATTTCAAATAGAGAGTTGAAAAGAATATTGGAAAAAATAGTAAATGCTTCAAGAAAAGATTGGTCTAAAAAATTAGATGACGCATTGTGGGCTTACCGCACAGCATTTAAAACTCTAATTGGAATGTCTCCATTTCGTATAGTATTTGGAAAAGCTTGTCATTTACCTGTAGAACTTGAGCATAGAGCATATTGGGCAATTAAAACGCTGAATTTTGATTTGCAGGCTGCAGGAGAAAAGAGATTATTGCAGCTGAATGAAATGGAAGAATTTCACAATGATGCTTATGAAAATGCCCGAATCTATAAGGAAAGCACTAAGAGATGGCATGACAAACACATCTTGAGATGTAAATTTGTGGCTGGTCAAAAAGTCCTTCTCTACAACTCGAGGCTTCGCCTCTTTCCTGGAAAATTGCGCTCTCGTTGGTCTGGTCCTTTTACTGTTATAAGAGTTTTTCCTTGTGGTGCAGTTCAGGTTCATCATGATGCAAAAGGCACTTTCAAAGTCAATGGACAGCGACTGAAACCTTATGTGGAGGGTGATTGTGATCAACACAAGACCTCCATCACCCTGGCTAGCCCTGAATGATCATTGTTGGAAGTCCAGCTTGAGACTCTAAATCAAGCGCTACTTGGGAGGCAACCCAAGTTTTCTGGACTTTGTTTCTAGTTGTTTCATTCTTGTTGATTTATTTTTTCATTGCTTTAGGCAATTCAATTTAGGCTTAGGTTCTTTAGTTTAGTTTTAGCTATCACTTATTATCCTTGCTAAGAATAGGTGTTCTTTCAGGTAGTTTTCAGAAAGCAATAAAACACAGGAAAAGTGGAAAAGTGGTGCTCTAGTGCTTTCATTTTGGAAGAAGGATAACAACAATAGACCAGCTAAGGCGTCTCTTCCCTCTGTCTTCACTTGAAATTGCTTATCATTTCTATGTTAGTCTATATGTCAAATGATTTTTATGATAAAACATTGAGGACCATGCTTGGTTTAGGTTTGGGGGTGATGGAAACAATGCTTCATCTTTATTCAAGATAAAATTTGAATTCATATTATGATTCTTGTGTCAGCTGTGTTGATTTCAAGTTGAATCCTCGCATAAAAGTCAAGAATATTGTGCTGGCTTGTGCTCAGTTAATCAAGTAAACTCTTTCCTCCAATCACATATCTTGCACGATGACATACGTTAGAACTAGGCGGAATACAGTTCTGTCAGCTTATTATTTTCTTTGGGCTTCAAGTGACACCTATTCTATTGAACTATGACTACCTTGTCTATTGTGTTTTGAGGAAGTAGGAGTTAAAACTTAAAAAAAAAATGTTGCCAGAACCAATAGATTTGACCAGCTACGACGAGAAAAAGCTAAGGGCTACCTGAGTGAGGTTGAAACGAGATAGGGAAAAAAAAAGCATGGAGCATCAGTTAAGAAGAAAGTTGTTTGAAAAAAAAATCACAATCGATTGCAACCGAAAATCAATAGGGTGAGAGCCATCGTCGTATTTGAACACAAGCAGACTGGAGCAATTGTTGCTTTCCAATATCGCTTGTGATCTGGACAGGTCAGCATAGTTTTGACTTAGATTATAAGGTCGATCTAATAGTTCTTAGCACTCAGTGGGTTGGCATTGCTGTGAGAAGCTAACACTCCAACCTGTGTCATCTACACCACACACTTCACGATTGGAGTAAGTTGTTTGAATGATTACTAAGAATAGTCAGTACATAATAATTGCCTGAATGTGAGGAGGACATTAGATTTGAACAGCAGCCACAAAGAATCATAATTATGATGTAGTTACCTTGATAAAATCTTGCATTTTAATGTTCATCTATACTCAGTATTGGACTCATTTCTGCTTGGTTTTTGCTCGGGACTAGCAAAATGCAGGTTTGGGGGTGTGATATGGCATTATCATAATGCTTTAATCAAATATTTTATACAAAAAATTGTGCATGCATGAATGTATTTATACCTCATTTCCTACCATTTTTTTTTTATTTAAGCAAACCTAATCCACTTTTATGATACTTGCAGGGAATATCACATTGGTGTAGATGGCTCGGTTGTGTTGGTGTCAAAGAATGTTACAAAGAAGAAAAACTTCGAAGCTTTGAAATCCTCCCGTAACTCCACAACAAAAATCGGAGCTTCCTTTCTCTAGGGACAAGAGCTATTATTTTGAAGGCATTAATGTTCAATGGCAAGAACTGTAATAAAACAAAATGTGATGGCTCCATGTTAAAGATAAAGGTATCACGTTGAGCACTCGGGGAAGTGGAGAAATGGGTGGTCGGTTTAGGAGAAAAAGGAGGGGGGCTTCTGTTCTGCTGAGAGGGGTGTGCGTCGGTTGGAGAAGGTGGGGGCGCAGCTGTGGAAACGTGCAGAAGCGGCCGTGTAGGAGCGGCTGCGTGGAAGAGGTGCGGGGTTTGCGGATGTAGGGAGGTAGGTTTTTTTTTTCTTTTCTCCTTGGCAGGGGCCTGGAGGGACGGCATCAGAGGAGGGGGGAGAGCAAACGCAGGAGCAAAGGAGGAGCAGGGGAGCACCAAAATTCTTTCGTTCTCTTCTTGAATATAGCATGAGTTTAACACCCACATTCATACATTTGTGTTTTAATTATTTCAGCATGAGCTAATTTGTTTTTTTTTTTACTAGGGCTCCGATTGAACCTAGCTTCGAAAATTTAATTTGTTTAATTCATGTTCTCGTTTGAAGATTACGAGTCCCTGTGGTGTGTTCATTACAGTGCTAAATTCTTTTGAATATCTGACCAGTGTTCAACTGATTTGAGACAATATTGAGGCCGAGAGGTAACGTATTGTCTATGACAATCGTAATGAGTGCCATGAATTTCAGGGGAGACAGAGATGTTCTACTGTGATTCATGTAGTTAATATCTATCTATCTACCAGTATATATGTTTATACAGAGTTACAACCACAGATCTTAATAAGCATTCTTACATGCTGACTCGCATAGAGATATAGTGAGTTAACGTATGCAAATATATTTGATATTGCTTAAGAAAGAATGTCAAATAAGTTTTGGGTTGATAATTTAACTTGCTGCAGGAATTTGTATATCTGAGAACATGCTTAAGTGGATTAAATTGGATTAGCTACGGTGACGTCGGATGCCCTAGTGTTTAATTAATCGAGTTAATTAAGTCATCTTGTTTCACTGATTTAAAATTCTTACTTGTTTCACTTCTAGTAAATTCGAGTTTCTCAATTAAATTTAGGAGTGGTCAATTTCGGTACTTGATAAATTAGGCAGTCCCTGTGGGAACGATACTTTTCTCATCATTTTATTACTTGTTCGATTCGTACACTTACGAGAATTGTCAACAAGTTTTTGGCGCCGTTGCCGGGGACTGTTATAATTTTTATCAATATCGAATCAGATCAATTCTTGATTTAACTTGGGATCATTTATTCTGTGCATTTCAGGAGCTGCGTCTAGTGCATGAGGCGATCGAAAAGCGGTGATCTTGTGCCTTTTAATCCAGAGATTGAACGAACCTGTCGGAGGCAAAACGCGGCAAGAAAAAAAGCAGCAAGAAAACAACAAGTTGCCATGGGTGACGCCTTGGAAGTAGCTGAGGACAATCGAGCCTTGAGGGACTATGCTGTCCCCACTGTTAATGGCTCTACATCAAGCATCAGGCGGCCAGCAATTCAGGCAAATAATTTTGAGATCAAACCTGCAATAATCCAAATGATTCAAACATCTGTCCAGTTTAGTGGGTTGCCTAATGATGATCCTAACACCCATATTACTAACTTTTTGGAGATTTGTGATACTTTTAAACATAATGGGGTGTCAGATGATGCTATAAGATTGAGACTCTTCCCGTTTTCTCTGAGGGACAAGGAAAAAGGTTGGTTGAATTCACTTCCTGCAGGCACCATCACAACTTGGGATGGATTGGCTCAAAAATTTTTAGCAAAATTTTTTCCTCCTGCAAAGACAGCAAAAATGAGGAATGACATAACAAACTTTGCTCAGTTTAACATGGAATCTCTATATGAAGCTTGGGAAAGATACAAAGACATGCTTAGGAGATGTCCGCATCATGGATTGCCCAAGTGGTTGCAGGTTCAAACCTTCTACAATGGGTTGAGTTGCAGTTTAGCGAAGGCAAGGTGGAGGTGGAGGGTG
The DNA here is from genome assembly GCA_024336825.1 of Amorphophallus titanum. Taxonomy (NCBI): domain Eukaryota; kingdom Viridiplantae; phylum Streptophyta; class Magnoliopsida; order Alismatales; family Araceae; genus Amorphophallus; species Amorphophallus titanum. The sequence goes on from JANBPO010002596.1 coordinate 17,125,959, forward strand.
AAGTGGAGGGATGAGAGAGACTAAGCGGCTTTGATGTGACACGACCAAGGAAGGTGGTGGTGACCCCGATCACAAAGTGGTATGAGGCGAAGGACGAGCCCGAAGGCTTTCTCGACACTAGAAAGGCCGCTTTTCGGACCGGCGTGACCGGACATTCCCACGGCATCTTTTGATATACCACTTAATGAGGGGTACCACGATGGGTGTGACACACCAAGGGAATGGAGCAACTAGACCGAACCTTGGACCTAGCAAGGCAAGCATATCCACAAGGCTAAGAAGCCTACGTAAGCAGACACTCGATGGCGTGCACACTCAACCCGGGGGTGACTCGGGGATGTCGAGTCGAGGATGTGGGACAATACCCTTACTGGTAGAGGGCCAGCAGGGTTCAAGGATAACCTCCCCTTAGGTACGGATGCCCAATTCAATTAGTCAGCAATGGCTGAAGGGCTCACTAATATCCACGGTGGTCGCACGAAGGATGTGGGGCCTTGGGACCGGGCGCTCTCTCTGTTAACCAATGACATAATTGGAGAATATTAAATGAACAAGCATAATTGGGAGCAAGGGATGAGAGTTTACCTAGCCGATTTGAAGAAACCAGCTCCGGTTGGAGACGTGGGCGAGCGGGGAGTGTGGGATCACCACCTGCACGCTGCGCCCATGGAGCTTCAACCTGAATAAATGATATATAATCACTACGCCCCTTGCAAGGCGGTTGGACTAGGGGTGAGGAATGAATAGTTACATGCAAGCGCTACCTCCTGCAGGGAGTGGCTTTAAGCCGGCCAGGTGGGGATGGGGAAGAACTAAGTAACCCGAATCGGCGATTGTTGCGGGTTCTGCCCGCTTCTGGTGCAGCCTAACAAGGAGTCGATGACGCCGCCACCCCAGACTCCACTGAGCACTGGTGATGATGAAACTAGTTCCAAAACTTCCTGGGTTGGCCCAGGAGGATGCCCAAATTCTTGGGGAATTTTCTGAAGTCGATGGTGGCAGGCGCAGGGTCAGGACCAGGACCGACCCGCTCTGGTTCTGACTATTCAGACTACTACTGCGGGCAGAAGAGGGCGCCACAAACACTCCTGAGGTCCGATGAAGGCAGGACCAGAACCGTTATGATCGTGGGTGAGCCTTCTTTGAGTCGAGACCAATGGGGTCATCGGAGGAGGTCAGAGTAGACTGTGACCACCAGAATGGTGGGAAGGGGTCGGATCTGGCTCAGGGGAAGCTGACCTGCGCACTCCGGGGAGAAAAATTGGACATCTGTGCTCCAGGGTCCAAATGACTCCCTTCTTGTTGGGTCTGATAGAGGGCTTGGAGTAGAAGACTTTAGCTAAAAGTCACGTCCAAAGTCGTCCTGGAGCAGCCGTGATCACTTCTATTGGGATCTGGTTCCCTACTGAAGTAACTTTGTGCAGTCGAGGGAGAATGGCTCTCCCGGGCAGCACGAACGTTGGATGGACGCACGATTACCTCACCTGTGAAGCTGCTTCGAGGATCTTTCCAGCAATGTAAGATACTCCACCATATGATGCTCGATGAATACGTGGCAGCCTCTGAAACTCGAACCCTTACTACTATTTGCGAACTGGCATGAACAGGGTGATGATAGGTGATGGGGAATGGGGTAGATGGGAGGGAAAATGGGGTGGATGAGTATGGGGGCGACCCCTGGCTATGAGGGGGTCTGGGAGGGGGCATACTTATATCTGAGTGACTATGAATGGATATATAGATGGGAGTTGTTTCCCTTAGATTCATGCATGCTAATTAGAGATCATTTTGTTATCACTTTTTATTTTATCTTTTATTCACATATCTATACAATAGGTTCAAATAAAATTTCGACAGCACCACCCTTTATCTCGAAGGATATCGGGGATGGTATAGGAGGTTCATCCATGAAGAGTCGAGACGAACTCTGAAAAGACAGTCATGCATGGATGGCACTCCCATACCCTACCGTGAGTGAGGGGACCAAGGGCTAGCCCTCTGAACAGCCCATATCACTCGCAGGGTTGCCAACTAATGGCTGCCTTTTCTTCTTTGAGACCGCTTACGACATTAGGGTGCACACATAGGGGCCCAAAAGTGTGGACCTGGCATGACCCCATCTAGATAGACTCGTATGTTACTGGGATAATGTATGCCAGGAATGACACTTATACATAATTTGTTCCCCTGATATTGGGTATGCGGCTCCCGTAATTTGACGTGAGCAGCTGTGAGGTCGCTACCACAATGAGGGGTGAAAATCGAGCGGGAAAACCTGAGAAACATAATGCGAAGTTAAATCACAAATTTCTAATGAGATTTCGACAACATCTCCCCCAACCCAGGGTATATCGGGGGGAACGTGTTAGAAATCCATCTTTAATGAGTTGAGACGGACTCCAAAAAGTCGAGCATGCCAAAATGATGGCCCGGTTACAATAGTGGGTAGTGAACCCTTTGCCGATCGATTTTGAGCTGTTTTGGTACCACAGAGTACATACAAAGGCTTTAAGGGAAGCCAGTGCCACTATGAGCCAAAAGGTCAGAAAGGATAGGGGCATTGTTCACCTTCAAGGTGGTCAATGTTCTATTTCCCTGGCGGGGTCATCGGAGCTCATGCTATAGTATGTAGCGGAGCCTCGTGATCCGATGGGTGATTGGGATTCCTATGAAGGCATGGGTAACACAGTCTCCTCATTTAATTCAGGCAGGATCTCCCCTTTGTCTCGAGATGTGCCAAGAGACATCTAGGATACCCATCCATAGAGAGTCTGGATGGGGTCCATAATCCATGGGCATATCGAAGCCCGGGAGCCACAAGGGGTGAGAAATAATGGGACATTGTCTGCTATTACAACGATGTATTCATTGTTTCCCTGATAAGGCCGTCGAAGAACACACCATAGGAACCGGCAGGCCTTAATGACCCAAAGGCTAGTTCGGAGAATACGGTATAACATATCAGCCCACTAAATGAATTCTGGCAGCATTTCCCCTTGGCTATGGAGCATGCGGAGGAACATATAGGATATCCATCCACATAATGCTGAGACAAAGTCCATAAAAATGTAGGCCAACAGAAACCTGAAACCCGGCCGTGGGACATCATCTATCATCAGGGCACTTTATTCCTTTTCCCTCACACAAGGTCGGAGAAGAACACACCATAACAGATGGTGGATCTCCCTAACCTGACAGGGTGATTCACAAAAAAAAATATTCACACAGTAGAGATGTAAATCTCATTAATATAGCTGTATGTAACATCTAATTCCTGGGAGGCCATAAAAGACCAAGGAAATCAATAGAGGGAGCCGTACGACAGTTGGCTGCAGCAAGGGAGGGTCATATGGTGGCTGGGAAAGAAGGGCCTGACCCCTGACCCAGCTATTGAGGGATAAGATGGCAGCCAAGGAAAGGAGGGTATTGATGCGGTGGCTGGTATATCTAGTATCCGGGATCCGGGTCATTACAGTTTTGGTTGAAGAGCAACAGACTCCTCGTTCGGGAGCTCCGCATTAAAGGGAGAATCATCCGGTACTAGATGGGCTTCAAAGAATTTAGCCATGTCCTGCCCCTTGATTGCCTTTCTAGGGACGTAGGTAATATCATACTCCATTAATAAGAGAGCAAATTTTCCTAGTCGGCCTGAGAGAACGAGTTTCCTGAGGAGAAACTTGAGGGGGTCGTGCTTGGATATGAGCTCAACCCGATGAGACAGGAGGTTGTGCTGCAACTTCTTGACTATGAATACTAATGCCAAGTAGACTTTCTCTATGGAGGAGTAGCGGTACTCAGCACTGATCAGTTTTTGGCTGAGGTACTAGAGTGGCTACTCTTTTCCTTCCTCATTGATCTGGGCCAACAAAGCCCCCAACGAGGCATCCGGGGCGACGATGTAGAGTATGAGGGGTTTACCCTTGGCCGGTGCCCCCAGGACTGGGGGAGTGAGGAGGTACTCCTTGATTTGCTAGAAAGTCGCCTGGCATTTCGAGTCCCATATGAAGGGGGCGTCTTTCATCATCAGCTTGCTAAAAGGCACACATCGACCGAAGAGGTTGGAGATGAACCTTTGAATCTAGGTCAACCTGCCCTGGAACAATCTGAGCTAAGTGACGTTACTGGGTGGCAGGAGCTCTCGGATTTCTTTGATGTTGCTGGAGTCCACCTCGAACCCTCAGTATCAGACGATAAAGCCAAGAAGCCTGCCACTGGATACGTTGAAGGCGCACTTCATAGGGTTCATTTTGAGCCCATATTGTTGGAGACGCTCAAAAACCTGGTGTAGATCGTGCAGTTGGTCTTCCCGTCACCTAGTCTTGATGACAAGGTCGTCGACGTAGCATTTGACAATATTGTGTAGCATCGCATCGAAGATTTTGGTCATGGCCCTCTGGTATGTAGCACCGACATTTTTCAAACCGAAGGGCATGCGCTTATAGTTAAAGATCCCTTTGGGGGACCTAAAGGCAGTGTGGTTCTTGTCTTTGAGGGACATCTGAATCTGGTTGTAGCCAGACGACCCATCCATAAAAGACAGGGCTTCATGTCCGGTGGTCATGTCGACCATCATTTCTATGATTGGGACCGAAAAATCATCCTTCAGATAAGCTTTGTTGAGGTCCCGGAAGTCGACGCAAATGCAGACTTGACTATTTTTCTTTTTGACTGGGACGATGTTAGCGAGCCAGATCAGATAGATGCACAGCTCGATGAAGTCGACCTCCACCATTTTGTTGACCTCGGCCGAGACCTGGAGTTCCAGCTCATGGTGCATGCACCACTGGGGTTGTTTGACTAGAGTAGCTGAGGGAGATATAGCCAGGTCGTGCTCCGCTATGGAGGGGTCCAACCCCGGCATCTGTTTGTATGTCCAGTCGAAGCAGTCCTTGTACTCGAACAAGAGTTGCTTGTAGTCCTGCCGTTCGGCCTCGGTGAGGAGGGAGCTAACGAACGTTGGCTGAGGAGCTTCATCTTCGCCCAGGTTAAGTTCGACGAGTTCGTCGACAGTCGCCTGGCCACCGTCCTCTAGCTCAGGAGGAGCGGGTTGAAATTTGATGAAGTCCTCATCGTCAGTATCGGCTTCATATACCCGGGGCTCCTCGAAGCCAGCAGTTGAAGTTGATGGAGCTAGGAGGTTGTCATCGCTGAGCTCAGACTGGGATTGTCCCTGGCCACCTTTGCTGACCACCTGCATTGCTTGGCCACGCAAGTCTCGAGACATATTTCGGAGAAGGAGCAGATTAAGATTCTTATTTCTAATGCAATGCCCGAATATCATTTTATCTTAGCCCTGAATGACATTACCTCTTGGCAACAACTTTATAGTCGAACCCACTTCATTCGCCATCAACTCCAAAGTTCCTTTGACTCCGAGTCCTCCATAAGTCCTACATCCGCATATACCTCTTACCAATCTTCCATGAGTTAGCCTTCTACCTCCTATCAATCCTCCATAAGTCAGCCATCTACATATCCCTCTCACCAACCTTCTATGAGTCTGCCCTCCATTTCCACGTATCAATTTTTCGTGAGTCAACCATCTGCTATCCATAGCCGGCCTGCTGCCTATTCACATCCCCATCCGTCTCTGCCTCTTGTCAAGGGAACATCAAACCTGAGCAAGTGGATGCTATCCACTACATACCTACCCATCCCGCTCATCATGCACCTTCATGTAGTCCCTCCACTAGTCGCCACGCACCTCCACCTCACTCTCTGCAACCCTCTCCTCTATCCCATGCTCCCCAGCACCTGCCTTGCCTGAAGCAGGCTCATTAACCTCCGTTGTTGGAGTCTCTCTTAGATGTCTTCAGTGCTTTGATTGCCACTCATGTGTTGTAACTTCTTATGGTTGAGTCTTGCCAACCTGTGGTCAGAAATCAGCTCCAATATTATGCGTTTCATCGTCAGTAGGGGTATTTGATTGAGGATTGCCCCGAGTTCTAGAATTATGTTTACGGTTTGGAAGCTAAGAAGAGTTTCAATTGGCCTGTTATTCACAAAATTGTGGTGTGTCTTCGTAGCGAGCAGCAGAAATAGCAAGTGCCACCCAAGCACCTGTCACCATCATTACAAAACCAAGGACACCCATGTGATTCCTCATCTAGTGCTGCACCCGCTCCATTGCCTATCCCGTCACCCACTCCATCACTCGCTCTATTGCCTATCTTGTCATCCATCGCCTATTCCATCACCTATCCCATCACCATGTCTATCTCCGTTACCTCCATAAATTCAAACCTCTGCTCAGGCTAGTGCCTCCCTCTCCTCCTCTACTCCCATTGCCACCACTACTTCGGGTCCTGACGTTGCTCATCGTGTTGTGTCGATACGTCGACGGTGGACAATTGTGGGAAATAGATTTTTATTTATTATTGGAGCTATTATTGGGTTTTATTTGTTTTATAGGCATGCCAGTCACGTTTGTGATGAGTTTATTATGTGCTCGTCTTGATCAACCAAGCGAATGTGAAATCCATGTCGAGATCGGAAGTCCACCGCACCATATAGGTATTGACATTAATTACATTTCCCCGAGGGGAGAAAACCCTTGATTACTCGCCAGAGATTGAGGGCCCTACAATCTGGAAATTAACATTAATACAAGAGACTGGGAAACCTCGAATAACTAGAAAACAGTCCCCAGTGAGGGGCGAACACATTGGTTTATTCCATCCTTCCTATTTAGGCAAGAACCCAAATTCTAATAGCACATATATACTAGAAATGTGGCAAGTTTGATGTAAAAGAGACGGGGCTGGACCCTGATTAAAATGGGTCAGTCTCATAGGATGTTGGCCTAGAGTAGGGTCGGGCTGTGGCTATGATGGGGTGACCCCCAGGGTCCAAGCATGACCTGCGATGGCCTTGTTAATGTCCCCCTTCACATGGGGTCTAGGAGAGGAGAAATTCGTTTGAGGATGAAATACGGTACTAAAGTTGAGTCTTGTCCCCAACGAATGTTGTAGACCCTTTCAGAAGTGTGAAGTGAAGTGCGGGTCTCGGTCAGACACGATCGAAATAGGAACTCCATGCAGTCTGATGACTTCTCTGATGTACAAGACAGCTAGCACATCAACTGACCATCGGCTCTTTATTGGCAAAAAGTGAGCTGACTTGGTCAAGCGATCTATGATGACCCATATTCTGTCATGACCTCCTTTAGATTTGGACAGACCCATAATGAAGTCTATACCGATATCCTCCCACTTCCACTTGGGAATATCTAGAGGATGTAGCTTACCGGCAGGCTTTTGGTGTTTTACCTTGACTTGTTGGCATGTGAGACAGCGAGACACAAAGTCTACTACCTCCCTTTTCATGTTGGGCCACCAAAAGGTTCATTTCAAGTCTTGGTACATTTTGGTAGATCCGAGATGAATTATGTACCTTGATCTGTTAACTTCTTCTAATATCTTCTTCTTTAGTTCTAGACAATCCGGTACACAAGTTCTTTCTCGGAATAATAACCTTCCATATGATGCTAGCTTGAAATCAAGTTGTTCTTCCATTTTGCCCTTGATTTCTACCAGTACTGGGTCATTTTCTTGGAGTCCTTGTATTTCATAGAGTAGATCTGGTTGTATCCTCATGTGTGATAGAGTAATACACATGTTCTCATTGTCCATACTTATGTTAAGTTTGGAGAATTGCTCCAACAACTTCCACTCTTGAATCATACAGTTGGCTAATAGAGCTCTTGGCTTTCGACTGAGGGCATCAGCTACAGGATTACCCTTTCCTTGATGATACTGTATAGTGAAGTCGAAGTCCTTGAGATATTCAAGCCAACGCCTTTGTCTCATGTTCAGCTCCTTTTGCGAAAAGAGATACTTCAAGCTCTTGTGATCGGAGTATATGGTGAATTACTCTCTGTAGAGGTAATGTCTCCAGATCTTTAATGCAAACACTACCGCAGCCAACTCTAGGTCGTGAACCATGTAGTTCTTCTCATGCTTCTTCAACTGTCGGGAAGAGTAAGCTATGACTCTTCCTTATTGCATTAACATGCATCCGAGGCCAATACCAGACGCATCGATATATATCTCGAATTTCTCCCCTTCAGTTGGTAATGCCAATACTGGGGCTGTGGTCAAGTGATCTTTTAGGGCTTGAAAATTTCTTTCACAATCTTCGCTCCATTCATAACGAATCTCCTTGCGGGTCAACCTAGTAAGAGGAACGGCAAACTTGGAGAAGTCCTTTATAAAACGCCGATAGTAGCTAGCTAGACCTAAGAAACTACGGATCTCTGTAGCATTAGTAGGCCTTTCCCAATTCTTCAAAGCCTCTACTTTCGATGGATCCACTGATATTCCATCCTTGGAGATCACGTGTCCTAAGAATGATACTTCCTCGAGCCAGAACTTACATTTGCCAAACCTTGCATATAATTGATTTGTCCTCAATATCTATAATGGAATCCTTAAATGTTCATGTTTTTCCTTGGTCTTCGAATAAATCAAAATATCATCGATGAAGACCACTACAAACTGATCCAGATGAGGCCTGAATATGCTATTCATTAATTGCATAAAGGCTACAGGGGCTTTTTTAATTCAAAAGACATAACAACAAATTCATAATACCCATACCTACTCCAGAATGCAGTATTATTAATGCCCTCATCCTTGATCCTTAGTTGGACCACAACACTCCAAATAATCCTTTTGAGCTTTCCAACGCGTGGGTGACGGTGTAGGATCCGAATGGTATCGAATTTGACTCGGCCTTCGAATCTTGGGTCATTACAGGTGGTATCAGAGCATGGTTGTGGAAATGCATGGGAATTCGAAACGATTGCAGTATCTAGGAGTCCAGGGACACCACTACAGTCGGTACCTGGCTTAGGGTGCATTGTTTTATTCACCCCATTGTTTTCCTTGTTGTGTTAAGGATCAGATGGCGCCGAGGAGGTGGACTCGATCGTTGCCTGAGGTGCCAATGGGGGCCCGAGAGGAGCCGAGTAGAGAGGAACCGAGTAGTGAGTCATCTCCCCCAGTGTTAGTGGCCTCAGGTTTGCCGGGTCAGGCTGAGTGTTATACCAGCATGTATCAATTTTTCACACAGTACATGAGTCAGCAGTGTTATGGTCAAGAGGCTGGCGAGGGTAGTTCATCGCATGGTGGCCGTGGACGTATCTTGCGAGAGTTCCTGTAATTTTACCCACTGACGTTTGATGGCCAGTCGGATCCTGATGTAGTGAGACCGTGATTGATGTTGTGGAACGCGTGCTCCGATCGATGGAATGTGCAGATGATGAGAAAGTTTTACTGATGAGTTATCAATTGCAGGGATCAGCCTTATCGTGGTGGACTACAGAGTAGGAATCGGCACATTCCAATCACGTCCTCTATGGCAGATCATGTGACAAAAGTTTCTTGTAGCCTTTGAGCAAGTTTTCATCCCAGAACACGTCAGGACAAGGAAAATGTATCAGTTTATGGAGCTGACCCAGGGGAATATGTCAGTGATGCAGTATCGATCCAGATTTGTAGAGTTGGGTGGTTGTGCTCCTCATATCATGGCAGATGAGAGGTTGAAGACTTTGTAGTTTATCAGAGGTTTGAGGCCAAAGCTTAGACATCTAGTGCTTGCGACCCTTGTAGCAGACATGGAATCAGCCTATCAGATTCTGGTAGATGTAGAGGAGGATTGGTTGAGGACCTAGGAACAGGCTGGTGCAAGGTAGTCCCAGTCAAGTCAGGGTTAGCAGAGACCCTTCAGTAGCAGTGTGTTTCCTAGCAATCTCGGAGGCAGTTAGAATCGGCATCTCTTCCATTTTCTAGCACAAGTTCTTCCCCTCCAGGATCGAGATTCAATCGGATGCCAAGGTGTTCGACCACTACGGCATGGTATGAATGAGCACCCAAGACAGTGTCTGAGATGTGGCGGGTTTCACGAGGGCAGGTCGTGCACTATGGATAAAGTAGAATTGGAATGTTTTAGGTGTGGTCAGGTCGGGCACATCGCACGCGAGTGTCTGTGGCGGCCGCCCCAGTCCCAACCATCTCAGTAGCAGTTCACTAGGTTGGCGAGATAGGCATCCTGACATATGCGAGGCACCTGACCGGGCAGAGTGGTAGCACCCCACCTCATGGAAGGTATGTGTGAACTTTGGTTATTACATGATGTGTTTTTGTTGATTTTGTTGTTTTCTTGTTATAATTATGTTTCCTTGTGTTTGTGCTTTTTCCCGGAGTGTGTTCGAGAGTCCATGTGAGCGTCCTGTGCGTTAGCAGTGGAGTTGCCTGTAAGGGTTATACGCTTATCCCTCCTTATGTCGTTGGTGCGCGGGCTCCGTTAGGATTGTACCGAGTTGGGTGAGTAGAATCGCCTGTTGGGTTAATATGTTGTTGTTGAGTCCCGGAATATGGCAATCCCTTGCTGGTCTCCACACACCAGACTGGAATCTTATGGGGACCACAAGAATCAGTTCATTGATATAAAAAGAGATCTCTCATTTGAAGCAGAGATGTCAAAAACATAAAAAGCAGAGAAGAGACAGAATGGGAGAGCAATCAGAAAGACTTTGAGCTAAGAAGAGTGCAGAGAAAAAAAAGAGTGATCAGAGCTTGTGAACAGTGAGGATTCTGAAAAGAGGATTTCAAGAGGAAAGATCATAGAAGAAGAAGAGAAGCTATGAGAGTAAAGGTCTTCACAGAAGAGTGAGTGAGAGCCACAACAAAACAGAGTATCAGAGAGAAGAGAAGAAGTTAGAGAAGAAATTGTTGCTGATGTTTCGATTTCTAGATCAGATCTAGAATCAAATGCTCATGAGAGCTACCTTGTTTCAAGAGCTTTATCTGTGTATTGCTTTTGTTCTTTTGTGTTTTCTTTTGACTCTTTCTTCAAGCTATTAGGCAGCGGAGCAAGCTATGTTGCTCAGCGGCGAGGAGCGATTCCTTGGACAGCAAGCTGTGAGGCTCAGCGGATTTAGCAAGCTGTGAGGCTCAGCGGTCTGGGATTCAATACCCAAAGTTATGGATCAACAATTTGTAGGGATTCGTTCCCGAAGCTGTTGATCAGTGGATCTAAGCTATGTATCAGCAGGAAGCCTCACTCTAGTTTGAGTGAGGGGTGGACGTAGGTCTCAAGGTTGAGACTGAACCACCTTAAAACTTCTGTCTCTGCAGTGTGATTGCTTATCTCTTTACTGCTTCGTTTAGATGTATACCTATGACCATTCTCAACAGGCATATGATACTTATTGTCTTTTCATTCGTATGATATGTTTGTGCCTTCAACCAAGGAGTATATCGAAAGGCGTGGCTGGAAAGATAGGTTAGGCCTATCCGGAATGTCACCTCTTGCGTGAGGAGATCCTAGATCGAACCTCCCCTCGTATAATACTTGGTTGTGGGTTGTTTACTACATTCGTGTGATGCTGGCTTTATGTGAGAAGTTCATATGGTAAAGGGAGTGTTATTATTCCCATTTGTTCTCATTGAGGGTAGTAATAGTTTAATTCCGCAAAAGTTTCATCGGGGATCCATTCACCCTCCCCCTCTAGATCTCAGCCATGCGCATATCTGTTAGCACCACTGCCCTAACACTTTCTATTTCTCTTTCTCTTTGGCTCACAAGGTAGCTCTCTCATTCTTCTTAGATGGGCTCTGTTTCTCTCCGAAGGCAGCAGCTTCTTCTTCAAGAACTTGGAGCGTTTATATACAACAGAGCCTCCGGAGCTCTTCCGGATAACCTAATTAATCTTCTGATTTTCCATTGGTCCACTTGGCAGAGGGGAATATTCTGTCCTTGGAAGCGTCTGGAAGCGAGCCTGCCATCGTAAGATCACGTGCCAATCATTGGAGTTGAAGGCACGAAGGCAGCCCAAGTGATCCTCACGTGTTTGGTCTTGTTCTGAACTGGCGACCTATTTGTCACCCTTAATAGGTTATTTTTCACCCTTACACGCCTATTTGTCAGTGTTAAGGACCTATTTTTCACCCTTATTCCATCGCTAAAGTCCTTCTTCAGCCTTTAGAAGTTTCATGCTAATGGAGTTGACTCCAAAGTGTCATGGAGTCGGCTCTTCTTCTTTGCTCTTCAACACCTTCAGCCTTGTTGTCCATTTTTCAGCCTTAGCATCTATTTTTCACCCTTATCGCTTAGAGTTTGTATATTTTGATTCCTGATATGCTTACCATTTTTGTGCAATTTGTTTTGCAGCTATGGTGAGATTCGATCGGGATGAGTGGGTTCTGAGGCACGTGGCCCCCGAGGAGGACCACTGGGTGAGGAGGACTAGGCCGCCCTTACCTCCTCTGGGCTCGCCTTTTGTCACTGTGGCCAGTGTGGACCAGCTCGACCTGGGACGTTCATTGGTAGCTGAGGACCCCGTTGGAGAGGGGGTGGGTGGAGCAGGGATCGTGGAGCTGGCCCGTATTTCTGAGGCAGGCTAGATTTACACCTATGATCGTGCTTGAGGCTACCCAGTAGAGTTTCCACTAGACCACCATTTGTTCGAGTTTATTAGGAGCTTTGTCCCGCCTAGCATGGAGGACAGGGATTCTCGTGTTGCTGGAGAGCGCCACCGGCTGGAGTGGGCCATTCTGGTGGGTAGGGATAGCCTACATGGGGTCGCCCTCTATGGCTTCCTGAGCTTTTCCATTGATTACTGGAGGCAACGTCAGTTTTCCAGTGTTGAGTGCCTAGGTTTTTTCAGTAGGGCGGACCAATTCGGGGTCCGTGTCAGAGCGCTGGGTCCCACTTCCTGGGACTTGCACGGCCATCACCGAGTGGAGACAAAGCGGACTCTGGGGTTGGTGTTGGAGCCGTCAGGGCTGCAATATGCTGGAGAAGGCTACGAGGACCACAGCCTCCTGGACGGGATTCTTCGACAAATGGTCATTAGTTGGTACAGATGTTGGGCGGTGATCCCTTCACACAGGTACCATCAGGGGGCGACTGAGTGGCTGATGGGGATCATGCACCATTATAGAATACTCCTGGACTGGGCCGAGATCAGATATGCAGTGACCACGGCGTCGTATGGGTACCACTGCTACACGGGGTTGATACTTGCACCGGTGGAGCGCTTCAACTATTGGTGGAACATGGTGGCGACAGTAGAGGGAGAGACTTCACTGGATCTGTGGTCACTCTTCCAGATTTCTGGTTTGCCGATCAGTGGCAAAGGTATGAGGAGGTAGCGCTGGATGACCTCCACCGCAGCCACACCGACGGACAGGGATGATACCGAGCTCCCCACAGCTACTGGTATCTACTGAAGACCTAGAGAGACTTGGCTTTGGCTAGGAGAGAGAGAGCCGCACAGACTCCCAGGGTTCCACTGAAGGTGTGGGTCCGTCACTTCTACAACGGGCCCTTCTGCTTTTATCAGGAGTTTGCGAGAGACCAGAGTCCTTGGGAGGAGTACACGGAGGTGGAGTTACGATTCAGGACCTACTCCCGGTACATTTATGCGCCACGAGAGGGGTGGAACCCCCATGCATTGCCGGACGTGATGCACTTGGTGGCGTACTTAGCTTACTGGCTGGTGACGTTCATGGTCTCGCATGGGGAGGACAGTCTGCTGAGAGTTGAGTTGTTGTGGCCCACGTGCTTACTGGTAGAGGGGTGAAGGTTGGCGTTAGCTCCTGCGGCGCTGGCTAACATCTACCAGGGGCTGGGCGTTTTGGTAGTGCATCTTGCGCCAAGCGAATGAATCTTGCTTCTGCCAACCCGCTACCTCAGTGTGTGGGCTGGTTTGCTATCTCCTGGACTGGTGACGCGGGGGATGGTGGCGAACCCGATGGCGCCCTTACTATTCAGCTTTACTAGCCAGCCGAACAGGGACGCAGTTGCATAGCTGGAGGGGGCTAGGAGGGCCCTATCTTACCTGCCCGGTAGGGGTGAGGACGGGCTTCCATTTCATAGCGCTACGAGGGACTCCCGTCTGATTCTGGTGCCTTCGAGTGGTGGGGTGGCCTGCGCCCTTCCTTACTAGCTAGAGCCGGATGTAGCACTATACATAGAGTGGGTGATCAGCACCTGACCGGTAGTGATAGCACTACATCGGTCCGCCACGAGCTTTCTAGAGCCATACTACCCGCACCAATTTGCCCAAAACTTTGGGTATGATCAGGGGATCCCTCTGAACCAGGAGTTTCCCTTGGCAAGCCAGTTGTATAAAGGCTCTAGACAGTCACTTGTTAGCAGCCGTCTAGTGGGACTTCTACTGCCATGGGGAGCCAGAGTGACTGCCGACGTCAGGGTTGGACTGCCGCGGGAGATTTGATCTCTACTATGCCAAGTGGTGCTTTGAGCACAGCCACCTGTACCGCCAGAAGGATTCAGCGATCTGGAAGGCTGAGGAGAGTCGACTTCTGTGGGAGGACCTGCCTCCTATTTTACTGGACGATGAGTATTTGAGGACTTGCTTCTCTTGGATCCGTCGGGAGGTGGAGCGACTGGCACAGCAGTGGCCCCAGAGCAATCGGGCTTCTTCGTCAGCAGGTCATGGTTGCAGTGGGGCCCTCAAGCCCCTGAGGCCTGTGCAGGTGATGCCTGCGGGAGCTAGAGTTAGGGCATCTCGATTGAGGATGCCGAAGACTTGGTGGACCTAGTTCCAAGCTGACTACGGCTTTGGAAAGATGGGTTCCTTGGATCGGGTGCTCCCAGAGAGGAGCTTTGTTGATACTACAGTCGATGACTGGAGACGCCATATCGCCCACGTGATTGGGTCAGCTGGACCGGTGGAGTTTGTCTCTCACATCGAGTGTGCCTACACACTGAGAGACGTCATGGAGGCAGTTGCAAAGGCTACCTGAGTGTTGGGGTTGAAGCCAGAGCTGCTGGTTCCTTTGCCGTTGACCCCCTTTGTGGCCTCAGCTGAGACACTTGCTTTCTCATTCTTGTTATCTTTTAATGTATATGACTAATATGTTGTGTGTTGCTCTTTTACAGGCTTTGCGGTAGAGGAGGATCATCCCTCTATGGAGGCATCTTCCGGGAGTGGAGACGAAGGTCTTCAGCCCAGGCGAAAGCAACCTCGAGTAGACACTGGAGCGGCAAGGGTTGGTGAGTCCTCTCAAGGACTCAGGACTGACGAGCATATAGAGGCAGAACTAGCTTTGAGTAAGTGCCATGTTCACCTTCTAACTCTTGCTTGTTTAGCCATCATGGTTGACTAACCTGGCATTGCTTGACTGGTTTTTTTGTAGCTCCGGTGGAGACTGGGGTGGAGGTGGCTTTCTTACCGCCCCAGGAGGTCGATCCTTTACCTGATGACGAAGTCGAGTGTGAGATTGATGCGGAGGCATTTCTCCGTGTGATAGATGAGACTAGCCCCAATGTTGAGACGTTCCCTGACTTCGAGGTAGGGACTTTTGGGACTGGGCATTTTCTGCTTATGGCCATGCTTGCTTCTGGAGACTGACATGGCCACACAATTTTATGCAGAGATGGCAGGGACGCGGGGGACCACGGCCCCTCCTGAGGCGCAAGGTGGAGTGCCCCTCCTAGTCGAGGGGCACGAGTCAACAGTGGCCGAAGACGGCTCAGGTAAGTGTCGAATTGCTGTAAAGAGGGTTGCCCTCTATTTGTTAGTCATTTGACAGGTTGGGGGTTGTTGACTGTGTTTATGATTTTATTTGCTAGGTGAGGACCCGACTGCTACCCTGGCGATGATCTAGGAGCTAATTAGCACTGGCCCATCAGTGGCTCTCCCCTCTTTCGAGGGCGAGATAGGAGCAGTAGGTAGCCTGATCGCGTCTACTGCCAGGGACATGTCTGGATCGTACCATAGCTGTTGGCAGGGATACCCCTCCCTCCTTTGCCAGCCGTGGTCTCTACTTGCACGGTGGGGCTGGTGGGATCTTCTACTGTCACGCCTCAAGCGCGGAAGGAACCCAGGGAGTGCGTAGCGAGTTTATATCGATCATGTTAATCAGAGCAAGAGGTAATTCGACACATTAGACAAAGTGCATAATAGACAAGAAATAACCACATCCATTTATTCATTAATAATGAGAATTACATAACCTTCCATACCAAGTAAAAGATATTCAACTCACTAGACTCAATAAAAGGAAAATACAATGATAGACTCAAGAAAATGTAAAAGACACGTCTAGATAAATGATCTTGACACTCGGAATGGCTCTATGCTCTTCACTCATTCTCTTCCCCATCTGAATGATCCTCGTCATCAGAGTTACCTGAAAAATAGGAGAAAACACTTGATGAGCGAATGCTCAGTAGGAATTATATCTCTATTCTAGACATTGCTTTAAGTAATTAATCAATTTGATAATGTGGCATACTAATGTATGCAAGAATGAAAGAATATATCAAGTCATGGAATATCAAGAGACAACTAGCATGTACTCATCCCCCCGATCCGGCCCTCCCTCACTGACTTTAGTGCCCTCAAGTTACTAGACCACTCCCGCAACGCGCTCATAGGTGCAATACTTGCCGCCCTCACCTCCGGGCTCGTGAGCCTATGGAGTCTTGATCTCATTTTCAACTGGCTCTCCAGTGAGGGTTGTCGGTGCTCCCGCCCAACTTTGTGTCATTGGCCCTACGTGGCAAAATGTTGTCAGGGCTCCTCTCCCGATCTGCCTTTTCTAGCCTTTGTCAGCTAAAGGTGATGTAGTTGGCCTTGAACAATATGATAGGGAGACTGGAGGGTTTTTCTAGATGCCAATGTTGCAACAGGCCAACCTAGAGAACAACAGCCTGTGAAAATGAAACCCTAGCCCACGTGGGAAAAGGGGATGAGGGTGAGTGCCCTGGGAAGAGAGGGGGGCAGTGTCTTTGATGTCACACTCCACCACGACAAAGTCCCTCACCGCTTGAGCGATTGTTGGTCATCTTTTAACGACAGTTCGTAGTAGGCATTGAAGTTGTCCATGCCCAACACACTATCATCGTGCTCCCTTAAGGTTGTCGAGCAACACACATCCATGAATCTGGCAAAGTCGATGATCATCACATACATGTCGCTCAGGTGCCACAAGATGACATAGGATCAACGTAGTGGAGATCGAGGTCAACTCCACCTCCTGTGAGGAATAATTTGATCATTTATCTTTTGTTGACCCACTTGGGGTTAACCATCGTAAGACGTTGTTGACATTAAGGGCACAATACGTTTGTGGTAAAGATTTGAGGAGTATTGAGATAAGTTTCATAAAATATAGATATGAATATAATATTTAAAGATTTGAAGTCACTATTACTGGTTTGTCTACGTTTACCCAAACTTATTAAAGCCCTAGTCAAGGTGGCCTATTTCACTGACCTAGAGTTAATAAGTCTTTCCAGTGAACGACCATTCCGTTATGAAACCCGATTCTATCGGACTGACCTCTAGTTGCTCACAAAGGCCGTCAGATCTCCATCAGACGACCTACATTCCATCATAAAAACTCCAACACAAAATGAGGCTCGGCTAAAGTGCTTGCCGCCGTAGGGCGTAGCAAAACCCAAGGCGCCAGTAACTGAATTAAAATCGTGACACAGAGCCACCGTGTACACAGCTATTTCCAACCTGGCATCGCCAACTCACTACACGACAAAGCTCTTTCCTCACGTGTCCCCCACCCCAACGCCTTATAAGCTCAAGCTCCCCTCTCTCCCCACTTCGTCTGCGCTCGCTCTCTCTCTCTCTCTCTCTCGGTGATCATCTCCATCGCCATTGTGGTGAGCTGGTGGCCACAGACGAAGATGGGCATGCGCAACTCGTCCGAGTCGACCTCGGTGTCCGCGACTACGAAGGTGATAACGGCGGACGGCGAACTCCGGGAGTTCGCCGGGCCCGTCACGGCCGCCCAGGTCCTCCGGAAGGACGCCTCATTCTTCGTCTGCGACGCCGACGACATGGACTTCGACGACTACGTGGCCGCTGTCTCTCCGGGCGAGGAGCTCCGGCAGGGAGGGCTCTACTTCGTCCTTCCCCGGTCCAAGCTGAAGCGGCGCCTGTTGCCCCAGGAGATGGGGGCGCTCGCCGTCAAGGCCAGCGCCGCCCTCGCGAAGGGCGGCACCGGGGCCGCATTCGCAGGTGGAGTGGGAGGGGAGGGGGCGGGCGGGCGGCGGGTGGTGCCGGTGGGTGGGTTCTCGGTTAGATCTGACCCCTTTTCGCCATAAAATCCATTGCACTCTAAAAACCACCTCAGAAAAGGGGTCAGATCTTGTCCCTCTATGCGTGTCCCTCTATGCATGGCAAAAAGAATAGGAATAAACCAGTAGGAGGATCCAACTGGTTGGATGGGAATCCGTTGCGCACCAAGCAGCCTGGGCAAGGACCCTCAGTCACTGGGAATGTTCAGTAGGTTTATTCCTATTCTTTTTGCCATTTGCACCGGATGAGGAATCACCGTGACACCGTATGGGCGAACGGCAATGGCACCGTATCGCTGCCCACAAGGGGCCACCGTATCCGGAACTTGGTGGTGTCGCCGTATCAGGAAGACGTTGAGAGGGAGCAAGCCCACTGTTTCAAGGTTGTGGGGGGCGCACCAGATCACTAAGCCAATAGGCCTCACCATGCCAAGCGCCAATGGGAGGTCGCCATATGAGTGCCCTAGAGGGGCCCGGCATATCAAGGCTCCAAATGGGGGCCACCATATCAGGCCCAGTAGGAGCTCGCTGTATCAGGAGAAGAGCTGGACGTGCCGTATCAACGGTCAGGCGAGCGTGCCATATCACATGCCGGGGGGCCTCACCATATCACATGCCAAGGGCGTGCCGTATCACTGGCCAGGGGGTGGCCTCATTGTTTCAAGTGGTAGGAAGGCCACTGCATCAAGCCTCCTTCAGGTCTATGACCCATGATTTAATTTGCCTATCTCAGGGAGAGTACGGTACAATTTTGTTTGTAGAGTCTACATTTTGTCAATTTTCTTTAGGGGCTCAGGAATCTCGAGTCTCTCGGGTGTATTCTTCACTGCCGAGGACTCGAAATCAAACCCACAACAGCATGTAAATTTGGGACGTCTTACTTCCCATTGTTTTTTAATGCGCTCGTGCAAGTATGAGTCATTACTGGGCGGTAGGATTCTTCAGAGTCTGGATGTCCCGTCTCTCCGCACTCTTCTTTTTAGTTTGCACCTCGATGCGAAATTGGGAAGTGTATAGATGTGAAATTTTACGCATCTATAGACCTCTGGTTGTATGAATTGCTGGGAGCGATTCACCTGTTAGGTGAAGAGGAAGGGAGGTTGAAGCTCCAGGTTTCCTCCTGGGTTGTAGGAGATGCAAGGAATCTATTCCTTGGGGGCAAGCTGTAAATAACCATTGTCGCAGACTAAGTCTGCTGTGGATGTTGTCACGCCCTGAGATATGCAGTAGAAATAATCAAGAATGTGAACAGCCGGCAAGGTAAGCCTCTTGCAATCAAGAACTATCAGAGCGCAAGAACAATCACACTAGAGTAATTGCACAATAATTTAATCAACCTTCACTTACATTAATAATCAAAATCTAAGTATATAAGACATTGATTCCCCAGAGCCATGAAGGCGAGGAAAAGAAAGCAGGGCTAATGAGGCTAGTTTTTGCTAGTATCATCGCATGCCAGGCCATTCCATAGAACATTGCTACGTCTTCAAGGATAAGGTTGAAAGCTTAATACAATCAAGGGTTATCCAAATTAAGAACCACTTGGTGAATCCCCCACAACCCCATCACTGGGATCGGCCGAGGACCTCGGCGAAACAAATATTTGCTTTAGCTACCGCTGCACTATCAATGTTTGTGGCAAAAGAACAACTCCTGGGACAACTTCCCGTCGCCAGAAGAGATGCACGTGGCCTTGCCCACAACCGACAAGTGGACGTTAAGGTCCACTACTCTGTCAACTCAAGTCACCTGGAATGAATACGAGGGACTTCACCTCCAGAGAATCGAGATGAATCCATAACTAACCGGTAGTGTGACCAAGCCTGACCAATGATCCGGTATCGACTCTGTCGTGCCGCTACCCCACACCCATCATCCGACCAAGGATGACGGTCTACCCGGTGGCTCGCCACCTGAATGAAGACTCTCCTGAGGAGGAAGAACGCCATCGACTCTTCATAACAAGGCACCGAAGGCTCTGTCCGTGGAAGACCCTGATCACCCGACACGGGTTCGGCTTCTCGCTCTGTTGGGTCCGTCAGCGACCAAGTCAACGCCCAATCAAGGCGGAATCACCTTGGGTGCTATGTCACCCTACAAGGGAGCTTTGAGCACAAGCAAGGCCGAGCTGGAAGCACAAATCATAGTGCTAAAGGACGTGTCAGTGAAAAACCCGCATGCTCGAGCCAAATACACATGGAGTTTTGACTAAGGTCGTGCGTCCTGCCGAGAGCTACGTCAACGCCCCGTCAAGTTTTTTTAAGAACCGCGGCAAAAAGAATCATCAGCGGTGACCTTCGGAATCATCCCCGGACTCATCGGCTAGCCCTCGATGACCAAACGGAGCTAATACGGCACCCCGTTCACCAGCGCGCCCCTTAAAACGGCGTCGTCTTCACCGGCGCGCAAAAGACCTAGGCCAGAGGCTGTTCCCGGCGCCACCCTTCCCGGCGCACCCCTCCATGGCGCTGGGAAGCTTGGGCCTATACAAGGCTTTGTTTGCTCAAGAGAAAAAGAGAGAGAGAACGGAAGAAAGAAAAAGAGAATTAGAGGGCGCAAAGAATTAGGGAATTAGAGAGAACCCAGAGAGCGAGCCAGAGAAAAGAATCGAGGGGCCAATCAGAAGAGAGTCTGAGGGTTTCTTCCTGAGCAAGTTCTTCCCCCGAGAGCGTCTCCACTGCCGCCGTCTCCCTCTGCTACGTACCAGTTCTCTAGCGCCGGAGAAGAAGGGTTCTCCCTTGTTTTCGTAGGTGGGTAACCACTGTGTTCCCCGCCAATTCTCTCCCTGCTTTGATGTAAATAAGAGAGGGAGTGAGAGGTGATGATAAGAGCCGAATTCCCCCCTTCTTCTCATCTTATTTTCCTTCTCTACAACCCTTTTTTCTGTTTAATAATGTAAACAGTGTCTGAGCATCAGTGCCGGCACTGCAGTTTGGATCTGTGCCTCCACTTCTCCTATTCGGGATGATTGAAATGCATGAGCTTGGTTGAATGAGTTAATATTGTTCTGCATCACTTCTTCTACTTCTTATACTTTCTCTGTGTGTCATTCTTATGGCCACTGAACCAGCGCCGTTTGACAACGTCGGCGCCGGGATGAATAGTATATTATCTCCTTCTTACTCTTTGCGCATTCAACAATTTGGCAGAGCGAAGGTCTTCCTGATTCATTTCCCCGGCGCCGCATATGCCCTTGGATCCCTTGGGCTACAGTGATCTATCTCCCCTCCCCGGGGGTTTTCCTCTTCCAACTAGATGTCAAAGGATTTTACCGTCGGAGGCATGCTTACATGCGTATTGTAGCGTCCTGGATCTTTGGCGGATCATTGTCAGGTCCTGCCGGATCTCTATTAGTTTTTGGATCCTTTAAGGAGAGTTTCAGACTGCTTTTGTAGCTTTTGAGTTGAGAATACTTCGTCTCATTTATCTTTCAGTTTCTCGACTCGTGGTCGCTGCAGTGACATTGTACTCTTCGATCCCAAGGATGACTTTTCGGTACTA
The DNA here is from genome assembly GCA_024336825.1 of Amorphophallus titanum. NCBI lineage: Eukaryota > Viridiplantae > Streptophyta > Magnoliopsida > Alismatales > Araceae > Amorphophallus > Amorphophallus titanum. The sequence continues at coordinate 17,147,532 of JANBPO010002596.1, forward strand.
ATAACGGAAGTCATGATTAATACCATAACCAGCCACGAGGCTCTATCATCCATGGACGGGTCCTCTAGATATAACCAAATATGGATTACGGAGCATGACCGAGTCCATACTGCCTTCCGGACCCCCAATGGTATCTATCACTACAAGAGGATGTCGTTCAGGTTGAAGAACGTCAGCGCAACTTACCAGCGGGCGATGACCAGAATATTTGATGAACTGCTCTACCATAAGGTCGAGTGCTACATAGATGACGTGGTGATCAAGACCAGAAGGAAAGAAGACCATCTGCAAGACCTCCGAGTTGTATTTCAGAGGCTCAGGCAGAATGAATTAAAGATGAACCCTATGAAGTGTGCGTTCGGAGTGTCGAGTGGAAAATTCTTGGGCTTTATTGTTAGATATTGGGGAATTGAAATAGACCCCACAAAGATCAAAGTAATACAGGAGCTACCTTCGCCAAGGAACCTCTCTGAGCTGAGATCTCTACAATGCCGTCTGGCCAATATCCGACGGTTCATATCCAACTTGTCAGGGCGGTGTCACCCCTTTCATAAGTTGATGATGAAGGATGTCCCCTTTTATTGGGATGAGGAATGTCAAATGTCCTTTGATAAGCTGAAGGACTACCTAAAAACCCCTCTAGTGCTGGGGGCACCAGTGAAAGGACGGCCGTTGATTCTATATATAGCAGCCACACACTACTCCCTGGGGGCAATGCTCGCCCAGAATAATGAAGAAGGAAAGGAACAAGCCCTCTACTACCTTAGTCAAAGACTGGTCAGAACTGAGGAGAAGTACACTTTCATTGAGAAAGTCTGCTTGACGCTGGTCTTCGCAGGTCAAGAAGCTCCGACACTATATGCTATCGCATGAAATAAAGTTGATTTCCAAAGCGGATCCGCTTAAATATATTCGATCATAACCAGCACTCAAGGGACATTTAGGCAAATGGGCGGTGATTCTCATGTTGTTTGATATCTCCTATGTGCCGCAGAAAGCTGCCAAAGGCTAGGCTATCGCAAACTTCTTTGTTGCACACCCAGTGCCATAAGACTGTCCACTAGAGACAGAACTCCCTGAAGATGAGACCCTAGAAGTCGACCAGGTGCAGCCCGCCTTATTGCAATTGTAATTTGATGGAGCATCTAGAATTAACACCCCAGTAGCTGGAACAGCCAGAGTCAGGGCCGGGGTAGACATATTGATGAAATCTCCCGAGGGGGAGGTCATCTACACCTGCTGCTCGATAAACAAACCCTACACAAACAACAAGGTAGAATATGAAGCGCTGATTATTGGGTTACAAATTACCTTATCTATGGGGATTCGGATGCTTGAGGCATTCGGGGACTCCCTACTGGTTATAAAATAGTTGGAAGGAGAGTTTGAGGTGCGGAAGTAGGAACTCCTCCCTTATCATCAACTGGCGCTCCACCTGATTGCAAAATTCTACTTCATCAGAGTCAAGCACATTAACCAAGGATAGAATGCTCAGGCAGATGTCCTCGTAAAGTTGGCCAGTTCTCTGGCAATCCCACCAGACATGATCCTGAATATAATAGCAATTAATCGACGCCAGGTCCCCAGTGTGATAGAGGTTCTAGCTAATGAAGAAGATAATGAAGCGGCAATTGTGGAGGAAATCCAATAGCCCGATTGGCGGGAGCATCTCCTATGTTGGTTTCAACACCAACAGCTCCCAAAAGAAAGGGATAAAAACCATGTCGCCCTGAAGGGCTTTTATAGATTCATCTAACTTCACAGCAAAGCAAAAATGGATATAGGGTGCAAGATAAAAAAAGGAATCACATAGCTGCAAACAGAAGGGAAGACACAGTAGAGGGAGGAGTGAGAAATTGTTAGCCCCTTGGGGATTTATTACGATGGAAACCCACCTACAAACAAGACATGGGATCGAGGGGAGCTCCCGACTAAGCACCACGTCGGTAGAACAGGGAAAGGAATAGAGCTCCAAGACCAGTTGGCTCTCTCTCACCTTTCTCACGAACTTCCTCCACTCTCTTCTGATCTCTCTTTTCTCTCTAATCTCTAATGCTCTACAATCCTCTTCTCCTCAGCGGCGCTCGAAATGGGCCAATTTATGGGCGAATAGGGGTGCCAGTGAATCGACGAGAGGGAAGGCCTGGTGCGTCAGTTCACCAGCCCGCCTCCTGTTCACTTCACCGATACAAGGCAGTGAAAGGGGCATGCCGACTCAACTTCTTACACCAGTTCACTGGGTAAGAAAAGGGTGGTTGATCCATGCTGCTTGCGCCAGTTCACTTGGATGAAAGAAGGGTGGTCAGCATATGTTGACCCATGAAAGGGTGCATTTTGATAAATCTTGGTATTTTCATTGCCCCGTTAGCTTTGGATTGATGTAGATGAATGCTCGACGTTCGATACTAGTCTGAGCTTAACGAAGCATCTCTAGAGTAATGAACTCGAGGTCCTCGAGATTCAACTTGCAATTCCAAGTGATTCTGACACCTATTTTATGCCAACATACCGAGGAAAGATAATTTTTGCAGCCTCAATCAGTTCCTCTACTTGATTAGATACTGAATCAGATTCAGTTTCCTCCTCAGGAAACTGATGTGCTTCCTCCTCTGTAGCAATCCGGCACCACTTATCTAGATCCTTGGACATCTTCTCTTTACCCTTAGCTGATTCCTCTGCGAGCATGCCTGAAGTAGTGCCCTTGTCATGCACACGCTTTGATCTAACCTCCTTGTGAGGTATTTCGACACATTTCTCTTATTGCATGGCCACTGGGTGCTGCTCCTCTGGAACCTTTCATTTCCCTTTGCTCTTGGTGGCCGGAGAAGACATGGGTGACAAGGGAGTGAGAAACGCACACTAACAGCACGGAGTTGAAGGTGGAGAACAGGGATGAAGTAAAGTAGGATCACACAAGTGGGAAGATACACGGGTGACTCAACTGCATCGATGCGAAGGGTTTTAGAGAAGGAAGAAACGTCGACCTGGATGCGTTGTGTTTCAACGGAAAGGTAGACGTTTATAATAGGGTAGAGTAAGGAAAAAAACTACTAACTTTACCAATTTTAGAGTGAATTACCAAACTGTCCTTCTCTTTGAGATAAATTACCCTTCCTCATAGTTATGCAGTATGCGGCTTATAAAAGTTAAATCTTGATGCATTAATGTTCAAAAATCAAACCTTTTATGCAGAAACAATGGAGATAAAACAATCTAATCAATGTACTATGTCCAGTTCGAAAAATCATCAATCTTACTTGTTATTTTCATTAGACAAAAATGGTATAAAAATCTGATTTATATTGAAAGTAAACAATTTTAAGTTTCTGAAAGTAACACAGAGTCAACCATATTTTTCTTTTTCTTTTTGTTTACTTATTTGAGCATTCAAGTATGACTACACCTTTTTTCAAGGAGACACTTTGATTAGACGCCCGAATCCCTAGCAGGTGTCTGGCCGCCCTGGGTTCTGGGTGGCCAACACTTTGTCCTGCTTGGGGGGTGGGCGGCCAACACCTTGGCCACCTAGAGATCAAAGAAAAATATGTATATAGAACCTCAAAAAATTCACGAAGGGACAGGGTGGAGCCTACCCTAAACAAGGATAAGGTCCCACACACTCAATCAACCAAGAAAAAGAGTCACTTTTGTGATGGCTAGACATGGTCCGTAGGATGTCTCAAATTAGGCGTCTACAGTAGGTCTGTCAGAGGCCGCAGTTCAAGGCTCTTCCAAGCCTAAATGGGTAGAAGAAATGAAGTTATCTAGTGTCCGAGCTGGAAGCCGAATAATGAAGCTATTTAAAAAGCTTTCGGTAAGGTTCACTATCTGGAAGATTCTCTCCCTGAGCGAAGAGACCTAGCAGGCAATCATCACTGCTCTGCAGACGCCTGTCCAATATGAAACTTGCCTGGTCGAAACACTACCGGAGGCCAATGTGACCTTCACTCAGGAGGACATGTCACTCCCTACTACCAGCCATAACAGACCGCTGTACATGAAGGGACAATTAAATGGCCGGGAGCTGAACAGAATTCTGGTAGATCCCGGAGCAGCCGTCAACATCCTGCCATGCAGAATATATCAGAGGTACTATTTTAACGTGCGCCTCGATAAAGTCAGAGATATGCGTATCACCGGCTTCAATCAAAAGTTTGAAGTGCCGCTGGGAGTGGCAGAATTCATGCTCACCATGGCAGATTTTACTACAAGGGTGCAGTTTCATGTCATCAACTCCAGCACCTCGTACATGGCATTGCTTGGCCACCCCTGGCTGCACGAAAACATGGTGGTACCCTCCACACTGCATCAGTGTATCAAATACAACCAAGAGGGGAAGGAGGAGAGGATATTTACTGATCTCCACCCATTTGAAATGTTCGAGTGTCATCTACTTGACTCTTCTCTATATGCGGAGCAGTCACATGAGACCTCCAAAGCTAAGACCCCCACCAGGGCATCAAGAAGTACCTCTGGCAATGACAGGTTCCCACCACCACCGCTAGGGTATGTCAATCCCAAGACGGTCTCACATATTGCAACCACAGGGGACATAGGCAGAGCAACACCTCCCGCCACCTACCCTGAAGTCAATGAAGCGAAGGTCGATCAGCATCACGGCCATATCAAAATCCCAGAAGGCCTTACCAGGCCAATATTTGGCCTTGATCGTATTGCTGTCGAGCCTTTCAAAACATGGGAGGTGGCACAGTCTGAAGGCCCCAGTAGCTTGTTCTACACAGCTGAAGAACACCCTGCACAGGAAGACATCGACTGTCATCTCCCTGAAGATATAGAGAACCCGTTGTCCCCATGCAGGGGCTGACGTTCACAACAAACCGGATGGCTAAGATGTTCCGAAAGTAGAGCATCCTCTCTGGCTAGCTTCGCAAGGAGAAAGAAGCATTCCAAAGGCTTTGGTATCCCGCCAGCCTGAAAAAAGAGTTGAGACGTGTTTCCGCACATCCAGGGTTGGGCTTCACTCTCGAAGAATATTATTACAGTGGGCGCTATGAACTGGACACCATCTCCGCTTTCCTCCCAATAGAAGACAGCTCACTAGGGGCAACTTTTGATGAATACTCGACAGAGGCTGAACATACCGAGCTGGCTCAATCAAGAGACTCGGACTTAGAAGCCATAAGTCCTTGCAGGTGCTGGGAGAAGGTCTACCCCGAAGAAACGTAGACAGGAGTGGATAGAGGAGTATACCACTCGAAGTTCTATGGAGGTTCTTTGCGGTCCCCATCCAAATTTCTTCTTTTTCCCTAGCCTGAGGCTTGCTTGGACGGTCACTTTTTGTCTCCTTCTTGCCCCTAGCTTGCAGGACTTGGCAAGCATTGAGCACTTCTTTACACTCTGCATGATGCAGAGCCAGCGTCACCAGATCGGAAAGGGAGGAGGGAGGGTGAAGCACCAACTCTTGCTGGAGGTTCTCATCTCGGGTGCCTCTCGTCAGTGTGGTGATGGCTGAGGCGACGTCCAGGTGGGGGATGTACATGGCTTTCGACTTAAATCGGTTGATAGAAGCCCATAACTTTTCCCCTTGTGCCTTCTTTAGCGCCAATAGTCCTGCGATCGACCTTGGAGGTCTGCTATCGACGAAGCTCTCCTTGAATAGTCTCCTGAACTATCTGAAGTTGTGGATGCTGCCAGGGGCGAGTGCTCAGAACTAGGCTTGGGCTCCCTAGACCAGGGTGGTCACGAACGTGTGGCACTTGATAGCATTAGATGCTACGTGTAACGTCATCAGAGCGTCAAAACTAATAAAATGTTTGGCTGGGTGACCCTGGCCGTCGTAGGACATGAAGGTTGGGAGTGAGACTCTCGGGGAGACTTTGGCCTTCAAGATTTGATCAGAGAATGGGGATTGCTCCTCATATTCCAGAGTTGAGTCCTTTTGCGGAGGGCGCGGTCTTGTTTGGTGAAATGTAGTTCGAAGTCTCACAGGCGAAGGGACAATTCTGGCTGACATGGAGTCGGCAGACTATTATTACGTCTCTGACAGTTGCCCCGCTACTCCTCAATGGGAGTGTCTACTTCTGAGAGTTGCTGGGATAGCCCTGGTTTCTTCCCTCTCGGACTGGAGGAGGTATCCTGCTCTGGAGACGAGGGTTGTGAGGGCCTGCTTGGCTCATTACAAATGAGTCGCCTTCCTTGGAGGGTGAAGCGGCCTCCAGCCATTTGCCGAGAAGCTTCCGCGCGGGGGGACTCACCCGAGGTAGCCGCTACCTCTCATCCCGGGCCAATTGGGTCCTCATCATATTGACAAGGATATCCAATTTGGCATTGAGGATTTGGAGAGCATCATGGGCCTTAAGGGTGGGTTGTCCCCCCGCGGCCAACGGAGGTAAGGCATTAGCTTGTTGGTTGAAGAGGGGGCCCGTGGAGGAGTGGGTGGGAGCATGCTCCCCCTCCATGGTCGTCGGTGCCTTTCATTTATCGTCGACATTTCTCCTACCGGAACTTCTTTGTACCATGTTGGCTCTTCAAACGTTTCTCACAGATGGCTCCAGATGAAGAGTGGTGATCTCGCATTGGGTCTTGAGCCTCATGATCCTATTGTCGTCACCACGAATGAGAGATCTACAAGATAGAAAATTGATCAGAGGAGCCCAGGGTTGGAACCGTGGAGAAAATCCCCTAATGCTTAAGTTAGTAAACTGATAGAGCGTAGGTGGAAAGGGAGTTTGGTGACGGGATTGGTCTCCACCCACACCCATGAGATTGTTCTCCACCAGTGAGTGTGGTGTTGAGTGCTCAGGATCACCTTACCTTCTCGGAGGGCTTTCTCGGAGTTTATACAGTTGCTCACTCACTTGGCTGGAGATAGGATATGTGGAGGTACCAAGGGGGATTATGTCCCAGAGGCGGACTGTAACACCCTGATTAGATAATAAAATATAAAGTTAAAATTTGGGCCAGCACCCTGGTCACCCAGGTCCCTGTTGTGCCATGGTCTGGGTGGCCAATGAGGTGGCCGCCCAGCAAGCTATGTGGCAAAGAAGATGGCCACCCAGTGCACAGGGTGGTCCTGTTCTGGGCTACCAGTGATGTGGCCGCCCAAGCCTCTGGGCATCCAGGAGGTTGGCTGCCCAGTCCCTTCATGCCTCGGAGTGTCATGCTTCACCGTTTCTTTCCCTGAGGTGTCCGTATGCGACGTGGTTTCACGGAAGAGGTGTCCGCGTGATTCTCGATGATTTAGGATTTCTGTGTAATTATTGTGGGCCATCCCTGTGGGATTTATATGTTGTAGGGAGTGTTCTTCCCTGTGTGGGTTATCGTTAGCAAAGGTCCATTCCTGCGTGAGTTTAGTAGGCCGGTGTTCACTAATTCCCGTTACCAGCCTTACACGGTTTACTTGTACCAGGCTGTGCCACTTCGTGGTTTCAGGTGTGCATGAGTTGGACCTCCTTCTATCGTGTGCCAGGAGACCATGTGGCTGCGAAACTTTCTGGATTGATTGGCAATAACACCTCATTGGGCCGAGAGTGTGTTGTTGTACCTGGATAGCACATCGGCATTAACCTTTGCCAAGGACTCCAAATATCATGGGAAGACGAAGCACATTGACATTCGTTATCATTACATAAGGCATCCGCTGACAAGAGAGTTAGTGGTGCTCCGACAGCACTAGTCATATGGTATTCAATCCACTACATGAGCAGATTACCAGAAATAGCTTTGTTGCCCATTATCGGGCTATGGGTCTATGCGAATTGTAATGAGATACAATTCCTTTGACATCATCATTGAAAATTAGTTGCTCATTCTTCAATATGTATTTTGGATGGATGAATACTTTACACATCGTTGAAGTGTCACCAGTCTGGGATCGACCCTCTCACATGGGTGATCCACCTTGGTGCTATCGATAGCGAGAAATATGAGATATTTGATATTGCCCGCGTCTCGACCATGTACGAGCATAATATCACGTTCATCAATGATATGTCACCTTAGCTGAGTTAGGAGGAGATCTGGGTAAAGATCGACCGAGGATGTTGTAGCAATCCCATGGAGCCTATGAGAGTCGGATGTGGGATTCCCGAGATGGTGCTAAGTGGGAGGGTTGCCTCATGTGGTCATGATTTCTTCCATTGGACTTGGACCATAAGAATAACTTTATTTCTTAGTTGACACACTTCTCGATCAAGAATCCTGACTGATTTCTGCTCGTACGTCATATCCTTCTGAATCTCTAAATTATCGTAAATGATAACATGGTGATGATCATATACATGCTTCTTAAGCATAAAGACGTGAAATACGTCATGAACTCCTGCTAATTATGGAGACAACGCCAGGCGATAAGCCACATCACCGACCCTTTCAAGAATTTCAAACGGGCCAATGAATCTTGGGGTTAGCTTACCTTTAATGCCAAACCTTTGAATACCATGGCTCGGAGAAACCTTAAGATACACATGATCTCCTACCTGAAACTCCAAGTCGCGCCTTCGATTATCAGCATAAAATTTCTGCCTATCTTGTGCCACCTGCAATCTTTCTCAAATGAGTTTAATCTTTTATGTAGAGTCCCTAATAATGTCGGGGCCTAGAAATTATCTTTCTCCTATTTCATTCCAACATATTGGTGATCTACAGCTTTTCCCATATAGAGCTTCAAATGGTGCCATCTGTATGCTGGCCTGTTCCAAAAGCCATAAAAAAATCAAATCCATAAAAATCAAAAAAATAAAAAAATCAAATATTTTTCATCATGGCATGCATTGCATTCCCTCATTGCCTAAAAAGCTTTAAACGGTTGCATTAAGACCGCTCTGGTCAAGGAACTGTCATTTATAGACTGTTCATAAGCCCTCTGTAAAGTTCGGCCCTCGGTGATTTCACGATTTTTGGGAAGCCATCCTGCTAAACAAACAATCAAACCTTAACCGCTCATGTCATTGGAGACGGACCACCTTAGACCGTTCAGTTGCTTCTTTAAGCTCTAGCTGACCTAACTTCAGCGATCTTCCTGTAGGCCGCGCTGGCCATGGGGCAGCCAGTTTTTGACCATTCATCGCCCTGCTACACTAGTTTTATCCTTCTTGCATCTCTGCTCTCAATCAGTACGTCTCTCTCCTCTCTGCTCTCTTGGGTCTCTCTCCGTGCTAAGTCGGTACGCCTCTCTCCTCTCTACACTAAGTCGGTACGTCTCTCTCCTCTGTGTGCTAAGTTGGTACATCTCTCTCCTCTCCACACTAGGTCGGCACATCTCTCTCCTCACCACTCTCTCGTGTCTCCCTAGGGTCAGTTGTGAGTGGGTTAGCATTTGCATCCACACATTTGCACATTCACATTCATTCATAACAAAAGAAAATCAACTGAAAAACAAATCATGTCACTATCATATCATATCATATCATATCATATCCATGTACAAAGTCATGTCGGGGTACAAAGTCAAGCCGCTCCCTCTGGCTTGTCACTGTCTCCTCCTCCCTCCTGTCTCTTCGATGGTGGGGCCATTGCAGAGCTCGTGTCCTCCTCGCACCGTCGTCGGTGACGCTCCTCCTCCTCATTCCTCCGGCAGCCAGAGGAACCCATGAAGTAGCTGCGAAAGGAGTCGTGGGTGCCATGGGTGCTACTGCTCGGTGCCGCTCTGCTCCGCTCCCGACTCATCTCCTTGTAACCCCGCAACTCTCCACTCAGCTCTGACGCCTCTGTATGAGCACGCTCAGCCTCAGCTCAGACATGGACTAGCTCCTCTGCCCCCGTGCAGAGCCGCCCAAGCTCCACTCGTAGGAGTGCTGTCTTGACTACGTCTATCGGTCAGCTCCGTGCCAGCTCCTCCCGGAGGTGAGTCGTCTCCTCTCACGTCGCTACTCGGCTCTGCTCGAGCTCCTCTCATAGCGGGGTACTCTCACCCAAGGCAGCTGTCAGCCAGGTCATCTGCATGCATGCATCATGGTTAGTCAATTGCATTTAAATATAAGCATAATTAACAGGGAAAGCGTAGTGTACTCACTCTCTCGGAGAGCGTCGCCTCGGCTGCCTCGGCCTGAGCCACCATCCGAGCAAACTCTACATCCCGCTCGGCCCAGTCCGTGGGAGTCTGGGAAGTGGAAGGAGCGTCGGTCCCCTGTCATTGAGTCCCCTCGGCTCACTACATTTTAGAAACTCCAGGGTCAGTCACTTCATAAGCATAATCATAATCAAATGCATAATTAAGTTTAAGGGTTAAGGAAACTCACCAGAAGGGCCAACGCCTGTCGGGCCTCATCTTGCTCCCAGATGGTCGAGTGAAGGAGCCCCTGTAGCTCTGCAATCCTACCCTGTGGGTCGATCTGCATTTAGGAAGTCCAACAGTCAGTGCACAATCATATAGAAAGCATAAGCATAATTAAAGACTGCTAGGGTTAGAAGTTGTACCGGTCGGCAGGAACCCCAGAACACCTGGTCCTGATAGTGCTAGGCGTACACTATGTAGTACGCCTCCTCGCTCTCCGCTCGGGCAGACACGACCCGCCCGAGTGCTGACCAGTCTGTGATCTGCTCCACAGCTCGCGTCGTCCAGTCTAGAACCATCGCCAGGCCTCGAGGGTGTCACCCGATGTGCTCCCCTAACTTCTCGGGTGTCGGGAAGTCAACTGCTGGCTGGAGGACACCGATCATCCTCATCACCAGCCTGAAATGGAGTGGCTCCACTACATTCATATAGTGAAGACACACGTCATGCCCCAAGAAGGCGAGGGCCCCCACTACCCAGGACTATCCCTCGTGCCCCTTATGTGCATAGGGTGTCCACTGAACCTGTCAGAATAGAAGAGTCACATTAGCATCATAAGCATATAGATTGCATTTAATTAAAGAGTCTGAGCTTAGAGTCGTACCGAGGTGTTAGGTAGGGCATCCAGGTCATCCTGAATCCCTTGGACCTATCTCCGAAGGCCTCCAGTCTCTCGAGGTGCGGCCCACCTCCTGGCAATCGGTAGCAGCTCGAGGTAGGTCTCGTCCCCTCTCCCTAGCCCACGTAATCTCATGTAGGCCCACACCTGCATCACATTCCATCAAACATCAGCATGTAGGAAGCATATAGAAATTGCATGACTAGTCTACGGGTAGAGTCGTACCTGGAGTAGGGGTGAGAAGCCACCGAACATCGTCTACCGACTGGTGGAGCTCAAGGTGTCGAAGAGAAGGCGAGAATTGCTGCTCCCCATGTGTAGTCGCCGACGTGGTCTAGGTCCTCTAGCAGCGGTAGGAAGCGACAGCTAATGACGTCTGCCCTCGTCGCAAAAAGCCACCGTCTGAAGAATAGTGTCAAAAATTACCTCAGCACTCAATCTACCTCTGGCCCTAGCTCTGCTACTACTCTCGGTCTGGCTCGGTCTATGAGCCTCTGTATATGCTACTCGGGCAGCTCCCCTGTCGTGATCTCGGCACGCCTCAGCTCAAGACTGTCCAGGAGGGCCGCTCTGGTCAGCGTCATTGACTGCGGCTCCAGGTGCAGTAGCTCAAGTCCTAGTAGCTCCTGGGCTATCTCCCGATAGTCGGGGTAAGTCCTCCCACTGACCGGGGACCCATGCACACGTAGGCCAGTGATCCGAGCTACGTCCTCTAGCGTGGGGACCATGTGGCCCCATGGAAAGAGGAACGTACGACTCACTGGGTCCCAGCGGTCATGCAGAGCGTAGAGTAGCGGTGTGTCAAACCGGCTGACCTCTATGCTCAGGAACTCGGTGAACCCCATCGCTGCTAACCTCTCTCGCTGAAAGTCGGGCAGTGCGAGGTACACTGCCCGAACCTGCATTCAAGAGATCCCGGTCCTATGCTTTCCCTGCATACATTATAAAAATAATTGCATTGGTTATTTTGCTTTTTATTTTTTCATGCATTTCATTAATTGAATAATTTAATAAGCTAAACGGTCACTCATGGTCCATTTGTAGCCTTCAACGGTTGACCTCCAACTGTTTTCCATTAACTCCTCACAGAGGACCACGGTCACACAGGGACCGCTCTACCCAGTGGATGGCCCAATACGGACCATGTAGTTATCCCGTGCCCAAACATTTTACGGCCATTCCTTAGCCGTTCAGTGAGCACACGGTCCCCAGATGACCGTGTCATTCCCTTCTTAAGTCCCTCAATGTCTGTTCTTACACGGCTTTTCCTTAACCGTGTGATGGTCTGCAGTCTGATGAGGACCGCTCAGTTGTTAACCTTTAATATTCTGAACAGACTGATATGGCCCATCCTTGAGTCCCCATGGTTCACCTCAAACCGTGCAAGATCCCTCACTCCCATCGGTTCAACTACTCCTAGGCGGCTACCCATGGGCCGTGCTAGATATGAGCAGTTCTATGTGAATCGTAAAGTTTAGGGCGGCAGTTCTTGTTGAACCGTCCATCGACCGTCATCCCCGATGACGTGAGGTCTCTCCCCGCCGGCGGTGAGGGCCCTATGACCTCCCCAACCGGCCTCCTAGGGGTTGAATGCCCCTATTGTTCCCCTATAACTAGCATGCATACCCTAAAAATGAAAATGGGAAGGGTTTTGAGTGGCCTACCTCAGTCGAGCAAGGACCCTTCGCTGGTTCCATCGCCGACACCGCCTCCTCCTCCGGCGTCGGGATCTCTTCCTCCACCATTGAGGGTTCTTCGATGATGGGCACGGGCGCTTCCTCCAGCAGTGCTAACACCTCCTCCTCCTCAAGGATTGCTGGCAACGCGCCCACGGCCGTGGCCTCCTCCGCGATGGCTGCTGACGGCGGCGGGGGAACTCCTCCTCCAGCCATTCCTGGACGGCGTGCTTGCTGCTTCGAGCACATGAACGGGAGGGAGATAAGGGGGAGAGATTGAGAGAGTGAGATTGGAGGGAGCTTGAGACGGGGGGAAGAGATAGGAGTAGGGGACTATTTTCCTTATGCTCACCCGCGTACTCAAAAGCATCTTAAACTGAAAGCTGTTGTTGCTGCCCTGCAGCCCCCACCAAATTGTTCCTGACCTGGCCTCGACGCTTCCCGAAGAAGAAAGGTCCAAGTCCCTTAGAAATTTATGTTCCTTAGTATGGAATATGTGGTTCTTCTGCTCATTGGTCCACAAAAGCAGTAACCGAAGAGAAAGTCTTGACATTAACAATCACCCTCAGAGGTGATGATCGGTCCAGGAAAGCTAATCATGATAACGATGGAATCTGCGATGGAGGTTTCCTCGGCTCGTTTTAAAAATTTTGGCATCTTGTGAGAGCGAAAGAAACCCTAGTTTTCGAGGGAACATATGCCGACTTTTCCAGCTGCTGGGCTGAGAAGCCAGTGTTATAATCATATGTGCATGCACGTAACTCGCAAGAGAACAACCGCCACAAACCGGCGGAAGTGCTGATCGATCTCTTCTTCCCCGTGGTGGTGTGTTAAAAAATTGTCCGATAATGGCGTCCGGAACTGGTGTGTACGTACGTAATCTTTTCAATTATAATTAGCCCTTCCCTAGTTATCATCTCCCAGGTGATTAGGGTATAGGGTCGTCCTCTCAGACTTATGACAGGCAGCACCACGTCCAGATTTTACCGTATGCTTACCCGATCAAAATCCGCAATCGGTTGTCAGCTTGGAACCTGATCATGTTATGGATTCTGCCCGCCGCTCTAACCCGGCGATAAGTAGCAAACGAAACGGTAACAAAAACTGTGGGAAGCGTACGTGGTATGGGTTCTCTAGCTAGCTGCGCGAACCCATATACACGTCCCCTGTGGATAGAATGCATGCCAGCTGCAGTTGCCTCCCCCACGAAGAAGTCCAATCGATCGGCACCTACGATCTCTCCCGTTGGGAATGAACAAGCTGCATGCGTGATGGCCCATCGCTGTCACGCAGTGCCGGAGACGGACCGAACGTACTCCTCCCATGCATCCCATCCTCCGGCTATCAAAGCAAGGGCATGCAGCGCCCAACGGAGAGCATGAGAAATTCACGTGTGCAAAAAAAAATAAAATAACGCGCGCGTGTTATCTACAAGGCGGTGTGATCGAGATCCTGTGCAGTCGTCGATCGACGTGATATTAATGGCGTCGGTGAGGGTAATTAAGTTGTGTGCAACATGTTCGATATATCTCCATCTAACCAATAATGCAGCGATGGAGGGGGGTGTGTGTGTGTACCGAGGGGAGTGAGAGGACAGGGACGATAAAAATGGTGAAGGATATCTCATCATGCACGCTCTGTTCTGATAGCCGTGATAAAAGTTTCATGTTCAAGGCCGTACGGTTCTTACACGTGCGTGTGTATTTTGCAGCACACGTGCGCGCCTAGCTAGTGAGCCTCCATTACAATATGGCATCATATGTATATATGGTGTGGCTAGAGATATCGAGCTGACGACTACTGAACACACACGGATTGTGCTTACAGAAGAAGTAAGCATTCCACCCTCGCTAGAAATATTTTATTTGATTAGGAAATACGTAGGAGCACAGAGAGAGCTAGAACGAAATCTGGAAAAGAGATTGATCACAAGCAAGTCACACTACACAGCATTCAAACTCCACCATGGAAACTCATTACATGACCTTGTCGACGGCGCAGATAGGTTTGCAAGCAGACGGATTAACAGAACTCACCAAAAGCAAATAGCACACGGGATCGAGAGCAATCCATATATATATGTGATACTTGGGTAGTCTCCACACCATCCTTTTAACCCTTCCGAGTCTTTGGGCTTGTGGGTTACGGCACGAGTCTCGGGTTATCGGGCCTTCCCGGTAATCGGATCCTCAGGTTGTTACAGCTGGTATCAGAGCACGGTTGTGAGATTATTCGAGAATCATAAGTAATTGTGGTGGTCCACTAGTCCACAACAATAATATACAGTTGACGCTGGCATCGGGCATCGCGTGTTTTTGATGACCAACGTTTCTGTGTTTTTTGTCTTTTGCTTCAGGAGCGAGCATGGCACCGAGGCGGAGGACTCGCTCTCAGTAGGGACAATCGGCAAAGGTTCTGGTGATCTAGCAGGAGGTTCAGCAGGAGCAGGAGGAGCAGAGCAGAGTGCCACCAGCGGCCACCAAGGCAGTGGATACTGCGAGGGTTCCGGGCCCCGAGGATTTCTTTCGTGGCATGTACCAGCTTATGTCATAGCAGTTCGGCGGCGGACCACTGGCATGTCTGGATGCCATCCCCGTTGGTTTCATTGCATTTGGCCACGATTTAGGGCCGGTAGGAGTCTGATTTTCCTCGTGAGTCGTTATGGGTTGATTTGTGAAAAATCACCCATATTGCGTCATTTTGTGTGTGGTTTGATCCCTTCCGGCTTGTGGAAGGAGGGAATTGTGGTTTCTGGTGTATCCCCGTCGCTCTGGAGATGATTGCGGAGTGGAACGGGGGTTTTTCACTGATTTTTCTAGTTCTTGAGTTTGACGTATTAACGCGGAGCTCCCAGGGGGCGAGTTTATTAACGTGCAGTATCGTGGCACCGCATTCAACTAAGAAGATGAACAGTGGGGTAGTGAGGTGGTAAAGGGATGTGGTCCAAGTGTTGGACGCAATCCTAGAGAACGTGCTCAAGGTCTCCACCGTGATCTTGAAGAACGCACTTGAGTCTTCCACCACGTTCTGGTATTAATGCGTTGTAGGCTATGGCCGCGTCTATTAACACGACCCTAGCTTGTGCCGTGTCAATGTGTTGACGCGTAGTAAGTGTTGGACATGTTCTAGTGGCATCGCAATGCATCCTTTGGACACGTTCATCATCACGACGTAGTTGTGCACCGCGTTCATGTCCTCTATTTTCAAGGTTTTATATGAGTTGTCTCGGGCTCCGGTGAACCCAATATTCAATGCCTTGTTGGCGTTTGACTCGATGGCTACCTCGGGTGTTCCGTGAGAGTCAGATCTGTGCGTCGTGAGATCCCGGAAGAGTTGTCTCATCCCGAGCAGTGTTCGGTGTTTCTCCATTATTATTGGCTTGCCTTCAACCCCTTTGTTAGCCTATTGTACGTGGATGTCATGGACATCCTATGAGGGCTGTGACCGTGGTATAGGGTGTTCGAATATGCCAATACACCGAGTAGTGTTTTGTATGATTTGGAGAGTCATTATGGTTTCTGGTCAACCCAATTGTGACCCAGTGGTTGACACGTGACCTCGTGAGTGTCATGATTATCCTAAATGGATCGAGACTCTAGTTTTAGGCAAATAGAGGTATTATCTTACCTCAATTTGTGTGCCTATTGGTATGAGGGCTTTGACGTTCTCTCATGTGTCGTGGTTTGTGTTTTATCGTGCTTTTGGCATAGGGACTAGGCTGATTAACGGCATGTTGTTGTGATGTGCGACGATCTTGACCCGAGTCGTGTGACTCAAGGATCATTGTGTGTAGGTCTAGTTGTCTATCCTGAGTCTGGGCTTAGCTGCCCCTTTCCAGCGTTGTATCTAGAGAAGGTGCTGCCCTCTCTCTCCTTCATCTTCGGTGGTAATTACATTCGCCACCATGGTGACCGCTTCCGAGCTTGTCTCACCGGCAAGGGCCTGTATTATATCGGCTGCGGCTCTTCTTCTTCTGGTGACGGGACCTGACCTTTCAGCAAGCCTGGCCACTTCTTCTTGATCTTCGGGGAGGGCCCTGTATTGGCTGGCCATTCCGGCCACATTGCAGGTGTAAATCTGCAGCTTCTTGTTTATTCGGGTTACTCTCCTGGACGACTGTCCAAGGAAAGTTAATCTGTCAAACACCGAGATTCTCGGTGCGACTGCTTCATCGAGGGGTGGCCCATAACATTCCAACTTCGCATCTTCAATGTCTTCCAGGTTGACATGTTGCCCCCGGTCTCTTCTGGAACCATTCACGGCTTCTAGGAGCCGCTAAGTCCCTAACTGGGTGTTTCTAAGGCCGCAGAGATATCCCCGCACGGCTTGAGTGATATCGTCCTATCCCTGAGTAGGGTAAACAGTTGACGGTGATGCTCGGGCTTGCACCGGTGGCTTATAGGTGAGGCGCCGTCGCTCATGCATCCTGATGTATCTTCCTTCATTTAAATAAATGTTTCCCTGCTAGTCGTAGGCACAGAAGGCTGGTCTCTGAGATGCATGAGAAGGCGTCACGGTCTTTCTCCCTTCATCTTCTCTTTCTTCTACTTTGAGCCGGCCAATCTTGATGGGCTCTAGTTGAGCTGGGGTTGGGGCCTGCCTCTTGGGCACCTAGACTTGTTTGAATTTCGTCGATCGCTGGATCGACTGCTACTTCAGTTCGGACCTAGTGCAGTCCTTTTGTTGCTGGGCCAATGCCTGGAACTGATTGTGCACCAGCACAGTTGGAATTTACTTGGCGGGTTGGATCATGGCCTGGCGGCCGTTCAGGTATACCCAAACCCCTCCGATCATCACGGACTTGCCCGAGAGTGAGAGCCGACCTTGCGGTGCACCGATAACCTTCTTTGCCACCCTCCTGACGGCTGGAGTTCACTTCTTCTTTGCTTCAACATGGTGGATGTAGCAGCCAACCACCTTCGCAGCTTCGGGAATCTCCTCTATAGTGGCGACGGGCTCAGCCTCCTTGACATCCAGGAGGTCCATGAACATAACCCTTAGGAAGTTGGGGAACCCAACCACTGGGGGAAAATCGTCAAATTGAATTGGCACCCTCAAATAGCAATGCTCTGCATGGCTCGCCACAACCAACAGACCGAAAGTGGCAGCCATTGGTTCCTTCAGAAAATCCCTCCTGCAATTGTAAAATGCAGAAGTTAGGATTTCGAAAAAGGCCGTTGAGCCCTTAATCTTAGAGAAGAGATGAGAGGAAGTCCTGTCCCACCGAGTGTGCCAACTTGTTGGATACACTCGATGCTTTACATCATTTGTATTATCACTGTATCGTTTATCGGTTTATCAATTTATCAAGTGCAGGGACGTGCCAGTCACATATGTGACAATATGTTCGGGCTTCAAGATCGGAGTGGCCCGAAGCATGCAGTGCGCTCCGTCTGACTAATCATAAAAGTATCGTGTCGGGACCAGAGACCCGCCATGCCGTAAAAGTCACGACGTTAATTACATCCCCTTAGAGAGGGGAAAACCTCTGATTAATCACCAAGAGAAGGGGCCCAATGGCCCAAATATTCATCATTGCCAACGAATGACAAATTCAAAAAAATACATTGTATTTTTTTGATGGTTTCATTTTGCAGGGACACTCTTTGCAAGAACCCAAGAGCACGGGACGAGTCCTCTCCACTCATTGCTATCAATCTTTTGATTCTTCCCAATATTTTCACGATATGCCACCCTGGGCACTTTGATTATCATCTCCCTCTATCATTTTGAGCAATTCATGCCAATGTCCTGCCACTCGGGGCATCATCTTGATTATTCACGCCAATCTTCTGATTATCTCTACCACTCTGCACGTCACTCCAATCATTCAAGAGCTAACTCCTCTAATTATTCCTGTTAGCTTCGCTCGACCATTCTGGATATCATCTTGATGTTGCATGCATAAATCTCCTAATTTGCCAAAATTGTCATCCTCATGACAATAAGGAACAAAAGTGTTGGAATGCTCTCTTGATTTATGACTTTATGCTTCCCATGATGCTTTGCAATACTATACAATATTGTTGAATGATTTGATGCTTCCATGCTATGCTTCACTTGCTATACGTCATTGCTTTATGCTTCATGATATCTTGGCTAATGAATCTTTTGAGTGCAGGAAAGAATCTTTTGGCCCCACCATCCGGGCGGCATCATCCAAGCCCCACGGTGTTTGCACATCATTTCTCAGTTCCCTCATGCTCATTGCTATCACCTTCTCCCTGTATGCATTCCTACTATATGTTATTTACACTATTAGATTATATCAAGGACCTTGTGGCTTTGGTAAATCTGGAATTTGAGTTCTCCTTCATCAAAAACAATGATGACTCCAGAGGAGCCTTTATCGCACGGATAGGCCGTTGAGCCATCTAAGACTGGGAACGATGGTTCCTTTTTGTGAGTTAGTGCGCGGATAAACGGGCTTCGGCTTAGTATCAGCTCACGAATCAGTTTCTTGACTCAATCTAGGTAGCTTAGCAATATTATCCTTGATTACATTCTATTTTAATTTATTTTAATTTTTTCTTTGAACCCAGCATGCATTCATGTAGGACTTTGAATCAACGTTGAAAAATCATTCTGGTAAGCTGATTTTGAGAGTCAAAATGATCTTCATATTCAAGATATGGGATAATTCATTACCAAATTGAATTCTCAGTTCGTCTTGTTGTTGTTTTGAGTGGTTTCCTTAAAACTCATTTGTTTGGATTTCTATCCTCTCATTTCAATTTCTTTACCTTTGATTCACCTTGGCTGTAGCACGTCCACATTGGCTGGTAATCCCTCCCCAATGGTGAAACATACTGGTTTGTGACCTGGGATACTTCCACCGCGCTGGAAGTTGATCACCCTTCTTATCTCCTCCGTGCCCGCTTGCACACTCCTTTATCCAAACATTGTTGATTTCATTGAACCTCCCAAGATTGCTTCATACCGAGCTCTTGATTCAATTCTTATCAAGTGATGTTGATCATGTGTCTCATCACACCTTGGCATCTACTTTTCAATTCGCTCTCACTCCATTCTATTACATTTCATGCCATTCCACTCCATTCCATTCCATTCCACTCCGTGTCACTCCCTTGCAAAGCAGACGCCAATGTAGGACAACTATAGACACGTTAAAAATGACATCATTTTGAGCATATCTCCTATCGCATTGCGATGCCCCAATTTGACCCTCAAGTCGACCTATTTGAGTGATTTTTCTCATTTTTCTTGAATATCTAACTTTCTCAGATTTCCTACATGTTTTCCTATTTTTTTAGATTTTTTTGAGATTCCTCACTATTTCTCAAGAACGTGATTAAGAAGTGCATGTGTAAAGAAGGGCATGGCCATCTCAACTTAAGAGGACATAGAATTCACAAGTGTTGACCTGTCATGTTCAAGATAGATCAGTTCAAACTCGTAAGGATGAGTTGGAGGGATAACTTATGCTAGAATGAGGTGCCATTTGCAGGGTTTCTCATGGAAATATGAGTGAGCAACCAGCCTTGGTATCACTTTTCACTCTCTTCCTGATGACAAGCTATCTACATCGGTCCAACCAAAAGGGTAAGTGCTCCATCAACTAGGGACTCCCGCATCACATGTACCACGTCTCACATACGACAGTGCACACCTATGATTGGGCAACTCAACTGGCCAAGCACAACCTCAGCTTCTCGAAGGAAAACCAAAACTGAATAGGGTTGTCCAGCAGCATGAATTGCTATATATTCAACATTACGGAGTGGCATAAGTTGCTGTATAAGTCTCATTATTCTATTACATCTATTGCTATCTAATCTCTTAGACATGCCAACCTCTTGTCTATGTCTTGTTGATTGGCAAGTCCAACTGACGTGAGACAAGATGAAAATGTAGATTTCTAATTTTCACAAACATATTCCGATCCGGTCCGACATTGGTTAACGTTCCACAGAGTGTGGCACCCTCATCTTGAGACTTGGGAATGGATTGCGATGGTGTAGAAGCCACCAAGTAGATAGGGTAGCTCGACTCTCAATGCTCACTGGCACACTCGAGTAGGAAAATTAAACTCTCTCTCTCTCTCCAACGACTTGATATAATGAAATCCTAACTACGGCGCACACGCCAGCGCTCATCATTAAAAAAAGCATACTAAAGGAACAACATGATCAAATTTAAATCAAGAGCGGTCAGACGTATACCTGAGCACGATGTCGAGGCCTTCCGACCCCCTCCGAGTTACAATCAAAGGCTCACCTCATGCAGGGGGTATCGAGTAAATAAGAATGGAGGGAGGAAGAGTGGGGTCGAGGTCTGATTGTTGATGTGCAAGGATGGTGCTGTCCAGGTTGTCGACCGCGGGATCAGTATGTAGCGCCGGCCGGGTTGGTGATGCTAGCGGTAGCTACTGGATGCCGCTGTTGGGACCTACTGCTCACTTGCTAAAGAGGGAGGGTGAATGGCGGCTAGTCGCTAGATAGTCGCAGGAACCAGCAGAGAATAGCGTCGCAGTGGTTGCCGAGCTGGAGGGGGCCCACGGTGGTCCAGACGAAGATGGTGCTGACGACCGGTTGAGGCACAGGGTGGCTGCAGCCTGTGGCGGAGACAGCAGACTGGACTAGTGGCGGGCGCAGTCATTGGCGGAGAACGGCACCTGGAGGCGATCTGGTCCACTGACGAGATGGTGCATGGAGGAAAGCAGGGGGAGGGAGGGGAAGGGGGAGGTCGCTAGTGGGAGCGGGGTGGCCTGGTGGCATTATTGTGGTTTCGTAGGCAGTTGGTGCTCGGGGAGGGAGGAGGGAGACTGGAGCTGGCAGAGGTCGACGACAGCGGGGTTTGGGTAGTGGGCGCTGGTGAATCCTCAGTCGTGGACGGAGAGCAGCGACCGGCGATGGGAGAGGGGCCGCCACTGAGGGTGTAGCAGGGTGGCGGTGTCAGTGGCGGCCGGAGATGACCAGCGTGTTGGACGATGGCGGTGCGGAGCGGAGGGAAGAAGAAAGTGGCAGCGGGAGTGAGGGGCAGGAGGGAGGTGGAAGATAGGTGGGCGGCCAGGTGTCTGGCCGCTCTGGGTTGAGGGTGGCCAGCACCTTGGCCACCTAGAGATCAAGGTAGAGAAGATATGAAAAAAACCTCAGAAAATTCACTTCGAGGGCTCACACCCCCGAACCCCCGACCTTATGGGTAGGGGGGAGCTACCCCCTGCAGCCCCCTGCCAACTTACCGTGAAGTTGGATCCACGAAGGGACAGGGTGGAGTCTACCTAAACAAAGATAAGACCCCATGCTCTCAATCAACCAAGGAAAAAGTGTCACTTCTATGATGGCTAGACATGGTCCATGGGATGTTCAAAATTAGGCATCTACACTTTCCTCTCAGTCGGAGCACTGAGACTATCATCGTCCAAAGGTTGGATGCCCCTTCTCTTCAGGATCCTTGGTTCGATAATCTTAGGAGACCTATAGAAGCAAGGGCTGAGAAGAAGGATCTGATGGAGGTTTCTTTAGCAGAGTTAGAAGAGATCTTGGAAGATGAAGAATTACCTTGGTATCATGAAATTGAGTAGTATTGTAAGGATGGATCGTTCCCAGAAGGGGCAAGTGCCAAGCAGCATAAGGCTATTAGAAAAGTCACCTCAAGATACACTATCATTACTGGAGAATTGTACATGCATGCTCTCAATGGAATGCTCATGAGATGCCTAGATGATGATGAAGCTTGGAAGGTGGCTGAGGTAGCCCATTCTAGTGAGTGTGGAGGTCATGTTAATGGTCAGGCTTTAGCGAAGAACATCCTTAGGCAGGGCTACTATTGGCCCACTCTAGAGGAAGATTGCTCCCTCTATGTCTGAAGGTGTCTTAAATGCCAACTCCATGCTGATAAAATCTATGCTCCTACCTCATCTCTTCATCCTCTCTCTGCTCCTTGGCCGTTCTCTATGTGGGCTTTCGACATTGTAGGCCCGCTAGGTGATCCTAATTCTCAGATCAAGCAAAAATCCTTCATCCTTACCGCCACTATGTACTTCACCAAATGGGCTGAAGTGGAAGCTTACATAGAGATCAAAGCTACCACGATGCGCCACTTCATCATGAAGAATATCATCTCGCGGTTTGGAGTGCCAAGTAGCATCGTCACCGACAATGGGCCCCAGTTCGTCTCACAAGAGCTCCAAGATCTCTATAAGAAGTTCAATATTGCATGGCATCACTCATCACTATATTACCCTCAAGGCAATGGTCAAGCCGAAGCCACTAAGAAAACCCTTCTTAAGATCATAAAGAAAACGTGTGAATCTCACAAATTCTCTAATTGCTCTGAAAGATTAGTGGAAGCTCTATGGGCTTACCGCACCTCCGTCCGTACTCCCACAGGACAAACCCCCTATGCGCTCACTTACGGGATGGAGGCGGTACTCTCATATGAGATTTTGATCCCTTCCCTAAGGGTGCAGCCCGATAAGGAACTTAATCTCGACGAACGTCGGGAGGCATTGCTCATCTAGCTGGAACTCTTGGATGAGAAGAGGCTAAATGGGGCCGATCACGTGTCTGTTTATCAAAAGAGAATCTTGCGTTATTTTGAAAAGAAGGTAATTGAACGAAAATTTTAAGTAGGTGATATGGTTTTGAAAATGTAAATTCATTAGGTCTGGAGGTCCTAGGTCTAAACTACAACCTAACTAGGAATGCTCGTTCATCGTTAGAGAGGCTTATCCAGGGAACACGTACCGTCTACTCAACACAAAAGGTGAGGAGCTGTCTCATGCTTGGAATGGGTTGTGATGTATCAAAGTAGTATTAATAAGAAGAGGGGGAATTACTTTTGCTCTATATTGCTTACATGCATATTTTTTAGAGAGGCTCAAAAATAGAATTTACGTAGTGTTGTCGCATTCCATGTCCAATGGATGGGTGCTCCTTCCATGGTGGACAGTCGAAACGCCCCTTTCCCTAGCGTCTCGACCACTCAGTAGGGGCCTTCCAAGTTAGGGGCCAGTTTGCCCACTGCCTCCAGTGGTCGAGAGGCTTCGATTTTTCTTAGGATGAAGTCTCTTGGCTGGAAGTGCCTGTCCCAGACTCTAGCATTGTAGTATTGAGCAAGGCGTCGCTGGTATTCTGCTACTCGGATTATCGCGATCTCTCAAGTCTCGCTCAACATATCGAGGTTCTCCAGCAATTTTTGCTCGTTCACCTCGGGTGAGAAGTTGATGACTCAGAGAGAGGGGTTGCCCACCACCAGCAGAATCACAACTTCTGTGCCATACACCAACTGGAAGGGAGTTTCCCCGGTGGCCGTTCTTGGAGTAGTTTGGTGTGACCAAAGTACGCTTGGTAGTTCCTCTAACTAGCTTCCCTTGGCCTTGTCAAGCCTGATTTTTATGCCTTTTAATATAGCCATGTTGGCATTTTTAACCAGTCCATTGGCCTGAGGGTGGGCTACCGAAGTGAAGTGGTTGCAAATATTTAGGTCGGCATATCTATCTCTGAAATAGTGAGAATCAAATTGTTGACCGTTATCGCTCACAATCACTCGGGGGATACCAAAATGACAAATGATCGATTTCCACACAAAGCTCTAGATGATCGACTCGGTGATCCTGGCGGTGGCTTCAGCTTCAATCCACTTTGTGAAGTAGTCGATGGCGATGATGATGAACTTCTTCTGGGCCTGAGCCATAGGGAATGGCCCCAGGATGTCAGTTCCCCATTGAGCAAAGGGATATGGCTCAATAAGGGTGATGAGCTCTGGGCAGGCTAGTGGACCAGATGGTCGAAGCGTTGGCATCGGTCACATTTTTGCACTTAGGTCGAGCAGTCATGCTGAAGGGTGAGCCACCAGTGACCTTGTCGAAGCAGAATCCTGGCAAGCGATCTTCCTCCTTGGTGTGCACCGTAGATGCTTTCGTAAACTTCTTGAGTTGATTGGCTGGCTTTGTTGGTGCCGAGGCACTTAAGGAGGGGGGCGGCAAAAGACCTATGGTACAGGGCGTCGTCCAAGATGACGAAACGCCAGGCCTGGTATTTCAATCTCTGAGCTTCCCGAGGGTCGGAGGGCTCCTGAGAGTCTAAGAGTGAAGATACGTAAGGGGTCCACCAGTTGCTCAGGGTAGTCGGGTCAATGATCATGAGCTCGAATTCGATGCTCGATCATTCTAACTCTTCGAGGAAGACTGACTGAGTACCTTCGGGGCCAAGGGAGGAGGCCAGACGAGAGTGGGCGTTCGCCCGGGAGTTTTCCTCCTAAGCTATTCAGACTACCTCAAAACTCTCAAACAGTTGGGCCAATCCTCAGACCATTTGGAGGTGCTTAATCATTTGTGCTTCCCAAGCTTCGTAGTCACTGTTGACCTGGCTGGCGACCAGCTGGGAGTCAGTGTGGATCCTGACTCGCTCGGCCCCTAGTCGTCATGCCATCCTAGCCCCCGAAATGAGGGCTTCGTACTCGGAGGCATTATTAGATGCTTGGAAGTTGAATTTCAAGGCGTACTATAGCTCTGCTCCTTCAGGTGACTTGACTTAGCCACTGTGACCTCCCTCTCGGTGGCATGGAATCTCTCTCTAAACTTCTTTTGCATATTCGGCCAATCACTGATCAACCCGGCTGGAAGGCTGGAGTACCATTCAAAAGCGAGTCCCGCCAGTGATGACCCAAAAAACTTCAACAAGTATGACTCGTCTGCGGCTAGGTCGCCCATGACAGTCATATAGTATGCAACATGCTCCTTTGGGGATCCCTTCCGGTGGAACTTGTCAAACTTAGGCAGCTTGCTGATCCCAGGAGGGAGCCACTTTGCAGTATGATGCGGCGGATATGGCACCCGATAAGCATCAAATGTAACGTAGTCGCCTACGCTTCACTCGGCAAGCTTCAGTTCGATCATCCTCTCCACCATCAGCTTGTTTATGGCAGTTGGATCGACCGGTTCTGGGTAGAAGTGCGCCGACTGCAGGTAAGGACTGACCAAAGTATGCATTGAGATGACAGTATTCATTGAGATGACAGTATGCATTTACACATATCCGTACGTATTTATGATAAACGCATAATTTTGACTGAAAGCTAAGAGCCCTCTAATCTGCTTATCTTCTTGCTTGGCTTTATTGGGGTTTACTGAGCTTTAGTCATCAACTAACTATTGAGGAGAGCCATTAAATCTTTGTTAAGGGATAGCCAAGAGGAGGGAATGGATTGGCTTCATTTAAAGGGTTAACACAGAAGGGGATGGGAGAGAAGAACGTGAGTCGATGGCGTCACCACCGACTCGCTGCAGCTGCGGGGGAGTCGGTGGGGACGCCACCGATTCACTGCACGCGAATGATGAGTCGGTGGCATCGCCACAGACCCACGGCTCACCCGGTTTGTTCTGCGCCCAGGGATACCAACCATGATTTTTAGCGAAGGCTTTCTGGAGTGCTTTAAGTAGATTTTCTCTTAGGGTCTCTAGGGGGTTGAGCCATCCTTGGGGCATGCCTAGCATTATTTATTTCCCTCTCCTTTTAACTATTATCTTGATTTATTTTAACACCCTTTATTTGTGCAAGGTTAATACTCCAGCACATTCTCAGTTATTGAGTTTGCCAATCTGAAGACACAAGAAACCTACATCCATGGCCAACCGATAGTGATTTAAATGCATGAATCCCCTGGTCATTCGCATAAGATTCTGAAAACAATCAGACAGCATCTCCCCATAATGGAGGCTGCTCCATATATCAAGCGGATCGACACACGGGGGAATCCGGTGTCAAACCATAACTAAGAGAGAGATCCCAAATGGGATCCTCAGAACTGAAGGTAAGTGTATTATCAATCCTGAGGGCCAGCCTACTAAGGATTCGCACAAACCCCAGGGAAATTTATCGAAGGGACTATGTATGATCAGTTGATCACTCCATTCATGTCTCGACATGTTCAGGTTTTTTTTAAAGCTTTTTATTTTCAGATTTAGCCTTCTTGTATTTTTCAACCAATTCATCGTAAAGATCCATAAGCTCTTCAAAGGAGATTTCCTCACCTTCGAATCTAGCTCGGAGCTTTCCTTACTCGTTGTATCGTGCTTGTCGGCCATCAAGCACTCACTTTCCTTTGCCGTTTCATAGTCCTTGATCAAGCACTTTAATATCTCCCTGTTCGTCCTGTATGATGAAACAAGTGAAAATTTATCGAGATCAATTAAACTTCTAAAAATATGCAAAAACTTAGCATTATCTTTATATCTCTTCTCATGTTCAATTGTCCACATAGAATCATGCTCCCTCCCTTCCTATAAGTATCCCCCTACTTGGCTTTAGCAAAGAGCATTAAATATTGGCTTGAGGGAGTTGAACTTTTAGAGGGAAGAAAGAGAGGGAGGGGAGAGACTTTGGCATTGTGGTAGGTGAATCTTCCCGCCTTGCGAAGAGAAGTAGGCTTAACCATGACTTCAAGAGGCTCACCGACATTAAAGGTTATCTGAGTGAGAGGATCCAGTCATAGATGGTGAGTTGACATTTTCTTTCACTTTTTTCCACATGAATTCTCCCTCATCTCCTCATTCTCTATTCTTTTTCTTAGCCATGCCCTCTCTTTCCTGGCCCGAGAAAAATTTTCAACCTGCCATATCTTTTAAAGCTCACTTCCAACATCACCATCGGCATGAGGGCTATTATCTCTAAATGGAACCTTCAAGGGCTCGTGGTTCATGCCAAGCATTATGACAAAATTCACATGGACTGGGTGGCTATGGGTGCGTTGATAGAGATCTAGCACCTTCAAACTCACACTTTCATTTTCTCGACCTTCGAAGTAACTATCCTTCTTGAGGAGGCAAAACTCCTGTTTGGTTTGAAAAAGTTCAAGAAGGATGGCAAGATAAAGTTCATGCCCATGCCAAAAGAGATAACTTTCGAGGAAGTCCTTGGAGGCTTCATGCCCTTCGGAGCTATTAAAAGTGTCCAGACTCAAAGGGGAATCAATTTACAAAAGCTCGCAGAATGGACCATGAATGCCCTGGAAGAACTGACAGGTGATGAACATTTAGAAGAACTCATGAAAGGATTCACAATCTGCCTGGCAAGAGCTCTCCTATTCCCTTGCACTGACAACATTGTGGAAGAAGATCAACTGAGTGCGATTTGTGGACTTTGGGAGGGCAAAAGAGTGGGACCTACCATCCTTACTTATCTTTATAGCGGACTCTTAGCTTCAAGCATGGGTAGGCCTCCTTATGGGTGTGTACTTCTCTTAGCTTGTTGGATCAACCTACACTTCAAGTTTGACTATTGTGAGAAAGCGCAGACCACTTCCAGAATATTTCAACAAAGCCCCCTTTATCACATGGCCGATGCATTAGGATTTGGTGGCAATGTGGTTAATCGCGCGCCCTGGCTGAAGAAGCGCGAAGACTGGTGCACTCACATCAACACTATGGCGCAAAACATGTTCACTTATGTGTCGGCATGCTTACTCCCACGTGAACTTCTCATAAGATCTTCCCATGAGACAGAACTCTAACTCATTGGTGCAACTGAATTTGCTATTTATAATGAGCACTGGTGTTACTCTCAAACCAGCCTCCCTTGCCATTCTTTTCCCATGCTATCCGACCTTCCTCCTCTAAGGAGAAGGGAGCTGAGTACGGAGGGAGATGCAAAGGATGTGAAAGCTATCAAAGCCTCATGGAAGGTGAGCATTACATGGAAGGTGAAGGTGCATATAGAGGAGGATCGTGAGCTATGGAGAGCTTATGTAATTGAATTAGGGAAGTTGAGGTCCGGAGCGCCTAAACCTCAATGTAGCCTTTTGTTTCAATGAAATAAGCATGGACCCTTAATGCCATTGCGTGTTCTTGTCACCCCCTCTTACTTTTCTTTTTCCTCTCTCTCTCTCTCTCTCTCTCTCTCTCTCTCTCTCTCTCTCTCTTTCGTGCTAAATGCAAATGAGTTTTTTTGAAATTTTTATTATATGCGTCTACCATAGTAGACACATGTATATATTTTTTATTTTTTCCTCTGTACCCAGTTGTCCTCCTCATGAGCCACACGCCTTGGGACCCGCTCATCTCTACCAAATCAGGGCATAGCTGCAAGATGAAGCACGAAATTAGTCAGCATGTTAGAAAGTTGATATATGCAATGCAATAAAATATAGGCACATGAAGTGCCAAAATACAACTACAACAACCCAGAATGAGGGGCTCACAGGCCGTACGCTCTCGTCTCTACCTCCGACGCACACCCCGTGGGGGATGTTTGTTGTACTCGGACATTTTCCCTGTGAAATGCTCAGAAATAAGGGTTTGGGAATTTCCTCCAACACCTTCAAGGCATGGGCTACCCAGCCCTTCCTACAACGTAGTGGGCCCGACCCCGGGCCCTAACCAGTTAGCCGTGACGTACGGCTACACCAACAACTAGTTGGGACCAGTCCTGACCGCTTAGCTGCGGGCTTTGCCCACACCCCACACGACCTCCCGGGCCAACACGGGGGTGCCTCGACTACAAGCCATACCACATGGCACTCAACAACAAGGCCAAGTTCTACCCCAAGTCGCCTTCTTATAATTCCCCCAAGGTTCCCTAAGGTCAAAGGGAGACTTAATTAAGTCAGCCACAGGCTTTGGAGGCTTACGGCGTACATGTACAGCTCACATGTGTGTGTTGGGCATTTTCGCGAACACCTTGTGGGTGCATATATTTTAGCCATTCTATAGCAAACTCTGCACTGACTTACGACTCCAGCATACCAGTCGGGTTCTACGATGACCCCTCAGTAGGTCGGGGCCACCCCCGACCCTCAGACATACGGCAACGAGCCACTTATCCTTAGCTCTCGGGCCAACCCGAAGCTACCCTGTCAACTAGCCGTGTAATGCGGCACACACCCGAGGCCAAGCCCACGTGCCCAAAGTGCCCATCCTCGGCTCCCAGGAGCCCATATCCTCAGCCCGCGGCCCATTCCGAGGCCCCTCAGCTAGTTATCTAGGCCGTCTGACAACCCAGGGTGTGTCGGGCATTTACCCGAACACATTGTGGGCGGCAACAATGACTCGACAACAACAGCCCCCATGGGCTGATCCCAGCATCCCGGAGTCTCGTGTCCCTTAAAAGACACCCCCAGACAATGAAAGAAGATCCCTGAGGGCCACCCCTCGGGGTTACAGCTCACCCGGGCGTAGTTCGCCCCAGGGCGCGAGCGAGCCCCCATGGAGGGTGAACCCCTTGGGTGTCGCGACCTCCTCCCAGTCCAATGGCCTCACGGCCATCCTCCAGCCCCGGTCACTCCATGTTTCATGCAAGATCCACCGTACCTGTGTGTGGAAGGATTCGACGATGAAGAACTCGCCAACAAGAGCTCGAGATCATGCAAGTCTCGCGTCAACACCCCCGTTCCTCGTACGCACGCAGTCGGTCAACCAGTATTCTCCTAGTATCCTTATTGTATCCTCCTAATTTCCTTGTCCTTTTCTTCTTGGGCAAATTAGGGTAAAAATACACAAAAATTAGATTTTATAGAGGTGGGGACTGCCCCCACTCTCTCTCTCTCCCTCCAGTCCGCCTAAACCCCTCCCCAGGGGGAGGGTTTAGGTGGACTAGCCTGCCCCCTCTGGCTGGTCCGCCTAAACCCCATTAAACATAAAAGGGTTTTTTTTAATCAAAAAAAGCCCCCATCCCCAGCCCAGTCTGCCTAAACCCCCCCAGGGGGAGGGTTTAGGTAGACCAGCCTGAACCTCCAGGCTGGTTTGGGGGGCAGCCACCTTTCTTCTACCCCTTTTAGGGGTTTAGGACCGGGTTCACCCCCAAAAGGGGGGTTTACCCCGGGTCCACCCTCCCTTGGGGTTTTGCCCCGGGTCCACCTCCCCCTTTGGGGTTTGTCCCGGTTCCAACTTCCCCAAGGTGGCTTATTTGCCCCGGGTCCACCCATTAGCCCATGTTTTAAAAAAAAAGGGGGAGGCAAAGCAAGGGTTGAGGTTTGATGAAGCAATCAAGGCTTTTACAAGGCTTTCTATTGCCCGGGGAAGCACAGGAGATTGACTGTGTCATGGAGGAATCTGTTGAACACTATTGCAAAGTGCAATCCAAAGGCTTTTAGTGCAGATACAGCATATGCCCCTGCATATTTTATTGTTATGCTCAACAATGATTGCCCACAGTGCCATGGTTTAGAACAAGATGTCAACTGATGATTTTATGGAGAGCAATCATGGGATTGAGGATGGTAAAGATCTACCAGAAGAATATTTGGGATCCTTATTTGAATGGATATCAAAGAATGAAACCTGGATAAAAGAAGATGATTTGACAATTCTGCACAGACTAGCTGCAAATCCTAACCAAATGTTGGGCTGGGATAGCAGTCTTGAGCACTGTTATACATAAGAGGGGAGAGGATGGATTGGAAACCAGTGATGACTACATCAGGCGCATGCAAAAGCAATTTAAAGGAAAAGCCCAAAAATCTGAGTCAGCTTATTATGCTGCAATTGAGGTGGTCATCTTGAGATTTATAATTGAAGCATGCTGGGCCCTATGCGGGCAACCTTCAATATTCCAGGGGAACAGAGTGATGTTGAAGTAATAATAGCCTGTTGTCTAGAAAACTTCAGTTGTGCAATAAATGTCACTGCTGTTTTGTCCATGAAGACACATAGAGATGTTTTGTCCCTTCTCAAGCAAAATCCACATCCCTCCATTCAGCTGCAGCATTAGCAGCATAATAGTAGCAGCTCAGTAGCAGCTGCAACAACCCAATGGCGGCAGCCCTGCAACAGCAGTGTAGCAGCACTAGCTTAGTAGTAACAGCAGCATGCTGCCCTCCTACAACAGCAATAGCACAAAGGGCTGCAGCAGCAGCTCTGCAGCATAACAGCAGTAGCCCAGTTGCAGCAGCAGCAGCATTTAATGGCAGCAACACTCAAAAGCAGCAGCAGCTCTGCTACAGCATAGTAACTGCAGTAATAGCCCAGGACTGCAGCAACAGCTCAATAGCAATAGCAGCTAGTACTGGGGGAGCAGCTAGCATAATTGACAAGAGCTGCAGCAATAGCTCTGTAGAATAACAGTGGCAATTCAGTTGCTGCACTTAATGGCAGTGACAAATACAATCAGCAGCAATGCAATAATGGCAGCAACTATACAACTGCAGTAGCAGCTAATGGGGACAGCAGCACTCAACAGCTGCAGCAGCAGCCCCATAGCTGCAACAATTACATACGACAGCTGCAACTGCAGCATACCAAATTTTGGGCAGCAAGCAAAATTGTTAGCAGCACTGGAATCACAACCCTTTCATCAAGGGGAAAAGCAGCCCAATGTGAAATATAAGGGGCAGTAGAGCCTTTTCCCACTCACTTTGGGAGGGTTTACCCCGGGTCCACCCCCCCAAAAGCGGGGTTTTACCCCGGGTTCCCCCCACCTTGGGGGTTTGCCCCGGGTCCACCCTCCCTTTGGGTGGGTCTGCCCCGGGTCCATCCCAAGGGGGAATGCCCCTTCATTGTTCCCCCTCACCGACACAGCTTACAGTCCCTCACCGGTACGCCCTTCGCCGGTACAACCACCGAGCAGGGTGGGGGTCCGTCGGGGCCTGTTGGAGGTGCCAGGGGACCTGCAACGTGCTTCCGCTGTGGTCGGAGGGCCCACATCAGGCGCTTCTGCAGCTCGGTGGCTTTGGGAGTTGGTGTGCAGCAGGAGGTCCGTGGAGGAGGCTGCTCCTTTGCCATTGTGGTCCGGGGTCAGCCGGGCAAGCGGTGTATTGAGGTAGGGGAGCTCTCAAAGGAGCTTCTGCAAGGTTGGCTTAGGTGGTTGTGGAGATGCTTCTGTGTCTCTGTAGCGGAAGGGTTAGAGGATGCCACGGAGGTCCGGCGGAGGCTTATGGAGGTCTTTGGGGGAGAATGGGAGGTCTCTAGGGTGACTTTCTCTTCTTTCTTGGCTGGAGGCTGCTGTGGATCGGATGGCTGAGGTCGGCCTCCTTGCGGTTGGCGGCGCAATCCTCCATCTGCAACGGTTGTTGCCGGCGAGAGACACCTTCCCCAACCCGCCAAGGAGACAGTTCCAGGTGATTATTGAAGGTCTCCCCATCTTCCTCTGTGATGTGGAAGGAGTGGGCTTTATTGTCCATAGTTGGGTGGGTGGAGCCTGGCTCGCAGTGTTTCCTTTCGGCGGGCTTTAGAATGGCGGTAGCTGCTACCCTCCAAGGGGCGTCTCTGTCGGCTATCTCGGCGGTGGGCCGGTGACGTCCGTGAGTCTCACCGGTGCTGTGGTGGTCCTACGGCTCTTGGTGAAGCAGGAGATTCTCGGGCCGTCGCCTCTGCTAGGGCAACCCTCTCCCGCTTCGGAGGTAGGAAGCGTACGGTTGGGAAACTCGCGGGCGGGGATTTCAAATTCGTCTCGGCCTGGTCCGCCTCTTGAGCCGATTTGGGGAAGCGTCCAACCTGGTTCGTCTGAGGGTCTGGGGTCTGAGTCTGGGATCCGTGACTTATCCAAGCCTGTTCGGATACTGCGTATTGGGTCGACTGGACCCGGTTCGTGTTATCCCCCCG
The DNA here is from genome assembly GCA_024336825.1 of Amorphophallus titanum. Lineage (NCBI taxonomy): Eukaryota > Viridiplantae > Streptophyta > Magnoliopsida > Alismatales > Araceae > Amorphophallus > Amorphophallus titanum. The sequence goes on from JANBPO010002596.1 coordinate 17,180,558, forward strand.
CCTAATTGGCAGACCTTCATTGTAGGCGCTTTTGGCCGCCTCTCCTCAGATCCACCCTTCCTCGCCGGTACTGTCCTCCCTCCCACAGGCAGCCGGTGGACCGTGGACAGGAATTCCTCCTCTCGCACTGCCTTGGCTGGAGGACTATCCGAGGGGGGCTCTTTCTGTAGTGGGATTGGGGAAAGGGAAGTAGAGTATCCCAATGCCTCTCTTGTACGAGTTGGAGCCTGCCGGGGGTGCCCTGGAGGACTTGGCTATTCTTTTCTAGACGGACCCCATTCTCCGGAGTCTGGCATAGATCTCTCCTATGTTACCGGCCGCTGACATTTTAGGCGGGGGCTATCGAGAGGTGGCTGCGGACGGAATAGGCTCCAATAGTGGGGATGCTCAAACTGCGACGCGGTCTTTTTAGGACTTTTTCTCTCGCTTGTTGTTGCCACCCTCTGCTGACAATGCTGGCCAAGAGGGTGAGTTTGATGGCTTACAATTGCTGGTGGAACTAGGGTGAGGGCGGAGGAAATGAGGGAGAAGCTGAAGGCTTCTAAAAAAGTCTCCATGGAGTAGTTGCGGGAGGTGGCGGGATCGGTAGGGATCTCCTTTGAGGTTGCAGAGAAGGACTTGAGGGGGGCCTATTCTAGAATCAACACGAGATGGGGTGCGAGTATCTGAGGGGGGGGAGGCATGTGCCACCCTCATGATTCAATCCAGAAGATGGAGGGACAAATGTACCTCCCGAGCCTCAGTCAGCGACGGGCATGAATAGGGGTTCGGACCCCTTGGCAAGTGCTCTCCCAAGCTTGCTTCTAAATTTATTCCCTTCCATTTGTTGGGGTATTTAATATCCTGTCTTCCCTTCTAGGTTGTAGTGGTGCAAGCTTGGCAAACTCCATGGCGGAGTTTAGAGCGCTTTTAAATCTTGAAATGGACGCAAACCTGCCAGAGTATTTAGACCCATTGCATAGAGGGACGGTGGCCAGCTGTGCTAAATCCTTTTTAGCTGACATTCACGCCGGAGGAGGACAACAACCACTTGAGGGAATTGCTTTAGCACATGACCCGATTTTTGAGGCTAGCCAGTTGCCCCTTTCGAGTAGCCTGCTGGTGACTCAAGTTATTCCGACCATTGGTAAGTACTTCTGGTGTTAAGGTCTTCATTTGTAACTCATTCTTGTCATCTTCTCTTGACTTACTTGGCATCACCCTGCCTTTTATAGGTTTAGATCCTCCCACCACAGGCTTGGCCGATGTCCCGAGGGAGCTTAAGGAGGCACCTTCTACCAGGGCGGCGGACCTAGAGGTTAGGGAGACAAGTGTAGAGGTAGATACGGCCCCAGCTCCAATTGATGCAAAAGGCCCTTACTTCTCACATGTTGGTCCCACTTCAGGGGGTGATGTTTTTTTTTCCCCTTAGTTGTGCAAGACTTAGATGACTTTCCTTGTTTCAGCATCCTTATCAGAGGGTACCTTTCTTACCATTTTCAGGTTGTCCCCCTACAATAGCTACTGAACTGGCCCCACTAGCTGAGAGGGGCACTTGTCAACCCTTCTCCAGGGTAGTTGAGCATTCAGTGATGCAAATTTGTGGCTAAACAGACCCTCCCTTAAATGGGGCAACTGGAGAGGCTTCTCAAGCTTTAATAGCCGCCGAACTAGAGGATGTGGGGACTTCCCCCCGAATCACGCAGTTAGTTTCTTCAAGCCCCTCTCAGGAGTGCAACGGACCGAAAGGCAACTTTCCTTTCTTAAATTCCTAAGTTACTCAAGTAGCTCGTAAAAGCAAAATCACTCCTTCGTGGCATTTGCCTCCTTTTACTTTCAGAGGGGAGCGAGGGAGGTTCTGCAAGAGTGGTTGGCTCACAGACCAAAGGGGTGTGGAGTACATCCTGTGGTGGGCAATCCACTGCTTCATCTTCTTGTGATAAACCTCGGGTAGTTTCCTTCCTGCTTAATGAACTCCCTTTTTATCGTTTCTGCCTATGACTAACTTGTATCATTCTTTTTTGGGTTCAGCTGGCCCAACTAAGGCCTCTGGTTCTTCAGTGGCGACCAACCCCGAGCCTAGAGAGGGCAATCTAGAGGCAGTGGCCACTTCCGCAGGTATATATAGAAAGTGCCTTCTTTCTCCCGTTGAGTTTCATCTTGCTTTTTTTAGAAACTAAGTTCATGTGTCTTAATTACTTCATTTTCTCCCGCTTTTTCTTTTGCAGCTTTACCTGGGGTCACTTCCTCAGAGAGAGTAGAGCTTGAGACTACTTCAGCCCATGCTGATGACTTCCCAGGGCATGAGAATAAGTGGCTAGATGGCCCTCAAGGCGCACCACTCGCAGGAGGAGATTTGGTGTTCGAGGCCCTTGTTGGTGCTGTTCATGCTACGCTACAACAGAAGACCATTGATGGCAGTATCGGCCGAAACCGAAACCAAGTGAGATGGGGTAGAGACTTGGGTTAAGTTAATTAATAAAAGAACCCTAGAGAAATTCTGTAGAGCATTTCATTCAATGGCTGTGGAGTGTGCTCAATAGAGAGAGATATAGCGAACAGTGCAAGGCTTGACCCAGGCTTTGCAGCAAGTGGCACAGAGCGGAGCTCATCACAACATTGGTGATCTCCATCAAAATTTTTGTGACATGAATCAAGTCCTCTCGACGTCGTAGCTCCCAGGGTCCTTGACTCTTTTCCTTCAGTAATAAAAATAAGAGTATTCAGATTACGTCCGATGTAAATTAATATCGACTATGGCCGAAAGGCTCAGTCGATGGGAAAATATCCTACACCGAACCCCACATCATCTGATACACCTTCACCTGCGGAATCAAACCTACGCCAGCTACCTAAACAACTACCATGCACATACAGACCTCATCCACGTGTTGCCCGTATGTCCATGCACATGTGCCGTGCCCTGGAGTCACATCCCATTTGAACTTCAATTCCGCGTCAATTGTCAAAACTTGGCTGGCACGCCCGCAAAACACATACACCCAATCTCAACCATCAAATCACAAATCAACAACATTTTCCCACTTATTTTTATTCTCTTGTTGATTTCACATGTGCTGCAAACAACTTCCTACGAGGTGCCATGGGTTTGATGACAAGAGAAAGAAAAAGAAGGTAAGGAGCCTTACTAGACACTAAGCAAGTAGCAAGGAGGTAGTGAGCAGCAGCGTTGAAGAGGAAGAGTGTAGAGGTGCCGCCTTAGGTATCCCTCGCCCTTCTTAAAGTCTCTAGAGAGCGGCGTGTCCACCGTGTTCTGACGTGTCTAATCAAGCAAACGGTCGAAAGCTCAACCACCACTGTCAATGCACTCGATGAGAAAACCAAGGGTCACATCAATGGTTGCTCCGTCCTATTTCTCCAGGCATGAAACGGCACCGTCATAATGACGGGACATTACCCAGTACGCAAGGGAACTGCCTTGCGTATCAAGAAAAGCCATAAGCTGCATGATTCTCTATATCAAAGGTGTGAGAAGGTTCGTGAAAGCTCCACCAAGTTTTCCCCTCGCCTGAACTCGTGCAATTCCTCCATGTTGTAAATCTTGTTTTGATGATTGCTAACATTTATCTAAAGTGATGGTGTATGTATTTTGATATTGTCTATTTGTCAGATGTTCATCTAAATGTAAAGTCCATGCACATTTTTCAATGTCCATGCATATTTGCATTAAGTTTGAGCCAAAGTCCGTGGATAGGCTGTCTTGTGCATACCTTCATCATAAGCATATCAGGTCTAAGTCTGTGCATAGCCCGTGCAATTGTTGCACGTCTTACTTTCCACGTTCGTGCATAGTCTGTGCAATTGTTACACGTCTTACTTTCCAAGTCCGTGCATAGTCCGTGCAAATGTTGCACGTCTTAGATTGTTAAGTCCGAGCATGTTCGGTCTACCGTGCATGAAGTCCGCGCATGTCTGTGCATGTTTTGTCTAAGTCTGAGCATGTTCAAGTCATATGAGTCCGTGCATGTCATTGAGTCCGCGCATGAATAGTAAACCAAGTCTGAGCATGTTCAAGTCATATGAGTTAGTTCATGTCATTGAGTCCGTGCATGAATAGTAAACCTAGTCCGAGCATGTTCAAGTCCGTGCATGAATAGTGCATGTCTATTTGGTAACAAAGTCCATGCATAGATAAGTCTGTGCATGTCTTGCCTGCTCGAGTTGGCACAGATCGGACCCCTCACACCCCAAGGGTGACTTTGAATGCGTGAGTGAACCATTTCTATAATGGCCCTTTCTGCTTCCATGAGGAGTTTGCTCAGTCTGGCGCTACCTGGGAAGAATGCAGAGAAGTCAGAGTAGACATTCCTCCCTATCCACGCCACTTGCCTGCACCTACACAGGGATGGAATTCGAAGGAGCTGCATCCCCTCACATACTTGGCGGCCTACTTGGCTTATTGGCTGACCGGTTTTGTAGTTCCTCACGGAGAGGACGGGTCCTGCGGCCTAAGGTGATCTATCCATCCTGTTTACTGGCATGTGGTCAGAGACTTGCGATTGCTCCAATAGCCCTAGCGAACATCTACCATTCACTTGGGACTTTGTCTTCTCATTCATCGCCGCGGCAAAAGAATATTATGCTGCCCACTCAATCCTTTAGCACATGGGCTGGGTGGTTGTTTCCAGAGCTCTCTCGGAGGACTCCAGTTGATAATCCAGTGGTACCGCTGATTTTTCAGTTCATAGGGCAGCCGTCACAGGAGGCTGTGGCTCAGCTTGCAGGGGCCCGATGGGCCTTATCTTTTGTCCCAGTGAGGAGAGGTGAGGGCCTAGCCTTTGACTATTTCTCCTACCTTTACCGCCCCTATGTTGGGCAAGAGGGAGGCACTGTTGTTAGCAGAGTGCCTTCACATGCTTTACTCTCCTCCCATGACTTGGTAGAGTGGATTATATGCATCCACCCCAGTGTATTAGTCTATCAGCGCTCCAGCACAGTCATACTTGAGCCCTATTACCCACATCGGTTCGCCAGGAACTTTGGGTATGATCAGGGCATCCCTTCGAGTGCAGAGTTTCCTCTGGTCCTTCGACTGTACAGGCACAGAGACGTGCATTTAGTGGCGACAGCGTGACAGGACTTCCTCTATCGCGAGGTGAAACAGGGGTACCCTATTCCAGAGCAGGGGCGCAGAGGCCAGTTTGACATACATTATGCAAGCTGGTGGTTCAAGGCCAACAATGCCTTTCGGGAGCACCACGATGCCATTTGGGCCCCTGTGGAGCAACGCTCGAGGAAGGAGGATTTGCCTACTTTGTTTGTGGACCCAGCATTTATTAGATCCCATTTTTCGAGGGCCACCCGGGCCGTCAGTGACATTGAGGAGTGGTGGCGAGAGAAAGGCTGGACGATTTATGTGGACAGAAGCCAGTATAATGGGGCTTTGAAACCCTTGAAGAGTACACCGGTAGCAGCATCCGCAGCCCCTTCCTCCTCTGTCTTAGGGGCAGCCCCAGGCCCTTCAAAGGCCTACTCTTGGTGGGAGGATTTGTAGGTGTCTTGCGGGGTGAGAAAGAAGTCTTAGTTGTCTCAGTCGATACCCGAGGGAGCACTCAAGGGCAGCCCATTTGCAGAGTGGAGGGCCCACGTGATCAACGCCATAGGCTGTGCAGGCCTGCTAGAGTACATTTCCCGCCTGGCGATGGCGATGACTCCTATTGCCATTTTTGAGATTGCAAAGGCAGCAGCCCATGTTCTCCGATTAAAGTTGGAGCAGATAATTTTAAAGCCCGTGAAGCCCATGGAAACCACGGGTAATTATTTCCTCTGCTGGCCTTTCAGTATGCATGCATATTCTTCATATCTTAGAACGTGTGTTATACACATTCCTTTGATGACTGCAGGAGGAGCTGCTAGGGTGGCCGGCGCTGGCCCATTGGAGGGTCCTCCCGATACGGGGCCGGAGAAGGATACCACCGCATCAAAGAGACCTCGCGCTGAGAGTCCTGGAGGGGACGTGAGGTCTTCGTCCCGCCTTCGGCTTGAGGAAGAGTCTCCCGCAATTGAGGCTGTCTCCAGTGAGTGGCATATTTTGATACTCACCACCTTTAGGCTTATATGCAATGTTATAAACATGTTTTGCTTTGCCTAATGTAGCTCCTCCGGAGGCCAGGATCGGCATGAGTTTCTCTCCTCCTCGGGCGGACACCTCTGTGGGGGCAGATATGCCACTGGATGAGTCTATGTTGAATAGTATTTTCAGCTTTGAAGAGTTAATCTCTTCCACGGATGATTATACGTCGGTGACGGCTGGCTCCCCCTCGCCTATTGCAACAGGGGCCCCGGGTGTTCAATCTTCAGGTAATATACTTAGCCCTGCCCGTTCATTGATACATGAAGAATGGGAAATCACTAATTCTTTAGTGTTGTATTTTGGTTGTGCAGGGGTCCCTGATACTGTTCCTCCTGCCTCAGCAACTGGAGACAATGCCAAGTCCACTTCTGGGAGTAGGGGTTCCGTGGCTTCTGACTCCCTTACTGGAGGGAGTTCGAGTTCCTCTTCAGGTGCCGGGACTTCGAGCTCTTCTCCAGGCGGGAGAAATTCCTCCCCCCCATCGGGCTCCCGAGAAAGTGGAGAGCTGGAGGCTGCTTGCAGTGAGCCTAGCTACATTTTTGCCTTTTGCGCCTGACCTCTTCTTGTAAATATGTATTTGGCTCATATAATTCCCCATTGTACTGGAGTTGACCTGGCCGATTCTATGGAGGAATTCTCACAGCTCATCGAATCCGGCTCATTAATAGACCTTTTGAATGATGGCGATGCTCCAAAAGCTACAAGGGCCATAGAAACGGCGGGTGTTGAAACCTCAGCGCCGAGGGGCCCTGATATCATAATGCCAAGACTTCCGTCGGGGGATTCCCCTTGCGCTGGTACCGACAAGGCCAGCGTGGCTGATCCTTCAGGTGAGAGATCTACAGACTTGTGTTACATATTTTTATTGCTTCATTGCTGAGTTGATTAATACCTGTCGCGTTGTTCATGTGAATAGTGAGGTGAGAGATCTATGAACTTGTGTTACATATTTTTATTACTTCATTGCTGGGTTGATTAATACCAGTCGCGTTGTTCATGTGAATAGCGGCAAGCCAGGCTGTCGGGGATGGCATACAATAGCCTGATGGGGCTACGCCGAGAGGGGAAGTTCCTTAGGGCTCGCCAGAGGGCCAATGCAGCCCTGGCCATGGCGCCCTGCCAGCGGACCACCAGCTTACAGGTATCCCCCGCATCTGCCAATGAATAACTCAACTTGTGTCCACATCTTGTTTATGGTATTAACCATTTTCTCATATCCGTCTCATGGGTTCTTCTTCCTTAGAGCTGGCAGCTGAGATCTCTGAGACAGAGGAGTCTCCATGTGAGGCAAGGCCGACCCTTGTGAATGAGCCATCTGATTCCAGAAGGGTCCTCGATACGGAGTCCATCCCTCCCAGCATAACTGAGGGAGGCGATGTTATTGAGACAAGTATGTGGCTGTCCTTTGGAGCTCAACGTTATTTTTATGCCACTTTATACATGGACAATCCTGATTACATGTTGCTATTTGAGTTATAGGGAGCCGGGCTACAGATGCGTTGCCTGGTGGATCAGCATTATCCCCCATGAGCGCCCCCTCCCCGGCCGTTGGGGAGGAACATGTTTCCGTAGCTATTCCCGCCCACGAGGCAGTTTCAGGTATATTATCATGTTGTGTCCTTCGTGGCTTCCGTGCCTATCCTCTTAATTAGGAATAAGCACTTATTCCATTTTCCCTTGATTGCAGCTCCCTTGAGAGTGGCTCCAGAGGTGCCCGCGGACTTCCCTGCCCTCGGGGTTGAGTGGCCTGACACCTCTCAGCCTGGGGTGGTGCTGGCAGATGCCGATATGACTGGTCGGCTTCTCCATGGTCTTGAGCAGTTGATCCGAGTCGACCCCTTTCCGACTGCAGAGGCTCTGAGGGGCAGCCTGGAGGCCTTTACCTGGGGTTATCACACGTTCGGCCTCCCTAGAGATGCGTGGATGACGAAGCTAACAGCTTTGTGGAGCGAGTTCGCCCGTCTTCAGGTCGCGCAGGAGCAGAGATGGAGGACTCGGCTGATGATTCAGCAGGAGGAGTAGTGGCTCGGTAGACTTCGGGTAGTTCAGGCTGAGGTGGGTGCTCAGGTCGAGGCCGCTTACGAGTGCGAGCAGGCGGCCTCCCGTAGAGTAGAGCGAGAGGTTCGAGAGATCGAGGAGGAGCGCAGCCTCGCGCACGCCCAGGCCGAGACTCTTCGCCGTAGGCTTGAGGGGCTCCAGGCGGAGGCTCTTCAGTGTGAGACTCTCCTTGCTGACCTGAGGAGGAGTGACCCTGGTGCTTGATAGGCCTTGGCGCCCTTTTGTACTTATGCACAGGGGTTCCTGCTATTACATGCACTACACTCCACGTAGGGAGGGGGGGTTCGCGGGGAGGGGAAACAATCGTTACATATACTACCCTCGCGCAGGAGGGGCGATCGCGGGGAGGGGTAAGCAACAGTCACCCGTACGCTGAGCTTGGGCGTCCACTCAAGACCCAGCCAACTCTTGGATGAAGATCGAGGGATGCTGACGGACGCCTGGAAGTCTGGTGTCGAGCTGACGGCGCTGGATGGGGACGGCGGCCGCTGCAGCAGGCCAGTGCAGTTCTGCTCGGCTGGACTGGTCAGCGCAGATGTGGTGCGATGGTCGGTACAGGCACTGCAGAACTCCAAATGTGGCGGGGCCAAGTCGGGGACGTTTCTGACTGGGAGTTCTACGAGCCCTCAGAATATGGCAGCCGTCTGGTCACTTCGTTGGACGTGGTCACAGGAACGGCTGGCGTCAGGTTTCTGGGCAAGCAGTCAGACTAGTCACAGGTAACTGTAAGGGAACTCCCAATGGCGACGTCAGATTGGGACGAGACCACTTGCGTTAGTTCCGTATCATCGAAATATGAAACTTTGCTGAAGACCATATGACCTGAAACGAAGAGGAAGAGGGGGGGGTCGGGGCTGACTTGACAGCAGCCTGTCCTGGGCGAACAGGGGACTCTGGGTCTAGTGTGACTAAGGGAGAATGGCTGCCCTTGATGGAGACGACGTCAAAACAAGGCAGGACTACCTCTGGTGCGTCGGCACTTCAGAGGAGCAAAACTCTCGTGAAGAGAGCTCTGGCTGAATCACACAGGGGTAGGCGGTGGAGCTGCTACTAGATGGTGCTCTGGTTCAGACCCAAGTTTAGCAAAGTTGCACGAGAACGAGCGGTGCGAACGGTGCCGAGGTCGGATCGCTGCGGGATCACTCTGGGACGAAGCTGACTCGACGACGTACAACTCCATGGAAGAAAGATTCAGCTGGTTTGCACCGTGGACGCCGGGGTAGTCTCTGCAATCTCAACCTCTGCTGTAGGCTGGTTACAGAGGGCAACAGTGTGGTCTTCTCGATCCACGGGAGGGCGTAGCGATGACGGGGAGACTCCGGGATGCCGTGGACACTCGGAGCCGAGGAGGGCGGACCTGAGTTGCAGAGGGAGCGGGGGCTGGGGTGTGGGACCTATCAACACTCTCTTCTTGGTTCTCCGATGTGTAACAGAAATATTACGCCGACATTGATCACAGAGGATCGTCACTCGACTCTTAAGATTTGGAGCATGATATTAGGGAGTGGTGGAAGAGCAAAAAATACGTCAACCACTATTTCCGAATCAAGTCATCATGCACTCACGTCATTTACTACTTGTAGGTTTGGTTTTATACATGGGGTCAAAGGACAGTGAGAAGAGGCCAAGGGGTCCGGGAAGAGGCACAACCTCTTTCGTGCGCTGAGGGCGTGCTTGCGGTGCGGCCTAGGCCACCCACACGCTCCTCTTGCCAAATGGGCATTGGCTCATGGCCCATTAACATCTCCCATTAGCCCATTCAGACCTAGCATATATGTTCTTTATATGTTCTTCCCTTTTTTTAATGACGAACGGTTTCAACGGTGATATAAGAAATGGAGCGTGCGACCTGTACGAGATTTGTCGAGCAACTAACAAGTGTTTCGCTTAATCGTCACCTTACTAGTTAACTCTCAGTATCAGGGTTTGACGTCCCGGTCTGGGATGCCCCGACCCGCATGTCCCAACCCGACCCATCTATCATGGTCTAGTAGTTAATGATTTTTAAAGATGGGTGTAATTATTAATTAACAAGAAAATTAGCATCAAAGCTAGTTGACGTTGATTAATTCACGTCAGAGAGATCGACGCAGATTCAAGAATTCACGTCAGTGTAGGAAGATACTGATTAATTAGCTTCCACAGAACTCGTCACTAATTCATGTTCATGCAGAAACGATGCCAGATCACTACAAAATCAAAACATGCTTGCAATATACGAGAGAACAACTAATAGGAAGGTTTATACATGCACTACCATCTAGCATGATGTTTAATTAAGGGTTGTGCTTGGGAGAATGCCTACCTTACGATGAAGAGGAAGAAGAAATAAGTGTCACAGATGAAGAGGAAGTAGAATAGGTTGATAAACGTCAACCGTGGAAGAAGACGACAGAGGCAGGCGCACACAGAGGAAGAAGCCAATGTTTCTTCCCACGGGTTTACTGCAACCAGCACAGCGGCAATAATAGCAGCAACACGAACTAGCAATGGCAGGAGCACGATGGCTTCTGCCATCGCAAGGGGGTTCATATTTGTAATAAACCTACTCTCCGAATCCTACTAAGGAGTTCTCAACCCAATCAAACTCAAACTTTCCATGCTTCGATCCAATCCTTCCTCAAATAACGCCGCCAACCCCATCCATCGGTTGACCTATCAAAACCAAAACCTAATCCTAACAGGGAGTCGACGCAGGCCCTATTGGATCAGCCCATTAACCCCTGTCTAGGTGGCCTTATCTCTTATTCATCACGTTATAGCTTAAATGCCATTCTGATCACCAAAGAAATCTTCCATATGCATGCCATCTTACTGCTGTATTCAAGTATCAAGACATTGATCTTTCTACTGAACTCTCAAAGAAAGTTCCCTCAGTCAATGTCTACTCTAAACACACCATTGAAACCTTCATGTGGTTCAAAATGGAGGGAGATGTAGTGACTAGGTCACGTCATCCAAGAACCACATCAGAACAACCCTTCTCTCCAGTACAATTTGAACATTTCTCATCTTCTAGCCTAGGTCAGTCTCCGGTAGCTTCCTCTGAGTCTTCTCCAGTAGCCACACCTATTGCTAGCCAAGTTTAGTCTCCTACTGTAGACTCAGAGCACTCTCTAGCAGCTACTTCTAATGCTAGCTCTACTGGCAGTCCATCTGATAGCCAAGCACAATCTTCTTCCAGCCCAGTTCAATAATCTGCTAGCCAGTCATAGTCTACTTCAGCCAATGATAGTGAACTGCCACCTCAGTAGCATAGTCCTGCAACTGATGTTCATGTTTCACCTCCTCGAGATCAGTCAGCTCCTAAGGCTGCTCCTGCTACCGAGCCTCGTGTGACTAATGCTCCACCTACTACTGCTCCCAGTCCATCTCATGTTATTGATCCAGAATAGCCACCTCAGTGGCATCACTTCTTATTTGCTCAATTTCGAGGTGTGCAAGAAGACATCAGAAATATAGGTGTCAACTTCCACGAGCACCTTACCATCTTGGAAACCAAGTTGACAACGGATGTTACTGATTCAATAATTGAACTAATGGGAAGACTGAATTTCCTTCAAGAATCCATGAAGACATCTCCTTCAAGAATCCATGAAGACATCTCAACAGAGAGTTGTGCATTTGGAATCTTCAGTAAATCAGCTCTGGAGTCACTATGGCAGTATGACCAGAAACTTGAATTTTATTCAGTCAGATGTTCGTGAAATCCTAGTTCCATCCCAGCAGCGAGAGTCCTACCTATCCTACTAGGAATCTCCCGAGATTGGCGTGCATTAAGGGTGGCAATCCCTGGCCAAGCCTACCTCATTCACATGACGGTGTCTCTCCTAGGGCCATACCCTGGGTATGCTCCAGTCTTTAGAGGGAGGAGTAGAAGAAATGTTGGCGGTGAGCCCAGCATTGGGATAAAAGCTTTTAAGGCTCCAATCCCTTCCACGATGACCCGGTTAGAGATTCAGTCTGTTACGCCGGAGCTTTGTGTCCATCATCGAACCTTCATCCCCTCTAGGAACGCATACGACCGGCCTCATAACGTCCCACGAAAAAACTGTACTGCCACTCTTGGCATGCCTAGTTTGATATTTTACTTTTCTTCGAGCGATTTGATGTGGCACTTTGTGCTTTGATAGGCGTTTTGGCTTTTGCCTCGATTTCTGCTCCTTTTCTTTGATTGATTTATTTTCTTCTTTTTCATTTCTTTTGTGGAATCAGATTATAACGGACTATCCCTATTTGAGACCTCCTCTTGTTGGGATGTCTAGGTTGGTCATCTCCCCCTTATTTATCCCTTGCCCCTATACCTGGACGAAGAAGGAAAAGTAGGGACATTCACTTCCCCTAGGTATGGCCAAAAGAGAGACGAAGTCGCATAGCAGAGGGAAACTTGACCAGAGTAGTCGTGTAGTGTGTGAATGCCGTGCTCGGGATCTTCCTTCGTGATCAAGGGGAGGGACATCTCGCTACTAGGTTGTCATTAGCCTCACTCTAAGGATAAAAGCGCTTAAGATACAACCCATTCCATGCGTGAGACAGCTCCTCACCTTCTATGTTGACCAGACGATACGCGTTCCCTAGGTAGGCTTCTCTAACGATGAACGGCCCTTCCCAATTAGGTTGCAGCTTAGACCTAAGACCTGCAGACCTAATGAATTTACGTTTCAAAACTATATCACCCACTTGGAATTTGCGTTCGATTACCTTCTTTTGGAAATAGCGTAAGACTCTCTTTTGATAAATGGAAACATGATTGGCCGCATTTAACCTCTTCTCATCCAAGAGTTTCAACTAGACCAGCAATGCCTCCCAACGTTCGTCGAGATTAAGTTTCCTGTCGAGCTGCACCCTTAGGGAAGGAATTAAGATCTCATATGGGAGCACCGCCTCCATCCCGTAAGTGAGAGCATAGGGGGTTTGCCTAGTAGGAGTCCGGACGGAGGTGCGGTAAGCCCATAGAGCTTCCACCAATCTTTCAGGTCAATCAGAAAATTTATGAGATTCACACATTTTCTTTATGATTTTAAGAAGGGTTTTATTGGTGGCCTCGACTTGACCGTTGTCTTGAGGATAATATGGAGATGAATGATGCAATGTAATATTGAACTTCTTCCAGAGGTCTTAGAGCTCTTGTGACACGAACTGGGGCCCGTTGTCGGTGACGATATTGCTTGGCACTCTGAACCGCGAGATGATATTCTTCATGATGAAGTGGCACACCGTGGTAGCTTTGATCTCTGCGTATGCTTCCGCTTTGGCCCACTTGATGAAGTACTCAGTGGCGGTAAGGATGAAAGATTTTTGTTTAGTCTGAGAGTTAGGATCACCTAGCGGGCCTTGATGGGAGATCGATGATCCGCTCTGATTACAGGTAAAGAGATTGGAGTAGCACGGCTGAGATCCAGAGGGGGGTGAATAGATCCCAGTGAGGAATTATTGCGGAATTAAAACATTTCTCACCTCTCTTTCTCTCTCTCATTCTCTCTCCTCTCAGGGTCTATCGGCGTGGGGTGCACACCGTTGCGGAGCTGACAGAGGCGGGAACGTGATGGAGTGATCGGGACGCGGGATGGGGTGATAGTTTGAGCATGGTGCGGTGCGATCCCATGGGGGATTCAAAGCCGGTGCGATTCATGCTATGGCATTTTCAGCGCGGTTTAGTCACTTCGGCACACGATTTCTTCGGTGAAGGTAGGGAGACAGATCACTTGCTTCTTCTGCACGTTCTCTCGCCAGTTTCACGTCGAACGGTGCTAGAACGAGCGAGTTTGGACTCATTATGATTTTGTGGAGTTCATAGGGTTCACTAAAAAACGGCGATGATTTTACGATCAGTTGGTGTCAAATGACTCCCTGGAATGTCAGCATTCTATAGTCACTGATTTCGTGTCGTTTGACGGTCATTTGGGACCGTTAGGAGCCCGGGAAGTCCGGTGGTTCCATTTGGGTCGATTCAAGGAAATCGCTCATTTCTCGCCGTTTCTCAGCCGATCTGACTCCCGTCGGAGTCTAAATGTTGTATGTCGTCGATGTAGTTGTATTCCCCATCGTTTCAGAATGAACGAGGCATGGAAAGGCCATGATCAGGCCGATCCCATGAATCTCACACCGTGGTGCCTACACAGTTTAACAGAAACCGTTTAGGGCTTGGCACGGCCTGGGTGCGACCGTTCAGTGTAGGTCATTGGGCGTCTGCGCAGTCGTGCGACAGACCGCCCATTCGATGGCACAGCCACGTGTGAGCCATCCAGTCTGCTTGAGCGACTGGTGCCTAGCCATTCTATTTTCCTTATTGTTTTGAGCGGCTCCAACCTAGCCGTTCTGGTCGTTGGACGGTCGGTAGATAACCGTTCAGTGGCTCGAGGTGGTTCGTGGGGCGGATTTCCCCCAACTGTTCCATGTTCTTGAGCGGTTTGGTCAAAACCGTTTTGACCGTTGACTGGGTTTGACCGAGCTACTGTAGTAGGTTGGTTCGACTGAGCGGCCTATCCCAGACTGTTCAGTCCCCTCTGAGCGGCCTCTAGGAGACCGTTCAGTCCCATTGAGTGGCTCTTTGGTGACCGCGCTATGGGCTGAGTCCGTTGTTGTGTCTGTTGGCCGTGATGGCCAGTCCCTTGTCCGTCGGTCCATGTGTGTGATCTGTTTGCCTTAGGTCCGTGTCTTAGGGCGGTGTGTGTGGCGATTCTTGTCTAAACAGCCAACTCTGTGTTTCGATTTTCTGATTGTCCTGGCTTGACCTCGTGGTTCTCCCGCTATCCCGTGGATGTCTCCTGACATCCTATGAGGGCTATGACCATGTTATAAGATAGCCAGGAGTTCTCTTGCCTGAAGTAGGATTCTCTTTCCTACTATAGAGTCATTCTCAGGTTTTGGTCAACCCGGTAAGATCCAGTGGGTGACGCATGACCTTGTGTGTATCTCGGCTATCCGATCTAGCTCGAGATAGTAGTTCTAGATGCCCTGAGGTATCGTCCTATCTTGATTTACGTGTCCAGGCGTGTTGAGGGTCTTGGTGTTCCCTCAGGTCTCTGTGAGTCATTTCCTTCGGCTGTGTTGCTTCCTCTAGCTTAGGATTAGACCGATTGACGGCTTGTCCGCCATTCCACAACGATCTTGACTCTGAGTCGTGAGACTCAAGGATCGTTGTGTGAGTAGGTCTAGTTGCCCTGTCCTGAGTCTATTGGCAATATTCCTTCTGTTGGGCTAGGTGTTCATGTTTCAAGGTCTCCATAAGTCTCTACGATCCTGAGATTCTCACTAGGATGCCGAGCAGATTGTACCATCAAATTCTGAACCTACTAGAAACCACGAAGGGCAGAACTAGGCTCTATCCAAGTTCTGTGAAGTTTCTGTCTGATTTTCGGAAGGTGGCCTTAGCTTGACCGCATCCTATTGGTAGCGGTCGTGCGATAGATCGCATTCTTATAAACTGGTACAATTGGCTTTAGAGGCTTCAAGTTACGTAGACGTTTTCATGCAAGTGCGTCAGTCCTTGTGGACGCGTTCATTACTTTGACCGGCTGAGTTTGGTTTGACCCACCTGATTGCGGTCCCCTCAAGACCGCCACCTTCTGATAGCGGTCTATTGCTGACCACCACTCCATCCAGTTGTCTTGAAAATTTGTCATTTCCGTGGTTTGTGTGTGTTAGACCATTCTAGCCTCTCTAGGCTATAATATCTCGAGATTATGACCTTTTATTGGGTCTATTCTATAATCATATCACTATAAATCATTCACATCTTTTCTTATAGTCATTTTCATCAAATGACTTTTTCCTTTGATTAATAAGCTTGTCGATTAAAATTCTTCTATGGAATCCATATTCCTACTTGTATTACCTTGGCAACATGACTTATCCTTGAAATTCTTGGTCGTTAAATATTGTGGATGTCCAGATTTCATGGGATCTCCGATCCAACCCTCAATGCCAACGCACCTAAGGGGACTGGTCTGGTCTTGGAGAGAGTGCTCGAAAAGTTATAGAGTGATGCAGGACGGAGACGCGGACTCGACGCTGAGTTGGATATGCAACATGGGACTCTAGCAAGCTCGCACTCATCCCTAGCGAGGGAAGCGTCGGACCTGCACGGTTGAGAAATTGGCAGTGAGTCAAGGGTGGTCAAGCTCTCTCTCGTGCCCAAGTCGGGTCACGGGACGGGTCTCACTCTCTCTCTCGCAGCGATGATTGAGTTGGTTAACGAGCTAGGATCCTAACATGCTCTCTAGCAGTGGCAGTAAGAACTATACTAGGAAAGTAAGTAACTACGACTACAAGGGGTTGGCGAGTTTACCTCCACGCTCTGGACGTGGGGAAGACGATCCCGGCCAAGACATTAACTCCCGGTACAATGAAAATTAATTATAATAGTAAAAATGATGGCCCACTCCACACAGAGAGATAATAGGCTACAGACGACTCTGGGAGCACCGAACTTGGGTTGGCGGGTAGCATTTTGGACCGCTCCAGTGATGGCGAGCGTCGGGAACCGTGGGGCCCACATCCTGGTTGGCGGTCCGAGTGGGCCAGGAGTGGTACCACAGTAATGATGGTTCCTGGAGGGATGATCCCGGTGAAGGCGAGGTGCTGGTTCGCCTTGTGGATGGCGAGTCGGCCGGCCCGGGGGTGATCAGGATTTTCGTCCACGAGTTGTAACTTCTGTTCTACTGCGTGCGACCCGGCAAGAACGGCTGCTACGATCAGTCCCAATGTCGGATCGATGCGTGGTTGGTACCGTTGGAAAGCTCGCTCAGAGAGATTCAACCCCAGGCTAGAGAAGGAACTTTAAATCTTCTGTGCTGGCCGTGTCTGAATTTAGAAGTTGTTGGTTCACAGGTCAGGGACACACATGGTAGAAAGAGGAGTTTCCTGAGTACATGGGTTGACTGTGGGGTTTATGACAGATCTGGGCAATGAGATCTTTGATGGTGATCCTCGGATCTATGTTCTCCGCTTCATACCAGGAACCGGTTAAATAGAATAAATATTACCATATTGCTTACTTGTATGTATGGTTAAATCCTGTTCCATTTCATAAAACAAGCATCGTTTGCATGTATTCTTTTCAGCCTTAAGGGTTCTTCTAATTTGGCGATTAATCAAGGGTTCTCATTCTTTCGAAAGGATGTAATTAACGCCATAGCCTTTATGGTATGGCGGACTTCCGGTCCCGACATGATCATCCACTATTGTCTGATCAGTCAGACGAGCGCACAATAAACGTTGTCACGAAAGTGACTGGCACGTCCCGCGTTAATGAAAATGAACGAATAAACCAAATCAACATGAAGAGATTTCTTATCCCCACAATATGCGCCTATGGAAAAGGTGTGCTTGGTCCTGGTATTCATCGTCAAGAAGTTAAGGCACTATCTTCTAGCTCACAGGGTGGAGCTCATCTCAAAATGTGATCTACTAAAATTTCTGCTCAGTCAGCCTGTCCTCTCCAGTAGGCTCAACAAGTGGGCACTTATCCTTATGGAGTTCGGCATCACCTTTGTCCCACGCAAGGCGGTCAAGGGATAAAGAATGGCCAAGTTTTTAGCTGCACATCCTGTGCCAGATGATTCGCCACTCAACTTTGAGTTGCCCGATTAAGAGGTATTGACGCCTTTGCAAGAAATCGGGGAATATTCTGAAAAACCACAGGCGGAGCCGGACGTCCTCACCCTCGACCTCTCACATTGAGAGTTGTATTTTGATGGCGCTTCCTGAACAATCAAAAGGGTTGGTGGTCTCACAGGTTTCGTCTTAGGCACGGGGATAGTTTTGTGTCTTCGTAAGGCGGCATTCTTCGTAACTCTTGTGCCCTCATGAAGTCGTTGACTAATAATGAGGCAGAGTATGAAGCGTTAATTATTGAGTTTCAACTGGCACGGGAGATGGACATCAAGTGCATCAAAGTCTATGGAGATTCTCAGCTCGTCATTCGGCAGGTACTGGGTGACTATGATGTCCGGAAAAAGGAGCTTATTCCCTACCATGTAGCTGTTATGAGGCTGAAGGAAAAATTCTACCTATTCGAAATAGGTCACGTCCCAAGGGGCAGTAACTCTCAGGCGAACGCTTTGGCAAAGTTGGTAGCAGCCTTAAAACTCTCACCCGAGAGAGTTGAACATTACTGTTAGACACCGAAGGCTCATGTCGAGTGTGCTCGACGAAGAATCTGGCCTCACTGCCTATGAGGTCAATAACGTCCAAGAGGAGAATGCTCCCGAAGAGGAAGACTGACGCGAGCCAATTATAAAGATGAAGAATGGTTGGCTCCCTCCCGATCGGGCTCAAAGGGTGCAACTACTACGCCGGGCAACATCCTACCAGCTAATTGACGGCTTGCTTTTTAGACTCGTCCATGAAAAGGACTGATCAGTCCTCCTACGGTGCCTTTCGTCAAAGGAAGCGAAGACTGTTATGCACGAGGTCCATTCCGGATTGTGCGGGGCTCACCAGGCCGCAGCCAAGATGAAAAACATCATTAAGCTCAAAGGGTTTTATTGGCCCACCATGTACGAGGATTGCAACCAGTACGCTCGCACATGTCACTAATGTCAAGCATTCGGGTCAGTGCCTCGGAGGCCGCCTAGTCCGCTCCATCCAACTGTGCCTACTTGGCCATTTGCGGAGTGGGGCATGGACATTGTGGGGCCATTCCTGCCATCTCTGTTTGTGTTCCGTTGGTTGCATTATGTGCATGCATCATTCATCTATGTCCGTAGTCATCTTCTAAGTGCTACCTATGTACGAACGTTCATTCATCATATTATCTGTCCATTCCTTTGCATTCTCAAAAGGGGTTTAAAACAACACCAACCAGGTGTGTTTTGCTCACGAATTCATTATTATTCTCACAAGGGGCTGATGCTGCACTGTCGTCGTTCTGATCTATTATTTCGTTCTCTTTTGTCAGGGTAATTGTCAGAGGAAAGTCCTCCCCTTCGGCCGGCCGAAGGAAGAGGAAGAAGGAGCCCACGTCTCTCAACTCGGAAACGAGATGCGATCAACTTCTCCATTGTGGGGCCTTCAGCCCTTGGCGATCACCCCCCTTTTTTATCTGTATTATTTTTAGCTTACTTGTTCTTGTTCTCACCTGCGCGGAGAGTCATTTCCCACGGCGGTTCCCTCCCCTTGTTTAATTTTAGTCATTTCCTTTCAGTAATTTAATTTCTGTATACTAACCCTAACGCTAACCTAATAGACCACGCAGGGAAAAAATTTTCGCAGTGGTTCTAATCCTCACCCGCGCGGAGGATCACTCCCCGTGGCAGCCGTCTTTAATTTCTGTACATTCCCTTCCCCAATCTAATTTCCGCTAACAGATCATGCAGGGAACAAGTTCCCGCAATGGTTCTAATCCTCAACCGCGTGGAGGATCACTCCCCGTGGCAGCCGTCTTTAATTTTTGTACATTCTCCAAGTTCAGTCCAACTTTCAAGGAAACTCCTATGGACACCCAGTTCCATTTCCTCAATCTCAAACTCGGTACCCATAGGCCCAATACCCTCATGGCCAATATCCTCAGCTTTGATTCAACCCGGCTCAGGTTCCTTATCAGCAACCTCCTCAGCCCAACTTTGAAGAAAAATTTGAGTAACTCCAACAATTGATCCTGACTCAACAACAATTTATTTCCAAGTTGGAAAATCAAATAAGACAACTTGCCGTAGCAAGCATGAGAAGGGAGGTAGGCTAACTTCCTAGTCAACTTATTGCCAACCCTAGAAATCAACCTCCTGGATTCCTTCAGAAAGCTGCTCTCCTTTCTCAACTAGCTCCACCACCTCCCCCTCCTGCAGGACCTCAATTTGAGAATGCTAAAGCCATTTCAACTCTTAGGAGTGGGAAAACATTAGTTGATCCATACAAGGCTAAGGAGGTGGGTGAGAGTTCAGCCCAGGAGGCCCAGCAAGATGAAAGTGAGAGTGAAGAGGAAGGGCTCATTGTGAAGGATGACTTCAAAGGTAAGAAGAAATTGGAGGAGGAGCCCAACAATTATTCACCAAAAGTCCCATTCCCTGATGCTTTGAAATCGAAGCCTAAAAAGAAATCGCCAGCTCAATAAGAGGAGTTGATGGAGTTGTTTAAACATGTGAATATCAATATCCCACTCCTAGATGCCATCAAGCACGTGCCAACGTATG
The DNA here is from genome assembly GCA_024336825.1 of Amorphophallus titanum. Lineage (NCBI taxonomy): Eukaryota > Viridiplantae > Streptophyta > Magnoliopsida > Alismatales > Araceae > Amorphophallus > Amorphophallus titanum. The sequence goes on from JANBPO010002596.1 coordinate 17,200,823, forward strand.
CCAAGTTTTTGAAAGAGCTGTGTACTCCAAAAAGGAAATCTAGGATGACTCCTCAAAAGATCAAGTTGTCTGAAGAGGTTAGTGCTGCTGTCATGAACCATCTCCTAAAAAAATTGAAGGACCTCCATTGATTTCATGTGGTATAGGTGGGGTGACTTTTGATAGGGCACTGTTAAATTTAGGAGCAAGTGTGAATCTGTTGCCCATATTCATTTATGAGTAGTTTGATCTCAGGGAATTAAAGCCCACATCTATTATTGAATGAAATGCAAGCATGCACAACAGGCATCATGCACGATGTATGTTACTTTGTTGCTAGGCATCATGCACAATGCATGTTACTTTGTTACTCATGAAGGTACTTTGTTGCTATCATCAAAACAGAATCATCAAACAGAATATGATATGTTGCTATCATCAAAGTTAGACAACATATGCACAATAGGTGTATCCCTGTGGTCGGAAGCAACTGGGAGCCTAAGCGTGACATGACGACATTGTCATCAGGATAAGACTTAACCAGCGGGACTATCATTCGAAGAGACTAGAGATCCAAATCAACCTAGATGTGTGCTTAGAATACTCGGGAGGTTAATAAAAAACCCCATCCTCATGTAAGTCAGGTGCCATATGGGTGGCCACTAGGCATTGGCAATAAAAACACACCGAGTCCTAGTAAAAATAACAAAAAAGAGAAAGAGAAAAAAAACAAAAAAAAATACATTTTGCATTTGTTGCTGCATCTCCTCGCATGCTCATATTTCCTTTCCTGTTTACATTCTGCTTGCCTGCATGTGCATTCCATGTTTCATTTTTTTCGTTACTCAATCTTGTTAATAAGATTTAGCCCTCTGACCCTGCATCAAGGAAAGGTATGATCTATCTTGGACAGGGGGCTAAAATCAAGCTACACTAACCTTTTTCCCTTTTTATGTGTAGTTGAAATAGGTGAAAAGGGGAAGATGACGTCAAACAAGCGAAGAATAGCACGCTGAAGAAAGGAACCTCAGTTGTCGAAACATGTCCATTCTATTCCATGATTACATCAGATTCTAGGGGCATACCCTAGTATACAAAATCAACTGCACCCACTCTATCCTCTCTCTCTCCCTCGCTCACTCGGCATCATCAGTGCGAGGCCGACTATGCCGGCTACTCATCTCACCCACCTCCCTGCTCCTCTTACGTGAGCCCGACGACCGTGAAGCTCTCGAACCCGAGACTGCCGGCTGGACTGCCCCCTGCTCTACTGGGGGAAACTACAACATCCCTAGGAGCTCCTCCATGGTAATCTCCATATCCCCTCTGATCTGTAGTGACTCAGAGGGAGTGTTGTGTCCAATCACCCCCTCACCCAGAGCGCCTCTGCTCTGGTATCTCTGATGCACTCAACGTCGCAAGGCCTCCAACTGGTCGAGGGCTCGTCGCTCCCGTATCGCCATGGCCATCTCCCAAGCTCGAGCCTCAGCCTCCCTCTCCTTCGCCGCAATGAGGTGACCCTATAACCTCTCCACAATCTCCATCGACCCGAAGCAACATGTCAAGTCCTTGACACGCCCTTCTAGCTCTTGGCTAGAGGCTAGGGAAGCCTCCACCTCCTTCTTCTACTGGAAATTCACAAAAGAATGAGTCAGACAAAGATGAGTAAAAAGAGAGAATGATTTGCTCCTAAGAGTGCTCGGTACTCACTGTCTCGGCTAGCTCGGCCTCCCACTCCTCGGCCCAGTTGATGGCGCCCGCCAGGCAGTCCTCCAACTCCTCTCTGCTATCCGCCTGAGAGGAGGGTCTAGCTCCTTCATTCATCTCGGCTCTCACACAAACATACGCCAGCTCACCTCTCTGGTAAAATAGGGGTAATTGGTCAGTCAAGCTTTTAGAAAATCGAATGCTATAAGTTCAATCAATTAATTTTGACTCACCAGCTCTTGAATTTCATGATGCAAGTTCACAATGGTCTGATTGAGGACGGTGATCTGTTCCTGGAGGATCCTCACGGCCTCGGCCTCTGACATCTGCATACCCAAGTTCATACAAATCATCAGATGTGATGCTTTTTAATGAAAACACGATTCTCAGAAAGCTAAAAGACTAACTCACCGCTCAAGTGTCGAGGGGGAGTCACCCGGCGTACCACTCCCGGTAGTCCGCCAAGTAAGTCTCACTACTCCCTAAGTGCCTATCCTGCTCCAAGGAAGGCCCCCTTTGCAACACCTCGGCCCCCGCGCGGTAGAGAGAGGCCCAGTCTTGATCCCTCGCCGAAGTCCATCGACATCCTCGATCAGACCCATGCTCTGTTAGTATCGCCACGGGAGGCTGGTGCCACCCCAAAGTCCTCTTCACCAGACGTAGGTAGAGTGGATCCCGTAGGTTCACGCAGAACAAAATAGTGTCGCGACGGAACTAGCGTGCCCCTCTCGCACCCACAGCTGTGGGGTGATGTCCTCAGCTGCATAAGGTGTCAAACATGAATCACAAATATGTTAAAATTGAATTCATCCCATAAATGCATAACATTTTATAACTCAGATTAACAAAATTCTCACTCGGTGGTGTGGGAACTTATCCAAGGCTGTCCGAAGGTCGAAAAGTCGAGTGGTCACTAGCCGGCGGTCCCGGACTACCTCCCATCATGCCATCAAAGGGACTGCATGCATCTGATCTCACGAGATCATCCCGTGGCCTAGAGGGAAGCGAGTGTACCCCCAAATCTGAAACACAAGAAAAACATAAGATGAAAAGCCAATCATAGCAAGTAATGAACCAAGAAGCAACAGTTTGGTAAGGTAGACTCGTACGTACAAGAATGGGGCAAAGCCACCCAGGTTCCCTAAACTTGGCCGAATGAGATCCATGTGGGTAAAGAGGTGCACCAACATCACTCTCCCCCACGCAAATGGAGGCTGCCACTCCAGATTTTCTATCAGTAGCAAGTATTTCAAGTTCACGTTGTTTGAAGAGGTCGCAAACAGTAGTCTGCCAAAGAAATAAAGATGACAGAGCAATATCTCATGCTGCTCGTTCCTCTTTCTCACTCGGAGCTTCTGATCTACTCGCTCCAGGTATGCATCCAGATCCTCTAGCGGTCCCGAACCACCCGGGCCAATCCCATTGAGGTGTTGATCCTCCTAAGAGGGATGGTAGTCACCAGCCTTTGAGATCGAGCAAGCCAAACTCCAAGCAATCGATCAATCTCCTGCTGGTAGTCTTTGAGCTCCCTCCCTAACACCGGTGCCCCGGCCATGGGCAATCCTGTCAGATAGTCCACATCCTCGAGCGTGGGGAGCATGTGTCCCCATGGCATCACAAAGGCCCGGCAGTCGTCTACCCATCTCTCATGAAGAGCCACCAAGAAGGTAGCATCGACGGGGAAGGGCTTGATCCTGAAGAAGGGACTGAACCCCATCCGGTCCACCCTCCACCTCTGGTCATGAGGGAGGGCATGGTACCATGCCCATACCAAATCCCATGAAACCCAAGCTTGGATCCTCCTTCGGCCCTACACACACAAGATAAACTAGTTGCTTAGTCACCAAATCGCAATCCATTCAAGCCTAAAAACAAGCCACAACACCTCATTGTCAGTTCACGCCCTGAGACCAGGGCGGCCAAAGGCTTGGCCGTCTAGGTCCCTCGGCGGCTAGGTCACTAGCCACCCTGTCCTCCTGGAAGGCCAGTCACTTGGCCGCCGAGGGCTATGGACGGCCACTACTCTGGCGTCCCACAGCCTAGTCCCCAGATTAGTTCCCTCCGTTCCGCAAACCATTCCCCTCACACATAATCAACACCCCACGCATCTAAATCAACTGGAAAACATTAAAAAACATGGGACTCACCTGTCTTCGTGGTGCTACCTTGACCTCTCGCTCACCTTCATCTTCATCCGACGAGGACCCTTCATCCTCCTCAGTGCCTTCCCCATCCTCGCCTCGGCCGGAGGGGCCACCTTCCATAGGCGCATAAACGCCTTCCCCTTCCTCCACACCATCATTAGAAGAAGTGTCTGAGGTAGACAAGCTCGCTACGGCCTCATTCTCCTCGGTCTCACTCAAGGAAGAAGCCTCCTCCACCATGTCCAAACGAGCTCGTCGTGGCCCCATTCCTTCCCCACGAGCTCAAGCACCTAGATTTCCTCTCTCACAGCAAGAGAAACACTCTAGGGGCAATTCCCCTCAACCTTAGGCACCTGTGGGTGAGAATAAAACGTCAATCGGGTTGGACGTTTATGAGGAGGCCGGCCACTTTTAAACTTCTCTCTAATGAGGAGGGCAGCCACGGTGTTGGCCGCCCACCAGAGTTGGGGGCGGCTATTGCATGATGTCCCTATTGTTTTTGATGGTGTTAACACTATGAACACTCTTGTATGTTCGTGTCGTTTCTTTGTGAACTTCGTGTCATTTTCTAGTCCATGTTGTTATAAGTTCGTGTTGTTTCTTTGTGAACTTCGTGTCATTTTTAGTCCATGTTGTTACAAGTTCGCCAACCTAGAGCACATGGTCTAAGTGTGCATGCGTAGTTGGGGGTAAAGGACATGCGCTGATAAGCGTGACCCCAGCTAGTCCTTGTTCTGTGGTTACTAGTACGATTTCTCAGTTTCTGCTAGGCCAGAGGGAGACACCTGAGGCACGGACTAAGTCATTAGTGGATGCATCTAGCCTTGCTTCTGGTGGGCGGTACTCCCGTCACGTGATGTGAGTTATCGTGTCACAGGTTTTCATTTCCCATCTTCGAGATGGACTTTCATGTGTAGTTTCGGGCATTCTCCTGGAGTCGAGATCTAGGATTTTCAGTGAGTGTCACTGAGGGCTTCTCCCTAGACGGCGTAGTGTTCACGACGACGATGAAATGACTATGTTTTCACACTGTATGGTTTCAGAGTGGGCCCTTATCTATGAGGACAGGCCTCCACGATAGTGGTGTCGTGTCATTTTCCTGGTAGCATGACCAGGGTGATCGCAGTCTAGTGGTTCGTGTTCTGGCAGTCCCCCGACTGTGGGATCGGGGTGTTGAGTTTTGATCCTATAGGAGTAGTTGTAGAGCCGTGATTTTATCGGTTGTCATGTTCAAGGGATTCACGTATGATTATTGTTGGCCCAGACTAGATGGCAGACAAGAAGGGGGGTTGAATTGTCCCCCAATCGAGATGGCGGATTTAAAAAATAATCTTAACTGTCTAAACTAATTACAGTGAAATTAAAATTAACTACGTTAATTAGCCTAAACAAATGTGAGATACAATTGATCTCTCAAACTTACTGATCTCACATGGATTGTCAATGTAAGGAACAATTACAATTAATCCTAACACGGATAGCGGATGAAGCTATGTGCGATGATGCAGTGAATAAAAACCTATAATTGACCTGTGAAGGGAGATAGAAGAAATGGACAATTACAAAGGCATTCACATGGAACACGAGGATTTTTAGGTGGTTCAGGATCACGGCGGGCTCCCTACGTCCACCCCTCACTGAAACCCGGTGAGGCTTCACTACACGCTACTTGCGTAGCAACACGGGGATGAACCCCAACACCACACACGCTGCTTCCGCAGCAATGCACACACATAGGGCCTGGCCCCAAGACGCTGCCACTGCAGTACACACACACACACACAACATCAGGGAACACACCCCAGACACAAAAACCACATGGAGATGTAGCTCCGTCTTCACACAACCAAACTCGGGGAAACTTTTCCCACAATAAATCCACACACTCAAAGACGCAGCTCAGCCCACACACGATAATATCTCAGGTTCGATGAAAAGAAAGGATATACAACAAACGCCCACAATATGAATCTATGTTCAAATAAAAAGGATGGAAATGAGAGACGGAGAAATCTCCCTCAATCCGCAATGAAACCTGTGGATGTGATGGATGGGTGCGTTGGGAATATTTGTCCGTAGAGTGGAAGCCGCTCAAGCTCGTAGAAGACGCCCAAGGGAGAATGGTTCAGTGACCTTGCTCCCAACTGATTGAGATCGGCAAAGAATGCTTGTTGTTGGCTTCCTCCTCTCCTTCCTCTTCCTCCTCCAGGTAATGGTGTCGCCCCTCTCCTTCTTTCCTGCAACAAATAAAAACGTTAAGCCCAAAAACTCTGCTCTCGAAAGAAAATCATGGCCAGCATATACCTAGCAGAAAGAGCCACTCAAAGACTAAAATGCCTAGCTAAAAAACCCTTCAAAATATCACCAAGAGATGAATAAAAGCTCAGGTAAGTGCTAAGCCATTGCAGGAGAGGTTAACTCCCTCTTTGCTTGCCTTTGTTGTACTGGGGTTGTTGACTGGATTGTTGTCTTGTTGGCCAGGTGATGACTCGGCTGCTACTCTAGAGATGGTCCAGGAACTAGTCAATACTGAACCGTCAGTGGAGCTTCCCTCCTTTGAGGTAGAGCCGGGAGTGGCGGATGGCTCGACGGCACTTGATGCTGGGGCTACGAAAATTTCATCGGCGCATCTGTGATTGGCATTGCCTCTTCCTCCCTTGCCAGCGGTGGTCTCAACCTACACTATAGGGCTGGTCAGGTCTTCCATCATGGGACCCTCAGGTATGTGACTAGAAACTAAGATGCTTATGGTGTCCTTCCTTGTTATTTGCCATACTAAACTTTCCCGGGTATTGATCACAGGTACCTCATCTCCTCTAGAAGAGGGAGACCTTCCTCGTGACATGACTGGGGCTGTCGGCAGAGAGCCTACGGCTATGGATTTGGCCGGGGAGACTGAGGAGATCATTGATATCAAGAGGATCTCCTAGGGGAGTGCCTCGCTTCAAATTCAGACTCAATAGTTCTACAAATGAGAAGAGTGGGGGCCTATTTATAAGCTCTTATAATTTTCATGACCAAATTACCCCTAATAAACACACAAATGACCAAACATGTCCCAAGGGGGCGCCCATGGGCCTAGCCCACTAGTTGGGCCCAATTAGCTAAACTAATAGCCCAATTGACATATGACTTATGTAAATGACTCTCTTAATTTAGGTACTTGACTCAAATAAAAGGAAATTACATAATTGTGACTCAAATAAAATATAAAAATTACATGGCAAGACTCAAAAAAATGTGACGGGTAAGATATAGCACTGTTGGTGAGTAGATGATCCTCAGAAAAATGTGGAGTGGCTGGAGATGTCCCCATCATACCACTGGAGTGGGGAAAACTCGACTCTGTCGAGTATGGGTCCACCGGGGTGGCGGTACACCAAAATAGCAGTAGAGCTGGGTGTAGCATGTCCTCCCAGCTCATCCTCGAGTCCTTAGTCGGGGGACGGCTCTTTAACCTTTCAAGATGATGCTGGCACACCCTTTTCCTAGTGACGGTACCTTGCTTGCCTAGTATTACCGCCATGCGCTCACGTCGGGCTCTCAGGTTGATATGTGGAGGCTCTCCGATGGTGTCACTCACAAAGGTGGTTGTAGGCTTGAGGTACTCATTGGGTTCCACCACAGAGCCCTCATAGGGTGCTAGATCCGCCATGCAAAACATTGGGTGTATCCCAAGATCCCTCAATGAATTCAACCCATAAGCACGGTTGCCAATGCCGCTCAGCACTCGGGAAGGTCCAAGTCCTCGTGCCCTCGATTTGGAGATAGTCCTAAGGTAGAGCCACTCTAATACCACTACCACCAGGTTGCCTACGTGGGATCTCAAGTGGCACTCGCGAGCTTTTGTCTGCTCCTTGTGAACCTCACCGCTCATTGCTAGATGCTTGCTTGAATGTGTATGCCATGCACTTTGATGCGGTGTGGGTGTGAAGACTATAGAGTGTAAGGGTGGGCCAGGACAACCAAATGTAGACCGGTCTTGGATTGACTTCACTTTGATAGACCTAGGGGGGCTAGGGCATCTGTAGGTGAACATATCATGCATGGGGTGTCTAACTATCATGCCAGATGTGGGAGGTCCTGGGCACCCACAAGTGATCCTATCATGCCTAAGTGGTGCAAAACCACAATGACTTATAGTGTTAGCCATTATCAAAATCATGAGATACAAATGACCACAGGGGCACAACAGTTCAGGCCACCCGGTCCTTTTATAGGAGAGGGAGCCGGGCTAACGGAGACAATGGCCTCTATTGCTGGGGCTTTGAGTTTGGTGCCGACAGAGGTAAGAGGTCCCCTATCAACTTCGCCTCGCGGCTCCTCTCATTGGTCTTTATGTCTGATGCCTAAAGCTTGTTGTACCCCTTTTTTTTTCTTTGCAGGCTTCCACTGTGCAGGCTGAGGTGGCCCTACCGACTATAATTGTGAAGATACCTCTCCCACCCTTGGGTGCAGACCAGCCAACATTCCTGCCGGTCTTGCGGCCTATAGCTCTGTAATACCCCAAGGACTATGTTGCAGTAGCGGGCTTGGAGGCCCTAGGGAAATTGTAGGAGCTGTTGAGCTGACTGAAGCTTCAGAACCCAGGCCACCCACTATTGGTGAAGAGTTGCTCTCAGTAGAATGATGTCTTCCTGAGATAGAAGTGGGAGAGATTGTTGAAGAAGCAACTAGGCTTCTATGGCTTTGACCCTCGTTACAGAGTTGGCGTCCATAGGAGCCGACCAACCTGGACATGAAGAGGAGACATCTTCCATTATTGAGGCCCAGAGTGCCGCTCCGCTTCCAGAAGTCCAGAGAGAAGTTGCTGCTATCGTGACTCCTTCCACTGTGCTAGTTATCGAGGCAAGTTATAGTGTGGGTGATCTGTTGGACATGCCGTCATCATCTTCCGAGCCGAATGATAATATCTCAGTGGCTGTTGATGGTCGGGTAGAATTCCAACTTCCTGATACGCCATCACTTGGTTTGCAGTCATCAAGCGACTGGGTATGGCAATATCTTGAGACGTTACGACAGACTGTAACAGCCCGCCTGGATCTGACTTATGTGCAGTTGAGGGGTCTGGTAGAGCACCTTTCCCGCACATTACTGGCTTTCGGCTATCCCATAGTGGACTGGATGTAGTGAGTGATCCTGCTCTTGAAGCATGTAAATAGGAGGGAGTTCCTCTGCCAAGGTGTAGGTGATCAGCTGACGGCCATAAAGTTTGAGCGAGTGGAGTGCCGAACCACTCTTGCATCTTTGAGAGGAACTTCCCAGCAGATACGAGATGCCACTAATGTCTCTTCCCAATGTCAAACTTCCTTGATAGACAGGATAGCTGAGATTCGCGCTGAACTCTCCTGGGCCGAAACAGAGCTTGCACTGGCCAAGCAGTAGGAAGTCCAATGTATAGAGGAGGCGGAGTTGGCAGAGGGACAGGCCGCCTCTCTTGAAGAGAAGTTGACATAGTTGCAAATCACCGAGTCTCACCTGCAGGAGCTAGCTCGTCACCCCTCCCTGGGAATCTTGAAATTCGAGGACATCTTTTGACGCCCACTACAGTAGTTTTTATTTTTTTTCTCTTTTTGGTAAACGTTTATGTATCCCGGGGATGCCCCGAGTACTATGTATTTTGCTCTTTGCATGCAAATGAAATGCCTTTATTAGCTGCTTAGTTCATTTTCTGCTAAATCACATCTTCATTTCTCTTCTCCTTTTAGCTAATTTATTTAGTCCAGATGTACGAGTTGCTAAGGCAGGAGAGCACTCACGCCTTCAGTGAAGGTATGAGGAGTTCACTCCACCGCGGTGCAACTTTTTCCCGAGGCCTAACTTTAGCTAGAATTTATTAGATGCCTAAGGGTAAGTTGGTGCTAGAACCAACGTAGGAGATGCTCCCGCCAATCGGGCTGTTGGATTTCCTCCACAGTCATCGCTTCATTTTCTTCTTTATTAGCCAGGACCTCCGTCACACTAGGGACCTAGCATCAATTAATTACTGTTATATTCAGGCTGGTGTTTGGCGAGATTGTCAAAGAACTGGCCAACTTTGCGAGGGCATCTGTCTGAGCATTCTATCCTCAGTTAATGTGCTTGATTTTGGTAAGATAAAATCTTGCCATTAGGCACAGTGCCAATTGATAGTAAGGAAGGAGTTCTTGCTTCCGTACATCGAACTCTCCCTCCAACTATTTTGTAACTAGCATGGAATCCCCAAATGCCTCCAGCATCTGAATTTCTATGGATAGGGCAATCTGTAAACCGATTATTAGGGCTTCATATTCTGCCTCGTTGGTTGTGCATGGTTTGTTTATTGAGCAGGAGGTATATATGACCACTCCCTCAGGAGATTTCAGGACTATGCCTGCCCAGGCCCTAACTCTGGCAGCTCCAGCTACTGGGGTGTCAATTTTGGATGCACCATCAAAATACAACTACCATAAGGCGGGTTGCATTTAGTCGGCTTCCAAGGTTTCATCTTCAGGGAGTTTTGTCTCTAGTGGACAATCTTTAGGTATTGGGTGCGCAGCAAAGAAGTCTGTGATAGCCTGACCTTTGACAGCTTTCTGCGGCACATAGGAGATGTCAAACTCCATGAGAATTATCGCCCATTTGCCTAAGCGGCCCTTAAGTGTCAGTTGGGATAGGATATACTTTAGTGGATCTGCCTTAGATATCAGCTTTATCTCGTGCGACAACATATAGTGCCGAAGTTTCTTGACTGTAAAGACCAGCACCAGGCAGGTCTTCTCAATGAAAGTATATTTCTCCACAGTTCTGACCGGTCTTCGACCGAGATAGTAGAGGGCTTGTTCTTTTCCTTCTTCATTATTCTGGGCCAGCATTGCTGCCAGAGAGTAGTGTGTGGCTACTATGTACAGAATTAGCGACCGTCCTATCACTGGTGCGCCCAGCACTGGAGGGATTTTCAGATAATCTTTCAGCTTGTCAAAAGCTGCTTGGCATTCTTCATCCCAGTAAAAGGGGACATCCTTCATCATCAACTTGTGGAAGGGGTGACATCGACCCGACAAGTTGGATATTAACTGTCGGACATAGGCTGAGCGGCCACGTAGAGATCTCAGCTCGGAGAGATTCCTTAGCGAGGGTAGCTTCTGAATGGCCTTGATCTTTGCGGGGTCTATTTCAATCCCCCGATATCTGACAATAAAGTCCAAGAATTTACTACTCGACACTCCGAAGGCGCACTTCATGGGGTTCATCTTCAGTTCATATTGTCTGAGCCTTTAAAATATGACTCGGAGATCCTACAGATGATCTTCTTTTCTTTTGGTCTTGACCACTAGGTCATCTATGTAGCACTCGACCTTGTGGTAGAGCAGCTCATCGAATATTTCGGTCATTGCCCGCTAGTAAGTTGCATCGGCATTCTTTAATTCGAATGACATCCTTTTGTAGTGATAAATTCTCTTGGGGGTTCGAAAGGCAGTGTGGACCTGGTCATGCTCCGCGATCCATATTTGATTATATCCGGACGACCCATCCATGAACGATAGAGCTTTGTGACCAATTGTAGCATCAACCATGACTTCTGTTATTGGCACCGAAAAGTCATCCTTAGGGCATGCTTTATTCAGATCTCTTGTACATACATGCATATATGCATCCCATGTACACACCCAGATACAATGAAAAAGCCACAAATTTGAAATTTGATATGAATATTCAAATGTAACAGTTAGGAGAAAAGAAACACAAATTTAAGCACTACGAGACTTACCCTGTCTTTTGAAATAGAAGGTTGATTTCATCCCATCTCGACATGCTCAAACATCCTTCTGAGAATCCAAACAACCCACCTGTTGTCTTTTCAAATGGAAGGCATGGGTAACCCATATTTGGCTCCTCATATACAACCTGATCTTGCAAAGAACCGCCAACTCTTATCCTTAGTGGCTTGAAGACTGCATAGACACATAAAAATGAGAACAGTGATGGAATAAACTATTGCACAGTGTAGTAGATCAAATCTCTGGACGTTCAAGCATTGGTCCATGAAAACCCACTTTCAGGCTACAGAGAACACAGTATGATTAAACCAAAGACATTCGTATCTCTGCAGTTTGAAGTTCTATAAAGAAAATATTCTCAGCCAAGTCAAACTGGTTTTTAGAATAAAGACTCATCACCCAAACTCTAAATAAGAAGTTGGTACTGGAACCACCACCAATGCAGCACAATAATCACCACTCAACATTCCTTGCTATGAGGACAGGCACAATGACTTTCTACAACATTTCATTGTGCAGTTGTAATGGTAATGTCTTTCAGTTGGTTCTTTAGGCGCATTGTACATGAAATCATGAAATAAGGGAGTATAAAGTAGTCAGCTGCATGTACCCTGTGTTAAAGAGGAAGTAGTGCTGGCACGGCAGAAGTTGACGGAGGAGTGTATCCCTTTCTGGTGTACCATCTATTGTGCACCCAAGATAGATATTATATGAGGTAGAATGACAAAAGGATGGGTCTTGTATGTGAACCTTCATAGCGAAATGACACATGGAGACATCATGATTCACGAGCATCCCATTTATCTATTCGGATTTTAGGTACATGTTAATCTATCTTAAATATTAAAATAATTATGTTGAGTTTATTGCAGAGGTCATCAGTATGTCATATATCAGGGTCCAATTCATAGAACTGTCGTCAACTTTAAAGATGGCCAAATTTTACTGTTCAAATAACTTAATAATAGAGAATCAGAAAACCTCTGAAAGATGTGCGAGCAGAGTATATAACTGGGCTTCCAAAACAAGCGAGTCCCCTAAAATGGAAGGTTAGTTTCTGTGTTCAAGTTCTCCATTGATGAACAGAGTTCCATACTTAAATTATTGTCATGAAACACTCATTAGCTAGAAAAACTTCAAAGCTTCGAGGTCAGACAAGTCTAGAGTCAGTGCTCCATACCTTGGATGGCCTTGGCAAGAAAAGGCTGATACAAGTCCTGAGATAATCAGAGGAAACTGCAGGTTTTATGTCTACGGCATATAGAATTAGACCAAATCACTATGCATGATTTAATGGTCAAAATGCCAGAACGTACCAGATTCAGTATAGAGGACTGCCCCCATGGACATTGATTATAGTCACACTTTTCAGGAGGCCACCAATCAATAGTTGCACAAATAAAATTTTCATCCGTTTCAGCTTCTAGCACAGCCCCTCTGACTATAACTGTTGCATCTTCGCTCCCATAGGAAAAAACAAAGAGACGAGAGTGAAAGAACAGGAGCAAAATAATCCATGCAGCCATGACAGAATCTCCAGGGAACAATTCTCAGCACATCATGACCTATGTAGCTGCATTGACACATGGAATGTGGAGGTTTAGAGAAGGGGGATGGCAATATGGGAGATGGGGGTTAGGTTGGGACTATCTCTCCCAACTCCATCGCAGAGACAATACAACCCTTGGGTGATGGTGGTGGCTCGGATGGTAGCAAGCCAAAGGTGATGGCACGGCGGCAATGGTGGTGGCGGACGGAGGTGGAGGATAAGTAGGAGGTGGATAGAGGAGGTCAGTTGGGCCTTCACACCTATCCCCATCGTAGGGATGACGCAACAGATGGCTTCTCACTCTGCCTCCATGGGAGGATCAAGCTCTCACATCTCACATGAGGGCATCGCACCCGGGATAATGGCTAAATTATCTTCTTCATTCTTCATTGTTTGAAAGGGGGTACATATAGGGGAATGGGGAAAGGAGAAAGGATGTTATTACACTGATTACTACATGGAAAAGTAGCAAGTTCGTTGATAACCTAGAGATTTCGAATGGCGGACTGGTTGGCCACTAGATGTTCAAAATAACTCTGAGATCGCGATCTTTGTAACCTTCATGACCACCTGAGATCGCGGCATCCACAGTGGCCATGACCAGCACGTGCCCCCTCTAAGGACCATGTAGCCTTTGACAGTGCTGTGCTGGAGGAGTCATGGCTGCAATGTCTTCCTCCCAGTGTCACTAACCAATAGCTCTACAACATTGGTTAGAAGCTTCTTTACTCTTGTGGATTCACTAGGAGTCTTTGATAGCCACTTTATTTTGCCCCCCCTAGCTTTAGTTAATTTCTCTGCTTTAGTTCTTTCAGCAGTAGCTTTTGCTCTGGCTTGTGGTCTTTGCTGCTCTCTCTATATTGTATGTCTGGGTAGGAGTGATAGGAACAAAGGGAGGTGTAGGCTACTCACCCACAGCAACTGAAAATTCTGCCACAGGAGAAATGCTTAGAATCTTCTCTTTTAGAGCCCTATGGTAGATGACCTTGACTCTTCCTACTGGTTGTGGGGTAGGCTGAGGCTCAATGCTTCTGATAATTAGCGGCCACAAGTGAAGCAAGCTGCTCATAGTCTATCTCAAGAGGCTGCCTTAGCTATAACTCTATGACCATGCCCTGCCAAGTCCCCAACCTACTAAGCACAATCTATTGCGCCTTAGACACTCTGCCTTCAATTGAGCTTAATTTTTGTAACACAGTCTCCTAGAGCTTGTTGATCATCTATTCAATGTGCCCCATTCCTCTCCTTACGGGGGTCACATTGACAGACACACTACCCAAAATCTCCAGAATGTGAGACATGGTGATGCACACCTAGGTAGTTGAAACCTGAACTAAAGTTCCCTCTCTCATGATTTCACTCAGCCTAGAGTGCATCTTTTCAGCTTCATGCGTCATCTTTTTGTTGAAGCTTCTAAATTCTTGTGAAATATTCTCCAAGCTAGCAAACAATCATTCCAGATCAACATTTACTGGAGAGGGTATCCTCCCATGAGGATTTGGTACCTCTGTTTCAGGTAGTGTTTCTTCAATTTGCATTCCTATTTCCTCTGCCATATGGGTTGTTGTCCTATGTGTTCTAGTTTCATCTTGGGTAGCCGGAGAGGGTTCTACAGTTCTGCCTTGTTTATCTCCCTCTCCCTGAGCAGAGGACACTTTTGACAGAGAAATTTCTTCATAAGAGTATCAATTCTAGCCATCAACTCTTCTAAGACTACTTCATCACTGTGTCTCCTGTTGTGGCTTCTAGAAGATGTACTGCATGTTGTATATGGAATGAAAGAAAAGTACACACAAGTCGGGGTTCCCGAAGGGTTAGTCAAGCTCATTATTAGCCTGGAATACTAGACCGTGCTGCCACTAAAGATTATGGAGGTCCCTCACTTTTGTGAACCCCCTATAATATTCTACACCGAGGAGCCTGTCGAGGAAGATGATCAAGATTGCATGATCCCGGAGGAATCCACAAGCCGAATGGTGCCAGTCGTAGGCTTGGACTACACTGCACAGTAGGTCTCGCAGATGTTTTCCAGAATGCAGATGCCATCACTACAGTCAGTCGCTCAGAAGAAAGCATTCCAGGATCTTTGGGATTCGCCCCGGAATAGCAAGGAATTGATGAAGATCACTAAACACCCAGGGTTGGGTTATACCCTTTAGGAATACCATGAGGCCGAGGTAGATGTCATCTCCACCTTCTTCTCATACGAGAACCCTCCTGAGACAGGTTATGATGATTGCCCCTCGGAAGAAGAAGAGATTATATACCGATCCATGGCGGATGATGGGATTTCTAATGGCCAACCTGATGAAACTGCCACATGTCAGTGCTGGGAGGAGCTGTCTTGTAAAGGAGATCTATTCCAAGCTGAAGTAAAATTTGACACAGGAACCCTGGATGAGGACCGGACTTCTGATGAGGCAAGGGAATGCTTAGAGTTTGAACATATTCTGGAAGAGGTTCGAGCTCTACAAAATATGGGTCCCCCAGAGGAACTCACATTAGCAGAGCCTTAGGAAGCAGAAGACCCTATCTTCAGGCCATACACAGAGCCACTCATGTCCCACGGGCAAGTTGAACTAAGCCCAATGGTTTCTGTTCTATATGATGAGTCAGCATCGGCTGATGTCCAATGTGATGAGTCAGAGAGCTCTGAAACTGAAGCAGATTATATCCCAGGGGGCTTCATTGATCTGCAGGAAGCTCTGCCTGAAGTCGAGGATGGGGGTCAGGCCACTGTTGATGAGCTGGTGGAAGTGAACTTGGGGACAGAAGAGGAACCAGGGCCAACCTTTCTCAT
This sequence comes from Amorphophallus titanum, assembly GCA_024336825.1. Taxonomy (NCBI): domain Eukaryota; kingdom Viridiplantae; phylum Streptophyta; class Magnoliopsida; order Alismatales; family Araceae; genus Amorphophallus; species Amorphophallus titanum. The sequence continues at coordinate 17,216,741 of JANBPO010002596.1, forward strand.
TGCGCAGCTGGAACCCAGAGTCCGAGAACAGTATATACAATTTCTAAAGGAGTTCAGAGACTGCTTCGCATGGACGTATGATGAGATGCCTGGACTAAGCCCCGATGTGGCACAGCACCTGCTGGCAATAAATCCAGAAGTTAGCCCCGTAAAGCAGCCGCCCAGGAGGATGCGACCGGAGCTGATTAATCAAATCAATAAAGAGATCGACAAGCTTATTAATGTGGGCTTCGTCGAAGATAATCGGTACACCACATGGCTGGCAAACATAGTGCCCGTAAAGTAGAAAAATGGGCAGATTAGAATATGTGTTGACTTCTGGGACCTCAACAAAGCTTGCCCGAAAGACGATTTCCCAGTGCCAATCACTAAAGTAATGATAGATGCCACCACAGGGCATGAAGCTGTGTCATTTATGGACGGGTCATCCGGATACAACCAGATTTGGATTACTGAAAAGGACAGGATCCACACAACATTTCGTACCCCAAAGGGGATATTTCACTATAAAAGGATGCCGTTCGGTCTTAAAAATGTCAGCGCCACTTATCAAAGAGCTATGACGAAAATATTTGATGACCTACTCTTCAAGAAAGTGGAGTGCTATATTGATGATCTGGTGGTGAAGACCAAAAAGAAAGAAGATCATCTGCAGGACCTGAGGGTAGTATTCCAAAGGCTGCGAAAATATGAGCTGAAGATGAACCCTAACAAGAGTCTCAAGTATCTCTTCTCTCAGAAGGAATTGAACATGAGACAAAGGCATTGGCTTGAATATCTCAAGGACTTTGACTTCATAATATAATATCATCCAGGAAAGGGTAATCCTCTAGCTGATGCCCTCAGTCGAAAGCCGAGAGCCATACTGGATAACTATATGATTCAAGAGTGGAAGTTGCAGGAGCAATTTTCTAGACTTAATATAAGTGTGGAGAAGGAGAACCAGTGTATTACACTGTCACACATGAAGGTACAATCGGATCTATTCTCCAAAATACAAGGTCTCCAAGACGATGACCCAATACTGGTAGAAATCAAGAGCAAGATGGAAGAACGACCTAACTTCAAACTAGTGTCGGATGGAAGGTTATTATTCTGAGAAAGAACTTGTGTACCAGATTGTCCAGAGATAAAGAAGAAGATATTGGAAGAAGCTCACAGGTCAAGGTACACGATTCATCCTGGGTCTACCCAAATGTACCAAGACTTAAAGAGGACCTTCTGGTGGCCCAACATGAAAAGAGAGGTAGCAGACTTTGTATCTCGCTGTCTCATCTACCAACAATTTAAGATGGAACACCAAAAGCCTGTCGGCAAGCTATATCCTCTAAATATTCCCAAGTGGAAGTGGGAGGATATCGGTATGGATTTCATAATGAGTCTGTCTAAATCTAAAGGAGGACATGATGAAATATGGGTCATTATTGATCGATTGACCAAGTCAGCTCACTTTTTGCCAATCAAGAGCTGATGGTCAGTCGATGTTCTTACTGCCTTAAATGTCAAAGAAATTGTCAGACTGCATGGAGTTCCTGTTTCAATCGTGTCTGACCGAGACCCGCACTTCACTTTACACATCTGGAAGGGTCTACAACATTTGTTGTGGACAAGACTCAACTTTAGTATAACATTTCATCCTCAAATGGATGGTCAGACCGAAAGAACAAATCAAGTAGTAGAGGACATGCTCAGAGCTTGTATTATCGATTTCGGTGGAAGCTAGCATGATCACTTGCCCCTGGTCGAGTTTGCTTATAACAACAACTACCAAGCAAGTATTCTGATGGCACCTTTCGAAGCCTTATACGGAAGGAGTTATCGATCTCCCTTATGCTAGGATGAAGTTGGCGAAAAGTGACTACTAGGCCCAGACATGGTAAGGCATACCACTGAGAGGATTCAACTCATTAGAGAGAGACTTCAAATGGCTCGGTCTAGGCAAAAGACTTATGCCGATACTAGAAGGAGAGATCTCGAATTCCAAGTGGGAGATCACGCCTTTCTTAAGGATTCCTCTGGATGAGGCATTAAAAGATTGGTGTTAAAAGCAAGCTTACACCAAGATATATCGGTCCTTTCGATGTATTAGAAAGAGTTGATGAGGTTGCCTACTGTATCGCCTTGCCTCCACAATTGTCAGAGGTTCATAATGTGTTTTACATTTCTATGTTGAAGAAATATGTTCATGATCCATCACATGTCATAGATCATGGCGACCTGGTGATACAAAAGAATCTCACTTATAAACAAAGACCATTGAAGATCCTTGATCGAGAGCTTCGTACACTAAGGAGTAAGACAATTCCCATGGTAAGGTTCAATGGAACAAATGCTCAGAATAGGAAGCCACATGGGAGACTGAAGAATCCATGAAAAAGAGATTCTTGGACTTATTCCAAATTGGTATGTGCTTTGCACCCTCCATGACTATATACGATTGAATTTGATATAGCCAGTGAGATGAAGTCGTCATCTCCCATGCCTTTGTGCCTTGGAGAGTCACCCTACTTGGAATAGACGTCATCGTGAGTGAGCTTTAGAGAGAGAAATTTAGAGAGAGAGAGATGAGGAGAGATATAGAAAGAGAAAGAAATAGAGGTAGAGAGAGGGTTAATAAAAATAAAAGAAGAAAAGAAAAAAGGATTAAGTTGAAATACGGTGGGTGAGGATCGGGAGATGGAGGTAGAGTATAGAGGAAGTGAGAGACAGAGGGGGATTGTTAGAGAGAGAAAGAGAAAGGGAGAGAGAGAGAGAGAGAGACCATGAGAAGAGAGAGACTAGAAAGAAGGGGGGTTGTGTGAGTGATGGTGTGTGTGAGAGTGTAGAAGAGAGGGGGTGTGTGTGTTTGGTGGTGCAAAAAATGGGTAAGAAGGTTAGACAGAGAGCGAACGAGGGTAAGAAGTGGAGGGATTGTGAGAGAGGTCGACGCCACGGAGAGGAGGAGGTCGACGTGTGGCATGTGTGAGTGAGGTGTGTGCGATGTGTTTGTGCATGGCGATGAGGGATGACAAAGAGAGAGGAGGAATGGGGAGGACACTACGGTGAAGAGGAGGGATGTGACAAGGCTATGTGTGCAGGGAGAGAGGGAGCGAGGGAGACGCAGTGGGGGCCAAGGGTGTGTGTGCATGTAGAGGGCAGAAAGAGTGAGAGGGGGAATGAAGAAGGGTGCAGAGAGAATAGAGAGGGGAAGAGTGATGATAGAGAGGGGGCTAGCAGGGAGAGAGGAGGGACGTGGGCAGGTGGTCGGGCATGGCACCGTGTGTGCCGGTGGGGACGATGTTAAAGAGAGAGGGGAGCTCACGGGGGAGCACGGCCGGTGGTGAAAGCTGCGATGGTGCAGGGAGTAGAGAGGAGGGAGACGAGAGTGAGTAAGGTGGGGAGAAGACGTAGGGACGCCGAGGGAGTCGACTCTGCACTGTTGTAGAGTCAATGCCGTAAGGAAACCCCTGCGATAGTGTTTAAGGGTGAGCAGATGACAGGAGGATGGGGAGCGTGCTGTGAGAAGAGAACTAGAGGGAGTGAGGGAGAGAAGACGGTGAGAGAGGTCCAGAGAGGGGCTATGGCGTGCTTGTGCCCAGTGAGAGGGAGACGGGCAAAACAGCAAGAGTGTAGGAGTGCATGAACGGGGGAGAGAGAGAGACGCCGCAGAGAAGGGGGAGGGGTCATGTTGCTACAGAAGCCAGAAAGAGAGAGAGGGAGAGGGGGAAGACGGTGCAGGGGTGCTGTGCAGGTGGTGAGTATGTGTGTCAAACAGAGAAAGAGGGAGAGGTGAGAATGTTGGGGATGCTCACAAAACACAGCCACAATAGTTTTCTGTAACAACAGAAGACACACAAAACAAGGCAAGCTAGAAAAGGGAAAAATCAGAAATCTTTTCTACTGCACTTCATAAGAGAGATTATAGAGTATGTTTTTTTTTTATACACACTGTGGACTCAAGACCCTTGCTTAAAACTAAACACTACATGAGAAGAAATAGAATACGTAAAAATAGTTAAACATGGAGGAATCTTAGTGTGTGCTAGGCACACATCTCCTAAAGACCAGGAAGACCAGTAACAACTCAAAGACCAAGTCATAATGCATTAGACCACATCAGATAGGCTGTTGGATTTACATCATCATTCTTCAACACTCCCCCTTGATGTAAATTCTCCAACACCAAGTGAAGCTCTAAATTTGCCGAGTTTGCTTCGGTTCAGCTCCCGGGACCCACATATCATCGTGGGTCAGATCCTCGTGCTACGCCTGAACCTTATCCTCGGGGACCCGTGGTTCATCCGCGGACCCCATTCGCTAGGACCCCACTACTCCTCAGCCACGTCCTCCCCTTCCTAGGGACCAACCCCCTCACCCCCAGGCTCCGGCCCCACAGCCCCAGCAGCCCACCATTCTTGCCCGACCCTAGCTTCCACCAGCCCTGACCCATCGTGATGACAAGGGAAAGGGGCCAATGATTAGGGGAGCACCTCAGGGCACTGGGTCCCATCATGAGTGTTATAGGTACAGAGGAGTTGGTCATTATGCTATTAGTTGTCCTACCCGATCTTCTTTGGTTATCGAGGATCCTTCGACCGGTGAGCCTGCACCTGGGATCATACCCGTCAGTTATGAGGTTGACCAGGAGCTCACGGAGGAGTTCTTCAATGAGTTGATTGAGGGCGAGCAGGTAGATGTCCAGGGCATGCAGAGCCAGGATGATGTTCAGCTGGGCGTTGTTAGATGTGCCTTGACCTAGCCGCAAGTGAGTGATGACTAGCGTCGCACCACCATTTTCCATACCTTTTGTAGGCTGGGCGGGAAAGCCTACAAGGTGATCATTGATAGCGGGAGCTATATTAACGCTATCTCCATAGGTACTATGACATGCTTAGGGTTGACCCCTGTGGACCATCCCTCCCCTTATCACGTGTCTTGGGTGGACTCTACTTCCATCCCGATCCAGCTGCGATGTCTGGTGCCATTGCAGTTCCATGCCTACCAGGACGAGATCTAGTGTGATGTGTTGCCTATGGAGGTAGGCAGTATTATCCTGGGAAGGCCTTGGTTATTTGATCGGGATGCCACCCTTCATGGTCGGTCAAACACATGCACATTCAACCATAATGGCCATCAGATTACCCTTCATCCCTCCCCGCCAGGGAAGCCATCCGTCTGGTGACCTACCAGGCCTAGTGCCACTTGTCCTTCAATTTCTAGACCCAGTACCCTATCACCGGCACGGACCATGACTGTCCCTTCTCACGTCCCCACTTCAGATGACCCGTCACCTCGAAGGTTGATGCTAGTTAGCTCCCGGGAATTCGAGTATGATTTCGTTAGAGGAGATCCCATTTTTGCTATCATGGTCTAAGAGGTGGTTAGAGAGACGAAGAGTGATGTCCCATCTGATGTTGTTGATGCCCTTCGAGAGTTTGCTGATGTGTTTCCCGATGAGTTACTTGAGGGTCTCCCACCTATGCGAGACATTCAGCATGCCATCGACCTGCTTCCGGGGTCCTCATTGGCAAACTTGCCACATTATAGGATGAGCCCCACAGATCACACTGAGCTTCAGTGCCAGGTTGATAAGTTGTTGGGTAGAGGTTCTCTGAGAGAGAGTGCATGAGTCCTTGTGTCGTCCCTACATTGCTTGCCCCTAAGAAGGATGGTACTTAGAGGATGTGTGTGGACAGTCGTGCTATCAATAAGATCACGGTGAAGTATAGATTTCCCATTCCCCACTTAGATGACATGCTTGATATGATGGCGAGACCCACAGTGTTCTCTAAGACTGATCTGAAGAGTGGCTATCACCAGGCGCGGATCCGGCTCGGTGATGAGTGGAAGACAGCCTTTAAGACCAAAGATGGCCTTTATGAGTGGCTAGTCATGCCCTTTGGGCTGACCAATGCTCCCAGCACTTTTATGCGCTTGATGACCTAGGTCCTTAGACTTTTGATTGGGGTCTGTGTGGTAGTTTATTTCGATGACATTCTCATCTATAGCCACACTTGGGAGGCCCACTTAGACCATCTGCGACAGGTCTGTCTTATCTTGCGGAGAAAAAGTCTTTATGCTAACCCAAAGAAATGCACTTTCATGACTAGTCGGTCACCTTCTTCGGGTTTATTGTGTCTAGCGAGGGAGTCTTCGTCGACCCGGAGAAGGTTAGGGCCATAGTGGAGTGGCCCGAGCTTTTTACTCTTCATGATGTCCGTAGCATTCACGGACTGGCGACCTTCTATCGTCACTTTATTTGAGGCTTTAGTTCCATCATGGCCCCTATCACCGATTGCATCCAAAAGGGGACGTTTGAATGGACGAAAGCCGCGTCGGCTGTAGTTGCGGTCCCCAAAGAGCGCATGACTCAGCCACCTATTCTTAGACTTCATGATTTCACGAAGGTGTTTAAGGTCTCTTGCGATGCCTCCGGGGTTGGTATTGGTGGTGTTCTGAGCCAGGAGACCCACCCCATTGCATATTTCAGTGAGAAATTAAGCGATGCTAAACTGCGTTACTCCACGTATGATAAGGAGTTTTACGCAGTTATGCAGGCCCTTCGGCATTGGAGACATTACTTGTTGTACCAGGAGTTTTTATTATTTTCTGATCATGAGGCACTCAAGTATCTGAATGCCCAGAAGAAGCTCAATTGTTGTCATAGTCCCTGGGTGGAGTTTCATCAGGATTATACCTTTGTGTTGAAGCACAAGGCCGGTGCGGAGAATCGAGTGGCTGACGCTCTGAGCCGTTGCGCTTATCTTTTGACCACCATGAGTGTAGAGGTGGTTGGGATGGATAGGATGAAGGAGACATATGCGGATTGTCTGGACTTTGGTCCGATCTACACCACCCTTCAGGCAGGACCGTCCAGAGAGCACACTGATTACAAGTTGCAGGATGGTTACCTTTTTTGGGGGAGTCGCTTGTGTGTTTCGTAAACTTCAGTTCGCGACTTCCTCAATTGGAAGATGCATGCGGGAGGTCTACCCGGCCACTTCGGTCGGAATAAGATCATTGAGGCAGTCAAGCATCGCTTTTATTGGCCTAGTCTGAAGCGTGACACTGCTCGCATAGTGGCCTAGTGTCGTACCTGCACTGTGGCCAAGATGAGGAAGTAGGTTTCAGGTCCTTATACTCCTCTTCCTGTGCCTGATTGGCCGTGGCAGGATATCAACATGGATTTTGTTTTGGGGTTGCCATAGACTGCCCTCAAGCATGATTCTATTTTTGTGGTGGTAGATAGATTCTCGAAGATGGCCCTCTTCATTCCTTGTTCGAAGACCTCTGATGCCACTAGGGTTGTTTGTTTATTCTTCTCATGTGTAATGAGCCGATTCGGACTCCCTAAGTCCATTGTGTCTAATCGTGATGTCTGGTTCACTAGCTACTTCTGGAAAACCCTTTGGCATATGATGGACACGCAACTTAAGTCCTCCACTGCCTATCATCCCTAGACTGATGGACAGACCGAGGTAGTCAATAGAAGTTTGGGGAACCTCTTGAGATGCTTGGTTAGGGAACATGAGAGGGACTGGGATCTGGTTTTGCCACTTGCCGAGTTTGCATATAATGACTCAGTCAATAGGTCCACGGGCATGAGTCCTTTTGAGATCGTCACAGGATATAGACCTAGGAAGCCAGTGGATCTAGTTCCCTTACCCATGCACGCTAGAGTGTCACAGTCTGCAGAGTCATTTGCTGAGCACGTTAGGGGTTTGCATGACGATATTCGTCGCCATATAGAGACCAGCAATGCGCGATGTAAAGAATTAGATGATGCTCATAGACTCCCCCACGAGTTCCAGGAGGGTGATCATGTCATGATCCGAGTCAGACCGAAACGATTTCCTTCTGGAGCCGTGAAGAAACTACAGGCTCGTGGTGCTGGCCCCTTCAGAGTTTTGAGGTGAGTTGGATCCAATGCATGTGTTGTAGACTTGTCGGAGGACTATGGTATTAGCTCCACATTCAACATCTCGGATCTAGGCGCATATAGGGACCCGGTAGTGATCCACAATGAGTTGTTTGGACCTTCTCCATCGCTTGTGAGCGAGCCATCCCCTGAGAGTCCACTTTCAGCCCCGTCACCTTAGAAGCGTGAGCGGATAGAGTCTATACTCTATGAGCAAGTGACTACAACTTGATGCGGGACGGAGCGTGAACCTCGGACTCTAGCTCGCGGACGTCCCTAAATGAGGGAAACGTGGGACCTGCATGGTTGAGGAACCGACAATGAGTCGGGTAGTCAACTCTCTCTCGTGCCTAGATCGGGCCATGGGACAGATCTCGCTCTCTCTCGCAGCGGTGAATAAAATATTTAATGAGCTAATTAATCCTAACACTCTAGCAGCGGTATACAAATATATATGAAATGAGTAAAATGCCGATAATGAGAGGGTGGCGAGTGTACCTCCACTTCATTATACCACATAGTTTATACTATGTTTCCAACAATCAACTGAGTGGGCTAGCGTTGAGCCCTTGGACACTATCCATGCCCGCTCTGCATTTTTATGTTCTAAATCAAGCTACTTACACGAGAAATATAAATATGACCAATAATGTAACAAGTTTAAACAATAAGCTTGTGACAACAACATCAAGGTAAGAATGTACCAAATATGATCATGAGAGTTCAAAGAATGAATTAAGAAGAAGGTTACGCTACGGGAACAACGCTACTTGACAATGCGGTCACCTGATGGCCCCGACTATCCGGGGCACAGAAAAACGTCAATAATACAAGTGCTTTCTAGACCAATGGGTTTTCAGGGTACCACCAGCTCGGCATCCTAGTGGGAATCTCAAGATCGCGGAGACATACGGAGGCCTTGAAATATGATCACCTAGTACGGTAGAAGGAATATCTGACGGAGAGGATCACAAGTCCAAGAAAGTGTGCCTATCATGTGCAAGTATAACTAATAGCATCATACTAAGATACGTGCTATGTACTTAAGAAAGACTGAAGATAAGAGTGAATCGTGTAGAAAATAGCGATCAAATCATCAATGTAACAAGCACTAAAAACTATATGAAAATAACTTTAATACAAGACTATATGATTTTGGCATGGTATTAACATAAGATTAAAATAAGTTCATGAAACTTGTGAGTCATGAAATCTAGTATGATTGATGTATAATATAACCAAAATCATGATTATATAGTCATAACTAGGTAAAGGACCTAATTACCTAAGCTCAATATATAATTATAAAGCTCGAGCTACAATCTTTTTAGAGTTAACAAGAAGCAAAACACAGAAAGAAGAAAGCGGTCTATGGAGAACTGCTTCTTGTAATCGCGGTCATACCAGGACCGCTACTTTACAGTAGTCGTCTCTGAGAGACCACCTTCTTCCTGCAATAGGCACAAGGTAATTAAGGCGTTCTTGACCTATCCAAGGGTAATTAATGCATGATACTGAAAGATAAAATATGATAGAACAAGAATTTAGCCACAAGGATGCATGGGTTTGCATGGATTAAGCCAAAATTATCATCTTTTCTATTAAGGTGTAGAGAGATGCATGCAATAAGACCTAAGTGCACAGTCATGGTAAAACATGAAATACGATGCGTAAAAAGTATGAAATCATAAGAAAATAGAGGGTTTTTACTCCTAACTTGATGTTTGTGCCAATCATGAGATAACATATCTTTGGACTGGACTCTAAACTTCAAATTTCTTGTTGGAAGCAGATCCGAGTTCCTGCGCATTGTGCGTCCAAACGCTCTAACTCTTTATCCTCTCATCCTAAATTTGTGAAATTTAGAGGTTGATGAGAAGATATAAAGGGGAAAAAATAATTCTAAAGGACCAACCTGAAAATATCTCGGTTTGGGTCCCTAACCCCCTGGTCTTCACTAGGTGAACATACTTGTTCCTGCACAGTTTGTAGAGAAATAGTAACTTCTGGCCTTTCTAACTCTCAGGATGCATGACCTCCTAGCATGAGATTTTGCCTTGCCCTAACATCCTGTCCAGTTTCCAACTCTCATTGGATTTAGGAGGCAGTGCCACAGTGGGAGAAACCCAACAGAAATAGAATTAGTTGATGAATTACGTAAATAAAGGGAATATAATATCAGCGAAAGATTTTTCTCATTCCCATCAGTTAAATCACATTCTCAAAATCACAATGGTCCCTCACGAACGCTACAAGAGTTGCTCTAATTGAAATTACAGATGAAAAGGGAAAAGGAAGAACAAGAGAGCATGAGGAATGGGGGGATGGGTGAGGAGAGTGTTTGGGGAATGAGTAGGGGCGACTACTCCTTGCTCTCCCCCGCTTCCTCTGCTACATGGGGAACCTCCCTCTCGCTCACTTTCTCTCTTACTCTCTCTTCCGGTGGCCGTCGGAGAACCTTCACGCTAGTGCAGTTCTGGCACAGTTCCTTCTTCCAATTCTCTCTTCTTCTCTTCCCTCTTTGTCTCTCTGTGTGTGTCTGTCTCTGTATTCTCTGTATGTTGTTCACCGGGGAAGAAGAGAGCTTTTTATACTCCCAGTGGCGGGGGCCTTCGAACACGAATGGCATACACGGGAACGTGAGGGCATTAATGGGGATTTGACTTCAGCGTCCTTCAGTGGCAGGGGGTAGCCTGTGTGCCGCCTCCCCCATTCGACACCTCAGCAAACCCATTGCGCACCAAGGAACTGTAGGGGATGGCATTAGATTTGATTTGCCAGAGGTGCCGGTGGAGAACACGCCCAAGCGTGCCGTTGAGGGGCCAGAATGCTGTGCCGCTGGCAAGCACAGCAAGCATGCCGCTGAGAGGCTGCCAGGGTGTGCCGCTGAGGGGCCGTGAGGGAGTGCCGCTGGAGGAGCTTGCAGGCATGCCGTTGGAGGCCTCTACATGGCGTGCCGCTGAAGCTATCAAGCTGGGCGTGCCGCTGAGGGGTGCCCATGGCCGTGCTGTTGAAGGGCTGAACAGGTGTGTAGGGCAGGGCCTCAAGGCAGGTGTGCCACTGGGGGCCAGCAACAGCGTGCCGCTGGCGGGGTGTGTCAGTGGAGGGACCTCCACCGGTGTGCCGCTGGGGGCCAGCCCGGGTGTGTCGGTGAGGGGGTTCGGGGGGGGTGTGCCAGCGAAGACACTACCCCGGGTTGAAGGGGCATGCACGGGGTGTGCCGCTGAAGGCAACCCACGAGGTGTGCCACTAAGGGCAACTGCGGTGTGCCACTGGAGGGGCTAAGAGCATGGCGCTGGAATGTGTTTAAGCTCATTATGAGCCCGGGTCATGGTCCACTTGATTTTCTTTGGGGCCCACGGATCGTGGGCTTCCCGGGGGTTGGTTCCTCTTCGCTGTCGTGACTCTGGAGACGGCTTCATGGTAGTGTGCGTATATTCGGAGAGTCCAGATGGCCCATCTTCTTCGGGGTTTTCTTCTATTGAACTTGTTGTCGATGCGAGACTGGATGGGACATATGGGCGTGCAATTTTAGACATCCACACTCCCCCATGGAGCTTAAGGAATTAAAGAAGCAACTTAGGAGTTGTTGGAGAAAGGTTTTATTTGACCTAGCACATCCCATTGGGGTGCGTCGGTTCTGTTCGTTAGAAAGAAGGATGAATCCCTCAGATTGTGCATTGACTACAGGCAGTTGAATCAACTTACCATCAAGAACAAGTACCCACTGTCGTGTATTGATGAATTATTTGATCAGATATCCAGTGCAGAGTACCTCTCCAAGATTGACCTCAGGTCTGGCTACCATCAGCTAAAGATTAAGGAAGAGGATATTCACAAGATAACTTTTCGAAGTAGATACAGACATTACAAGTTTATAGGTATGCCATTCAGGTTAACCAACGCCCCCGCAGCATTTATGCAACTCATGAACAATGTCTTCAGGCCGTATCTCGACTGCTTTGTGCTCGTGTTTGTAGTGAAATCAAGGATGAGGATTGAGCATACTGGGGTTCTAGCTAAAGTTTTGCAGAGATCGTGAGAATACAAGCTTAAGATGAATCCCAAGAAGTGCGTATTTGGTGTTTATATCAGGAAAGTTGTTAGGATTCATCATCAGTAAGAGGGGAATTGAGATCGACCCCAGTAAGGCAAAGGCTATAAGGGAAATGCTTCCTCCCAAGAATTTGAAGGAAGTCCAAGATTTGATTGGGAGGTTATAATTTATTCGTCGGTTTATCTCCCAACACTCACAGAGGTGTAGGCCGTTCTACGAGCTTACCAAGTTGGGAGTTAAATTCAGTTGGGATGACAAGTGTCAGGCGGCTTTTGACGGACTAAAAGACTATCTGTCCAGTCCTCCTGTCTTGAGGTCGCCAGTTCCAGGCAAACCACTCATTCTTTATATCTCTGTCCTGGATGACTCAGTAGGTGCTGTCCTCGCACAAGTGGATGAAGAAGGAAAGGAGAGGGTAGCCTACTATTTATTGGAGCTTCTCAACCCCTGTGAGCAGAAGCATATAGCTATGGAGAAAACCTACGTAGCTTTAGTCTGGGCAGTTTAGAAACTTAAGCATTATTTCCTAGCTCACGAGGTCCATCTCATCGCCCGTATGAATCCTATCAGGTTCCTTCTTGAAAAATCTATCCTCACTGATCGATTAGCACGATGGAAAAGTTTTCTCTCTCAGTTTGACATCACTTACATTTAGCAGAAGGCGATTAAAGACTATGCCATTGCGGAGCATCTTTTATATCATCCTATCCCTCAATTTGACCCTGTTCGTTCTAAGTCCCCAGATGAAGAATTGATGTCCGTTAATCAACCTTCAGATGAGATGTGGACATTACATTTTGATGGGGCTTTGAACTCCCTTGGAAGAGGGATCGGCATGGTCCTTTTGACGTCTAAAGATATCACCATTCCATTTGCTGCTCAGCTTGCTTTCCCTGTCACCAATAATATAGCTGAGTATGAGGTTCTTTTGACTGGATTACAGACCGCTCATGAATATGGTGCTATTCAACTGTGCATTGTCAGTGACAGTCAGCTTATTCTACACCAAGTGCTTGTCAAATATCGCACTCTCGACCCTAAACTCAAACCCTACCAAGAACTTGCATCTGCCTATGCTAGGCTTTTCACCAAGCTAATCTTTGTCCATGTCCCACGCTGTCAGAATATCTTAGCAGACGCCCTTGCTTCACTTGCTTCTGCTTTGATTTTTCTCCCCGAACGGGACTTCCATTCTGCCCTCATTCACAAGCGTCATGCTCCTGCCATTAAGGATCCGGCTTTTCTTAGTGTTAAGGAGAAGGTGCTCGAGAAGATCAGGAAATGCGAAGCTCTTAAGAATAATGAGGTCATGCTAACAGATTGGGAAGAAGAATTGGCTGACGAAGAAAAACCGTGGTATTATGAGATTGCCAGGTATTGTCATGACCAGTCCTATCCTGAAGAAGCCACCGCGAAAGAAAAGAAAGCAATTAGAAGAGTGGCTCAGAGATATACTTTGGTTGGAGGTGTGCTCTGTCGGAGGGGCCTCACCGGTGTTTTACTAAGGTGCTTTGACGATGATGAATCTTGGAAGATTGTAGAAGAGGCACATTTAGGAGTGTGTGGTAGTCATGTAAATAGCCAGATGCTAGCTAAGAAGATTCTTAGGCTAGTTTTCTATTGGCCCACCCTAGAAGAGGATTACTCTATCTATGCAGGAGTCCCACCCCATTGCATTCTTCAGCGAGAAGCTTAATGGTTTCTTTTTCAGCCTTTTGCATTGTTTTCTTAATTTCTCATTTGATTCAAGCAAAACAACATATGCATCCTGCCAATCATCTATAGAGAAGTTCTCAAATGGAGTTACTTGATCATCATCCTCATCTTCATTTTGATTGTTGCTTTAATCATTTCCATCAGCCATCATACATCTGTCCTCATTCCTTCCACTGACAACCATCAGTTTGTCCAAGATGTCTTTAGCTGATCTGCATTCAGAAAAGCAAGGAAGCATAACAGTGTCAATCGCTGACTTAATTAAGTTCAGGGCTCTAAGATTTTCAGTGTTCCTAGATCGATGATCGTCAATCCACTTAGATCTATTCTTTGGCAATTTTTGTGGACCATTTGTGATAAGATTCCATAGATCAGGATTGATACACCTGACCAATTCATGCATTTCTACGATGCTACGAATCAAAATTAGAGCCACTGAAAATGGGTGGGCAATCCATCGAGCTAAAATCCAACAATGAACCAAAATTGAACTAGCACAGCACCAAGGTGGTAGAATCTTCTCTACAGATCGCTAGATCTGATCACCTAGAGAGCCTGCTTCTATACCACGTGTTAAGTGCTATGAACCCAACTGACATGAGGTGATAGATGCACAGAGAGATCCAGAGGGGGGGTGAATGGATTCTCTGTGAGATTTTAGTCGATTTTAAAATATGTAAGCCTGAACTAGAAATGGCTGAATTAAGAATCCAGGTTCAATGCGATCTAAGCTAGTGTAAAGCAAAATAGTAGCTAAAATTGCTCATTCAAAACATCTCTCAATCACTTGGCACTCAGCCAATCTATGAAGATAAGAATTGAGACAAATAACAGTGTAGACCTTAACTCGAGCTCAATTACACTATGAATGACCATATGAGACTTATTACGAGCATATGGTAGGGACCCATTACAGAACTTAAAACGCATCACCAAAGCTATTGTAAAATGATGAACGATCATAAACACACCATAAGCAATCACACTGCATAATGATTTTTAAGGTGGTTCGGCCAGACACCAGTCTGCCTACGTCCACCCCTCACTCCAACTAGAGTGAGGCTTCCCTTGCATATGCAAGAAGCAGACTCAGTCTATGACAAGGTGCTGACAAATAGCTTGAAATGAGGGAGACAAATCTCTCAACCCCTGATCTAGCACCCAGCTAGATCAGAACCCACTACCTCAGTAGTGATAGGAGGAACACGCCTCCCTTCCTCTGCGAACATAGAGGGAATTTGTGAAGAACGCCCCGTTGCTCGCAACCCAGAGGATGATCCTCTCTTCCTCTGAACCTTCAGAGGGGACGTCGGAGATCAGATCTCCCTTCTTCTGATTGCTCAGAAGGAACACCCAGAGACTAAGTCTCCCTTCTCCTAATCGCTCAGAAGAAACTCGATCCCCAAACAAGGTATCAGAAGAACTAGAAGAAAATGCAAAAACCAAACATGAAAAGCAAAGAAGAAAGAACAAGAATATAGCTCCACAGGAGCAGATTGGCTTGGATCTGATCTAGAGGCCAATGGATAAATGAATGTTCAAGGACGCTCAGGCTTCACTCTATCTCACGAGCTAGCTGCTTCCTCTTTTTCTTTTTCTTTTTCTTTTTCTTATTCTGTCATGGATCTTCTATCTAGTTCCCCTCACAGACTGGCTCTCTTTCTTTTTCTTCTGGAATCTGTTGACATCTATTTGATGGATACTTGTTGCAAGGTTTTTGCTGGACTGGGTAGCTGGCAAAGAGGGAGAGGTAGCTGGCATAGGGGAAGAAAGTGTCATTGCCTGTTCATGCATGATAGGGGAAGAAAGTGTCATTGTCTGTTCATGCATGATAATAGTGTGCACATTTACATTGAAATAAGTGCCACCATCAAAAAATAATTAGATTGTCATCATCAAAAAGGGGGAGAATGTTGTGTCTCCTCTAGATTTAATGTGTGATTATCTAAGTTTTAATGATGGCAATGATGTGCTGATCTCATTTTGATGTGTTGTTACATACCAATGTCAGTGCACACTTTCTCTTCATGCATATCAAGTCCACGCATATTCTGTAGAAATGCATATAAGGTCGGTGCATGTTTCGCCATTCGCACACAGGGTCGGTGCTACTCTCTGTAGAAGTGTGCATAAGGTCGGTGCATGCTTCGCCATTCGCACACAGGGTCGGTGCTAGTCTCTGTAGAAGTGCGCATAAGGTCAGTGCATGTTTCACCATTAGCATGCAAGGGTCGGTGCTAGTCTCTATAGAACTACGCATAAGGTTGGTGCATGTTTCGCCATTCGCATGCAAGGGTCGATGCAAATCATGTCTCATGCATATAAAGGTCGGGAGGTTTTAGTCCGCCTTGATCTCAGCTGGTCCTTGTTCATTCTATTTTTGGTTCCTTGTTATTAGGGCCTCGATGCCTTAACGAGGGAGTTCTAGCCCTCGTCTCTCTTCCTTTTTATCCCTTCTTCGTCCAGTTTGATGTTTGTCGCTCCTCCGTGTCGAGGAATCTTTCAATCCTTTGCTATTCTTTCCTTTTGTCTTGTCAAGCAAGGAAAGCAAAGCTCGTACTGCTCAAAGCTTGATGATCAAGCTCTTGCTTCTGGACGCTGCTTTCACACTATGGACTTGCAAAGGTATCTTTTATTTTGTGCAAGGACATGTTATTATTGCTATTATTCTGTTATTTCTGCACATGCTTATAATGCTGGTTTTTCAACATGCTTGAGTGTCTTAGTTAGTTTGCTTAGTCAAATGAGTTGCTTCTGCGGCATCTTAGGCTGGTGATAGCTTAGTGCTGGGAGTCTAGTTCTTTCCTCCATCGTTGAGGGTGTCCTTTTAGCACGATTTTTTTCACACACTTCACGGCGAGCCATAGCCGATTCCTCTAAGGCACATCGTTGCCACTTTGGCCATATTATGGGTATGCACGAAGGCCTTTTCTCTTCTTTGCTCAACCAAGTACAGGGGAAGAGAGTGATAGATGAAGTAACTAACCTAGGCATTCCCCAATACGAGAGAGGTTTCAAATAAGGACAGTCTTAGAAAAAGAAATGAATGAAAAATACCATGAAAAATGCCATTGATCCTAGTAACTGGGCCTGTTTCTCCTAAGGCAAGCAATGAGGTTCGTGTAAAACGGTGAAGGGTAGTGCAGCATCATGTGTGTATCAAAAGTAAATGTGAGTTTTATTTCAATTTCTGGCCAATAAGGGCTATGTCAAAATTATATATGAAAATCAATACAAAATTATGGTTAAAGACTCAAAGCCCCGACGCAACAAACCTACTCTTTGAGGGGAAGTGACGGGGACATCAGCCACCCTCCATGCCCCGGCTTCGACATTGGCCCTTCGAGACAGATTCGACAGTGGTTAGGATATTTATTTCTTCTTAGCTTGATGTAATTTTCTTTTATTGAGTAGCATTTATTAATTTTATCAACAAGACGTAAAGAATTTACTTAAGTAGTTATATTAATCTATTACTTTATCCTTATAAATGAACAATTATAGAATGAGGACTGGGACATATTCTGACTCCCAATTGCAATACGTTGTGAGAAGAGTGAACCCATGTATATTAAATCTTTGTGCTTAAATTGAGTCAATATGTATTAGAACATCATGGAGAATTGATCTGTATTTACATCTTACATTTATTTATTTATGGTTGGTGGAACAAATGAGTGGTGGATAATGGTGAACAATAGAGATTTGGGCAAAAATACATTGATTTTCATTACAATTAGAGTGCTCAGTCAAACAACATCAGCAAGTAAAAGTGAAAGAAATTGGAGCACGTTTAGCTTTATACATTCAAAGGTTCGCAATCGGATAAAGGTTGAACGATTAGAAAAATTGATTTACTGCCACTACAACATGAGACTGAGAATAAAGAACATGAAGTTGAGACAATAACTACGGGATAAAAGCGTCGCAGAGAATACAACTCCAGAAATTGATGTGGACGCATTATTTGATGATAACAATCCCTGTAGTCTTGGGTTGAGGTACGATAGCAGGTTGATGAGCCCATTTTTGATGTTGATGATAGAATATGAGCAGAGGACATATTAGATGAAGATGAACCAAGGGATCCAGAATTCAGAAGACCAACAAAAAGGGCCAGAGTTACTCATGTGCAATAGAGAGCGCCAGTGCCTTTGTTTGTTGACGACAACGAGCAACAGCCTGAGTTTGAACCTACTAAACACTCAAAATCAGATAGCAAGCCAGTCACTCCTAGAATGGTCAAGCCATCTCCATCCTTAAAAAGAAGTACATCAATGCATGGGATGTTTGAGAGGTCTAGTGTTGCTGCCCAAGAAGACCC
Source organism: Amorphophallus titanum (assembly GCA_024336825.1). Taxonomy (NCBI): domain Eukaryota; kingdom Viridiplantae; phylum Streptophyta; class Magnoliopsida; order Alismatales; family Araceae; genus Amorphophallus; species Amorphophallus titanum. The sequence goes on from JANBPO010002596.1 coordinate 17,234,735, forward strand.
GGCAATTGAACAGTTGAAGCAAATTTACGTGAGGCACACGCCAAGGGAAAAAGGAGCCCTTTCAAAGATGAATGAAATTATCACACCAAAAGAGAAAAAAACATAGCCAAAGGCTAGAAGCCGATTGATTTCTTATGGTTCTGATAATGATGATGATGATGCACCAAGTGATGATCCCAGTGCAGTTGTAGGTGCTACTACTGCCGGTGGCACATATGCACCTACTTCCTCCTTCGTCGTTGACACAAATATACAGTCATAGTGAATGAAGATATGATTCACAGAGTCAATATGGACATCCATCAGGTTATGGAGGTGGCCAACAGGAAGCAGGCATATATAGATAGGGTCATCAACCAGAATTCAATTCCATCTAGTTCTACCCAGTAGCAGTTATGAGTCAGCATCCTCTTCTCATCCTCAAGGTTCTGCTTATTATGCTGATTCTGGATTCCAATCAAGTCAACAACCTTATACTCCAAAAGGGATCCAAAGAGAGATGCAAGACTTGGCTACATCATTATTTGGTTACAGTGAATATACAGAATATATGCAGCCTTTCCATGAGTATCAACAACAGAAGCCAGACGATGAGGGAGAAGGTTCTTCTGGCTATTATCCATACTAATGCATCGTTATTTGGGTAGGGATCATTTAATTTATGTAACATTTACTGTGTTTGTAATGTTTATTGTAGTGCTTGAACCTACTTCATGCTTAATATGCACTCAAGAATATTAGTTTAACATGTCCAATGCCTACTTCACGTTTATTGCACTTAATCCAATTTCTTTACAGTCAAATGTATGTCTAATAAATTTTTAGTCAATGTCTTTGTCTCATGTTCAATTCCTTCTAGGAGACGAGATATTTGAGACTCTTGTGATCGGAGTACACAGTGAACTGTTCTCCATAGAGATAGTGTTTCCAGATCATCAAAGCAAATACCACTGCAGCCAACTCTAAGTCATGCATCGGGTAGTTCTCTTCATGCTTCTTTAACTATCAGGATGAGTAAGCAATGACTCTCCCTTGTTGCGTTAACACACATCTGAGGCCAATGCAAGACGCATTGGTATATACCTCGAATTTCTCCCCTTCAGTTGGTAATGTCAATGCTGGGGCAGTTGTTAGATGATCCTTCAAGGCTTGAAAGCTCTTCTACATTCTTCATCCCATTTATAAGGAATCTCCTTATGGATCAGCCTAGTAAGAGGAATGGCGATCCTGGAGAAGTCCTTGATGAATCCCCTGTAGTAGTCAGCTAGACCCAAGAAACTATGGATCTCGGTAGCATTGGTCGGCCTTTCCCAACTCTTCATGACCTCGACTTTTGACAGGTCAACATAAATGCCATTCTTCGAGATCACATGTCCTAGGAAGGACACTTCCTTGAGCCAAAAGTCACACTTGCTAAGTTTGGCATAGAGTTGATTTTTCCTCAATATTTGTAATGCAACCCTCAGGTGTTCATCATGATCTTCTTTGGTCTTTGAATAAATCAATATGTCATCAATGAAGCCCACTACAAATTGATCAAGATGAGACCTGAATATGCTATTCATCAGCTGCATAAAGGCTGCAGAGGCATTTGTTAGTCCAAAAGGCATAACAACAAATTTGTAATGCCCATACCTGCTCCGGAATGCGGTCTTATGAATGTCCTCTTCCTTGATCCTCAATTGATGGTATCCTGACCTGAGATCAATCTTTGAGAAGTACTTGGATCTAGATATCTGATCAAATAACTCATCGATCCTTGGCAGTGGATACTTATTCTTGATAGTAAGGTAGTTCAACTATCGATAGTGGATGTAGAGTCTCATCGATCCATCCTTCTTCTTTAAAAATAACATGGGCGCTCCCCATGAGGAAGTGCTTGGTCTGATAAATCCTTTCTTCCAAAGCTCCATCAATTACTCCTTTAATTCCTTGAGTTCGGTAGGGGACATCCTACAAGGTGCCTTAGAAACTGGGCCAGCACCAGCGACCTGGTCGATGGTGAATGCCACTTCTCTTTGTGGGGGTAATTCGGGTAAATCTTCTGGGAATACATCGAGAAACTCCCAAACCACTCGTATGTCTTCTACCCTAGACTCCTTCACTTTTGTGGTGGTCACAAATGCCATGAAAGTCACGCAACCTTTTCTTAATAGCTTACTAGCTCGGAGGGCCAAAATAAGGCGTGACTTATTTCGACTCCGAGAACTAGTGTAGTCAAGTTCTGGGTTTTCTTTAAAAGTTACCTTGCCGTTATGGCAATCTACAACTGCCTTATGTGTGGATAGCCAGTCGGCTCCTAGTATAACATCAAAATCTTTCATGTCTAAGCATATTAAGTTGGCAGGTAGATTCTTCCCTTTCACCATAACTTCACAATTTAGATAATGGTGTGTGATCTCAGATTCATTTCCGAGAGGAGTTGAAATAACTAAATCTATCCATTTCGGTTCCATAGGTAATGGATCAGCAAACTTCTTGGAAACAAAAGAATGTGATGCACCGGTATCAAACAAGACATGAGTAGACTTGGAACATATTTTTAAGGTACCTTCCACCCGAGCGAGGGGTTGGTGACGAGGTTGGTGCGGGTAGTCACGAGCGCGCCCGTCCGCCGGCGCTGCGATAAGCGTCGAGGTCGGCCTGAATCTCGCGGCCACGCTGCAGCTGGCTGACCTGCTCGGCCGTCAGGCGCACGGTGATGGTCTGCGAGCCGCCCCCGGCGCCGACCGGGGTCAGGCCGGTCGCGGAGACCTCGACCATGCCCGGGATGCCGGAGGTGAAGCGGTTCAGGTAGCTCTCGACCTTGCCGGCGCCGTCATCGAAGCCCTTGACCAGCGAGCCCATGATGAGGCGGCCGCTCTCGACGAGCAGCTTGGCGTCGCGGACCTTCGGCCCCTTCCAGTCGGGGATGCGGTCGGTGACCCACGACAGGTAGGGCTGGACATAGTTCTTCCATGCCCAGACCAGCCCGTCGTAGAGGCCCTTGAGGACCGCCTTGCCGGCGCCGTAGAGCACCGAGCCGAGGCTGCCGACGGCGTTCTTGATCTTGGAACCGAGGCGCAGGTACGGCCGGACCGTGTGGTCGAAGACCCACTGGGCGCCGCGCTTGAGGCCGTTGAGGATGTCCTTGCCCTTCTGGTAGAGCAGGCGGCCGACATTGCCGAGGGCGCGGACGATGGCCTGGCGCCGGTTCACGATGTAGCCGACGAGGCTGTGGTCCCAGAGCCACTTCGCTCCGTTGAGCAGGCCGCGCAGGATGTCCTTGCCCTTGTCGAGCAGGAGCTTCCCCAAGTTGCCGATGGCCTTCTTGATGCGGCCCGGCAGCGACGAGAACCAGGCGACCAGCGCCGAGATGCCCTTCTTGATGGCGTCCCATGCCTTGCTCGCGACGGACTTCAGCCAGTCCCAGATCTTGCCCCAGCCGATGGTCTTCTGGACGATGACCGCGATGATGGCGACGAGTGCGATGATGCCCGCCACGATGAGCACGATGGGGTTGGCGAGGAGGGCCGCGTTCAGGAGCCACTGCACCGCGGCCCAAGCCTTCGTCAGGGCCGGAATCGCCTTGGACACCACGGCGTAGGCCTTCATCCCGGCATTGAGTGCGAGGATGCCGCCGGCGAGCGCGGCGATGACGCCGAGCAGGATGCGGGTGGCCGTGGAGTGCTCGGTAGCGAAATTGACGGCCTTGCTCAGCAGCTCGCCCATCTTGGACAGAGCTGGGAGCAAGGCCGTGCCGATGGCGACGCCGAGGTCCTGCAGCTGGGCCAGAAGGACCTGCTGCTTGTGTGCGAGGGTGTCAGACTCCCGTGCGAAGGCTCCTGTCGTCTTGGCGCTCTGCTTGTTGATGAGGCTCTGGGTGGCCTGCCGCTTGATGGCGGTCTGCTGCGTCTCGGAGAGCTGGTTGAGCGCCTTCCCGTACTTCTCCTGGGCGACGCGGCCGGCCTCGGTGTTGATTGCCGTCTGGTTCAGCGAGATGCCGTACTTCTCCAGCGGGTCGAACTCGCCCTTGAAGGCCGACGACAGCGCCTCGACGGCCTCGGTGGCCGTTCCGCCGAAGGTCGCGGAGAGGTCGGCGCCCTTCTTGATGAGCTCGTCGGTGGCCTTGGTGAGCGCGTCACCCTTCAGGCCCTTGTTGGAGAGCAGCGAGCCGATCTGGTTGGCAGCCTCGCGGTACTGGTTCGCCGAGAGGCCAACCTCGGTGGCGGCCGACTTCGACTTCTTGATGATGTTGTCGGCGGCCTTGCCGAAGACGGTCTGGGTGGCACCCATGGACTGCTCGGCGTCCGAGGGCCGGGACTTTGTGCCTTTGATTTTGGACCCATGGGCACGCATTCGACCGAACTCATGACGTCTCGCGGGGATCTATACTGCCACTCTTGTCATGCCTTTGATTCATTTTCATAATTTTCACATTAATTTTCTTATTGATTTTACATTTCATAACAGCCCTTATTGGCTAGATTTAGCATGAAAGCTTACTTTTGAGGGTCAAGACTACCCCTATTTGAGACCTCTCCTGTATTGGGGAGCACTTAGGTTGGGCATCTCATCCATCAATCTCTTGCCCCTACACTCGGCTGAGTAAAGAAAAGAAAAGGCCTTTGTGCACACCCAAGATATGGCCAACGCAGCAACGGTGTTGCCCTAAGAGAGATTGGCTATAGCTCTCCGTGAAGTGTGTAAAAACCCATGCTAAAAGGCTACCCTTAACAATTAGGAAAAGAACTCAGAATCCCAGTGCGGAGCTATCACCAGCCAAGGATGCTGCAGAATCGAACTCATCTTGACAACCTAAACAAGACCAAACTAAGCTAGACTTAAGCCACTCAAACGTGTTAAGGAATCTAGCATTATAACCATGTGCAGGAGTAAATAAATGGAAATGACAGCATGTTCTTGCGCAATTAAAGATATCTTTGCAAATCCATAGAGTTGAAACCAACATCCTAAAGCGAGAGCTTAATCACCGAGCTTCGAGTAGCACGAGCTTTGTTTTCCTTCCTTGACAGGACAAAGATGGGGAGGATAGCAAAGGATTGAAGGTTCCTCTACACGGAGGGGCGACAGACATTACACTAGACGAAGAAGGATAAAAAAGAAGATAGGTGAGGGCTAGAACTCTCTCGCTAGGGCATAGAGACCTTGATAACAAGGAACCAGATACAGAATAAATAGAGATTAGCTAAGATCAAGGCAAGCTAAAGCCTCGAAAGTAGCATGAAAAAGGGGAACGACCCCAAAAATGTGAGGCAGAGGGAATAGAAAGATGATGGGAAGATTGCTGCAGAGGTGAGAAAGCAGAAGAGTGATCATCCGACAGGGTCGGAGAAGAATCATGAGTAAAATCTAAAAGTTCCGGAGTAGAAGAATCGGTAGATGTCACAGAATCAGGATGAAAGAAAGGCCTAGGTTGCGGCCTAAAATTATGAAAATAAGGAAAATCTAGAGAATCCAGATGAGAAGGAGAGGAGTGGGGGTTCATGAGCCCAGCAAAAGAGGAGAAAATGATGGGAACAAGATCAGACGGAGGTAGGTACACCACCCAAGGGTGGGAACTGAGCAGAAGGAAGGATAACTGAATGGAAGGGGAAGGAGAAGTGGTCCCTTGAGTGCACAATTGACGGCCCCTGAACTTGCACTGCTACCTCTTCTTAGCAGAACTATCTTGAACATGGACCCGCCTGGCATGGGCTCAGACCTTCGAGCTTCTAAACTTATAATGTCTTCTTAAATAATGAGCCCATCTAGTAGACGGCCTAGCCCGATTATGAACATGCAGCTTCGCTGGGGCGGTTGCCCCTAGAGACCCAGTGCTAACAATATTTGGACATCCTTGAACAAGTAACTCCTCAGAATGATGAACATCATGGAACCATAGAGTCTTGTCACTCAGCACTAGGAGCATGAGGTTCGGCAATTCCAGTCGGTGGTCAACCACGAAGCATAACTCCCTTGATAGGAAAGAAGGGTGAACCTAAGGGAGAGCAAGGAGCGGCATTGATGTGGCCGGCTTATCGATGAATCGAGGTAGATTGCATAAAATGTGTAGAACGCCCTTGAAAAATGCTAAAAATATGGAAAATTTCCCCTTGAACATAGAACTCATCAATCTTCTGGTAGCCGTATGGGTTAGCACAATACGGGTAGAGAACCCCTCTTGGCCAGTTATCTGAACTACAACAGAGCGAGAGGTGATACTAGCATCAATAGTAAACCCTTTGGCGAGCAATGAGATTGCCACCGGTCTCGCTTGGGAAGAAACTAGCACTAATGTGAGGAAACTCTTCTTGGCAACCGTCATTGGAAGCACAGGCTCATCATCCCTAAAATGGCCAGAAACCAAGATACGAATAGGCATGCGGCAGATAAAGTCTTGAATCTTGAGATGTAGAACTGGCATCGAACTGTCTTGATGTGGCTCATTATCTCCCTAGGGACCAGACCCAAAGGGGACCAAAGGCAGTGCACACTCACTCTGTGGGGTGGAAAATGAAAGAGAAGTGGAGGGAATAGGCTCGGATGGTGGAAGGATAGCAGCAATGACTAGTTTGGGCGATGACGGCAAGGTGGTAATGATGGGCTTAGGTATGGGTGAGGGAGGTAGCAAAGGAATGACCTGCTCAGGCTCAGGGAAAGAAAATAGTGGTGGAAGTGAAGATAGAGGTAAGGCGTCAGGCTCAGGCACTAGTGAAGAGGAAAATGGAGGGGAAGATGGAGAAGGTGAAGGCGACAAAGGGGTATCTTGCTTAGGCTCGGGGAAAGAAGGTAATGGCAAAGGTAGTGGAGAAGATGGTGAAGATGATGAAGGTGATGGGGATGATGGGGATTCTGAGAGAGAAGGTGGAGAAGGCGATGGGTTAGGAGGTGATGTGGATGATGAAGACAAAGGAGATGATAATGGAGATGGCAGTGATGATGAGGGCGGTGGGGAAGGTGGAGAAAGTGATGACGAGAGAGATGGTGAAGAGGAAGGTCGCGAAGCCCAATGTTAGCGTATCAACACGACGTGCCGAGCGGTAGTGGGAGTGGAAGTGGTAGTGGGAATAATGGAGACAGAGGTAGTAGAAGAAGGAGCCTGAGTAGAGGCTTGGGTTGGCGGAGCTTGTGGAGACGCCGTGGGAGATGAGGTAAGTGGAGATGGTGATGGACTGGGTGAGGGAGTAGGCAGTGGACTAGGCGAGGGGGTGGGTAAGGGAGCTGGTGACGAGGTAGATGATGAAGCCGGTGACGGGATAGGTGGCGGAGCAGGTGATGGAGTGGGCGCTACATTAAATAAAGAATCACAGGGGTGCCCCTGGTTTTGTAGTGATGGAGATGCCTGCCTGGGTGGCGCCTACTATTGCTGCTGCTTGTCATGAAGATATAGAATAACCTTGTGAATAGTCGACCAATTGATCTTTTTCTTATCTTCCAGGTCATAAACAAACTCCTGAAACTCGGGACAGTCCTTAACCAAATACCCCTACTAGCGATGATAATCACAATACTGAAGCAAATTCTCGACCATAGGTCGACAAGGCACAACCAGAGGGAGCTATAACACATGAGTGACCATCAAAGCTTGGAAGATATCTGTAAAACACTCCGGCAATGAAGGATGAGGAGCCCGCTTCGGGCAAGGCAAATGCCGAGGGGTAGGAGATGGTGGAAAAGGTTATGGAGAGGGAAGCGTAGGTTGCGTCGGCAATGGAGTGTGGTGACTGGCGGAGGGACTTGGTGGAGATGCATATGGAACGGAGTGGGGAGGTATGTACTGGATGCCTTCCACCTGCTCGGAGTTTGGAGTTCACTTGACAGGAGGTGGAGACACAAGCAGGTATGAGGAGGCGGAAGGCTGACTCATGGGAGGTTGATATGTGGAAGGTTGATATGTGGAGGTGTATGGACTCACAGGGGGATATGTGGCGGAAGGCTGACTCGTGGAGGGTGACTAGGTGGTGGGAGGCTGACTCATGGAGGATGCATAAGGGGTGTATGTGGGTGTGGAAGGTGAAGGAGACTCAGAGTCAAGGGAACTTTGGAGTTGTTGACGGATGAAGCAGGCTTGGCTATACAATTATTACAAAGAGGTAATGTCATTTAGGGCCAAGACAAAGCGATATTCGGGCGTTGCATTAGAAATAACCATTTTAATTTGCTCTCCCTCCGAAATATGCCCCGGGACTTACGCGGCAAGGTGACGCTAGTGTTCGGTAAAGCTCGAGAACTCCTCATCGGGCCTCATCTTCTCATGGGCCAGATCCACCACAGAATACTTGGGCCTAACCTGCTTCTTATACTACTGAATAAATTTCTCTTGAAGCACTTGAAAATTCTCCACCTGATCTTGCGATAATGAAAAGAACCAATCCCGAGCCAGGCCTTCTAATGACAAACCAAATGGATAAGACATCAAGCATTGGTCATGTCGAAATTGGGCCCACTCATAAAGAAACTCCTTTAAGTGCACAAAGGGGTCACCTGCTCCACCATAGCGGCGATATGCGGGGATTTGTGAAGGAGGTGGAACCACTTTGACTCAAAATGATGGATAATTACATGTAGACTCAAATTAATTGTGAGAATAAAGTTTTGGTTATTTAGATGCACAACTATACTCATTAAGTGCTAAAAAGTGATGTATGTGATGCAAACTATATTATGAAATATGACACTCATCAGGAATGCCCCCCGTTTATTTCAGAACTTGACGGCGTTGTTAAGAGCCTTCACTACTGCAAAGCATATACATTTTCATCAAAATCTGTTGACTTGAATAGTGCCAACAATGAGTTGCAATGCAGAAATGCATTCATCATTTTTCTTTTCTTCATTTTTTTTTCTACATTCATCATCATTTTTTCTATGCCCCTAGAATAGGCCATTCTCTTTTTTTTATATCTTTATTATTCGCCTCTTTTTTGGTTGGCAAGCATCCACATTCAAGCTGCACGGACATTTAGATGTTGGCTTCAGCTAGACTTGCAAGGAGTAGTTGACATAGTGATGTCATGCATGGCTGCTCTTTTCAAGTCGGGCATTTGATGAGGGCACGGTGGGTCCACCTTGTATTCGCCCATCTGTAGCTTGCCTTTCTTGACCAGGCATTCAATAATGTCCTTAAACACATAGCAATCCTCAATGGGATGCCCCAGCGCTTGGTGGTAAGGACAAAAACGTGGATTATCTTTTCTTTCGACATCACCCAATTTCTTTGGCTCCGGGACCACAACTTTGCCGCATTCACAGGCCCACTCAAAGAGAGCCTGAGTCTTGTCCTTCAGAAAGGAGTATGGTTTATTCATCTTGTAGCTTAATGAGGGATCCTATTTCATCGACTTAGTCAAAACAAGGCCGACTGCCTCTTTCATTTCCCTCCTTTGTCGCTCGAAGGCTTCAAAATTTGAGGTACAAGTCTCTTCTTATGCCGAGTGTTTGCCGGTTGGTTTATTCTTTTGGCTTGAGGCTATGGAAGCCAGGCAAAGCTTTGCCAAAACTACTATGACTTCAGCCACGATGTTACTTAGTTGTTCAAAGGTTGTGACTTCAATGTCACTGACCCACCATAGAATTTCCTTCTTCAAATTCTTCTTGCAGATTTGAACAGAGTCCCCGTAACTTGGTGGATGTCTACGTCTTTCACGGAGATTCCTCCACCTTCTTATGTAGTCCATGGCGGACTCATTATCTTTTTGCTCGGTTGTTTGTAATTCAACCTCGGTGACTTCTTCCTCGACCATCTTCATATTCACCGTTTGTTCCGCCCTTGGCTTGTCCATTATCGTCGGACCTTCTAGACTTGGGTACAGGGTTACCGGCTGCACATGTGGCCTCATTGGCACCATTGTCCGAGACACTTTAATTGACCCCTAACATGCCCAAGGGACTGTATGTTGGAGTGGTTGAGGGAGAATGCCCCTTGTATAATCAGGTATTATTCAGGGCCTAGTCGGCCATGTTGATGTCACAGGTGGGCGAGCGTCACCCTGTGCTATCTCAAGTAGAAGTCCTGCCGATCTTGGCGTAGATGGGCTCATGTTTATGTCATTCAGCCGCCTTCGCAACATCTCAATTTCTTGCTGCTTCTGGTCTAGTAACGCCATCATGGCAAGGTCTTTCCAAGAGGGACCAGGAGTGCTATCCTCTGCTTCTGATTTGTAAGATATGAGTTGTCACGCCCCGAGCGCAGAAGATTACCCAGAAGTGGCGTGACGATGTCTATAACGTTCATGTCAATCAGAGCGTAGTGCATTCAACACATACAGAAGGGGATTTGGGCCCGTTTTGAGCCCGATTGTCGATCCACCTAATTCTCTTCGGGGCCCACGAATTGCGAGCCTCCTGAGGGTTGATTTCTCTTTCGCTGTGGTGACTCCGAGAGTGGTTCCACGGTAGTGTGTTGTTTATTCGGAGGGCCCGGACGGGACGTATTCTCCGTAATCTCTTCGGTTGAAGTTATTGTTGATGATGAATTAGTCGGAACGCGCGGACGTGCGATTTTACACGTCCACAATGCCCCCACTAGAGGAGGATGTCGCCGCCTCGGCCCGCTGGCGACCCGCCTCCGTCCGCCATACCCCACTGCCTGCGACCTTGGCTAGGGGTCGTGTTGCTCTTGCTGCCACTGTCTTGCCGTTCACCGCCGACTGCACTCATCTGGGAGGTTCCTCCTTACATTATTATTTTTATCATAGAGATGATATAGTCGTGAATGTTTTCCTATGCTGTCAATGTGTGTGGACGATGGTAGATGGTCATCGGCAATAATTATCGGTTAATGTTGGAGGAGTAGTTGTGTGGTGCGGTTCTACTGTGCAAGTTCTTTCAAAGGGGTTGGGCGGTCATGGCCAACCCGGTTACAATGGCTGATATTGAGAGATTGATTGGGCGTCTAGTCTCAGCCCAAATATCTGCTATGTAGACTGTCGCATCTGTAGGGGGGTCGACAAGAGAGACAACATCTCTCAATGCTCTGCAGGTGACAGTGAAGCTTGATGGCCCGGCTACATATTTGACATGGGCTCGGAGTACTCATCTACTTACACAAGGATGAGGTTTGGAAGGGTGTTTGACTGGTGCAATAAAGAAGCCTGCTCATGGTGAGCCAGGTGTTACTCAATGGGAGATGGAAAACTCTGTTATGTTGGCCTTTCTCCTTAACACAATGGAGTCTAGTGTTGCGAGAAGTGTACAACTATTGGAGACTGCACATGAAGTATGGGAGACAGTGGCCCAGATGTACTCGCAGAATCTCAATTCTACGCAGGAGTTCGAGATTCGATCGCAGTTGAGGAAGCTTCATCAGGGTGAGTTATCTGTGACAGAGTATGCTACAACATTGAAAAGACTATGGTTTGAGGCAGATCATTACTGCACCTTTGTTCCTACTAATCTGACTGATATTGAGGGCTTCCAGAAGTATCTAGAATGAGAACGGGTGCAAGACTTTCTTTATGGACTGAACACAAAGTTTGAGTCAGTTCGAGTTCAGCTTCTGGCGCGAGATGTTCTTCCTACTTTAGGACATGCCTTCTCTACTATCCTAAGTGAGGAGACTAGATGGCGGGTTTCTTCTACAGTTAGTGTTCCAGCGAGATCAGCTCTTACAGTACAGCCTCAAACTCCATCATCAGGAGAGGGGGTGTGCCACCATTGTAAGAAACCTGGGCACATCAAGGCACAGTGTTGGGAGCTTCATGGTCGTCCTACTCAGTTTGGTCGTGGTAGACGTGGTCATGGTGACAATGGTGGCCGTCATGGTGGTGGTCGAGGAGAAGGTCGTGGTAGAGGTCATGATTTTGGGCAGGCCCATTTCTTAGAAGAGATTGAGGACAGTACTTCTGGTTTGTCTATAGAGGAGTATCAGCTTCTTCGCCGATTGATGGAAAAGCATGAAACACATTGTCGCACCACCTCCTCTGCAGCAGAGACACCTAGCCAACTCGAAGGGTATATTGACTCTTCTCACTTTGCTTAGTCAGGTAATATACCTTGTATTGATCACTACGCTCTGATTGACATGAATGTTATAGACATCGTCACGCCACTTCCGAGTAATCTTCCGCGCTCGGGGCGTGACAAAAGCACACCCTGATGACTGTTCTGAGAACAACTAGAATTGAGCAGTACATGTTATATGCTTTCTGACATCCATATCAGTTTAACAATAGTTTGTATGCAAAAACCCTATGAATTAACTTGTTTATCATGCTATCTATATGACTTTCTTAATGGCCATCAGCAATTGGCCCTGAAGAATCTGTCCTTAATGAAATAGAATGGTTATACGTTGAAGAATATTTTTTCGTATGGAACTGTCACAAGATCAATATATCTTATGCAGAGTCCTGTAAAGAGGTTAGCTATGGATGCAACACTTAGAGCGGTGACACCATATCAAAAGCTACGTAGGGAGAATGATATCCACAAAATAGGAAATTTTTTCTGGAGAAAATTGATATGAGAGCCAAGAGGATGGCAAGGAAAGTAGCAAGACTGGTTTGTCCATATCATTCCAGAAATGATTATCAAAATTTGTGATTCACATGTTTTTCTAAAGTAACGTGAGCATACTATTTTAACTAGCAATGCCGCCATTCCATGATTTCTGTTGACAGTTATCTGATTTTTAGTTTACCCACAGAAACAATCTTGTTCTCCTTCCATTTTTAGCTTTCAGAAATGGCTAGCCCAGCTTTCAAATAGGGATCTGCTGATTCCAAGGATTAGGTCATCCTGCCCAAGGGTCAGATGACGGGGAATTCTGATCTGCTTTGCATTCCAGAACAGCCAGTCCAGTCTGCCTTAATGAACCTTGGCTTAATACTGTTGCCTATGTACATTTTATTGATGATGTATCAACTGATTATCTTGAAGTTTGCTGGAAACTTCTTTGTACATATGGCTGCACTTTCATGCTTGCATCTGTGTGCATAAATTGTCTCTATCACTTTTCAAATGTAATTCACATATACCTATCAAAGAGAAGAGCATCACACTCAGCTACTACTTCCACCTGCTCGCTATCAGGAGTTCAATTGGGATGCCCTATTTCATATGGTTGCTTGTAGTGCTAAGTTCTTCAATTCCAAATTGACATGCCAAAGATGGAAATGTTAAGTCTTGTCTTACTGCCATGAGTAGATGGTAGATGGAGATAATTCTTTCTTCCTTGAGTTGCCTTCTAATATTTCTCCCATCTCCAATATTAATAGTTCAACTATGCGGCTCGTAAACTAAATCTGTGATCTTGTGGCACCTAGAGTTATCTATTTTGCTGCATCATATTTACAACTTGGATATCACATCTTTTTACAATAAATTTAAATGATCAATTTTTAAGCATCATTTTGCTACAACATTAAGCACTGCGATATCAGTATTCTTTTGCTGTAACTGGGAGAATTTTACTCTTACTTGCAGACACACGGAACCTCCTATCATACAGATTGCATTTCAGTATACTGTTGTTGTGCCTCAAGAGGAGACATCAAATGCTCGGTATATTTGTTCAACAACATATAATCAAGCAATCAACCGAATTCTGACATCCTTGTCCGTTCATGATATAATAATTTCTACAGTTCTTGTTCCCTTCCTTAAAGACTTAGGTTTATATCTTTTCATGTAATTCTGATGTGTGAATTTAGCAAAGATATACAGTAATGATTTAATGTTTTGTCATTCTTTTGGCTAAGAATGAACATTCAGTCACCTTAGGTCTTGGTTGTCACTATAACCCCTTCGTTTAAAGCATTCGGAGGACATATATAAACAACATAGCTAAATTCCTAGCCTTAGATGGGGCGAAACATATAATCAGGGCAATTCATAACTTTAGGGAAGGGGAGTCAATATGAAAATAAGGGACCAGCGCCCTCGATATGGCATGCACTCCGCATAAACTCACATCAAACAAGGGTGATCATCCTGATGTTCCCCATAAATGGATCAAACAGAGATCATACCATACTAGGTAAATCCTTGATGACCATCAGGGAAGGGTTAATGGCCTTCTATGCAGACATCCGAACAGAATGAAGATTCACATTCCTTATGTGCACTAGGGGAAATCACCTGGATTAGAAACTAGAGGGACGGCGGTGAATGATTGATATACAGTCTTAGCATATAGAAATAACTTACAGACTATGAATCAGGGAGAGATGAGTAGGGAAAGGAATACATAAACAAAATGAGCACTCAATCGAGCTCGACTCACATATTATTCTATGGAGAAAATAACATATTACATCAAGATAAGAGAGGCAGGCTACATGGATTGCGAAGAAATAACGAAGAACAACAAAGCACAGGGGAGGGGAAACTATAGCCTAGTACGGGCATCCGACAAAGGCCCACCTTCTCATCAGTCGATGAAGGGCTAGCTCTCTTTGATCTCCCTCTCCCTCTCTTCTCCCCTCTTCTTTTCTCTATATATTCTCTCTTCTCTCTTCGAAGCACTCTCCCTCGTATCTTCTTCTTTTTGTCTTTCTGTCTGTGTCATATCTCTTTGAATCAGGGATATATAAAGGGGGTTTGTCATCTTTAGACGGTGACTGGAAGCAGAGGCAGGTGGTTTGGCGGCATTCAACACCCTTGGCCGTCGGTTTACATAGCCTGCCGGCTCACGTTGGGCCGCCGAATCATTGGGCCAGCCACCAAGTCGTTTGACTCTCTTGGGCCCATTTAGCCCTTTTTAGCTCCATTTATTGTTATCTCGGCCTGACTTCATAATTCATTAATTTTTTGAGTATTCTACTTATCTTTCGCATTGAACAGGTGACACCTGACATTGCTGGGGGCCATAAGGGTTGGCCCATAGTTTTAGGAGTTGTTGAGATCGATACCGAGCTTGTCTTGAGTTTGGTGCAGCTTCATCTTATGATCGGAAACCCACTGCGAGGGTTTAATTGGGCGGATGATTGCCCGGAGGTTTCTTCATCCTTCATCCTACAAGGACTATCTTCTTGGGGTTTATTTGGCTTGTTCGCTCCCGTGGTAGATGACGATTCTGCCAGGCATTGGCTTTGCCGGAAAAGGCATGGGCAGATAAGTTTCTCCATAATGTTGTGATGTAACAAGCTTGTTCCACTGTTGAGGATGGGACTTTCTGATAACCACTTCAGCGATTGTGCAGCAACTCTGGTAAACCTTCGACACTCGACTTGGCCGCTGTCGTGTCTTCAGAGCCCTCCTAGCACATCTATGCAATTTTTTAAGCGTCAACAAATGTCCCCCACTGGTAGGTGTCGCGAGTGAGGGACGATTGAGTGGGACCTACAGGTGCAGCCTTCTACCTTTCACTGTGCTCTTGCGGTAGTTATTACTATAACATCATTCAGACGAACAGTTAATAGGGATAGAGATTATTCATCATTCATTTCATTTTTATTCATCATTTATTTTTATTCATTCATTCATTTTTTTTTCTCATTTCATTTCATGTTCATTTATTTATTTATTTGATATATGTTGTTCTCATGAGCCTGGTCACGATGCTGGATGTCCACAAGAGTGCGATTCATGAGGTGAAAAACCTGGTGGGAGTCTTCATGGCTGGTGGTGAGGGTGGTCATATGAGTGGGCAGGTTATCTAAGGCATGGGAAAAGGTGTCCATTCGCCCAGTCATGGTGTTCATAAAAGTGTCAAGTCTATCAAAGGAGGTTCCAATCTGATTCCCAAGGTTGGAGAGTTGCTCTCCAAAGGCATCCACACGAGTTTCTGATCCAGTGATGTGTCTATCAAAAGCTTCAAATCTACCCAAGAGGGTTGTCCAGCGCCTTAAGTGGATGACTCCCTGTGATAAAACTATCGTGGCACCTCCTGATCTGCGTGCTGTGGAGGAGGAGGTTGCTCCTCCGCCTGAACTGGAGGTGGGGCTTGTCCTTGAGCCTCTTGCAATCTTGGCTCTTCTTCTCCCTCCTCTTCTAAGTCTTCACCATAAATGCCCACATTTTTGTATAACTCTCTATTGAGAGCCTCCTCATATCCAAAGGATGTGAGGAGTTTGTGCTTATTGTATATATCATCCTGCCATATGGGAACCTGAACTTCCCTGACCAAACTAACTCCCACATGAAGAAATACACCAGTCAACTGTGAAGCATAAGGCAAGGATCACCTTCTTTGGGTATGGCATGACCCAATCAAATCCATCATAAGGCATCCCATTTTGATAGGAATCCCATTCAAAACATAGTAAAATAGGAACTTGTACACATCAGTTACTTCATCCCTGCTACCACCTTTAGGATAAATAATAGTAGTGAAAATGTGATGCATAATCCGCTACAGTGGTGGGAAGAAGTTGGCATTTAGTTTAATCAAGTTACTAACCCTTGTATGTATTCGCTAAAGGTCATGAGCGTAAAAGCCTCCTCAACATGACCATGACCAAAAGTCATATCAGGGCCCCTAGCTGAGACTCCTAGGGCCCTCTCAAATAAATCTGGATCGATGGTAATCTCAACTCCTTTCACCACAGTGTATAGATGGTCATTCCTTATATTTAAATTCTCATAAAATTGTTGGATGAGATTGGGATAAAACATGGTGTATCTTCTTGCAAAAGCAATCCAGCCATCTTGGACCTCAAATGCGGCACTCAAATCAGGTAAGAGAGCATTCAACTCACCAAAATCAACCAGTCGGGGGTTGATTATTGGCCTTGGGCGCATCCATGGAGCACATGGAGGTGCAGGAGCCTACTGTGGTGGAGGAACTGGGTCCTCACCTCTCCTGACACTGGCTTCCCCCTGGGTAGACCTCTGAGAGGTTCGGAGATTTAGGCTTCTTCTAGGCACCATACAATCAAAAATTGCGGTGGAAACCCTTAGATTGCTAACCTCTTCCATTGGGAGTAGATAGAGATCGGAGGACACACTAAAGACGGTGGAAAACTCTTTTCCACAAGCCTGTATTCCAGAAAAATGAGCTTCGAGGTCACACAAGCCGCTGCACAGAATCTACGTTGGAAGATGGTGATGATCCCGATCTTATGCGGAAAGGAGAAAGGGAAGATTTTTAGGGTTGGAAATGAGGAGCTTGTGTGTTCTAAGGTTGGAGAAGAGGTTGTGGGGGTGAATGTGGGCGAAGGAATGAAGAAATAGGGTGAAAACCCCTTTAAAACGGAGTTCGGATGCGGGTTCGGCGGGATCGGTTCACCGATTTCGGTCGACCGAAATGGGGGTGTCGGTCGACTGAAATCTAGAATCAAAGCAACTGATTCAGTCAATTCAGTTCGATAAAACAACCAAAGATCAAAGTAGATTATTGTGGTCATATCTTCCAAAAAGTTCAATTTCTTTCCGGCTCCACACGTACGAAAAAAAGACTGTTTTAACTTTTAAACAGTCCCCTTTTATTTTCAGTATGGATTTCAATCAAGTCTGAGGTTTCAAAAGATTTTGTTCGATCATTACCGCATCAGGTTAATATACCCATTCTTCTCCAGTTCTTCATTTCTCCAGGAAGTTGCTATTACTTTATAGGTGTATACTCCGTTATTTTGAAGCATTCCTTTATAGTAACCGTTCCAGCCCTGATCTTCCTCCGTGGATTCGAAGACCAGCTCGCCCCAGCGATTATAGATTTGGAAAGAAATCAGGTCCTTGATCCCCCATCCTTTCACATAAATAATGTCATTGACGCCATCACCGTTTGGAGTAAAGGTTGTAGGCAAATCAATGAACGTTTCCGGGTGGATTTTGATAATAAACGTACCACTGGCTGTTGAACAACCCAAAATATCGGTCATAATCAAAGTATAGGTGATTTCTTCGAGTCCCTGCACCTGTGGATTGGAGCAATCAGTGCAACTAAGACCTGTTTCCGGTGACCATTGGAAAATAATGAACCCATCCTGGTTTGAAACAGGAAGATTGATGTAATCCCCTACTACGATCGTCGTGTCATAATATATATCCTGGAGAGGTTGAATAACGGTAAATTCTGCGTCTGCGGTACTGCTGCATTGTGTAATCGTATTGAGTCCGGTTACTGTGTAAAGGGTAGTTTGACCAACATTTGAAAGCGGGTCGGCAATATTCGGATCGTTGAGCCCGGTTACCGGAGACCAACTCCAGCTTATTGAAGCATCCGGTGAGAAAGCGTGCAATTGTCCCTGGTCATTGAAACAAATCGTATCCCCGGTTGCCGTAACTTCAGGCAACGGATGAACAATAATTTCTTTAACAATCGTGTCACGGCAGCCAAAGGTTGGGTTGTAAACCGCAAGTGAGATCGAGAATGTATCCGTAGTAGTATAAGTATAATTGAACGAATTAGCACCTGAAGCTGAAGTATTGTTATCTCCGAAATCCCAGCTGTAAACCGTGGAATTCATAGAATTGTTACTCAAAAGCAGTGGTTCTCCGAGACACAGGACGGTATCGAGCTCATCATTCCTGTCAAATAATGCCCTTACCTCACGAATGAATACCGTTTTTTCAACTGTCACCGGACATGAACCGATCGAATCTCCGAAAAGTGTTAATTTGGCAACTGTTTGTCCGGAAGGTGGAATAAAATTGTACGTATGTGCAATCGGGCTCACATTGGCAGTATCCAAACCATCTCCAAAATCCCACTCATATCCAACCACGTCCGCAGTATCAGAAAGCGTAAAGGTAATCTCTTCACCACGACAGATTGTCTGTGGGGAAAGATTGAAGTCTCCTTCCGGTCCAAGTACGCTGAATGGCATTTCAAGAGTGTCTCCGCAACCGAATGAAGTCGTTACGATCAACTCTGCAGTGTAGTCTCCCGTTGTAAAAGTAAAGGTAGGATTGCTAATCGTGGTCGTTTGCCCTGGATTGAATGTCCATTGAGAGGTAACCGGAGAAGTAGAAACAGATGTATTTGTAAATGTTACCACCGCAGGACTACAGAGCGCCTCACTTCCAATTCCGTCAAAATCAGCAGCCGGGTAATTTTGAATGTTCGGCGGCCATGGCCGCGCGGCCCAATCCGGTCCCCGACGGCGGCGTGGTTCCCATGCACGCCCAGGTCGTCGGCACGCAGATCGCCCTGCAGTTCGGCTGGAAGGCGCCGTTGGGCGCGGCCGTGTTCCGGCGCGGCGACACCGTCTGGGTGGTGTTCGACACCCGCGCCAGGATCGATCTTTCCAAGCTGCCCAAGGGCATCACCCAGTTCAGCAAGATCGCCCAGGTGATCGGCCCCGACTACACCGTGCTGCGGTTCACCTCGCCCAACACCGTGCCGGTGCGCGCGAGGACCTGGCGTTTGGAGATGAGGTCGGGGTCTGGATCGACGAACCAGATCAGGACGTTGTTCTCGGCAAACAGCGCGATGAAACCCTGATAGTCCGCGATGGCCTGCAGGTCGCGCATCTTCGACGCTTCCTTGGCCTGATCGAAAAACGCCGCGCCGGTCACGTCGGTCGTCCACTGCGTCGGTTCGTTCGATCCGGACAGATGCCATGTAGTACCAGAGAGCGCCATCATCTTGCGGCCGGACGTCTTGACGAACGTCCCCGGCGTGAAGGCCGCGGAGTCGGCCCCGTTGTCCAGCGCGAGGCCGCTCGTGGGCGAGGTCACGAAGTTGTTGGTCACGATGAACGTGACCGCGAAGCCATTCGAGGACGCGCCGGCGGCGTCCGCGATGATGTTCACCTGCGCGCCGACCGACGTGGCGTCGTAATCCGGCGAGGACGTGTGGCCGTTGATCGCGGTCGCGATAGCGGCCGCCGTGGTCACGGGGTCGGTGTCGTAGGTCACGGCGCTCGCCATGATCGAGACGCCGTTGACGAGGATGTCGAGCGTCGAGCTCGCATCGGTGCCGCTCACCACGTCGAACGACGCGCGAGCACGACCGTCGAACCAGTCATCGACTTCGACCTCGTCGTAGAAGTGCACGATGGTGGCGTCGGTGAACTCGCCGACGGCGTAAATCTTGTCGGTGTACAGGTCCCAGGACGGCACGTCGTCGAGAACCTTGTCGTCTTTGACGAGCTGCTGGTAGGTCACGCCCGTCGGCACGCCTGGATCGGCGTCACTGCCGAAGACGACGAGCCCGCCGGCATCGGCGGCGAGGCCGACGGTCCCCTCGGGCAGGTTGTAGGCGGTGACGAACGCGGCGCGGCTCTCGAACTCGCCGCCGCTGTTGATGTGCCCATTCAACCCCTTGATAAGCACGCCGCCCGGTGTCGTCGCGGGTAGGCGGCGGGTATCGAGGCCGCCGGTGAACTCCTTGACCCAGACCTTACCCATCAGGGCACATAGCGCCGGATGATCGGGCGCGTCCGCACCGGGCGCTCGCCCGTGCCGAAGAGACGGAAGGACGTCGTCTTGGTCTGCTTGCCCTTGAGCTTGCTGTAACGCTTGTTGGCGGCCTCAAGCCGCAGCGACGCGTCCTTCGCGCCCGACGCGGCGAGGATCGCTCCGGCCACGTAGTCGGACAGCATTTCGTCATCAAGGTCGGCGCGATCGCCGTCCGCCACGAACGTGCGCAGCGAGCGGATGCCCGTGACCTTGATGTAGCCCTCGAGCGTGTCCGCATCGGCGTTCTGATCGGGGATCGGCCAGATTTCAATCTGGTCGGCTCACTCTATCTTTTATCTTTGTTAAACCTGAATTCAAAGTAAATTGTATGATAATGTCTCTTATGTCTTAAATCTTGCTTATAACCATGCTCAAACACTGAATCAATGCCATATCTGACTCTGCATGAAGAATAAAATGATATCCTTGCCAGACCTATGGAGATGAACAAAATATATGAGCCCAATTATTGCATCTACCATCGCGTAGTGGGTCATGTGGTTGAGGATTGTTATAGTTGCAAGATTGAGATAGAGAAAATAATCCAGAGTGGCGCCATCTCAATGTGAGGACATATGGTTAGCCTGCCTCAACCTCATGCTTGGGGAAAATTAAATCTATCTGTAAATGTCATTCATAAAATTTCTAGAACAAGGTAGGCAAAGTTTGTCGCTAATCAGTGTGAGCCAGCTTCCCTTATCGGGGCAGCAAGAAGCTTTACATGGGGGCACTCTCCTTCAAATGTCTGAATGTCTAGCCATTCGAAGAACTGTTCGAAAAATTAAAAAGGTGGTCAGACGACTGCAGCGCAATCAGCAAAAGTTACTGCAACTTATGAAGCGTGTTGATGAGCAATTGTCAATGCTCTCCCCGGTACCCTCGATAGGCGAGTCTGTCCCGGCTTATACCCAAAACTAAGAAGCCACAATGGAGTTTCGGACGCTGCCAAGATCTGGGGGATGGTTGCCCGAAGACTCGGCATACTCATCCGCCGATGATTGCCATTAGAAGTAATACTCCTTCCCTTGGTATAAAACTTTGGAAATATTTAATATCTGCCGAAGAGAGGGGTTGATACAATTCCCTACATCAAACAATGATCTGGGCACTAGTATAAGGCATCGACATGGCTATTGCTTGTACCATCGGGTCATGGGCCACGTCATTTATGATTGCTCCGTCTTCAAAGACCTTGTGGAGGATCTGATAACCCAGCGAGTGATAAATATAGGTGATCATCTTAGCAGTCCCTCCACGCCTTTCCCACGTGACCAACCAATCTTCTCAGCGAATGTCATTCTTGTGTCAACCTCTCGGACATCCCCTAAGCCAGACGTGGAGGAGGTCACGCTCAGTTGAGACCAATCCACTGCCCAATGTTTTAACAAGTAATCGTTGGAGGACTTCTACTTAACATTCTTCTGGGAGGAAAAGAGGTATTGGTGCGCTACCCTCCAAGGTGCCACTTCAAGTCAAGCCCTGGAAGCCTGAGCCAAACTCCGCTAGCCGTTTATGCAAACAAGGCGGACCAAGAGTCTCGTGAGGAAGATTCCAAGTCAAAGACTGAGCAAGGTCGAAAAGGCACGGCTCAAAAGAAAGCTTCTAAGTCAACTACTAAACAAAGTCAACCAGGCAAACCTCACCAACAAAAACCCAAATCAAATGTTGAATAGAGTCGGGCTGAGACGTCTTGACAGAAGGACTCTGAGACAATCTCCAGGCAAAGGCAAAACGGTAAAGCCAAAACAGAGTTCCCCAAGTTGAACCTTAGGTCAACACAACATCAAGTAGGCACAAACCTCGAGGTGGCGTCAATATCTCAAGGCTTCGGCCTTTGTATGGCCGAATTTCAAGAATTACTGCCCGAAATAGTCAAGCAAACAATTAATGCTACATTTCAGGCCCATGAAGTAGAGATTGACTGGATTAGCGTTACTCCAAAGAAGTGCAACCACTTTAAACCTCCTAAGAGGAAGACCAATTTCAACAACTCTAATGCCGAAGGCATTACTTGGTTGCCTGCAAAGATGGATATCCCTTCTTAGATTGGCTTAGCACGAGTTAAGAAGTAGGAGAAGAATAAAAAGAAGAATTTAAAGAAAAGACTGAAGAGACAGGCCGAGTAGGCAGCTGCAAGAAAGGGATGTACATATATGAACTATTATTGCTCACAACCCCTTTACAAAAAGTCACCACACCTAGACAATGTGCGCAATTAACTCCCCAAGAACAAAAAGAGTGAGGAGTTATGATTCTTCACTTGACAATAGTGTTTAGCCCAAAAGGTCACTATCTCACGAACAAAAGCAAAAACCCTCTCTTCTAGCCTCACTTCCCTTTTGAAGATTCTATTGTTTCTTTCACTCCATAAGTCCCAAAGAGTGACATGAAGGATGAGCCACCGAATGATCTTGCCACTCTTGAGCATCCACCTCCTATGCCACTTGGTGAAGAGCTACTGCACCGCATCAAAATGCCCAAGGGGTGCTAGAATCTCTGTCCAATCCTCGTCCAAATGCCCTTCGCGAAACGACATCATGTGAGTAAATGGTTCAAGTCCTCCTCGTCCCTGCACACGCAACATATGGTAGAAATCTGTTGGAGAAAAGGTGCACCCTATCACATGTCGGAAGCTTGCCATGGGAAATCTCAAACCAAAACCTTCACCTTGAGTGGGATCTTGGGAGCCCAGATCTGTGGTGCCAAGCAGTGGCGCAGTCCCCCATCAAAAAGGAGAAAATAGGCAGACCAAACTGAGAACTCCCCCCCTCTCCCATCTCCAAAGTCATGAGTTTGCCCTGCTAACATCTGATCTGACGTCTAGGAGGAAAGTCAAGAGACGTTCTAGCTGGTCCATCTCTTCAAGGGTGAGATTCCTCCTGAACGCAAGGGGCCAAATCCCTCCGGTCAGCTATGAATCAAAGGGTTGAGCCACGGAAGGTTCGGGAAATCCCGCTATAGCGTGCAACAATGAAAAGGCTTCTGCAGCTGTGAGATCACCACACCATCTTTCCTGCCAGAACAAACATCTCTCTCCGTCACCCAAGCTGATCCGGACTCTGGCTCTAATGAAGTTTTCACACTATAGGATCCCTCTCCAAATTGGGGAGACATTATACATATAGCGTAGGAGTAAGTCCCACACTCTGGACGAGGGGTAATATCTCTGTCTGATCAACTGAGCTCACAACCCACCATCCTCTGCCTCTAGCCGCCACAAACACTTGCACAATAAGGCCAAATTGAAGTCTCGGATATTCTCGATACCCACGCCCCCTACTTCGTTACTTTGGCATACTCTACCCTAAGAGATATCATGCCAACCTCTATCTCTGCTCTCACTACCATGCCAAAAGAATCTGGCCTAAATAGACTCCAACTTCTTTGCCACCATCTTCGGGACTTTGAAAATGGAGAGAAAATAGATCAAGCTATCCAACACAGATCTGCATCGAACTAGGCATCCTCCGTAACACAAAAGCCTAGCCTTCCATCCTGCAAGTCTAGACTCGTCTCTGCACTACTCCTGCCAATCCCTGTAGTAAAGAGGCCCAAGAGACAAAAGGAGGCCTAGATAAGAGGGGAATTCCCCAATCTGGCACCCAAAAATGAGAGATGCCCTCTTGATAGCTGACTTCTCCATGTTGATCCCCACCAAGTGGTTTTTCTTGTAGTTCACCGTCAGCTCACTAATATCCTGCACTATCTCTAGCATCAATCTGGAATCAACCAATTGCTACTCCTCGATAAGGAATAGGTTAGTGTCATCGATGTACTACAGA
Organism: Amorphophallus titanum; assembly: GCA_024336825.1. Classification (NCBI taxonomy): domain Eukaryota; kingdom Viridiplantae; phylum Streptophyta; class Magnoliopsida; order Alismatales; family Araceae; genus Amorphophallus; species Amorphophallus titanum. The sequence goes on from JANBPO010002596.1 coordinate 17,258,785, forward strand.
TGGGTGTTACTGCTGTTGAGTTGACCTACCTGGAAGCCTCTAATAACCCCGCCACCTTAGCTCTCATCCACAGTCTACTCAAGATTTGCTGCATATCCCTGGCCGTCACAGCCTCCCTCCTCTCGCTCTGCTCATCCCACGGCAAGGCGTCGCCCCCGCCAGCTACCCTCGTCGTGGACATCTTCGGCACAGACACCTTTGACGTCGCTGCTAACCTCCACCTACCCAACTACGTGTTCTTCACCTCCTCGGCGGCGTTGCTTGCGCTCATGCTACACTCGCCGGCTCTGGACCGGGAGGTGGTAGGTGAGTACGTCGATCTCCCGGGCGCGATCCAGGTCCCGGGTTGCATACCCATCCGACCCGCCGACGTGGTGGACTCGATGCTGGACAGGACGAATGAGAGCTACCACTGGTACCTGCACCAGGGGTCCCGCCTCCCGCTCGTCGACGGGATCCTTATCAACACCGTGGAGGAGATTGACTGGGGACCGATAATGGCCATGCGGGAGGACCCGGCCCTGGTCGGGCTCCCCACCCCGCCTCTCTACCCAATGGGGCCGATGATCAAGTCTAGGATGAGCCATCGCGACCTAGCCCTCATCTGGCTGGACGTACAGCCGCCGGGCTCTGTCCTCTACGTCTCGTTTCGCAGCAATGGCACCCTCTCAGTCGAGCAGATGGTGGAACTAGCGTGCGGACTGGAGCTGCGTGGGCAGAGATTCATCTGGGTAGTCCGCCGGCCGACCAATGGCGACTCAATGGCCACGTTCTTCGGTGCTTCCATGGGGGATGCCACCAACCCAACGAGTTACCTGCAGGATGATTTCACCAAGAGGCCCATTGTCTAAAGTGGAACGTTTGTCTTTCCTCTCAATAGCATGCCTTTTGCTATGCATTGTAAGCTCGTATCCCATGCCATTATATTCCTCATATCATTATCATTTGTTAGTGTACACTTCCATCACTTGTTATAACCTAAAAGATGCTTGCACTAAAGCAGATAAAGTGGGTATCGACTGCAATATGATCTTTACAAGGTTTACACAAAATATTTCTATACTGCGCGTATTTGTTTTCTTTATATTATCATTTTTTCTCTCTTGGTCCGACGTGGTTGACTAAGATACATAGTGGTGTTAATTTTTATAGCATTCCAACTCCAAAGTAGAAATTGACACGATCACCCCTATTGATCGCTTTCATTGAAGAGGAGGATAGGCATTCGACTATTAGAGTTATTGCAAGTTACATCAGATATGTATAATTATAATCATATCATCTTTATACCTGATATTTACACTCTTACATCCACTATGAATATTCTAATATTTATTGCATTCTAACCTTTGTATGCGAAGAAGCACGGTTGAGCTAGTCAAGGCGTCCATTTATTGGACACGTAGAAGATGCTGTTTTTCATTTTATTTTATTTTATTTTATTTAGATGACGGAGAACTTAACTCAACGATATGTTGTTAGATGAATCAGTTAGATAGTCCAGTTGGTTCAGTACCTCGTGGGGAATCATAAGGTCTCGAGTTTAAACATTGTCTCTCTCCCATTGTTTGGGGAAATGTAAGGCACCTAATTTTCAGACCCCCAATGGGTGTGATTCGATTGATCCTCCGCTCTGATGCGTATTTAAGGGGGGTGCGGAGCATACTTTTCGAAGTGTATGAGTATGTCTTGCCCCTCTATCCCTTTTCCGATTTCTCCTTTGACCAAAAAAAAAAAAAAAAGAGTATGCCGGTAAACGAAAGTGTGATATACAAAATTCATTCTTCTGAAGTCTTTTTGGTTATCATTGGTATCGTTTATATGAATGTAACTGTGCCCTTTTTTATTCACTGAGCTATATGTTGCGGATGTTATTTATTATGTGTTGTGTATGTTGTTTATTGCGTGTTTTTATGTTGAGTTGTGTAAGTTGTGTGTTATATAATTGTACGGTTGTTTACGTCTGGTGCGGGGCGCTCCAGAATGTTTTGTCCGGTGTTTTTTGCGACGAGAAGGGGGGAAAAAGCAACAAAGGAAAATGGGAGAGTCATGTTATATTTGAGGTATTTTCCTTTGTAGCCATATATTTCTCGCGACAGTACCGTACACTCACCTTTTACAGAGAGTCGAGAGGGGTTAACTTGACACGAGAGGTTTCCGAGAGTGGGTGAAGAATAATAGCGGTATGTGAAAGCAGAGTGGTTGCCCATTTTGAGCGAATGGAACCAAGGTAACTGGGTGACTGGGTAACTGGACGGGGTGCAGACGTGCCAGTCGATTTCTCAACAATCACCTATGAAACCGAATCTTGACCGGGAAAGTGTCGCCAGGACGTGGAACGTGGGCACAAGGGGATCGGGCAACATGTGGAGAGAAGAGAGGTTCCACAGGTATGAGTGTGCAGGCGATTGTGGGGATTCGTGTACATGACATCTCTTCTCACCAACCGCAAGTAGCCGATGTTTATTTTACATCGGATTGAATCTAAAGACCTTTGTTCCATGCTGAAGGAAAGCCTGAATATTTCTGAAGCCATGGGTAGAGGACCGGATATACCCTACGACCATAGGTTGACCGTCACACTCGACTGGGAGGGTTAGTTAATTGGAGTCTGGGAGACTGGTCACACGTTGGCCAGTGTGGAAGTGAGACTGAGACCCGGATACGACTTTACATAGACAACTGGTTTCTTTCTTTATAGATGCCGTGAAGGCTTTACAAGTGGGCCTAAAAGGCCGAGATACATTTGGTGCAAGCCACGGGACAATTCCGACACGTGGGTCGGTCCTCGGGTCAGTGCAGGATAAAACGGATCTCCGCATATTTTGAGAGAGGCTCTCTGCAAAGGGGTAAGGGGCATGCCCAAGTTGCCGAGGGAGAGCTAGACTGGATGGCAGGGGTGGAGACTGCCTGGCGTCTGAGGGAGGCCGGACACGGCTCAAAGTGAGTAGTCAGGTACGGGTCCCAGAAGGTGAGTGTCTTCTTGCTGGTGAGTTGAAGCCGGTCCCGGGAATATTACTTCCGGGCCAGAGTCCAGCTAACTCAGGTCAACGATTGGGACCATTGGTGGCTAGTTCAGGGCGAGCTGTGGGTACGTGGTCCCATGGCAGGAGCAAATCTGACATTATGGCGAGCGCATCGTTATTATAACAAGCTATACGTAGATGGACCCGATGTGCAGGTGTGATCGCAGTTATCATAACGTGTCATATGCGAAGGAATAGACTTGAGTGAAACGTCTAGATGCCATGTGGTAGTATGTTTGACATACCCTCGGCGTAGCCGATCAAAAAGCCACCCAACTCGCCTTCTCCCCGCTAGTAGGAGAGAGTCCTTGTATCCTTTTCCTTGTGTCCTCCTGTCTGTTTTATAGGAGAAGTTGAAGGGTTGAGGGGGAGTTGCACGGACTTGAGTGGAGGGGGTGAGCAGGTCCGCGTAAACCCCCTTCAAAATAATAAAAAGTTTTTTTGCGAGAGTGGGAGGGGGTTTACGCGAACTTGCCCAGGGCGTAAGCAGGTCCGCGTAACCCCCCCCCCCCTTGGGGGGGGGGGGTTTACAGGATTGAGCTCAACGAAATAGAACTTCATCATGAGGTGCAGCGCCTTTCGGTGGTAAGGAGTAAGCTCCGAGTTCTGGACATCGAACTCCCCTTGTACTTGCTTGACGACCAGCACGGCGTTGCCAAATACTTGCAGCATATGGATCTCCATGCTGAGGGCAATCTGAAGGCCGATTATTGGTGCTTCATATTTAGCTTCATTGTTAGTGCATGGCTTATTTATTGAGCAAGAGGTATATTTGACATCCCCCTCCAGCGATTTCAGGTCAATGCCTGCCCCTGCTCTGACCTTGACCAGGCCGGTTGGGGAAACTTTAGTTCGTGAGGCTCCGTCAAAGTAGAGCTGCCATGTGACTTGCTGGGCTTGGAATGACTCTAAGGTTTCATCGTTAGGGATTTCTGCTGCCAAGGGAGAATCCTCTGGGACCGGGTGTACAGCGAAGAAGTCTGCAATGGCTTGTCCTTTAACGATTTTTTATGGTACATAGGAGATATCAAACTCTATGAGGATCACTACCCATTTGCCTAAATGGCCTTTGAGTGCCGGTTGGGACAATATGTACATGAGCGGATCTACTTTGGATATTAGCTTAACTTCATGGGACAACAAGTAGTGCCGGAGCTTTTTAATAGCAAAGACCAGGGCTAAGCAGGTCTTCTCAATGAAAGTGTACTTCTCTTTTGTTCTTATCAGCCTCATACTGAGGTAAAATAGAGCCTGCTCTTTACCTTCTTCATTGTTCTAGGCCATCATTGCCACCATGGAGTAGTTGGTAGTAGCTATATATAAAATTAGTGGCCTCCCCTTTATTGGTGCTCCAAGTACTGGAGGGGTCTTCAAGTAATCCTTCAACTTTTCAAAGGCTGCTTGACATTCTTCGTCCCAATAGAAGGGCACATCCTTCATCATCAACTTATGAAAAGGGTGGCATCGACCTGATAAGTTGGAGATGAACTAGCGGATATAGGCCAACTGGCCTTGTAGAGATTGAAGCTCTGTGAGGCTCCTTGGCGGAGGTAGTTCTCGTATTACTTTTATTTTGTCCGGGTCTATTTCAATTCCTCTGTATCGGACAATGAACCCGAGGAATTTCTCACTAGATACCCCAAAGGCGCACTTTATTGGATTCATCTTCAGCTCATATTGTCGGAGCCTTTGAAATATCACCCTCAGGTCTTGCAAATGGTCTTCCCTCTTCCTGGTCTTGACCACCAAATCATAAATGTAGCATTCCACTTTCTCGTAGAGCAGATCATCAAAGATCTTTTTCATGGCTCTTTGATATGTAGCACCGGCGTTCTTAAGGCCGAACGACATTCTTTTGCAGTGGAAGATGCCTTTGGACATTCGGAAGGCTGTGTGGACCCTATCCTGCTCAGTGATCCATATCTGGTTGTAGCCGGATGACCCGTCCATAAATGTCAGAGCTTCAAGGCTGATAGTGGCATCTATCATTACCTCGATGATTGGCACTAGGAAATCATCTTTCAGGCACACCTTATTGAGGTCTTGGAAATTGACACATATTCTTATCTGCCTATTTTTCCTCTTGACGGGTACTATGTTGGCTAACCACGTGGTGTACTGATTTTCCTCCATGAAGTCAACATCAATAAGCTTGTCTACCTCTTTATTTATTTGATTAATTAATTTCAGCCGCATGCATCGGGGAGATTATTTCACCGGCTCTGCCTTCGGGTCTATTGCCAGCAGGTGTTGCACCACATTAGGACTTAGTAGGTTGGAATATACAACAAATTCTATAAATAAATAGAGATCAAACATCCAAGGTGTTTAGAGCTTCTATACCTAATACCTCTAAACAAAATCCATACAAGGAAAGAAGTTGTGAATTTAATACATCACAAGACAAAACACACCGTATGGGATTCACGAATGCGTGACAGAATGCCATAAACTACAGAATAAAATCATCATCAAACTGTGATCAGGAGCAAAGCACTATAGCAAAACTGCAATACCACAAAGATGCTACAAGTCCAAATGTGATGTCCCTCTTATAAAAGCACAATACAAAGTTTAAAGAACAAAAAACAATAGCCACCATGGTTTGCAGAATCAGCCGCTCCGGATTGGAATCGCTGGGTGGCCATCCAATTCCAGGGGGGGAAACCCTGGATCTGCTAAATCCAGCAGAATCGGCTGAAATCGTCCGTATAAGACCAAATTGGACAGGGATCAGTTGGGTTGGCCAATCCTCAGACAATCCCGGACAATTCCAGTCGATCTAGTGAGATTTTGCTTTAAAAAAAAAGAATCAATACTGAATCGGGACGGGGTCGGCCGATCCCGGGGATCCAGAACAAATTCGGTCCAATATGGACTGATTCAGATCACTTTTTACCTGATCACCCATGACCCCCCATTCCTGAGAACTGCCCTTGGTCTCCCACTCGCACGAGGTCCCTTTGTCCCCCACCAGTCGCCACCGACCAGGAGGCCATCTTCTCTCTCCCTCTCTCTTCTCTTTTCTCGCTCTTAAAGTATCCCCCACCCAACCCTAATCACCCAAGGGGGTGAAGCAGCCTAGTAGGCAGCTCCGCCACCCTCCGCCGATCACCGCCACCACCACCATTGCCGTTCACCACCGTCGACCGCCAAGATCCACCGGCATCTCTTGCTCAAAAACATCTCTCCTTAGATAAATTCTATCCCGAAAAAATTTAACATTCTTAAAAAAAAAATGATAGTTAGATGGTAGATCTACTACTTTCATGAGTTGAAAAATTGATTGAAGTGTCATCACACAAAAACCCCCAATTTTAGCCCTAATTAGGGTTCGGCATTTGGGACTTTTGTGTAATTAGTGTAATTAACACGCAATTGGGTGTGCCAAACACCAAATTGCATTGACTCAAGTATGATTGCACAAAATTGTGCAACAATTGCATGTAATTAGATAAGTCTCCAATTTTAGCCCTAATTAGGGTTTGAAAATTGAGGCTTTCGTGTAATTAGTGTATTTAACATACAATTGGATGTGCCAAACAACTAATTGCATTGATTCAAGTATGATTGCACAAAATTGTACAAGAATTGCATGTAATTAGATAAAATCCTCAATTTTAGCACTATTAGGGTTTGAAAATTAGGGCTTTTGTGTAATTAGTGAAATTAACATGCAATTGGATGTGTCAAACACCTAATTGCATTAACAAGTATGAATGCTCAAAATTGTGAATAATTACATGTATTTGATAAAATCGCCAATTTTAGCCCTAATTAGGGTTTCAAAATTGAGGGTGTTCCGTAATTAGTGTAATTAACATACAATTGTGTGTGTCAAACCAATGATTCAAGTATGATTGCACAAAATTATGCAATAATTGCATGTAATTTGATAAAATCCCCAATTTGAGCCCTAATTAGAGTTTAAAAATTGGGACTTCTATGTAACTAGTGTATTTATAGATGATAAGAGAGAAAGAGAGAGGGGAATTTCTTTGTGGAGGGTTCAAACCTTGAGATCCCAAATTGGTTTTATATTGCAATGGTAAATGCTGCATGGGATTCAACGCTCCTTTGCAATGGTGAATAGGATTAAATATTGTTGATCTAAGGATCAATGGTGAATTCAGGTAAATTGATGAGGTAATAATTGATATGTGCTTGATGAATGAAAACCGTCATTGAACTCTTTTTGAATCGTCAATGGAAATTATCTTCGAATGAGATCTCCTACGTCATAGGCTAGTGCAGGGAAAATCTCACTCGTGTAAGATTCCATAAGTATTCATGGTTCTACCACACAAGGTGAAATGCAATAGGTAAGCGTATGAAATTAACATTGAAGCAAAGCTAATTTTCTTGTGTTGTTCTTGTAGGATGGAAGAGCTCCTCAAAACCCCATTTGACATGCCAAAACTCCAATGAAGTTGTAGATTTTTATTTTGGCAAAATAGGTTATTGTACTTTCCGAGGGAGCAGGTGTCGACACCGAAATACCTGTGTTCTGTCTACCATGTTTTTCCACGTCCAGGGAGCAAGTGTCGACACCTGTTTCAACTTGTTCTATCCTGCTACGTTTCCAGCAGCTAGGGAAATAGGTGTCGACACCTGGTGTCGACACCTATTCGCAACGGTTCTGGCTGGGCGATTTTGCACACCAGGTGGTTCAGGTGTCGACACCTCGACGGCGTGGCCCATCGGCTCTTTTTTGATCCATCTCGAAACCCTAAGATACCCCATCCCAATGCTCTCAAATGATTGGTCCGTGGATCCTTAGACTCCTACAAGTGTGGAGATGTGGCTTGGGTATAAATAGGAGCACTTAGGGCATCCATTCCAAGGAGTATCAAGATTTTATCCAAGTTTCCACTATTTTCTTGTGCAAGACAGCGGCTGCAGCTCCAAGGCTCCTTCCAGATTGATTTGGGTGCCAAAGATAAAGGTGGAGAGCTGGATTTCATCTTCCCGATAGTCCTTTGTTGGATGCTACATGGAAAATCAAGTGACAACCTTGTTTGAGCAAGAATCGTCCATCCTCTCTGAAGAATAGTCTTCATCCTACGGAAAAACTCAAGCACTTCCTATGGAAAGAAAGGGGGAGCACTAACCATGAGAAAATCTTCATCATTTTGACTTCTCAAGTACTTTGTGGTCATATCCTGGATATTCAGTGCAATAGTGAGCATCATTGAACCTGGTTTTTTTTGTGTGTTTACTAGTGAACGGAGACACGAGTGCGCGTGTGTGGTTGGGTGGCTCAGCTCGGCTGCCGCGTGTGTGTCGATTATTGTATACAGTGTGTGTGGCTCACATCCTATTGGAGCATTAATCCTCACTCGGTGAGGGGTGGACGTAGGGGACACATTTATGAAGCCGAACTACCTAAAAATCTTGTGCTCCTTTGTGGTTTGCTTCATTGCTTGCTTTTACGAGTGGGTCCTGTGCTAAGTCGAGTGGTCTTTCCTTCCTACATTGTTCCATTGCATTCACTGATTTGTGTTCACGAGAGAGATCATGTTCTCGTAAGAGTGATTGCTTGTATGCTTAAAATTTGTTCAAATCTGCAGTCAACGCTTTTAACTAGCATCTCGTCCATTGAAGTTTTTTTTAGAGCAATCAATTCACCCCTCCCCTCTTGATTGCCACTTGTCTGGGCACAACAACCTCCTTTCCCCGCCCTAGGCTGGGGAGGTACAGGTAGCTCCATACCTGTATTTGTCAAGTGTCAGCATATAGCAAAAGAGTAATCATGAGGAAAAAGTTATCAACCCCACAAATAATCAATAAGTGGAATGTGGACCTAGTAGCCGAGAATCCCCACTGAAATAAATCAGGAAACTCGTGTCGAACGGTGAAGTAAAAATTCACAAAATAATCAAATTTGTGACGAATCCTAGTAGCTAGGAATCTCCATTGAGACATATGAGGTGACTCGTGTCGAACGGTGAAGTTCAATAAAAAGAAACATAAGCGGGGTTATGCGAAGCTACTGATAGTCAAGAATCTAAAATGAAAATGTAGAGAGGAAATAACCCTCTAGTGTTCTTAGGAAATTCTGAAGATATCCATATATTTTGAAGCTCATTGCTCATTACCTCACATTTCTCACTTGGGTACTTTTGTGATAGATGTGTATCTTGAATTTGTTCTTATCATGATTTATGTAATACTTCTAGTTTATGCATGCACTACCTTTTTTTATTATGCTTCATGTCTTACATTTTGATATGAATCAAATGCTCACTTGTTATCCTTTTACCCCATTGAGGGGGAGCTATAGATCATTACATGCTTCACACTTACATGCTTGCTTGATTGCTTGACACTTTATACATCTTTAGATCATATATGTACATAACAGGTTAAATAACCCCATTGTCAGTCGTTTTTGTTGATGACAAAAACGGGGAGAACAAAGTGCATTTCCATTTTAGATATTTCAATTCCTTCAAATGATAGTCTTCATGTGCATACTCTTCAGCTCTAGATACTCAATTTTCACACATGTTCATAGTCTTAACTTCGTCAATAAATTGTCATTTGGAATTGATGCACACATAATGCACACGTCATTTTATCATCATCAAAAATGGGGAGATTGTTTGATCCCCTAGTTGATTTGATAGTTAAGTTTCAATGATGACAAATCTTATGTGTACGTGTCGTTGAGAATGTTCATTGAAGAATATTGCTAACCAAGGTGTTCATATTTTTGCTTATCTTGCCTTGCAGGGTTAAAATCCTTGGTGGACTTCCTAGAATTCAAATGAAAGAATGAACAAGTCATGCTACTGTCCAGGATCCAAAACAAGTGCTATATGTTATGCTCAACCCATAAAAACCATTGGAACAAGACTCTTGGATTCTTGATGATTACCATGTGGAAGTGCCATCTTGCAATCATGGATCAAATATCTCTCATTTATCTTCAATAATTATTGGTAAGACTTTGGATTGCTCAAATTTTTCAAGGACCAAGCTATGAGTAAGCTGTTATGTTCATTCCCTTGAGAACAACATAATCCAAGTCGACTTCAGCTGGATCCAAGTCGACTTATGTTACTGCAAGCAGGATCCAAGTTGACTTACAGATGGGGTTAAGTCAACTTGGCCTTAAGGTTGATTGTGTATCATGCGCATTCTTCATGGGTCTTTTGAGATTATAACATTCTTAACATATTCACATAACCTTTGATGTAAGTGGTTTGAATTAGTCTTATATTTTGCATGGATGCATGGTAAGTATAGCTTAATCTTTGGTTAAGAGAAATTGGGTTTTCAAGTGTCTTCATGCATGCTTTTCATGAAAGTCTTGAGGTAGTAATTTACTTAAGATATTTCTCATAAATCCTGATGAAACTAGTTTAAATGATGATTCTAAATCCCTATAATGCATGCCATTTGATTGACAAAATGAAATGTTCAAAGTAGTTTCAGGTGTTCAGCATTCTTGCATGGGTCTGCCTTGGGTAGATTTCTTCTTCTTCTTCTTCTTCTTCTTCTTCTTCTTCTTCTTCTTCTTCTTCTTCTTCTTCTTCTTCTTCTTCTTCTTAGCAAACAATGAGATGTAGGTTTTATTGGTGATAGCCTTGAAGCTACCCTCTAAGATCGCGCAATGTATAAAAAAATCTGTCGCACTTCCACACCATTGTTGATGCGGCTCCCCCTCCTCTTCCTCCTCCTCTTTCTCTCCTTTCTCCCCACGGGGCATCCTAATTTGTAGTTAGACAAGGCCACCCTCCAGGCCTTCCACGTGGCCATAAGCAGATCCACCTTCCCATGGAAGTGCCTCCTGCTCCCCCTATGCCTGGCAGGGGCGCTTACAAGCTTAGCCGTGTCACCCACCTCTGCCTCTCGGTGCCTTATGGATGCCGTCCCTATTAGCATCTTAGGCAACCTTAGAGAGCTCCACACTCTCGACCTTTGGTTCAACTCCCTCTCTAGAGCACTCTCGACGGATCTCACGTTCCTCGTCCAGCTCTTCAACCTCTACCATCAGGACAACTTCTTTTTCGGTCAGATCCCAGCATCCATCTTTGCCCTCTAGAACTTAATCTGACTCAAGTTGGGTGGGAATAAGTTCTCTAGAGGGGTCCCTGCCGAATGCGACAACCTCAAGCAAGTGACTTCACACTCTCTACCTCAACTAGAACCACCTCGCCAACTAAAGGGAAAAAGGGAAGATCTTAACCTGCAAATCTAACATGATAAGAATATAGAGAGAAGAGGAAGATCACGTCCTACAAATTAAGTAGGAGTAGGAGTAGGAGCAGATTGAGCAGGCATAACTAGTAAGATTGCGTCTCATGATCGGGTGCATCTAAGTTGGTTGATGTGGACCTCATTTGACATTGGTTGTCATTTGCAAGTTATTTTGACAATCTATGGAAAAATGAGGCGGTTGGAGAATACTAAGAGGCAGATGTAAGTGTTGATTTTTATTTGCTAAGGACATCAAACGTAAATATTTTTGTTTCTTTAGCACTTAGTCCCATTTGTTGCATCGCGTGTGACGTGGTAATTTGCTGCACCGTGTGTGATGTAATAGCTAATTACATTGCATGATTTTTTTTAGCGACGAGGAATTTAACGCATAAAAAAATCTCGGGTCACGTATCTTTTGAGGATTGAGCACGTGATCGAGTAAATCTCTCTCTCGGATGAATCGAACCTGAGACCTCCAATTTCTTGGACATGAGCCTTCTATCATGCGACCCATTCTGGATCCTCTCACTGCACGATTTTTTTCTAACAAGATAGGTCAACTTTAATTTGACCTATGTTTCTATACGATCCGATCAAAGATTGGATAGTTACGAAAATAATAAAAAAGAGATCAGACACCCCTTTTTATCCCAGATCATGGGGCGACCACTTTGAGCCCATTTAGAATTCCTATTTTTTTATTCGGATCAAGGATTCGATGGTACAAATATATAGGTCGGGTTAAGGCTAACATAGAAAAAAAATTGAAAAAAAAAAAGACTACATTGCATGCAGGTATTACTCTAGCACTTGATATGTTTCCTAGGTGTTGACACAAAATAAGCTACTTGTGGAGAGTGCTTTTTGACTTTTGGAAAATTTGAAAGTCTAAACTCAATATGGTCTTTCACAAGAAGGCTCTCTATATATAGATGGTGATTTAGAAACCCATGTTAGAGTTAACTTCACAAATGTGATTCAACCTCTATCCAACCCATAATTGGTTTTCGATTTCTTATCCCCAACAGCCTGTACAAGTTGGCATCCCACTCAGATCCATTTTTCACGGATCTAGTAAACAGAGGAACCACGAAGTCTCTACGCTACCCTAAGTCTCGTAGTTGTAACAACCCATCTTCGCTGACGGAACCTCTAACAAGGCCACGCTGCCCAACCCATAATCTCCACCCCCGGGAGGATATCTAAACACTGGTAAATCTCGGTCTCGAGATAGAACTAGTGAGAGAACCATGCCCCACACATAGGGCGATGCCAGCCTGTCTACCAAATGGGCCACGACAACACTGTCGGTAACTCAACCTTCACCAGTATAGGGTCCACTACTCAAGTGTTCATAATAAGACCAGATGTATCCACTGATATCTTATTCTGCACCAACGTCTTATATGCGCGCACACTGCCCACACCCGGTCTCGGGAGGAGCAAAGGAGACACCCACACACACCACACCCTGGGACTAGTTAGGACCCGTACCTCTGCATCTATCAATACGGTCGTGCCCAGCTACCTGACACAGCGTACGTGCCACTGCGTCCGTTAGCAACGTACTCTTATCCCAACCAAGGTACATACACTTAGGCGGTCTCGCCTCTGAACAAGGATTGTTGCACACACTAGGCAATCTCGCCTGGTCCAACCACGATCAACCATTAAGATCTTCCACGGTCTCGTAGAATCCCGCCAAAACTCTATCATCTACGGTCTCGGGGAAGTCCCAAGAAGGGCGTACACGCGTACGCAAACCACCGTAAAGGAACCACGAAGCCTCTACGCTACCCTAAGTCTCGTAGTTGTAACAACCCATCTTCGCTAACGGAACCTCTAACAAGGCCACGCGGCCCAACCCCGGGAGGATATCTAAACACTGGTAAACCTCGGTCTCGAGATAGAACTAGTGAGAGAACCATGCCCCACACATAGGGCCGACGCCAGCCTGTCTACCAAATGGGCCATGACAATGCTGTCGGTAACTCAACCTTCACCGGAATAGGGTCCACTACTCAAGTGTTCACAATAAGGCCAGATGCATCTACTGATGTCTTATTCTGCACCAAGGTCTCATATGTGCACACACTGCCCACACCCGATCTCGGGAGGAGCAAAGGAGACACCCACACACACCACACATTGGGACTAGCTAGGACCCGTACCTCTGCATCTATTAATATGACCGTGCCCAGCTACCTGACACGGGGTACGTGCCACTGCGTCCGTCAGCAACGTACTCTTGTCCCAACCAAGGTACATACGCTCAGGCGGTCTCGTCTCTGAACAAGGAGCGTTGCACACACTAGGCGATCTCGCCTGGTCCAACCATGATCAGCCATTAAGATCTTCTGCGGTCTCATAGAATCCCGCTAAAACTCTATCATCTGCGATCTCGGGGAAGTCTCGAGAAGGGCGTACACGCGTACGTAAACCACCGTAAATCACGGTATGACACTACAGGTGCTAAGAAAACTACCCACAACTGGACGACATAAATTAGTGGGTACCGGCCTACTAGACTCTCACAAGGGTGACTTATCACGATCATGGAACTCACGCGGATATGACCTTCCGTGGTCACAGGACTCACACGGTATATAACCCACCACGAGTGTGCAAGTCACGTGAAAACTAAGCTGTGTATACGACTAGACCCACCATAGGGAATATGAGAATCTTGTATTACGTGAATCCATTCTCGGGCGACCGCTGCCCTCTTAAGGCCGAAATGGCGAGAAAATATATTATAAATTTGCGGAGTTCAACATTTGTGTGGAAAGAAAAGAACAACAAGAGCTTCCAACATGAAATGCAGTCCACAGGATGTCATTGCTCATTCCATGCTTTTCGTCAAAGACATGCTGGTGATTAAAGGGGTTTTGGCTATGCAGAGACTCTCTGTCTTACCTACATGAATGGACAGAATATGTAGGGTTTTTCGCATATAAACCATCTTTATGCAAAAAATTATAAAATATCAATCCTGGAAATGTATTTGAACACTACCATCGCTTTTGTCAAAATGTTGCTAAAAGGCCACTATGACTAACTTCTGTTCATGAAGAGGCAAATATTTCTCACAGATTCAATTGAACTAATGAGTTGAATTTTCTATAACAAAAATACCCTTCCCTGACCCCCACCCAGAGGGGGGAGAGAGGGAAAGCCCCCTCCAGTGCCGGCACCCCCAACCAACCAAGGGTTGCACAGAGAGAGAGAGAGAGCGAGAGAGAGAGAAAGAGAGAGGCATCAACACAATCTAAGAATTCTAAAATGATCTTTACTTTATTTTTCAATCCAAGTAGGATTTCTATGTCTTTATTTTGGGGTCCCATTAGAATTTCTAAATATTGCTTTAACAGTCTAAGCCACATTCCTAGTTTGATTTGCACTTTAGGGTTCCTTGGGTCTATAAACAGTGACGTACTCTCTTTTCAAATCATTGTATAGAATTGAAGAAGTGTGCGAGGGAGTTGAAGGAACCTCCGAGAGTGAGGTAGGTGAGAGGCCCTACCAATGCATTGTGAACATATCTTCTCTTCCCTTCTTGCTCTTTCTCTTTCTATTTCTGTTTCTTCCACTCCGCCACCTTCTTCTTCCTTTCCCCCCTACACCAAGTTCCCAAGAAGCTCCACTTTCTTTCCTACCCCCCCCCATCCTTTCTTCTTTCTATTTTGTCTTCTTTTCTCTTCTTTCCCTCCAACTCTCACACTCTCTCCCTTCCTAGTTCGCAAGGCACCACCCATCACGCCATCACCCATGCGACACGTGCACTGAGGGGTGTCTCAGAAATATGCCATGTGCCCTGCCAATCCGCTAGCTAGCCACCAACTAATCCCCCCCCCCCCCAGGCGAGCAAGCTACGCGGCCTCCCAGCGGCCAGCATGCCCTCCAAGCACCCACACACACATCAACCCCACCACCTATCAGTCTTGCAACCATTGCAGGCCTACGCGCCCACCCACACACCTGCTCCTTGCCACATCCGTGAAGCCCAACAAGGTTCCAACCCACCAAAGCCACCATCCTCACCAGTCGAGTTCGAACGCCTAGCCAAGCCGTCGCCAATGAAGGAATGACTGGGAATATCGGACCGGCCGATCCCATCCCAATCCGAGGATCAGTTGATCCTGATCCGATATAGATAAGTTTTTTTTTATTTTTGAGGTTCATTTGAATAAAGGATAACTTATAGAGGTTTTTATACAAAAGTGCAAGGGCTTTTATGCCCTTCGTTGCCTCTTCCTTCCCCCATCCCGGCTAAGGCTCCCGCCCATGAAGGATGAGAAGTCACCAACTGCTAGTGGCGACAGCATCGACGATCGGTAGCGACGGTAGCAACGACAGTAAGTTCTTCTTCTTCTTCCTCTTCTTCTTCTTCTTCTTCTTGATTAGGAATCAAGATCGGATCGGCCAACCCCATCCCAATCCGGCGATCGATTGATCCCGATCCGATCTAGAAAATTTTTCCTAAAAGCCACAGGTAGCCTTGCCTTAAAGTCGTTCCCCTAAAAGCGGGTCCACTGTACAAGGAACAAAGCATTGCAATAGGTAGGAACCGTATGGGTACAAACCCCTCGAAATCGAAATCGACAATGCAAAATATTACCCCTGGCCCGATAAGCATGTTGTCAATCGTACCAAGGGTTGGGGGGGCAGTGATGTGTATGCCTCCCCGGTGGTGGGCACGTGCCCACATCCCACTGAATCTAATGTCTCGGGCCCATTATGGAAGGTTGAAAGGTGCCATCTTTATCCTTTCATGTCACCATATCAGTGCAACATCCGAGCTAGGCCGCAATATGCTCTCGCCCATTGGCATTCCTTGCCCCCCACGAAAATTGGCCCGACTACCACATCACTCCGTAAGGTCTTATTAGGTACGTCTCCCTATCCAAAGCCCCCCTATGGCTATATATAAAAGGGAGACACTATGAACCATTCCAGGTATACAAAGGTAGAGCAATTAAGGCTAGGTAACCGAGTGAGAGCACCCTTAATTTTCAAAGGAATAGAAAGTCATGTAGCTAAAGCCATGGCCATCTTCCTCCACCCTCACCTGGCCACCCACATAAGCCTAAGCCACCTCCATCTTTTAAGATCTCTTGTTCCTTACTCCCATACATACACTGACTTACATATAGGAGAGTTCTCCCAGGGAACCACAACCCCGGTGAGAACTATTTTGCAGGTTGAAGCTCGATGAGTACTCTCGGGACAGTAGTTGCTTCGGAGGGATCATTTGAGGAGCCGAGTGAGATACTTACATGCCTATCCATGTAGCGTGGGACGATCTACTCGACTCTAGCCCAGAAGCTCTAGGTTACCAATGGTGGAAGGTGGCTATCTCTCATATCAGGAATCCCCAAGTCAGATACTAGCTAGCAACTCCACCCCTAACCTCGGCTGATCCCATGGTGCTCCTGAGGTTCAACCAGACGACCGTCAAGCCTACATCTTCTAGCCTGGAGATCCATGATCTTGAGGAGCGACACCCTGGCGACGAAGCGCGAGAAGCAAAACACTCAGCACCGAGTCCTGCTACGATTACAATATGCAAGACAAGTCTAAGATCGACGCCAAGAGTACATCATCAGAGGAGGGACCATGCAGCTCAGTAGCCTGCATAGAGTCAGGCCCCATGAAGGTCCGAAAGAAGTAAGTAGGTAGGAGCCC
Organism: Amorphophallus titanum; assembly: GCA_024336825.1. Taxonomy (NCBI): domain Eukaryota; kingdom Viridiplantae; phylum Streptophyta; class Magnoliopsida; order Alismatales; family Araceae; genus Amorphophallus; species Amorphophallus titanum. The sequence goes on from JANBPO010002596.1 coordinate 17,275,704, forward strand.
GAGTGTAGAAGCTCAGTCCGCAAGTAGATCTTCTGCCTTGGCGGTCACCGGTATGGAGGATTGGCCATGGATAAGCATCCAGGAGGAATCTCCCCACATTTGATACTAGCTCGTCCTCCACCCAAAGGAAAGAGACAAGGCCCTAAAGCCTCGGCAAAGTGACACCCGAAGTACCATCTAGAGGTGCGAGCCCCCGCAGGGAGGTTCGGCCCAAGGGTTACCTGCAAAACGAACAATCTCTCTTCAACTCTTTCTCAGGCTCAGTATCCTGGGTCTCTCTCTTACTCAAGCTCTATAATCCCGTCATAACGAGAGATGTAATCCAGTTTCCTGAAATATAAGTGTGAACGTAGTAGCATACGCAACACAAGTCAATTAAGATTTATGGGATCCAAAGGTTTCTCTCTCCGGGAGAGACCCCACCTTTCTTATTCCAAATAATAAGAATGGGGACAGCACCCCTTTAGGCTTGAGCTGCCCTTACCGGGCAGCCTTATTTAATGGACCCATAGCCCATTGTTCAACATTTCATTCATGTAAGACCTAGATATAACCACAAAAGATCATTCACTTAATTTGATTGAAAGAGCCACTGAACCCCAATTCCCATCGATATGGGATATTCCATTCTGAATTAAGTACTCAGCTTCTCTATCATCATTTTGAGATGTTTCCCTAAAAATACCCTTGTTTGGATGTCTTCTTAGTCATTCTTTTTACTCCATTGGATCCACCTTGGCTGTAGTATTTACACATTGGCTGGTAATCGCTCCCTAATAGTGAAACTTGTAAGTTTACGACCTCGGGAACTTCTACACATAGAAGTTGATCCCTTCTATTCATGCCTGAGCGCACATTATTCCCTTTCTTATCTATTTCCCATCCAAACGATTATTGATTTCAAAGAACCTTCTTCAAAGTTGCTTCATTGAAACTCTGGAAAAATTCTAAACGCGTAATGTTGAGAGCGTGTCTCATCACACCTTGGCATCTACTTTTTAGTCCACTATCACTTTGTTCCATTGCACTCCATTTCATTTCATTCCACTCTGTGTCATTCCCCTACAGAGTAGGCACCAAAGCAGAGTAGCTATAGACACGCTATCTTTGACATCACATTAAGCAAATCTCATATCACACCATAATGCCCCAAAGTGGCTCTCATTATTGAATTATTTGAGTAAGTTTTCTCATTTTTCTCATTTCTCACTATTTTCATGAATTTTCATCAGGGATTTATTCAAAATGAATCTTGAACCTATGAATGTGAACGCTGTTAGGTTGAAGATCGCGACCATAAATGAAATGGATGCATCTTCAAAGTCACATCCCCCACCAAGGACGCATTCTCAATAGGTTTTAAAATGGTCTCTCATTTGAAGTGTCCAGTCAGTAAGACACTTATTTAAACATGTCACTATCAGAAGATGCTTCCTTGACTCAAAGTTTGGCACCAAGAATGCCGCTTTGTTTGAAAATTTACAAGAGAGCATCCCATGGATCGAATGTGTCTATAAAGTCAAAGTTAGGCACCAAAATCTCCCATTTTCAATGCATGCATCATCGTTCGACGTCATGTTTGGTGTTGAGAGGAGGATGGGCGCGCCCTCTACTAGAGACGCCTTTAGATGAGGCATCTTGTTACCCAGACATGTTTAATTCAAAATATTCTTTTCGAGATAGAAGGATGCGCCTGGTCATTAGGACACATTCTAATGAAGGCATCCCCTTACCAAGATGCATTCTCTACCAATTTGCTTATAACTAGGGCACCCCCTCCCACCAACAAGAGGCTTCGAAATCCTTTCAAGAGGAGGGAGAAACTCTGGAGAAATCATTTCTGAGCTTGTGAAAGATCAAGGAGAGGTGCAGCCAAATTTTTGAGTGCTCAATCCTTCAAGAAAAGAGTCATACCCTCATCCACCACTCGTGCACGTCGTCCTCGTATTGCTGGAGCCCTCCTCGAAGCCTGCCATTGGCGCCGCAATAAGCCTTTCTTCCCCTTATCTTTCTTTGCATTGTTTGTCATTAGTCGCATCTATCATTTGTATTTTTTTTCATGTATCATTTCCCTTTGTAAGGGAACATCATATTCGTGCAATCCTGCATGAATCTCATCTCCTCATAATATTTACCCATCCTTTGTATACTAACCCAATATCCGGATACTGGGAATTACCTGATACCATTCGAATTCTGGCCTGTCACCCCCGAGCCGAAAGGCTCGAAAGGGTTATTTGGAGTGTTGTAGTTATGCATTGAAATCGTCACCCCGGTCGGCCAGGCGCAGATAGGCGCCGACAACGCGCGCGGCCACGCAGCGATGATCCGTGCAGAGCGTGGTCCAGTCAGTCGGGCATCCGGCGGCGGTCGTGCGCCGGCAGCCGTGAAGATTTCTGAGGTCGATCGCTACAAGCTGAAAGGCATCCAGCAGAAAATGAAAGACGCCACCTACGCGCTGGAAGCTGGCCGTGGGGCGGACAAGGTAGCGGCGCAGGAGGCGCTGGACGGCCTGCTGGCACAGGAAGCGGCAATCCTCGGCAAGTACGAGGACGGCGCACCGCTGAGCGGACGGCTTGCTCCCGAACCCAGCACGGCAGAGGAGCCGTTGCCGGCGATGGACGGGGATACGTGGTACAACGACCCGCAGACCGGTGAGCAGCGCAAGGTTCCCGGCGCCCCGCCTGCCGCGCGCAATGCCCGCGTGACGCAGGTGCAGGGCCGCCCCGTGGTCGCCGTGACCTCACCTACCGAAGCGAAGGCCGCATGGGCTAAACTCGCCCCTGGCGCCGGGCTGAAATTGCCGAACGGTACGATTCGCTGGAAGGAGTGACATGGCTGACTGGCTGGACGATCCTGAGCTTTACAAGCCTGCGAAAGCTCCGAAGTCCGGCGGCGATGACTGGCTGGACGATCCGGCGTTGTATGCGGCCCCGGCGAAACCAGCTACTCCCGGCGTCACCTACGACGCCAACGGAGTTCCGGACTATTCCAGTGCGCTGAACGCGTCCGAGGGCGGTCTCGGACAAAGCCTTATGCGCGGCGTATTCGGTCGCGGCCCTGACATCGTTGCAAACCTGATCGAGATGCCTGCCACGGCGAACGAGGCCGTAATCCGATCCACTGGCGCCGAACCATCGCAGACCGGGGTGTTTGCCAGCATGCGAGACCTCCTGCGCAAGGGAGCGGGGGCGGTACGCGACATCGGCTACAGCAAAGATATGGATGCCGTTGGTTATGGCGCTCCCACCGTAAGCGGCCGGGATGCGCTTGCAGCGGTGAATCCCGTTTCTGGCATGGGGCTTGGCGATCGCCTGAGTACCGTAGGCACATTCGTTCCGGAGACGCTGGCAGGGTCGGCGATGGACATGGCGGCGACGCTTAATCCGCTGACGCTGGCTGGCTACATGACTTCGCGCACGAATGAGGTGGCAAAGAATCGCGCTGCCAACGACAAGCGAGAGGACGTTACGCTCGGTGACATCGGCATTGCCGCACCCGCCGCCGCAGTCGAGGCGCTGCTGGAGCGCTTTACCACGATGCGCCTGCTGCCTCATGGCACGACGATGGCAACGCCAGGCGCAGTCGAGGCGGTAAAAAGGATCGCAAAAGAACTTGGCATCCAATCCACCCTTGGCGGCGTCGAGGAGCTTGCTCCCTATTTTGCGGAAGGCGCTGGCACAAAGACTGGCGTGAACACGCAGGGCGCGCTGGAAACCTTTGCAGGCGGCGCTTTGGCCGAAGGCGCTACCGGTGCGGTTGTGCAGGGTGCGAAAGAGGCCACAGGCGCTCTGTCGGGTCGGCTGTCGCCAGAATTACCAGCCACGCCCGAGGACATCGCCAGCCGGGAAATCGAGACCGCGCTGGATGACGAGACGTTCGCCAATCGGCCGGCGGCGCCGTTGAGCGAGCGGGTTGCTTCTATCCCCGTGGAAGCTACGCCGGTTGTTTCTCCGGAGACGGCCGTTCCTGTAAGCAACGTGGCGCCCGTTGCCGACGCGGACGCCCCGTTCCGCCGTCCGGATGTGCCAGCGCCCGTCTCGCCGGAGGTTGTCGCTGCTGAGGCTCCTGTGGCGCCTGAGCCACCCGTCGCCCCCACCGCCGAGCGCCTCTACAGCGACTACAACCCCGAAGCCAACCAGACCGTCACCCGAGTCGATGGCAACCTGTCGTTCCCGGAGTCACGCCTGACCCGACGCGCGCTGGATGACGCCCTGAGCGACCCGGATCCGGTGAACGCGGCCGAGCGCCTGCTGACGAACATCGCCGAGCAGCCCGACATCCGGCCGGAGCAGAAGTGGCTGGCCGAGACCCTGGCGCCGCTGATGAAGCCGCTGGGCGTCAAGCTGGTCGAGCCGAACCCGTCGCAGCCCTATGCCGGCGCGTACAGCAACACCGACAACACGGTGTACATCCGGCAGGCGGACCCGGAGACTGCGCTGCATGAGACCTTCCACGGCGTCACCTCGGCGCTGATTACGAACAAGGCTGCGCGCTCGAATCCGGTGGTCGGCAAGGCCGTGCGCGAGCTGGATGACATGCTGGGGCACCTGACCGGCGGCCTCGGACTAGGCGAAATAGACACCAGCGCCGCGCATCCGGAAGTGCAGCGGTTGCTGAAGGACAAGCAAGGCCCGCTCTCCAACACGAAGGAATTCGTCACCTACGGCCTGACCAATCGCCCGTTCCAAGACTTCCTGCGCACGCTCCCGCCGCCGCCAGGCCGCGAGCAGGCGCGCAATATGTGGGAATACTTCAAGCAGGCCGTGGCGTCGATGTTCGGGAAGATGACGCCGCAGCAGCGTTCGTTCCTGGATGCCCTGATCGAAACCGGCGCTGACCTGACGAATTTCGCTGCGGCCAACCCGGCGGCCGTGAAGGTCGCTCAGGCGGCCGAGGCTGGGAAGCTGCGTCCGGTGGCGGAGATGGCCGCTACGCCGCCCACCAAGCCGCCCGAGCCTGCACCCGAGCGGATTCCACCAAAGGAATATCTAGCGCAAATAAAAGCCAATCAGGCTGCTGGCAAAAAGCTGGCCGAATCCTCGCGTGAAACCATCGAGCCTTCCAAGGACAAGCTCATTGGCAATACCGAGGCCGGCGAACCCGTGTACGAGCGTGCGGATGGCTCGCGCTACAAGATGCGCAATGGACGCCCCGATTTCGGCGGGATACTGGTCGTTCCCGATGAGCCTGATTCTCGCGGCCCCGCGCCGCCTGCCGTAGCCCCGAAACCCGAGCGCCCGCCCACCTCTACGAAGAACGCCTTCGTGGACGCGGACCGTGAGCGTGCTGGGAAACCGGCCATCGAAAAAGCTGCCCCGCGCAGCAACGAAACCACGCTGGAGATGGGAAAGGCAGCAATAGCTGACAACCCTGACCTACCGGCCGAGCTGATCGCTCGCCTTTCCGTCTCCGGCGTGTCCTCCATCAATTCGGTCGAGGAGGCCGCGCTACAGGTCGAATCCGAGCGCCTGCGTGCCGAGCGTGACCGACAGGCGGACCGCGCTGCGGACCCGGCGTTGACCGAATCGGCGCGTGCTATCGCGCGTCAAAAGTTCGATGAGGCCGAGGCCGCCATCGACCAGATCGACGCGGCAACCCGGAACAGTGGCACGGAATGGGGTCGCTTCGGCCAGTACCGCCAGCGGGCGCTGCGGGACGACTACACCCTGGCCGCGCTGGAGCGCAAGGCCCGCGCCGTGAAGGGCGAGCCGCTGACGGCCGAGGAGACCGGCAAGCTGCGGGAGATGGCCGACACGATCGCCAAGCAGCAGAAGCGGCTGGAATCGACGCAGAAGCGACTGGACGAGTACGAATCCGGAGCCGCGGTCGCGCAGACCTACAAGCGCCTTCTGGAGGACATGCGCAAGCCGCGTGGGCCGGTGGACGTGGCGGCGTTGAAGGAGCGCGCTGATCGGGCCAAGGCGGCGCTGCGGGAGTTGGCTGGTACGGATGCGGCGGTGATGCGTTCGGAGCAGACGGACACGCCTGCGTTCAAGCGCTGGTTTGGCGACTCCAAGGTGGTCGATGCGAATGGTGATCCGCTGGTGGTTTATCACGGTAGCCCAGTAGGCGGGATCGAGCGCGACAACTACAGGACATCCTTTTTCACGTCTAGCGCAGACGTGGCTAGGTCTTACTCGAAAGACCGTTCAAGGCCCGGTACGAGGCGCGGTAAGGGCGTAGTGCAGCCCGTGTTCTTGAAGATGCTTCGCCCGCTTGCGGTTGATGCTAGAGGCGGGCCGTGGCACTCCATCAATTTCGAGGGTAGGAGATACAACACCGACATCCTTGCTCTGGAAGCCCGCCAGCGCGGATATGACGGGCTTATCGTTAGGAATGTAAAGGATCACGTTGGCGCTGATGTCGCGTCGTCCGACGTGTTCGTAACTCTTGGCCGGCACAGGCAAATCAAATCCGCCACCGGCAACAGCGGCGCGTTCGATCCGAATAACCCGGCAATAGACGCGGCCACCCTGACGCCCCAGCAAGCCCTGATCGACCTAGGCGCCTACCACTACGCCGACGGTGGCAAGACGCTGGCCGACTGGACGAAGCGGATGGAGGCCGATGTCCCGGAGAAGTACCGCGAGGGACTGGCCGACCTGTTCGAGTTGTCGAAGGCCGGTGCCGCGCGCCCGGTGATCGAGCCGGGCAAGCTGACTCACAAAAACGTGTACGACCTGGCGCTGGCCGAGGTCCGCAACGGGGTGAAGGGTGAGGACGCGGTGATGAAGGCCGTGTTTGAGGCGGTCCGCGGCGATAACCCGGACATGACCGAGCGCGACGTGCGCCGGCTGTTCACCGAATACGGCAAGCAGCGGTTCCCGACCCGCGATGTCGATCGGGCGCGCGTGTCCGAATTGAAGTCGCTGGTGAAGATGGAGGAATCCATCAAGCGCATGGAGGAAGGACTGGCGCCGATGAAGGGTGCGCCGCGTGCTGCCCGTTCGGAGGAAATTCGCCAGCGGCAGGCCGAATACAGCGCAGCTCGCAAGGCGTTCGAGCGCAAGTTCCCGGACCCGGATGCTGATGCAAGGTATCAGCGTGGCCGTGCGACTTCGCTTGCCCGCCAATTGGCCGAGGTGCAGGAACGCCTGCGCACCGGAGACTACGAAAAAGCCGTCCGCATCCCGAAGGAATTGAACGAGGCGAACACGAAGGCGGCCTACGAGCTGCAGCAGGCCAAGGACGTTTTCCTCCAGAAGCAATTCGAATGGGAGATGGAGAAGCGGTCGCCGTTGAAGAAGCTGTTCGGTCGCGGGCAAGAGGCGCTGAATCTCGCGCGCGCCGTGATGACCAGCTTCGACTTGTCGGCGGTCCTGCGGCAGGGCGGATTCATTTCGCTTGGTCGCCCTGATGTTGCAGCCAAATCGTTCATCCCCATGCTGAAAGCCTTCGCCAGCAAGGAAGGCGAGTTCCGCGTGAAGCACGACCTGGAGACGCGCCCGAACGCGCCTCTCTACAAGTCGAGCGGACTGGAACTGACCGACACCGGTTCCGGCTTGAAGCTGTCCAAGCTGGAAGAGGCCTTCATGTCCCGCTGGATCGAGAAGATTCCGAAGGCCATCGGTGGCGGCTTCCTGCGTGGCTCGCAGCGCGCGTTCACGACCTTCCTCAATAAGCTGCGCGCCGACACGTTCGACACGATGATCGCGGCTCTGGCGAAGAATGGCAGCAAGCCGACGCCGGCTGAGGCGAAGGCGATTGCGAACTACATCAATGTGGCGACGGGGCGAGGGAAGATCGGGTTCGGCGATCACACGACCACGGCTACCGGCCTGAATACCGTTTTCTTCGCCCCACGACTGGTGGCGAGCCGGTTCAATATGCTGGCCGGCCAACCGCTCTACGGCGGAAATGCACGCACCCGAAAGCTGATCGCGGCCGAATACGCGCGCTTCCTGACTGGCGTGGCAGCCATCATGGGTCTAGGCGCGCTGGCTCACGACGATGAGGATGACGACAAGCCGTTTATCAGCTTCGATCCGCGCTCCAGCGACTTCGGGAAGATGCGATTCGGAAAGACGTACATCGACCCGCTGGCTGGGCTGGCTCAGGTGACCACGTTCCTTGGCCGCGAGATTTCCGGAGAGTCCGTCACCGGCTCCGGAAACGTCGTTCCGCTGCGCGAGAAGTACCGGCTGGCGAACCTCTGGCGCGATGAGCCGCTGACCGACAAGCCTGCCTATGGCGGCCAGAACGCCTACGACGTGGCGGCACGGTTCGCGCGCACGAAGCTGGCACCGATCCCCGGCGCGATCGTCAACACGCTCACGGGCGAGGATGTCGTCGGGCAGCCGGTCACGCCTGGGCAGACGGTCGGCACGCTGGTTACTCCGTTGTCCATGCAGAACGTGGCCGACGTGATGAGCGAGCATGGCGTCCCGGCGGGCACGGCGATCACGATGCTGGAGCTGCTGGGCATGGGCGTCCAGTACCGCGACCCGGCGCAGATGAAGGCGGCCGATTACAAGTCGATGTCCCGCGAGGAAAAGAACACGTACAGCGCCTACGTGCAAGAAGCGCAGAAGATCAAGAAATCGAAATCGGAATTGCAGGACTTCGCCAACAGCCTGCCAGAGGATATGAGCGCCGGAGACCTCCGCTACGAAGTCGAGAAGAAGGCCGCAGAACTGGGGCTGGAAGGCGCTACCGTGGATGCGTACAAGCGAAATACGACGGCGCGGGATGACCGAGGACACAGGCGCCGCGGCGTCAAGCGCAGCGAGACCGGCAGCGTGAAGCTGAACTGGAAGCAGGCGTACAGTCTGTCCGGGTACAGCGCGGCCGATAAAACCGTGTCGGCGATCGACAGCGACATCGAGGCGCTGGACGAGGATGACATCACGAATGCCGAGTTGGAGAAGATCCACGGGAAATACGTGTTCAGCCCGTTGACTGACGGCAGCAGCGAGCAGGCATCCGACGACGACATTGAGGCGGTTCGCAAGACCCTTCGATGGCAGCGCAAGTGGTCTCAGGACAACTTCGTGAAGGAGCAGGCGAAGTGAGCAAGTGGAACCTGGAGCGGTTCACTGGCGGGCGGCGCGTAGTCGAGCTACAGGAGGGAGCGACGAAAGGCGCGACCGTCGGCGTGGACCTGTTCTACAACGGCGTGTTGGTTTTGTGGGAGGATATTTACAATGGTGGTACTACGCCGCCCACTCCAGGAACTACGATCACGGCATGGAGCCTGATCCTCGACATTCCGGCGAACGTCACCGCGCTGGCGAATACGGCGACCACCGGACTGTATGCCATCACCGGGGCGGGCACGAGCGCGACGCGCGAGATTCAGCCTACCGTCGGCCGTACCTCCGTATCCAACGGCGACGGCGTGACTGGTGATCCGGTCATCGACTTGGCCGTGGTGGTGGATTCTGGCGTCGGCGCTGCGCTTATGAAGCGGACCGTAGATACTTGGGGGCGTGTGTCCGGGAGCGAAGCCGCCACCACCGACGACCTGGCCGAAGGCTCGAACAACCTCTACTTCACGGATGAGCGGGCGCAGGATGCGATCGGGACTATTCTCGCCGATACCGCTGATATTGATCTGACCTATGGCGATTCCACGCCCAGCATTTCTGGGGTGCTGACTGCGGCTATTCATGCCAGCCTGGAGTTGGCCGATTCTTCCGTACAGCCCGGCGACAACGTATCCGACTTGGTGAACGATGCGGGATACGTCACCGACGCAATACTCGCCACCACGATCACCGACGGCGACACGACGCACGCGCCAGACGGCAACTCGGTTTTCGATGCGCTAGCTACAAAGCCACCCAAGACCAGTATCGTAGGAAAGAAGATCGCCTTCATTGGCGACTCGATCACCGGTTACGGATGGGATACGAGCGTCATTCAACAGACCGATATCGACGCTGCGACGTTTAGCTTCTTCGGTATGCGAATGGCTGCGGTCGATGGCGCAGCGCCTAATACTTATGCCGACGCAATGTGTATGTACAAGTTAGCGGATTACATAGCAGCTAACGACTTCACAGCGCTGATAGCCGCTGCGGCCAATTGGTTCACTGCGACAGGAATAGACCTGCGCCCAGTGGCGGCAGCTTTCGCTGCATATGACTGGGCGTCCTGCGATCAAGTAGTTATATGGTTTGGAACCAACGACTGGGCGACGGATAGGCCGTCAGGAACATATAGCGATACCACGGGAGCAACATTCTATGGTGCCGTCAACCATACGGTAACCACCTTACAGGCCGCGCTTCCTGAAAGCGAGATAACGTTCATCACGCCGCTCACAAGAATATCGCCAAGCGATGTGATTCCAAATGGCGTAGGAGAGAAGCTGTCCATTTTCTCTGACGTACTTCTGGATGCTGGAAGCAACTTTCGTCTCGCCATCATGGATATGTACCGGGCGAGCGGAATCAATAGCCTGAACTGGGCCACATTTCTTAGTGACGGAATTCATCCTGACACAGCGGAAGGAAGGCAGCGAGTAGCAGACAAAATTGCGGGATGGCTCCTGAGCGGAGAAACAAACTCGTCTGCGGAATTTCACACCACCCAAGCGGCTCAGTTTTTGGAGGCGGTATTCGCCCAGATAGATTTTCTATCTGCTAATGGAGTGGGTGCTGTTTCAGGTGGCGCGGTATCGCTCCGTCCGAGCGGAATATTCTCTGCAACTGGTGCTCTTGAAGCGACTCTTGCCGGGTTCACCTGGAACGGAAATACCGGCTGGCACGCAGGCAACTTGCCTGTAGTAGACGGAAGCTGGACACCGACGATTACCAATGGTGCCAACGTGGATGCCAGCACGCCAGCGGTCTGCTACTACGAAAGGGTGGGCAACACGGTCCACTATTGGGGTCGCGTAGATGTTGACCCGACAGCCAACGCTACGACTACGACGATTGGAATATCACTCCCCGTAGCATCCAACTTTGGAGCTTCCCAGCAGTCGGTTGGCACTATCAGATTGGCAGTAGCACCCTTCAATTCAGGACCGATCCTAGCCGACGCAACGAACGACAGGTTAACTGCCAGCTTCACGTCATCGGGGACGACCTCGGCGGCTTATGTGTTTCACGGCAGCTACAGGATCATTTAATCGGAAACCCCCTACACCTCAGCGCGGAACTCCAAAGGATAGATATATGACCACCGTATTCGACAAATCCATGTCCCGCCTGCTGCCGATTGAAGGCGGCTTTTCCGACGACCGCAAGGATGCGGGCAACTGGACCGGCGGCAAAGTCGGAGTCGGCACCCTCAAAGGCACGAAATACGGCATAGCCGCAAACACCTACCCGAACGAGGACATCCGCAATCTGACATGGGATCGCGCCAAGCAACTCTACAAGCGCGACTTTTGGGATGCCGTGCATGCTGACACATTGCCCGGAGCGGTCGCCTACAACGCGCTGGACGGGGCGATCAATAGCGGAGCGAGTCGGTCGATCCAGTGGCTCCAGAAGGCCGCTGGCGTGGCGGATGACGGGCGCTGGGGGCCGGTGACGCAGGCGGCTATCTCCAAGGCGGACCCGAATGACCTCGTTTTGCGGTATTGCGCATACCGCCTCGACTTCATGACGCGACTTTCATCCTGGCCGACCTACAGTAAAGGCTGGGCGCGTAGAATCGCGCATAACCTGATCGTAGGGTCTGAGGACAACTAATGGACTTCTCAGCGTGGGTATATGCAGCGTTCTCCGCAGCCGTCATTGGCCTGGCGGTCGATCACTTTCGCGTGCGGGCGGAACTGTCCAGCGCGAAGGTTGACCTCGCCAATTTGCGGACTCACGTCGCAGAACACTACATCCGTGGACCAGAAATGGAGCGGCTGGAGAAGGCCATTGCCGAACAGGGCGCACAATTGCAGCAATTGGTCGCCCTTGTCCACGAACTAAAGGGCGCCCTTCACCAGACACGGGGGTAGGAGTTTTGGAAAATCAGGGGGCGGAATCAGCACTCGAAAGAGTGCGCAGGGACTTGGATGCGCTTTTGCCTAAGAACGCAAGCACTTCGGTAATCGCAGTAAACGCTGGCGGTGTTGGCGTTTGGATCGCCACGACTGCCTGCGTGGTGATGCTAGCGGTAAATCTAGGACTCATGTTCATGCTGTTTTCGCATGAGCGCAAAATCGAACGGATGCAGGATCATCTCAATGCCATTTACATGATGGCGCCTACGTTAAAACCAGCAGACGAGGAAAAGTAATGTCAACCATCATCATCATCACGCCACCACCGAAGAATCCGCCGACATCGACCGAACGCAGAGTCGAGGCTCCCGATGACCTGACCGTTGCCGAACAACTCCGCGCTGCGGCCGACATCCTGGAGGGCAAGACATGATCGAGTTCATTCTTGGCGCCGCTTCGGCGTCCGTACTGTATTTCGCATTCCCGGCGCTCGCGGTATGGGTCAACGGGAAGATCGCCCAAGCATGGGCGGCTATCAACAAGCCGAGGGAGTGATGGCGCCGCACGTCAAGCGGCAGGACTGGGTGAACATAGCCGGCGGGGCCATTGCCATCGGCTTGATCGGCCTGCTGTTCTACTGCACCCACGCGCTTATTACGCAGGAAGTCCCGGCGGCAAACAAGGATGCGCTGATGGTGGTCATCGGCATCCTGTCCATGAATGTCGCCCAAGTGGTCTCCTTCTTCTTCGGATCCAGCTCCGAGAACAAGAAGCAGGCCGACACAATCAGCACGCTTGCCGCCACTGCGCACACTGCACAGGCGGCGCTGGGGCCAATCCCTGCCGATGTCACGCTGGAGGCTGGGCAATCGGCAACTGTGAAGGCTGAGCCATGATTGCCGCCATCCTGCTGAAATACTGGCGCTGGCTCGCACTGGCAGCGCTGATCGCCGGGCTGTGGGCTGCGCTCGCCTACTGGGGCCACACGAAATACCGCGACGGCGTGGCGTACCAGACGGCGAAGGATAAGGTCGTATTCGATGAATTGGCGCGACTGACTGAGGCAACGAAAACCGCCGTCGCCAACCGGGAGACCGAAATTCGCGGACTCTTGGAATCATCCAACAAAGCCCGCGAGGAGGGTATCGCTCATGCAGTGGAAGAACAGCAACGTATTGTGGCTGGCGTTCGTGATGGGAGTCTCCGGTTGCGCCGGGAGTTCGCAGGTTGTCAGGCCCGCCTTGCAGTGTCCGGTGATTCCTCCGCCGTCGGAGCAAGCGATGACGCCGCCGACTTACGGGCAACAGGGGCGGGCGATCTTATTCGAGCCCTCGATGACGCCGATGTCCAAGTCGCCGAACTCCAGCGGTACGCCGTAGCTTGTCAGGCGGCTATGGCGCCGATTGACGTGAAGTAGTGGTGGCCCCGGCTGGAATCGAACCAGCACTGTCGATGTCAAAGACCGATACTCTACCATTGAGCTACGGGGCGCTGCGTTAGGAAATGTCGCTCACCTTGCTACTCACTTGCATTTGGTGCGGGTTGCAGGATTCGAACCTACGGCCCTCTGGTCCCAAACCAGATGCTCTGCCAGACTGAGCTAAACCCACGAATTTTGGACGGGATGACGAATCGAACGTCTGATGGGCGGAATGCGCTGTCCGTTATCCCACCACCAGCATACTGGCCCTGTGCCTAACAGGCTACCCCGCCATATCAAAAAACCACCCGGACTCACCCGCCGGGCACCAGGGTCAACGCCTCCAGTATAGGACCGGTGCTGTCGAGGAGCCACCGCCCGCCACGCGGGTGAACTGAATCGTTGACTGCCGATCATTTTCATGAAACCGGGTGGTGTCGGCAAGCCCGGTGCGGTTGCCCGCTTGCAAGCTTTTTATCACATGTTCGGGTTGTCGTCGTCGGGCGGAGCGTGGGCGGTCACCTCGCCCGTACCCGTGTCGATATGCTTCTGTACGGCCGCTGGAGCCTCGGCAGCCTTCGGAGCATCCACCGCAGCGGCGATCGCTTTCAAGGACGCTGGACAGCCCTCCTGGCCGCCGATGGCGACCTTCTGCGGGCCGGGCAAGGATCCCCATGCCGCTTTCAGGGCTTCCATGCCGGAGCGGGCCGCGGTATCCAGCTTCGCGCGTGCGGCCACCAGCGGGTCGGTAGCATCCAGCCGCTTGATGATGATCGGCTCCTTCTTGCCGCGGGTCGCGGCCAGCGACAGTTTGATGTCGCCATCGACGTGCGACATGTGGCTGATTCGGATACCGCCGACTTCGACGCCGCCCCACTTCACGTCCCGCTTGTTGTAGAGGGTCAGCATGCGGCCGACCCACTGCTCGCCGTCCTCGCCCCATGCGAAGATCAGCACCTTGCGCATGGTGAGGCATGGCTTGTACGGGCGGCCACCCTCATTCTCGTAATGCACGGTCACCGGCTGGTCATCACCGGAGCCACGGCGAACCGCAGTCACGGTCACGGTGATCGGTCCGCCGACGAGCTGGTCGGCGTTGAGCTGGTCGCTCTTGGGAACGATGGTGTCGCGTAAATCAGTCACGTTATTCGACATAGGAAATGTCCTCTACAAGATCGGAATCGGCCATATCCATCCGCTTGTGGATGGCTTCGGGGAGGTCGAGGGTGTGGGTGGTGGTGTCGTAGGCCGGCCATGTGTCTGTTTCGAGGCAGCGGGCGTATTCGTTCAACGCCGGCCGGTACGCATCCCGACCACGCTGCATGAACCTGGGCGCCGCTTCGTAGATGATGTATGCGTAGGGCGGCTCTTTCTCGACGGCGATGAAGAAGAAACTATCGACCGCCTGCTCGCTGCCTTCCCAATTGCAAACATCAAGGTAGAATGGAGCCTGCCTGAAATAACCGTAGCGATACGCCGACCACATGAAGTCATCGGGGCGTGCCGATTCGGTGGTTTTCAGGTCGGTGATGATGCGCCTTCCGGAAACGATTGCATCCGAGTCAGGCCGGCACTTCACCAGCACGCCAGTTTCCGGATCCTTGGCAAACACCGACCGCTCGTTATGGCCGCCGCGCAGCAATTCGCGCACCGTAGAGTTCGCGTGCAGGATGTCGGCGATGGCGAGCGACTGGTAATACTCGTCGCCGGAAATGGCCGTGCGGTTGGGGTTCTCGGCTTCCCATGCCGCCTTGCCTTCCTTGCCGACATTGGTTCGCAGATCGAACTTCGGCGCGACGGCGTAGAGTTGCGTGAACAGCTCCGGCTCCAGTACTGAATTTCTATTATTCATGGAACCGAATAGCTGCGGCAAACATAGGAGGCCCACATACACAAATGAACGAAAGAGTATTGCGCAGACCCAGGAGTGAACTCCCACCTAGACCCCTACTGCACGGGGCATTATGTATCACCGTCCCACAGGTTCCGTGGGTCCCATAGAACGAACCAGCCGAATCAATAGGTTTTCACCAGGGCATTATGTATTGCCGTCCCGTAGAAGGGGCCGAAGTCCTACCTCACAGAATGCTGCTGCTTTCCATTCATAACTTCACATCGTGTTTGCATTCACATTCATACTCATTTTACAATGACTAGCATGATACTTTAATATAGCAGATATGTTTCAAGTGGTTTAAGTGGACTAATCACAACATAAGGGGCATGATCAGGTTACTGTAAAAGAGGTCAGGTATATTTTTAGGCTACACGTGCATAGAAAATGGCTTATAACTGCAAGTATAAAATTTTTGGATGCACGAAATCTTTACAGAGAGGTTCTGACTTAGTTTTCTATCATTTCCTAATTTTTTTAGATTTTTATGAATTAAAATGCCCTTTCGAAATTCTCTTTTTCTCAATTTCTGGAAATTGGGACAGAATCCACAGGTGCATCGACCTACCCACATGTTCATCGACCTATATTGGCCCAACCCAAATGCACATCGACCTTATATGGCCCTTTCCCAAATGTGCATCGACCTTATATGGCCTTTTCCCAAATGTGGATCGACCTTACTTGGCCTTTTCCCAAATGTGCATCGACCTTGTTCTGGCCTGTGCCAATGTGCATCGACCTTATATGGCCCATCCCCAAGTGTGCATCGACCTTACATTGCCTTTTCACAAATGTGGACTTCACTAAATATGTATCGACCTTACTTAGGCCAGGACCAAATGTGCATCGACCTTACCTCGGACTTCACTAAATATGTATCGACCTTACTTAGGCCAGGACCAAATGTGCATCGACCTTACCTGGGACTTCACAAAATGTGCATCAACCATACTTGGACCTGCACTGCATGTGCATCGACCTTACTTAGAACTTCACTAAATGTGCATCGACCTTACTTAGGCCTGGACCAAATGTGCATCGACCTTACCTGGGACTTCACAAAATGTGCATCGACCTTACTTGGACCTGCACTGCATATACGTCGACCTTACTTAGGTCTGTACCATATGTGCATCAACCTGTCCAGAGTCTAAGCTATATGTGCATTGACCTTACCATGGGCCTGCCCCCCCCCCCAAGTGCATAGAAATTCATAAAAATCGGCAGATCTGAAAGAATCAGATCTGGGTCTGAATCACTACGGATCCACTAAGACCCGGGCGTTACACGTATGATGTGGCTAGTGTGTCCAAGCCATGGGTTGGCCCCGATTCCTTGTAGAACGGTCGAAATATACGTGCCTGCGAGGTGCTCGAGGAAATTCTCGATACGGGGTCACGGGTCGTATATCCATGTTAAGGGCTCTCAAAGTTTGTAGTAGACTGGGAAAGGTACTCCTTTGGCTTCAAAATGCTGAAGGGAGACGTTATGGGGTGAATCCAGGCCTCATTGCCGGGTGCCACATGTCATGGCTTGTTGTCAGGGCGTCCCCAGGTTAGCCCGGGTGACTTAGTTGAAGGCCGGTGAAATCGGGTGCTGGGTGATCAAGGATGGCCCCCATCAATTGTAGGCGTTGTCGTGTGTCACGATGAACTGTCTAGGACCCTCGGTTGGGCCCGGAATGTCATAGAAGGGGCTAGATAGACAACGCCTTGAAGGCGTTCGGGGAAATTCCCGAGCCCTTGTTTCTCATTATTTTCTCTAGGAAAATGTCTGGGTAGATCAAATGCCCACCACGGGGTGTTTGTTAGAGGTGGAGGTAAAGGCAGATAGCCCGTGAGATCCTTATTTGCTATGTTGTAGTCATGTTGGAATTTCATATGCACTTTATGTACATATATTCTTTTCCCACACTAGCACTTTGTATATTGCTAACAGTATGTTGCGCAATTGTCTTACAACTATGGCGAGGTTTGGCAAAGATGACCAGGCTCAGAGGTGTGTTGTTCGTGAGGAGGACCACTGGGTAAGGCGGACCAGTCGTTCGATGCCTCCTTTGGGCCCACCCCTCATCACTACGGCCAATGTTGGCCAGATGGACTTGGGGTGCTCCCTAGTGGCTGGGGGTCCCATTGGAGAGGGGACGGATGGAGCTGGAGCGGTCGAGTTGAGCTAAAATTTTGAGACTATTGGGATCTACACTTATGATCGTTTGGGAGGTTACCCGAAAGAGTTCCCCCTGGACCGACACTTGTTCAAGTTTTTGAGGACCTTCGTACTGGCTGGAACAGAGAAGGGAGACCCTTCCATGGCTGGAGAGCGCCGTTAATTGGAGCGGGCCATATTGCTAGGTAGGGACAACCTGCACGTGGTCATTGTATACAGCTTCCCGAGCTTTTTAGTGGATTTCTGGAGGTAGAGGCAGTTCCCCGGCGTGGATTGCCTGGGGTTCTTCAGTAGGGCGGACTGGTTCGGGGCCGAGTTGGAATTTTGAGCCTGACCTCTTGGGACCTACACGACCATCACCGGGTTGAGATTGATGGAGTGACTGGCTTGATACTAGAGCCATCCGGGCTGCAATTTGCTACTGAAGGGTACAATGACCACAGTCTTTTGGATGGGATACTGTGCCAGATAGTGGTTAGCTGGTATGGCCGATGGTCCATGATTTCTTCTCACCGATGCCACCAGGGCGCAATGGAGTGGTTGATGGGTGTCATCCACCATTACTGGATGCTTCTGGATCAGACGGGGATCCGATATGCAGTGACTACAGCTTTGTACGGGTACCCATGCTACATGGGGCTCATTCAGGCACTAGCGGAACGCTTCAGCCGTCGGTGGAACATAGTGGCTACAACAGAAGGGGAGACCTCACTAGACTTGTGGTCCCTCTTTAAGATATCAGGTTTGTCGATCAGTGGTGAAGGATATGAGGCGGTAGTGCTGGATGACCTCCATCGCAGCCATACCGACAGACTGGGACGATAGCAGGTATCGCACAACTACCGATATCTATTAAAGACCGGGAGAGATTTGGCCCTAGTAGGTAGGGAGAAGTCGACACAGACCCCGAGAGTGTCACTGAAGGCTTGGGTCCGTCACTTCTACAACATACCTTTCTGCTTCTATAGTGAGTTTGCACAGGATCAGACTCCGTGGGAGGAGTACTCAGAGATGGAGCTATAGTTCAGGACTTATTTGTGCTATATTTATGTGCCAAGAGAGGGGTGGAATCCCCATGAGCTCTTAGACATCACCTACTTGGCCGCGTACCTGGTGAATTGGTTGGCAACCTTCGTGGTTCCTCACGACGAGGCAGCCTTCTACGGGTGGAGCTGCTATGGCCCGCGTGTCTCTTGGCTGAGCAACGGAGGTTGGCGTTGGCCCCAACAGCCTTGGCCAACATCTACCATGGACTGGGGGCCTTGTCAGTACACCCTGGTCTACGAGAGAGGAGTCTCGTTTTGCCGACTCACTACCTTAGCGTGTGGGTCAGTCTACTCTTTCTGGGGTTCATGACAAGAGTAGCAGTGGCCAACTCGGTGGCTCCTTTACTCTTTGCTTCACCAGTTAGCCAGATGGAGATGCTGCAGATCAGCTAGAGAAGGCCAAGAGGGTTCTGTCCTATTTGCTAGGCAAAGGTGAGTACGAGCTCTCGTTTGACTGCGGGTCAATGGGCTTTCAGCCCGTGTTAGTATTGACAAGCAACGACATAGTCTGGGCCCTACTACACCAGTGAGACCCAAACACACCGGTGTATATTGAGTGGGTGATCAGCACCCAGTCGATGGTGTTAATGGTGCACCGATCTAGTGCCAGCATCTTAGAGCCTTACTACCCGCACCGCTCTGCTAGGAACTTCAGGTATGACCAGGCGATCCCGCCGAACCAGGAGTTTCCCCTAGCAAGTTGGTTATACAAGGGTAGGGACAATCACTTATTGGCGGTAGCTTGGTGGGACTTCAGCTGCAGAGGGGAGTTGGAAGCTACAGACACTGGGGTTAGATCATCATGTGTGGTTCGACGTTCACTATGCCTAGTGGTGGTTTGAGCACAACCACTTGTATCGTCAGAATTCTTTAGTGATCAAGAAGATTGAGGAGGGCCAGCTTCTACCAGGAGACCAGCCTCCCATCTCACTAGACGCGGAGTTCTTGAGGTCTCGCTTTTCACAGATCCACCGAGAAGTAGAGCGGATCGAGCAGCAGTGGCCCCGGGACAGCCGAGTCTCCTAGTCGTCGAGGCAGGGTTACAGGGGGGTGATTAAGCCCCTAAGGCTGGCACCGGCGGGGCTGGTGGCTACCACTGGAGCAGGGACGGTGAGGTCGAGGATGTCGAGGACCTAGTGGATGCAGTTCTGGACTGACTATAGCTTCTAGAGGAATAGTAGTCTCGACGACGTGCTTCCGGAGCGGAGCTTTGCAGATATGGCTGCCCTCAACTGGCGGCGTTACATTGCTCATGCAATCGGGTCAGCTGGACCTATAGAGTTTATCTCTCACATAGAGTGTGCTTACATATTGAGAGACATCAAGGAGGCAGTTGCGAAGGCTGCCCGAGTGCTGGGGCTGAAGTCAGTGCAGCTGGTTCCTCTGCCACTGACTCCCTTCAGAGCTTTAGGTAAGACATGTTCTTTATTGTATTGTCTTTACCTGCTTCCTTTCCCGTGAGTTTCGTAGGCCATGGTGAGCCGAGCGGGCTAAACGGAGCATTTTGGGAAAAAATCATGTTTTCGGAGAGTGAGCCGGATCTTCCATTTTACGGTGTTTTTGGCCGATCCGGGGGTTTAGATGCATGCCTAGGGGATTGGGGAAGGTTTCCCCTTTTGTTTCCCCTTCACCTGGGGGTGAATGGGGCGTGGAATGGGTTTTCCTGCGTTTTCACCGTTTTCGGGCGCGGACTGCGAATGCGCTCGCCCGAGGGGGCACGTTCTTAGACCCGCCGGGGAAGAGGGGGGCTGTTCAGGTCTGATCGTTCTAGGCAACCCTAGCGCGTTTAGTGCGTTCAGCTCTGAACGCGCTAGGAGACCCTAGCACATTCAGCACTGAACGCGCCTGGGCGGACTAGCGCGTTCTGAACGCGCTAGCCAGTGCTAGCGTGTAATGTCCCGGATCCTTATTGGGTCTTATTGGATCCTGTGTATGGGTCTCGGATCTGTTTTCTCGAGGAATTCGGCTCCTTCGTGTCTGGAATTTCGTTTCGGACGTCTTTCGAATTCGGATCGGCGCGATCCGGGGTCGTTTCGGAGGCCTGGTGGCGTTCCGCGGCTTTTCCGCGCGTTTTTCCGATTTCCGACCCGATTTTCTCGGCTTTTTCTTCGGCACGCCGTTCCGGGTGAACGTGGTCGTTCCCCGAGGCACGGGTGGTACCGTTGCGATCGGTGCGTTCCGAGGATCGAGGAGGTGTGATTTTCTATTTTTCGGCATTTGGAGTCTGGTAGTCGAGAAAGTAAAAAGTTCAAACTGCTACTTTAGAACTCTACAAGTCATTTTCAAAAGAGAATGAGATTGAGGAATCTTTGACCGTTGACGAAAATTCTATCTGAGGTTAGTAGAGTAGTCAAAGATACATGTCAGGGAGTTCCAGTCAAGTGGTGAAGCATACGAGTACGGAACTACGCTGTTCAAACAGGATGGATATTGACATTGAGAAGGAGTCCCTGAACATGTACTCTTCACTTGTGGCGTCATTAGCCAAGTGTATTTATTTTTGACCCGGTATCGATTTCATGTAAGTAAAATACGACTTAATTTAACCCAAGTTTTTCATGACTTTTAGCTGAAAGCAGGGTTTGTTTGGACTGCTCGTATTGACCGTGCTGATTTTTCACTGGCACAGTACGATACGACCTATACCACGACGTGCCGCCATCGTGTCTGAGAAACTTGATCAGTCGTCGTTGAAACTCACCCTCTCAGATTACTTACATATCACACCTCACACGTGCCAATTTTTGACTAAAGCGATTCGATATGTGCAGTGCGTAGCGTATCGGATCGAACTGCAAACCATGCTTGAAGACATGATCTAGAATTGTAACATAGCTCAAAGTTTTTTTTCGATAGGTATTTTTCTTTTTAATGAGGAGGGAATAATCAGGTTTAAACTCAGAACCTCCACCAAATGAGTGAGGTTGGCGAACCAAGTACAATAGGTAGCTGGTTCAACTCAAAGTTGCATCGCAGCTTGACAAACTTAGAAATTAATAGAATCATTCAAAGATATTCGGTAAAAGATAATTAAATACCTGTTAAATAAGACACACTCATCATAGAGTCAACCCGTGGGTTGTAACATCTTGAATTTCAAAGCTTAAGAATAGATTAAATCCCATGATAAAAGGGGTCCAAGATAAATTTATTTATATTTATACATATCAAATGTACGTCCCTTCGTGAATCCATCAAATAAGTTCACTTAGTTGAAATGAGAGGATTAGGTGATGCTCAAAAGTCAGACGATACTCAAGAAGAATAGATGATGGAGATTGGATGAAGCAGTTGGTGTTAGAAGATATTCCGTCTAAGTGGGGATAGACGATAGAGTAAGATGATATTCCGTCTAAGTAAGGGTGATAGACGATGCGATGTGGTCAGACGATATCTCTTCTAAGTGGTGATAGATGATAGAGTTAAACGATATTCCGCCTAAGTTAAAGAAAAAGATAGAAGATGGCCGTATAGATTAAACGAAAGACCTAGATGTTGGGTTACAGGTAGATGATAGAAGATAGATGATGCGTTGCTAGAAAATAGAAAGATTGAATGAAGAACAGTAAGCAGTTGGACGATGAGTTTAGACAGAAGGGTTGTCCGATACAAAAACATAGACGATAGTAACTAGATGATATAAACATGAGATAAACTCGAGGTTTTACTAGAAGTAGACAACGACTTAGCTGGTATTTCGTTCTCAGTAGATTGATGTTGCCCTGCATAAGATGAAGCCAGAAGAATTAATTGGCTCATTGATGGCTTACGAGCTTAATCTGCAGAAAGGAGAGGAGACCGAAGGGAAGAAGAAGCAACTGGCTCTCAAGGTCAGCTCCAGCAAGTCAGGCCGATCTGTGGCTAGCAACTCGACTTCATCTGAAGAGAGCCACAACGAAGGAGACGGAATCACCCGTTCTGAGATGGCTATGATGACAAAAGAATTCAGACCAGTCGAACCCCTCGGCCAGATAGAGGAGCTGGACGGTCACCGTCCGCGCCGCCTTGCTGTCGATCAGCACCGACAGCGAGCGGACCGCGTCGCTGCCCGACCCCAGGGCGGCGGCCAGCTGCTCGCCCGGCTCCGGGTCGTCCTCGCAGACCTCGCAGGGGTACTCCTGCGGCGCCTTGCCGGAAGCGACGGTGCACCGCGCCTCACGCGCCGGGTCGCCGTAGCCGTACTTGCAGCCGTGCCGCTTGCAGCAGTGCGAGGTGTGCACGTCTCGGATGGGCTGCTCGCACTCAGCGCAGGTGCCGCCGTCGGTGGTCGGGGCGTCGATGTGCCCGGCCGGGCACTGCTGCCTTGCCTGGCGCATCTCGGTCACGCGGGCCGCCATCCGCCGGGCCATGCCGTCGATCGCGCTGGCGTTGTGTTGGCGCTCGGCCTCGGTGGTGCCCATCATGCCGTCCGGCTGGCCCCAGCCGCCGTCGGCCTCCCGCGCATCCTGCTCGCGGGCGATCCGGTCGCACCGCTCCAGGTGCTCGGCGTGCGCGTCCTCCCACACCTGCGCCGGGATGTCGGCAGGCTTGACCTTGCTCGCCAACTCGCGCTGGTAGGCGTCGGCGTCGGCCTTACGGGCGGCGCGGGTGACCTTGCGGTACTCCGTACGGGCCTCGTCGTAGACCTGCGCCGCCTCGAACCAGTCGGCGGCGAGGCGGGCCTCTTCAAAGGTGCCGCCCGCCGTCATCGAAGTGCGGCCGTTGATCCGGACGTACCAGAACCGGTGCCCGCCCCGCTCGACCTCGATGGGGTAGCCCTGGCGGGACTGCCGGACGTGCGACTCGGTGCCGTCCTCGTCCACCTGAACCCACTGCTCCGGGCACTCCGCGTGGGCCTTCGTCTCGGCGTCGCGCCGGTCGTACTCGGCGTGCGCCTCGTCCCAGACCTGCTCGGGCGTGGTCGCCGGGAAGCGGGGGTCGATACGGCGGGTGTGGGGGCGGATGATGCCACGATCGACCAAACCCGCGTAGGTGCTGCTGGTGCCGCCGTCGCGGATCGGGTCGATGTGGCCGTGCTCGTTCAGCGCCCGGACGAGCCGCGCCATGTTCGGCGTCAGCTTCACCATGCGGTGCAGGGTGTAGCTGAAGGTGCGGCTCTTGTCGTCGATGGGGAACAGGTCGCGGATCATAGGGCCTCCTCGTTGGTGGAGACCCCAGACTACGCTAGTGACACGTCACGTGTCAACTCACACGTCGGGGCGCGGCTGCACCGGCGTGTTCGGGTCGCGCTGCGTCCAGGCCAGGCCGCCCGACACCGCCGGTTCCTGCGGGGTGGTCACCGTGGCGCTGTCGGCACGCGTCACGACGATCTTCGTCGTGTCGGCGGGCACCAGGTCGATGCCCCTGGCGTCCTTCGGGCTGCTCAGCGGGGTCGTGACCGACTGGAGGTAGAACGCCAGACCGGCCTACACGGCGGCGTAGCCGATGATGATCCACCATGCGGCCTTGGCGGGGATCTGACCGGCGAAGCCAGCCGAGCCGACCACGGTGCCGACGGCGACCATGACGGCTTGCGTGACCAGGATGGGGCGGGGCCGGGGGGTGTTGTCGGGCTGGGTCACGGTGCGCTCCTGGAATGGTGAGCAGATGGCCAGTCGGGCAGGTGATGGCAGGTGCGCGCGGGCGGTTGGTCGGCGCCGGTCAGGCAGGGGAAGGAAAGGTTAGTCGTCCGGCCGGTCCGGGCGGCGGAAGAGATTAAGAGAGGAAGGCGAATTATACTAATCCCTGAGGTTTTAAGATGGGGCGGAAGCCAATAGATCTACGTACTCATCTACTCCTGCATGCTACGCAGTACGTATACACATGGGTATAAGTACGTAGGTAGCTGGTATTGCTTACCCCTTCCCCATCTTCATCTCACGTGTGATGTGAAGTTGGAATTCGTTTGGGGGTGGGCAGGATAAATAAATAAATAAAACGGAGGGAGGTAGCCCTGCGGTACTAATCATTAGGTGTGAGAAGAGAATCGATCGCAGTTGGTATATATACATATATATATATAATATATGGTTGGGCTGTCCATTTCTAGCTTCTTCTCTCTTAAAGTTAAAGGAAACAAAGGCCATCCACAACCAGAGATGGTGGGGAGGGATGGTGACTCGCCACCAAAGTGGCGAGAAAGGCCAAATCATGGTGAGCTGCGCCAGCAAGGGCCCATCCCACGTCAGTTTTCCGCTACCTTCACCCCCGTGCAGTTTAAAGCGTTGGACGATGATTCAGTTCATCGAGGAGTCTAAATATTACTAATGTTCATCGTCGATGAAAGCAATAGATTATGGCAAATATTATTTAAGTTCCCAAATGAACTAGATCCAGTCTAATTAATGGGAGCCGTGGAGAATCCATATTCTCTCAAATGGGTCCGGATCCCCCCGTGGCATGCCCAATGCCCGGTTCCAAAGTGGAGCCGTGGATCGGTCACTTTGATATAGGAATAAATCCGGTTAGGATAGGTTAAGTCAACGTGGGTGAGATGAGTTATTCTTATTTGACTTTTTTTCGAGTCGGTAAGGGATAAAGTTAGATTTTGTGAGTCTAGAGAAAGGAGAAGAATAAGTCACCCGGCTAGGTCGGTTAGAGTTGGGCAGCCCGAGTTGGCGTGTCTACGGCTACCCCATTCCGAAATCAAACTGGGTCTCGGTGACTCGCATTTGTCAGTGTCGGTTTCCATTTCAATGTTGACATCTAAAACACTGGCTTACAAACCAAATTGTTCTAATTACCTTCATTGCTGCACTAGGTTAGGGTGGATGTGGGACAGTGATTCTCCTCGTGTTATGCCTTAAATCTGTTGTTAGATCGCACAATTACAGCACAACGGGGTCAGATCTTGCCTCCCATCCAAATTCTGCGCATGGAATCAAATACCACCCAACGACCGCGAGAAATCTTTGTCCATATCCAACCGAACGGTGGATTCGTTCTGTGTTTTGTAAAATGTTTAGCTGGAAGCCAACTTGTATGTTGAATGCAAGAAGTATTAAATAAAAAACCTTACAACCGATCATGTTTTGTTGCGCGAGTGATCAAAATCTTTCACCACAACGCTTTCATGTATCCTATTTGTAAAATTTCTTTTTAAAAGATTTTTAGTTGGAAGTCAGAGAACAACCAAGAAACTAAGATCACTTGTAGCACCCACAAAGCATTTCCAGTTGAGAACGGCATGTAGCCATTTTGAAGGGTTGAAAGCCTGCGAGCCAATTGACACGCAACATGACATATCTTTTCAACATATATATACCTTCGCTCATACGATTTGTCGCCAATCCCATCTGTGGGATTCCACTTCAACAACACAAAATTGAAGAGGTCATTTTTCATTGAACCGATTGATGGACACAACCCCCGACGGGATACTTCAAATCTACCAGAGGAGTTAGGCAGGGAGACCCGCTGGCACCAGCTTTATTCATCATCGCAAAACGGGCCGCCACTACCTCCGCCGCCTAGACGGCTCCCCAGCAGCACGCGCCGCTTCCATCTCGGCCTTACTGCGCCTACGGCGCTTCGGTTTGTTACCGGTAAGCGCCGACGTCAACAGCGACTCCGCGGTAATGTGGCGCAGGAACATGGACGGCGAGAACATGCCGTCGCTTTCGCGGGTAAAGCCTTTGGCTATGCGCTCCGGCAGCACGCCGTTGTCATGCAGGAATTTCACGCCAGCATTCACTGCCTCGATGTGGCGGTTAGCTTCCGCCGCAATCTCTTCCTTGGCAGCCACCTCAGCGGCTCGCGCTTTGTGTGCGCGCGCTAGCGCAATCTCATTTGCCAGCCGCTCAAGCTCGGCCTCGCTTTTTTCCAAAAGTTCCGGACGCAGCTTCTTAATGTCATCGACGGCCATGCGCATATCCCCGTTGGTTGTGCGCATGGCTATAGCGCGGCCCGCTACACAACGCAACGGGCCGCTGCTGCTTGTGCCGCTACATAGGCACAAGCCTATATGTGCCGACCCACTCTTCGCCGTTCGCCTCGCGCCAATGCACAAGCCATCGGCCTTTGTCGTCCCATATGGCGCGAATGGCGCTCCTGCCCTTTGCCCCATCGCGCATCTTGCACGGTATGTCTTCGGTGTTACGTTCGCCCATGCCAGCCGCGCATACACACGGCAACCCATTACGTTTCATTTCCTGCTTCCTGGTTGTTGTTGCTGTTGGGCCACCACACACGCACGGGCAGCCAGTCCGCATTTCAATGCTTCGTCGGCCTGCCGTCATGGCGCGGCAAGCCGGGGGTAGCAACCAGTTGGAAGACTGGCCGGCGGCTTTTGGCAGACTCCCGCTGCCACGGCGTACCGCACAGCGGGCGCTTGGACATGGCGCACCGACCCCGGCCGTGAAGCCAGGTGGTGCGTCGCCGCCAGGCAGGCGCACATTTCGACGCCTGTTGCGCCTATTCCAATCCGGGTTGCTAGCCCGAATCGACGTTAGCGCCATGGGGATTGGATGCAAGCGCGGATCGTGGCGCGGTAGCGCTATCAACCGCAGCGTTGCAAAATGGTTAACGGGAAAAAGCCCGCCTCACGGCGGGCTGTGGTGGGAAAGAGGTGGTTAGTCGTCGTGTTCAAAAACCAGATTGTAAGCCGGAGCGCAGAACCGCTCGCGCAGGTCGTTGCTATACTGATCCCGATCCAACTTGTTGCCCGCCTGGTCGCGGACGACCCAAAAATATGGTCGATCCTTTTCACGCTTTGCGTACAGAGTCTCCATCACTCACCACCCTTCCGCGCCAGCGCGAGGGCGGCGTCGATTTGTTTGACTGCGCGATGCTTGTCGTGCCATTCGCTGACGATGTAGCCTCGCGCCTCCTCCAACGCAGCCACAAGCGCGTCGACTCTTGCATTGGCTGCTGTGGCCTTCTTCTCTAGTGCTCGACACTTACTGGACAAGAGCCGCGCCACCTCCTCCCATCGCCCCGCTTCAACGGCAGCGGGGTATGCGCGTAAGAAGCGTTCTTCGTCGTGCAACTTGGCTTCAGCCTCCACCTTCCTTCTCCTTCCTTGCCATCATCCTTTGCGCCACCTCCGGCTCGGTTAGGCGGCATCAGCCCTGTGTTCCTGCGCCGTCCACATGAACCAAGTGTTGACCATGCGCTCAAGGCGCTCCTTGGCCTCGTCGAGCGTGGCATATCGATCGGCTGCTTGCTTGATGCCGGGCAGTGCTTCGGCTACACCTACGCTCAGCAATTCGACTCCAAGGCCCAGCCCTACGACGACCTGACCTCGCGCAGCTACATCCTCGCCTCCGGCGCCTTCATCATCAATCCGAGCTGGACCTGGGGCTTCTCGGCCGAGCGGGTCACCGACCCGCTGCTGTTCCAGCGCTACGCCGTGCCCAACGCCTTCGACCCGCGCGGCCTGTTCGCCACCGACGACCAGCGCCTGCTGTCGCAGGTCTACGCCGTGGAGCAGAACAGCCGCTCCTATCTGTCGATCGCGATGATGAGCTTCCAGGGCCTGCGCGTGGGCGACCTGAACGGCACCTTCCCCACGGTCGCCCCGGTGATCGAGGGCCGCTACGACCCCGACGTCCTGATCCTCGGCGGGCGGCTCAGGCTCGAGGGCGGCGGCGTGGTGCTCGAGCGCGCGCGGAACCCGTACACAGACGTCGCACCCGGACAGGACAGCCGGCGCGCCTCGATCGGCGGCGACTGGCGCAGCTCCTACACCTTCTACAACGGCATCCGGCTGGAGCCCTTCCTGGAAGGTCGCGGCGACCTCTACAACGCCGAGAACCCCTCCACCTCGGTCGACGGCAATACCGTCATCTACACCGGCGACCACACCACCGGACGCCTGCTCGGCACCGCCGGCCTCGACGCCAGCTGGCCGTTCTTCCGCCGCACCGGCGACCTGACCGCGGTGATCGAGCCCCTGGCGCAGCTGGCCATCTCGCCCACCGCCACCAACAATCCCCTGATCCCCAACGAGGACAGCCAGGTCATCGACTTCGACGAGACCAATCTGTTCGAGGCCAACAAGTCGCCGGGGTTCGACTACTACGAGGGCGGGGCCCGGGCCAACGTCGGCGGGCGGGTGACCCTGCGCTGGGACAGCGGCGCCTCGCTGCAGCTCCTCGCCGGCCGCAGCCTGCGCACCCGCCCCGATCCCACCCTGCCGGCCAGCAGCAGCCTCAACCAGACCGAATCGGACTGGGTGGTGGCGGCCTCCGCGGCGCCCTTCACGGGACTGAGCGGCTTTTCGCGCGCCCTGCTCGACAGCCAGAGCGGCCAGGTCCGCCGGCTCGAAGCCGGAGTGAACGCCGGCGTGTCCCGCGTCAGCGGCTTTGTCCGCTATCTGTTCGACAACGTCGACGTCACCGGCGTGAAGACCGAGAACGCCCAGTTCGGCGGCCAGATACTGCTCACCAAGCATTGGGGCCTGTCCGGCTCGGCCTCGTGGGACATCGCCAACAAAGTCACCCCGCAGCAGGCGCTCGGCCTGGTCTACCAGGACGAATGCACGCACTGGGAGCTGATCTGGCAGCATGACGGCACCTACAACCGCACCCTGCGTCCTTCTGACACCGTCATGTTGCGCCTTCTGCTGGTCACATTGGGCAGTACAGGATACCAACGGCCTGATTTTAGGTAGACTGTCGTGAAAACCGGGTCCACGTCCTCCATGTCCACGCTCCCCCGTAGCGGCGCCCTCTTGGCTGCGGCCGCCCTCACGCTCCCCTTGCTGGCTTCGGCCGCCGCCCTGGCCCAGTCGCGCGCCGCGCCGCCGTCCCGTGTGACGGCGCCGAAGGTCGAACTGCCGTCCGACATCACCGGCGTCGATCCCGCCGTCGAGGCGGCGCAGAGGGCCGCCTCCGCCGCCATCCCCGGCGCGAACGGCGCCGCGCCGCCGCAGCAGATGGCCGAGGGCGTCGCCGCCGTGGTCAACGACGACATCGTCGGGCCAAGCTTTTAGGCCCAACTAAGGGGCCACAAGCCGAAAAAGGTCTGGCATCCGGCCCAAATCGGGCCAGGCCCGCAGGCCCATCGGGCCGCCCCGGCCCATTGACAGGCCTACATTTCATGCGGGACGAGTCTATCAAGAGTCTGATGAGGCATTGGATGCTACAAAAGAAGAGAATGTTTGAGCTCATGTACTGGGTTTCCCACACAACTACAACAGAAAAGCATGCTTGAACTCAATTAGTGGGTTTCCCACACAACAGTGACTACAGCATGATACTAAAAACCAGCTGAACCAGGCCAGAACTAATAGGGGAAAACTGACCAGAAGCGGCCAAAACCGGCCATGGAACCAGAACCGGAACCGGCCCCAACCGCTTCCAATCCCATAAATACTTTCTAAAACCTTGGATTAGAATCCCATATTCTTGCCCCTATAAGCTCTTTTTGCTGCAAATGCTCAAGCATCATGGCAACTCTTTTGAACATCATAAAAAGTGTATCTAAAATAGTTAATCTGGTCAATACTAGCTTCCATCAGTCAATCCAGTTCATCACATTTAATGTTTCGGAGTGTTAAACATATGAATTAACAAATATTAACTTGCATAAGAACCTTAAGGTTTAAAACGAGTCACCATTTACTTGTCCAAGAAATACCAAGGGTCAGAATATGGACATGAAAACAAGAGCTTCATTGTATCTTACCTGAATTTGATTTAGGCTTTTGCTGGTTACTAGACTCTATCATTGCCTCCAACACAACAGCAGCATCAAGACTCAACCTTGCCCTCACAGTTGCAACACAAACCTACAGAAGAGTGAAAAATGTCAATCAGCCCAGCAGAGATCATGATACATAAAAAGGGAGGGGGAAAGAACATTATAGAAACTGCAGAACACATCTTGGGAGAATGAAGCTAGTAAAGTCATAGATGATAGCCAATAGGGATGTCAATCCAAACAGATAATCTGATAATCCAACCATTCCATTGGGACTCTTTCTTTTTTCTTATGACAAACCAACACATTAACAAAGATGCATCCATGAAGGGTGACGCATTCATTTTTAACATATTAAAAATAAAACATAAACAAGTATAGTCATGGTCTATCATGCCACCACGTCCAGAACGTAGTGACTAGAGTGACCGAGAGCTCAAATAGAACGTTGTTCCAACGCAAAAAACCCTAGAGCGGTGATACCTCACCCAATATCTTCAAAATAAAGGTGATCTAGTCTGTAAAAATTGGGGAAAACACTACAGTTCTAATCTAAACATGCAAGTGAACTTATTTAAGGCTTTAATTAGTTGTTGAACCTGAGAGAAATCTACCTTTAATCGAACTAAGAAGGGGAAGAAGAAAATCGGCGAACCCTTGAACTCCTCGCCATTTCCCTTGAATTCACCCTTGAAATGTCGAGCAGCCACCCTCCAATGCATTAAGGGTTTGCTAAGGGGCCATGGGGACTTATTTATGGAGCTAGGGCACCCTAAGGACTCCTAAATCGATCAAGAAAAGTCAAGGATGGAAAACCACTAAAAAATCTGGGGCAACCCTTATCTAGCGTTGCCACCCCCATTTTCTCTCCTCCTAGGATTAGGTTTGTGGAAAAAGTAACATCCCTAAGTGTGTTAGGGTTTAGGCTCTAGATTAGGCCCACTGGGTTCTAGATTTAGACCTATTAAGCTTCGTTATCTTGAAGGTTTTGATTAACTCTGATTTTACCATAAGAAGAGTACACACAAGAAAGGAGAAAGAAGGGAAGCAAAGAGACATCAGGCCTTGGGCCCATCCTGTGGCTCGGGAGACGAAGGCTCTTCGGCGTCGAATGATCTGGCCCTAGCTCCCTTGGCGACGGCCGACCCAGGCACTGACCCCACCGGCGTGGGAACTACCTCGATCGTGCGCCCTCCGGAGGCAGCCGGAGTTGGCGACCCCTCGGATGCGGAAGAATCTCCTTAGCCGGCACCCTCGCTCGGTGCCGAGCTAGGAGAGCCGGAGGACGTCGCATCCGAGTCATAGAGTTGCCTGGATGGGAAAATAACCACCCCTGGCGCCTGCCACTCAGCCCAAAAGATGGCTCGGCCATAGCCCTAGGCGAACCCCTTCTGGACGCCCCGGTGAAAGCCCGACTCATAGTAGGGAAGGGTAGTCTTCTGGAGGTCGGCCTGGTAGGCCTCTGAACGCTTGTACTGCTCGAGCGCCTCCAACCCTGCAGACTCCACCTTGCTTACAAGCTTGGTGGACTTTCACTCTGCCTCGGTCGACTTCTCCTCCGCCTCGGCCCATGTAGCTTTACCCTCTGTCTGAAGTCACTCGGCCTCCTCAGCTCGGCCCGCGAGCTCAGCGCGCTCAGTTTCCCATCGACCATCACGCTTGGTCTGGGCCGCGTACTCCTGCTCCAGAAGCTTGCTCTTCTGCTCAAGAGAAGCGCGGACCTGAACCAACTGCTCGGCCAACACCCGAGCCTCCGCCTCGCTCGACCTCACCCACTCCCAAGACAAAGCATTCTCTTGCTGAAGCTCCTCGAGACTGGCCGTGAGCCGAGCGATCTTCTTGTTGGATGCACCAGCGGCCCACGCAAGAGTCTTTCGCTCTAACTCCGATCGAGTGTACACATCGGCCATGGTAGCCCCCATCTGGGCCACGAGCAGACCACCCTCCATGATTAGCTCGAGGACTACAGATGGAGAACGCTGCTTATCTCCTCCTCGCGCCACCCCCGAGGCTACATTGCAACACCTCCAGTACAGGGGGCCCCAGATATCAGGAGGAGGGTCAGCCCTTTTTAAAGTAGCTGGAACAGGGGCTCCCCTTTCGAACGATACTCTCTCGGGACCCCCGTCGATCGGCTGGGGCTACGTCGCCCCGTCCCGCCTCTCTCCGACCTTGATCGGCTCAGTCCCGGCGCCTCCACTTGGCCCCCCGCCGACCTCACCTGACGCTCCAGTCTCAACCAACACCGCCCAGGAGTCGTCTGCCTTGGCCACAACCTCCGCGACCTCCCTGACCCCCTCTTGCCCGACGGAAGGGGGAGCCGGCCGAATAGGTTCGGCCCTTTCCAGCTCGACAGAGGGGAGAGCTGAACCGGTGACGCCTTCGACCAAACGGACGGCCCCGGCCTTCTTGGCCCGCTTCCTCTCGGCAGACTGGGCCTTCATGGAATCCCGTAGCATCTTCTCCACAGGATCCTTGCGCTTAGCCCCTCATCACTCGGAAGCGTCTTCCCGGGCTATCCCCTTGCCCTTATCCCGGGTTTGGGAAGAGCCCTCGGGAGCCCGCGACTCAACGACTGTCGGCGCATCATCCACCACGATTATCTCTGGCTCGGTCGAAGGCACCTCCTCCTCAACCGATTGCCTGACATCTACGCAAAAGGAACATGGTCAGGAAAAGAAGAGCGTCTCCTCAGATAGGAGGGGAATTCGATTCCTAATACCCTTACCCGTCGACAACAACCGCTCAAGAAGGCATCGCTCAATATTGGCTGCAGTCACCAACTTGCCCGTCGACTGGCGATACTCCAGGAGGATTGCAACGTCCCGCTCCACCTCCGGTGATACCTCAGTCGGCTTCGAAGGGATGTTCGGATGAAAGTTAGGCACCACCGGAAAATCCCAGAATACTTCTACCGACGAGGTGCCCACCCAGAAGTACTGGGTCTTCCACCCCTTGTGGGAAGAGTCCTTCTAGGACAACGACACACAACTCCTATTCTGCCTCACCTGAACAAAATAGAAGCCCTTCCTGCCGAGGGGTGCTCCTTCAGCTCGAAGAAATAATGGAAGAGATCCAGCGAAGGAGTGATCCTACACTGACGGCAAAGGAAGTAGAAGGAATAAAGGAGGAGATAGGAATTGGCAACCAACTGGATGGGAGCCAACACGAAGAAGTTGAGAAGGTCGGCAACAAAGGGGTGGAGGGGAAGGTGAAATCCACTCCTCGATGACAAAAGAAAGGAACAAAAATACCCAGAGTGAGAATCCTAGCTTGTCTCGTGAGGAGTTGAAGCGGCGAAATGGTACTTCCAGGGCAAGTGATACTGGCACTCCAGCCGCTTCACCTCCGCCTCTCCCAGCTCACTACACTTTGGGGCCAGCGGCACCCCCACGGCCCCCGTAGCGCACCCACCTTCTGGTCCCTCAACCTCTGGACGCTGGTCTGCCATGGAATCAGAAGGGAAACTCGGAGAAGACGACTCTAAAGACCCAGGGGGAAGGGGGAGCTGCTGAATCGCCACCGCGGTAGCCTCCACCAACACTACAAACGCCACCGCAAGTCCCTGCTCCTCCGCTGTACCTTCACGGTGCATGAAGAACCCCAAGCACGAAAGCGATGGAGAGTAAAACCCTAAGGAAATGGAGGTTTGGCACGCAAACAATGCACAACGCTTATAACCCCTAGCGGGAGACAGCGCGACGTTCCGACCTCCAAGGAAAAAGGGGTGCCTCCTCACTTCAAATCCTCTAGGATTACCATTATTACGGGCACAGATAACCATGCCACGTGGTCCTCTGTCACAATCGGATCTCCACCCACCCGAGGCACAATAGTCTGACCCCAACGACTACTCAACCGAGCCTGACCTAGCTCGGGAGTAGGAGGGGGACAAGTGGAGAGGGAGATTTCTACAGCCCATGTATGAGCGGCCAAACATGGTCCCGCCAGACCAAACGAGGCCCAGCTCCCCTAAGTGACAGTTCTTCGAGCTCACTTATTATAAAATATGTCCAATAAGTCACTCAGAATCAAGCACTTCCTAGGCGGCCTCCAGGCTCAGAAGTCCGAGCGTCGATCCGGTCATGAAGATCGCCCACCGCGACCTCCTGCCCCTCGCCCGAGCTACGCCTCCATCACTCGGGTAAGAGTCGGCACTTCATGCTTGGGCCGACCGACGAACGCTTATCCAATCCGCCTCTGAGAGTCCTTGAATATCAAGAGGTTATCAGGATAAGGGATGCCAAGAGTCCTCAGGCCTTAAAGAGCCCACGTCAAGGATGTAACCCCCTCCTTGAACTCCTCTGCTTGCAGAGTTCCTGAAACGGGCGTACTATTTAAACTTGGGAAACCCTCCAGCGAAAGGTAAGGCACTTCACGCCTAAACTCCCCCTGAGCAGGAACCACTTCACCTCTTCTGGTGGAGAGGGATCTCGCACATCTTCGTCACCTCCCTTCATCATTTCGCACCATAGCTCTACTAGTCCGCTGACTTAGGCATCAGACGATTTTGCCCAGGGAACCACCCATGGGCCCCCTGATTAGTTTCCCTTCTTTGCAGTCTACACTTCATGGTCATCTTCTCTCGCTCAGGACCCGTGCCAGATCATGCCTCTTCATCTGGCGCCGTCTGTGGGAAACAGGCAAGGAGCCAGCATGGTGCGAAGAAGCTCTGGGAGGAGGCTTGCCGGCGACAGGGGGAAGGCCGTGGTGATAGTGGGAGAAGTACCTTCTCATGCCATCGAAAACCCACCCTCTAACGCCAGCAGCCCTGGCAACGAGCAACCCCCACCCGTGGCGATAGAACTACCCCCAAGTGGTAGCGTCGATGCCTTCCAAACCCTCAACGTGAAGTAGGACGTCCTCGTGAATCTCATGAGGACCCAGGTGGCCAGGGAGGAAAAGTCGCACCTCCAAGGAAGTCTCCCCCGTGGTAACACCTCCCAGCGAACTGCCGGAGGTCATTTCACCCTATGGGGACGGCAGCTTATTCGCAACAGGTCAGGTGAACCTTTGCAAGACCCTCCCCGGGAGCAGGAAACTTCCTCGACTCCGAGGGGGGAGAGGCCTGGAGCACGTTGCCTGCTCCAGGAGACTGAAGCCCCCGGGGGCGCCAGGGTAGCCTCCGGGTCCACCACCTAGCCCCTCGGCCCAGCAACATCTGGAGTTGTCCCTCTGACTACGAGACTTTGAGAGGCATTTTGCTGAGCAGGAGCGAGCACTTCGGGGATAGAGGTTGACAAGGCCAAGGTTGATTTGATTTTGAATCTTCCTCCTCCCTCTTCTATCAAATAGATTCCATCTTTTCTTGGGCATGTAGGATTCCATAAATATTCATTAAAAACTTCTCTACCATTGCTCATCCACTAACTCAGTTGCTAGCCAGGACACTCCTTTTAACCTAGATGATTCCTGTCTTGAGGCATTTAATTCTTTAAAAGTGGCCCTCACTCAAGCCCCAATTCTTCAGTCTCTTGATTGGTCGTTACCTTTTGAGATAATGTGTGATACTTCAGATTATGCTGTTGGAGCTATCCTAGGTTAGAGAGTCGATAAGAAGCCCGTGGTAATCTACTATGTAAGTCGCACCCTCACTGATGCACACTTAAACTACACCACAGAGAAAGAATTACTTACTGTTGTTTTCGCCCATGAGAAATTTTGCTCATATCTATTAGGGGCTAAGGTTATTATTTATTCTGATCACTCTGCTTTGAAATACTTACTTTCCAAGAAGGATGTCAAACCCCGTCTCATTCGTTGGATTTTGTTATTATAAGAGTTTGATTTGGAGATAAGAGACAAAAAGGGGTTAGAGAATGTTGTAGGTGATCATCTGTCAAGGATAGTAATACCTGAGAGTGCTCCGATGTCTGATTCCTTTCTCGATGAACAAATTCTCTTTATCTCTCATACTTCAACCCCCTGGTACGCTCACATTACCTGGCGGTAGGACAGATTCCGAGAGGGTGGACTAAGTAGGAAAAGGATCAGTTATTTTCAAAGGTCAAACACTATTTTTGGGAGGACTCGAAACTATTTCATATAGGTTCTGATCATATTATAAGAAGATGTGTCCCCAAAGAGGAGTAGCAATCTGTCCTGAATTTTTGTCATAGTCTTGCTTATGGGGGACACTTTTCTGGAAAGAAGACCGCGGCTAAAGTTCTACAAAGTGGAGTCTATTGGCCCACATTGTTTAAGGATGCAAACGAATTGCCTAAAACATGTCTAAAGTGTCAAGTAGTGGGTAACAATTCTAAGAAAGATATGATGCCGCTTAATCCCATTTTGGTAGTAGAAATCTTTGATGTTTGGGGTATTAATTTTATGGAATCATTTTCACCTTCTTTTGGGAATGAATATATTTTGGTGGCGGTCGATTATGTTTCCAAATGGGTTGAAGCTATAGCCACAAGGACCAATGATCATAAGGTGGTGGTTAAGTTTGTGAAGAATAATATTTTTTCTAGATTTGGGTGTCCAAGGGCTATCATCAGTGATAGGGGTTCTCACTTCACGCACTCTCAATTCCGAGCTTTACTTTGCAAATATGGCATCCATCATAAGCTTGCCACCCCCTATCATCCCCAAACCAGTGGCCAGGTAGAAGTGTCCAACAGAGAGATCAAGAATATTTTACATAAGATAGTTAGGCCGGATAAGAAAGACTGGTCTGTGAGGCTAGACGATACATTATGGGCCTATAGAACTACATTTAGGGCTCTGGCTCCCATTGGCATGTCCCCATACCGCCTCATTTTTGGAAAAGCCTGCCACTGACCTGTAGAGCTGGAATATAGAGCATGTTGGGACATTAAACAAGTCAATTTTGATCTCACTCAAGTTGGGGCCCAAAGAGCTCTGCAACTCAATGAACTGGAAGAACATCGTAATGAAGCCTACGAAAAGTTCAAGATTTATAAAACTAAAACCAAGGCATTTCATGATAAGCATATTCAGAACGAAGATTGGAAAAAAATGACTACGAATGACAACACGTATAATAAAAGCTGGTAAAGACAACCTGATGATTGGAAATAAGAATACAGAAACACAAGAAACAAGTATCAAGAGAATTAAAAAATAACATAAAAATAGAAAACAGATGAAGCCACTCTGCCTAGAGAGAGAAGAACATGCAATTATAAATACAAATAGCATGCAATTATAAATAGCCTCTGGAAAACAACCTACAGTCCCAGGTAGAGATAAAGAAAGGTACGGAATGCACATTTCATTAATCTACAGAGGCAACTTAATTAACAAGTAAAGAAACCTTCTCTCAATCTGGTGGAGAGATAAGAGGGGTGTGGGGGAAAGCATGCATGGTGGAGGGCAATTAACTCCAAGATGGAAAAATCCAACACGAAGCAAATCTTCAAATCATATGATATGATCTATCTGATGAAGAATTAGGGATTCATGCTGCTTGATCAGCCTATAGTTGACCTTTGAATGGTGGCCCTGTTATACAACACCTGCCAAAACCAGCACCTCGAACCGTAACTAAACCCATGCATATATATATATGTGCACCACATCTCTTGATACAGAAATTGCAAGTCTCGCAAACTCATAGAAAATTGAGTTGGGATAAAAACATGGTGCAGTATTTCTCATAAAATTTAATGTTTCAAAGAAGTACCTACACTAACTGTGTATAATCAACTTTACAAACTTATATGATTATTAGAATTGACTTTGATTGCAGAATAAGGGATGAATAGGATGAGTTATTCCTGTCTATTTATCTTTAACCGAGTTTGGTAACAATGTTAAGTTATCTAGGATCTATTAGGATTAAGGTCCTTATTCTAAGAATAACTCAATCTATCATTTCACATTGAATGAGTTATTTTTAGAGTAAGAATAAGTTATCAAACTCAAAGAAAACTCAAGGAATAATTCACTCAAATCTACCTCAGATAATTTATCCTAACCTATTATCAAAGTGGCCCAAAAGTCTAATTAGATACTTCTTGTGCTTTTCCAGTGCCCTTCGGATCACTTCTGTCGGTCCTCAAACATTATTAAGGTTGGAAGCCTCACTCACTCCACCACTCTCCTCCAAATAACATAACTCAGAGCCAGTTCCAGAGCACAATGCTTGTTTTCTACATGCTGTGGGAATGGTGGAAAAGAAGTAATAAATGGTATTTTCGGGAAAGAATTCAGATCTTGGATTGTAGTTTGGAACAGAGTTTGCAGCAGCTCCAAACTTTTCCTCGAATCAATTTTTTTTCCCGAACCCCATGCCTCCCCTGAAGAGCTCCACTGTTGGATAAAATGGGGCATTACTAATATCAAGATCAATCATACTACTTGAATTAAATGACAACCCCCATGAGCTGCACTACATCAAATGTAAGAAGAGTTAAAAATATCTCAGTAATATGTCAATAGAATTCTCAGAGAGAGTCGTCTATAGAATGCTCAATTGATGACTGAGGCGTACCACACGTGTTTAAGAGCATGGCATGCTAGCATTTTTTGTTCAACATGTCAATAGTTGTTTTGCTTCCTACGGGAAAACAATGCTATCTAAATATTGGTTTTGTCAGAGAAATGATGATAGAAAGATGAAGGGCTAGCAACGTTCAAGCGGGTTATTTTGTCAGGCCACTAACACTAGAGAAGGCACCTGAATGGTGAACCCTTTAATGGATGTTAGCGGCTCATCAACAAGAAGAGTAACCGGCACCCAGCCGGACGCCGCCGACCACGAGCGCATCTCTCTGCGCTATCTGCTGGCCAAGGGCGGGTCGGCGCGGACGGGGATCGATGTCGTCAACGATGGCCTGCGCGGTCCGTTGTCGCTGGCGGCGACGCGCGAGGACCTGGCCGCCGACGGCTCGGCTCAGATCCGCCGAAACATCGTCAACCAGGTCGGCTGAGCCCGCGAGGCGTCTGGCATGCACATCCAATACGTCGCCAACGCCTGCTTCCTGATCCGCCTGGCCAGCGGCCGCGTGCTGTTGACCGATCCCTGGTTCGAGGGCCCCTGCCAGCAGACCTGGTGGAACTTTCCGCCGCCGCCCGCCGATCTGGTGCGGGCCGTGCGCGGCTCGGCGCCGGACTGGATCTACATCAGCCACCTGCACCACGATCACCTGCACGCCCAGAGCCTGGCCGGTTTCGACCGCGCGACGCCCATCTTGATCGGCAGGCTGAACACGCCCAACCTGCGCGCGGCCCTGCGGCGGCTGGGCTTCGAGGTCATCGTCGAGCAGCCGTTCGAGACGGCGTT
This sequence comes from Amorphophallus titanum, assembly GCA_024336825.1. Taxonomy (NCBI): domain Eukaryota; kingdom Viridiplantae; phylum Streptophyta; class Magnoliopsida; order Alismatales; family Araceae; genus Amorphophallus; species Amorphophallus titanum. The sequence goes on from JANBPO010002596.1 coordinate 17,314,998, forward strand.
CGAGATCGGCGACACCGGTTGCCGAGCGGTGCTGTTCAGCGACTTCCACGCCACCACGGCGGGCGACGCCAGCCTGATGGACTATGACCTCGACACCTCGCTCTATCTGTTGGACGGCGATGGGGCGCGGGTGTTCAACGCGGTGGACAACACCATTCTGGCCGAGGATGCGAAGCGGCTGCGCGAGCGCTGGGGCGCGCCGGACGTCGCGATGTTGCCCTACGCCTCCGCCTCGATCTTCCCGATGGGCATGGGCGACTACGACGACGCGCAAAAGGCCGAGGCGTGCGCCATCGTCGGCGCGCGGGCGGCGGCGCGGTTCGCGACGGTCGCGAGCGCCCTGGGCGCGCCGGTGGTCATCCCGGCGGGCGGCGAATATGTGCTGGGCGGGCCCGTCGCGGCGCAGAGCCGGTTTCTGCCGCAGCCGATGGCGGCGGACCTTGTGGCGGCGCTCGCCGAGACCGGTTGCGAGTCCGTGACGATCGCCAAACTCTATCCCGGCGACGCGATCGATAGCGCCGCGCCGAGCGATCCATGCCGCCATGAGCCCAGCGACTTCCGCGACTTCGATCACCAGCAGCGCGCTGACTATGCCTTGACGCTGGCGGACGCGGCGCCAGCCTATGCCCAGGTCTCGCCGCTGGCGCTGGAGCCTGACTGGGCGCGGCTGTTGAACCGTTGCGCCGCCGCCTTCGTCGCCCGCTGCCGCAAGATCGGCTATGCGCCGGCCTTGGATCTGAGCGTCCAGGTCTGCGCCTACGAGGGCGGCGAGAGGCTGTTCCGCTATACGGTGCGGCTCGACAGCGGCGAGGCGGGATTTGATCTGCCGCCCGATCCCGCGCGCCGGTCGGCGATCTACACCCTCGACGAGCGGTTGTTGTTCAGCCTGATCACGGGCCTCTTGAACTGGAACGCCATGGAGGCCAGCGGCCTGCTGCGCCTGTCGCGCCGGCCGGATGTCTACGATCCCGATCTGCACCGCAGCCTGGTGCATTTCACGCTGCTGTCGTAACGGCCCGCCGGAGCGGTGCGCCTGGACAGGTCGGGGCGACTCGCCCATCCGTCTCAACCTGTCGTAGCTTTGAGGCGAACGCCGACGTGGGGAAATTGCAAAGCAGCATTCGCGCGCCGATTGAGCAGATCTTCCGCGCGACGTTGAAGTTGATCCTCTACAACCGGGATCCGTGTTTGGGAAATTCTAGCAACATTTAAAGCACAAAGTCCTTAATCCGATCATTCTTTATTTACGATTCAATTTTCTAAGCTCAAGACGTACCATAGTTAGTTCTCTTGGGACATTAATAGGAGTGCGTAGGCGAGGGTGTAGACACGTTGGGTCGAGGATGGACTTCAGGAACTTTAGACTTGACTTTAGTTTGATCATGGACAATTATAGACATGTATTAAAAAATAGAGATCTTTTTTACTAAATTTGAGATTAATCTTGATGGATAATTATCAAACATAAAAATTGCATATAGTTGAGTGTTTTCTCACTCAGAGCCTATGTGGTGCGGAAGATAAAAGTTGAAATTTGAGCTCAAATTTTTTGGTGTAGCTCTTTGGTTCCAGAACTTGCTCCACGGAGGCATAAAATCTTCCATTAAATGCTTTATTCCTCTTGGAAGATTTGGGCACTAAGTTATGCTTGGAGCTGATGTTATAAGCAAGGATTTGAACTATTTCACAAACTTAGGATTTAAGCCCTGGTCATTAATCAAGCTCATGTTTTGTGTGATGATATAATCTAGGTAAAAATATAAGTTTTATTAATAGGTGTAATAACACTCTTTAGGCAAATGTACAATTAAAGAGATTTATGAACCCATGCACTTAGGATTCTATCAAGCAAATCACTCGGTTGAATCACCTTAAGGTGTATCTTCAAGAGATAGAATAAGCTGATAGTTTCTTCCAGGCAACACATCTTCACCCAAGTTGTTCATCTGAATGCTCAATCGATAGGTTCCTATGATACACCCTCGGTCAAACCCCTTTCACCTATTTACGGTCGAAACAGGCCTTCAATCCATGGCCCTTCATCTGCATTATCAATCGAAGCTTTTTGGCTAATCTCTTTTAGTTGAAAGGGCCTTCCAACTGCTCCTTTTAGTCACTAGCATTTCTTAGTTGATTGTCTGTGCCAAGTCAGTCTTAAACATTCCAATCGATGCTCTTCAGGTGATCCTTTACAATTGATAACATTCGACTGCCAACTCCAACTAAGAGCTTTCATCTGATTTTTTCAACCCACTATTTCAATTGATAAGCATTGATCAATACCTGGTGCCCATTACCTCTTCAATTGATAATGTTCTAGGCGATACTCTTTCAACTATTAGCTTCAGCTGATGTCCTTCGACTATTTCTTTTAGTTGAAACCATGTGACTATCAATCTTTCACCTAAGCACCTTTCAACTGACCTACTTCAATTGTCACCATACGATAGCCTTTGCCTATTCTCCTCAGTCGATTACTTCCTTCAGATGATACTATATCAACTAACTTCTTTCAACTATCAATTCACTTCATCACCTAATAACCCTAGTTGGTATCATCTGTACTTCAACTGATTACATCACCCAACTATCTTGCAGCTGAATATTTTCTAGGCATTACTTCATTAGACTATTGAATGATTGACTACTTAAACTAGCTCTATCTTTTTCTTCAGTCGCAACCTTAATTTAAGAGAAATAATCGTCTTATATGCTTTGACTGATAAATTTAGTTGATACATTCAGCTGATGTATGTATTGTATTAAAAAAATCATTTTGACACCTTACGATGTAGACCGATATAGTAATACATCGTACCGTCAAAAAATTGATATGCACACATATCAAATTACACATTGTTTGCACAGACATTTTGTTTTTCTAAGATTTTTAAATTTAGTCTATGTAATCTTTTATATTGTTCGATAACGGCGATGGCGCGTTGTAGAAATTTTGCGTCCGCTCGATTTGCCGCCAGATCGTGCGGCTGCAAGTTGGTTTCTTGATTGAAACTGGCGCGTAATTTTCGCCGCGATTCCAACAAGTTTTCAATTCGGGCTTTCAGGACGGATAGATTGACCGGTTGAAGAATGTAATCATCCACGCCCGCTTCCAACGCTTTCAGTTGATTTTGTTCGTCGCTTTTTTGCGCCAGCAGGATCACCGGTATGTGGCTGGTGACTTGGTCGTGTTTGAGTCTTTGGCACAGTTCAATGCCATTGATTTGCGGCGGCAGGTGATGGACGATGATCAGATCGGGAACGGTTTCTTTTGCCGACTCAAATCCATTTGAGCCGTTGCTGGATTCGATGATTTCGTAAGTCTTGTCGAAATGAGCGCGGATGGCTGGTTCAAATTCGAGGTTGCCGGCGATGTTCAAAATCAACGGCAGTTTTTTCTCGGTTTCGGTTTGAATGGCCGCTTTTGATTCGTCTGAAATTTCCAACCGTTGCAGCTCCATCAATTTCTGGGTGCGCCGGGCGACGAGTAATTCCATCTGTTCCAACTTCAACGCAGCTTGACGGGCGAGATGCCATTTTTCCGTCAGCGTGCGCGCCATTTGAGTCACTTCGATGCTGTCGAAAGGTTTTTTGAGAACGAGCAACTTATCCGTTTGTCCGAGTTTGCCGACCAAATCTTCCTGCGAATAATCGGCGAAGGCTGTGCAGATCACGATTTGAATCTTGGGATCAATTTTCCAGATCCGCGCCACCGCTTCCACGCCATCTATTCCCGGCATCCGGACATCCACAAAAGCCAGTTGATACGGCTTTTTTTCGACCGTGGATTGTTTGACCTTTTCGATGCCTTCCAAACTTGAGCCGGCATGGTCCAAAACATAGTCGGGCTTCCGAACCTTTGGCGAAATTTTTTTGCCGTAAAGCCGTTCTTCGTCGGCGGCTAACTCGGAATCTTCCGGTTCTTCCAGTAAAACCAGTTCAAAATCGCGATGAATCCGCGGATTGTCGTCAATGATCAAAATCCGCGAAGCTTCGCTATCTTCAAAATCAATCATGGGCATAACTAAATGTAACTAAATGTCTTCAAATGTATTTAAGTGGACGTTTGAACTCCATTTGAGGAGCGATGGGTTTCTTCTTTGATCGTGATCGGGAGCGTCAGGATGAAAGTAGCGCCTTGGCCGTCGCCTGCGCTGTGAACGGTCAGCGAACCGCCCATATCCTGCGCGGCTAAAATGCTGCTGTGCAGACCAAATCCATGACCGTCCTGGCGCGTGGAAAATCCCTGACTGAAAATGCGCGATAGAATTTCTTTGGAGATGCCGATGCCGTTGTCGTGAATGCAGATCTTGATCTGGCTCTCGTCGCTGGCGACGCGAACGATCAGCCGCTTGTCTGACCGTCCGCCGTCCGTCAAGGCGTGCTTCGCATTGCGGACGAGGTTGACCAGAATCTGGAGGACTTTCTGCCGCTCCACGCTGAATTCGATCGCCTCCGCGGGGTAATCGCGCAGGATGCGGACCTGGTGCCGTTCGAGCGCGCCGGCGTTCGGCGCGAGCTTCCCGCGCATCCGCGACCTGCTGGTGGACCTGCTTCCGCGCTACGCGGCGCAAGGAAAGCGCTATGTGACCATCGCCTTTGGCTGCACCGGCGGGCGGCACAGCTCCGTATTCCTCGCTGAGGAAATCGCCGAGGAATGAATAACCGAGCCCACGTCATGCTTTTTCAAGTGCTCGAACAAGGCATCGCGCTGCGCCGTCCGCACGACAAAGAGGTGATAGACATGGGTCGAGTTCTCCGGCAGGGCAGGGAGCTTCAGTCCCTTGATGCCCGCCAGTTTTGCGCGATAAAGATCGGCCGCGGCCGCGCGGAGTTTGTTGCCTTCCTCCAGCTTCCGCAGCTTCACCCGGCAAATCGCCGCGTGGATCGTATCGAGCCGCGAATTCTCACCCATCTCTTCGTGCTGATACTTCACGATGCAGCCGTAATTGCGCATCGACGAAACCCGCTTCGCCAGCACCGCATCATTCGTCGTCAGAAGTCCGCCGTCGCCAAACGCGCCGAGGTTCTTCGCCGGGTAAAGACTGAAAGCGCCGAAGTGCCCGATGCTGCCGGTGCGTTTGCCGTTGAAGCGTGCGCCGTGCGATTGCGCCGCGTCCTCCATCACCAGCAGGTTGTGCCGCCGGGCGATCGCCATGATCGCGCCGGAATGATCTTGAATGAAATACTCGTTACTCCCGATGCCGGTCAAAATACCTTGCACCTTGACGCGATGAGTCAAATCGCCCGGCCCGCGAAATTGTGACAAGCTGTTGATGTCCCGGATGGGCAAGGCAGAAATTTCCGCCGGCGCTTGACGCACTTCGATAAATCGCATCGAAGGCACGAGCAACTGGATTCTTTGCAAATGTTGCCGTTCGTCCGTGGCGGCAACGCTGACGCCGCGCACGCGCACGGCGGCGTCCACCAAACGTTTCACTTCCGACACGGGCGCGGAACGGATGGTCGCCATGATTTGACCGCTTTCGCAGGCCAGTAGCAAATGCGAACCATCGGTCGCGCGCACGACGGCATCCACTTCGACCCATTGCGAATCCAACTGTCCATTGACGAGCAAGCTCCACGACGGATGGATCGGATTCGGCAATTTGCCCGCACCAAGCGAAGTGACCTTATCCGCATTGATCACCGGACCATAACCCGCAACACCGTGGCCGCTGGCAAAAATGGCGTGGCCTTCGATTTCGACATAGGCGCCCAAACCTTCCGGTAACGGCTTTTGATCTTCCGTCCATAATTCGATGCCGCCGGTGTCGTCCTGCACAAATTCGCCAAAAGGTTCGGTCAACACCCCGCGAACTTTCACCGCCGGACTGCGGGAAACTTCGGCTTGGTTCAGGTGACGGATTTGGTCAATTTTCGTGAGCACGATGTTGTTACTCGGATTGCGGAATTGTTCGTCAAGCGTGGCATCAATGTTCGTGATCGCTTCATTTTGGTTGATCAAAGTGATGGCGTTCAAATCTGTCAGCCACAATTCGCTGGCGACATAATTGCCATCTTCGCCCAACTTGCCCGAACAAAGTCCGCGCGCCCGGATTTGAGCGCCGTCGAAAGGGATTTTGGCCGGAGCATCCGCGTGCAGCACGCGCACCAGCAGACTGCGATTGTTTTCCACCAGTTCAAACGTCAGCCGGTTTTCCGACGTGGTCACAAATTGAACCCGCCCTTCGACGTTCGCCCATTGCAATTTTTTCGCGGCGGCCAGGCTTTGTCCCGGCGAAAGAGTTGCCGGTTGGTCGGGCGCGTCCGGTTTCAGTTCTTGAAATCCGGGTCGGCTGATTTTGACGGCCAAATCCTTCCATCCGCTGACGCCCGTGATCAAAAATTTTTGGCCGGGAATGAATTGATCTTTTTGTCCGTTCAAATCCATTTATCGTAGCCCCATCTCTTCTTTTATCGCCATTATTATTTCTATTATTGTTGTTACATATACGTATGCATATATATATTATCATTATTATGATTTTTGTACTTTTGGCCATGGGGTTGTCATATTCCCTTATTTTTTGTTTATTATATTACCTCCCTTTTATTATGATTATCATTACTTATTCATTTATCCATTTGTTCCTTTTATTATTCCTTTTTTTGGATTTTTATTGCTATTATTATTATTATCATATGTTATATTTATAGTGTGCCGGCGAAGGGAAAGACGGTGAGGGAAGACGGAGACGGTGAGGCGTACCGGCAAAGGGGAGACGGTGAGGGAAGACGGAGGCAGCGGGAGACGGACGAAGGGAGAGAAAGGTGAGATGGTGGGAGAGACGATGGCGAGAGGGAGAGACGCAGAGCGAGAGAGAAAGGTGAGACGGTGCGGCGGAGGGAGAGACGCAGGGGGAGAAAGAAAGGTGAGACGGTGGGAGAGACGGTGGCGAGAGGGAGAGACGCAAGGCGAGAGAGACGGTGAGACGGAGAGAGACGCAGGGGGAGGCGTGCCGGCGAGAGGGAGAGACGCAGGGCGAGAGAGAAGGTGAGACGGAGAGAGACGCAGGGAGAGACGGTGGGGGAGAGAGGCAGGGAGAGACGGAGGGAGACAGTAAGGGAGACGGTGGGGGAGAGACGCAGGGAGAGAATGGCTTGGGCGTGCCGGCGAACACGCGCGTGGTCTGTCGGCGAACGTTTGGTAGGGGGAGTGTGCCGACGAGTGGCTTAGCTGGGGGGGGTGTTGGCCAAGGAAGGGTGCACCGGCAGAGGGCCAAGGGCAGGCATGCCGGGTGAAGCCTGTAAGGGGCCCACTCCTCTTTGACCTCTTAAGGCCTTTCTTTTCTTCTTCTCTTAATTTTGATGGCTTTGTACGAGTTATTTCTTCCACCTGCAGTTGTGATTATTCGAGGTGCTCAGTCGTCGTCCGGTCCGAATTTCTTTTGTGGTGCCCGCGGTTTACTTACCTTAGTTGAAGTGTTTTATTATTTATTGTTCCATTTGTTTGTTGCCCCCCCCCCTCTTTGGTCTTTTAACGCATTATTATTAATTCCGACAAAAATTCGGCAGCATTTTCCCTTGACCCCGGGCGTAAGGGAGAAGCGGGGAACGCGCCCACATGGAGTGGCGGAACCCAACAAGTGGAGGTGGGCGTCCGAGGACGGCAACACCTTGGATAGATCTCAGAAAACGTGAAGGGAGCCATCAAGCACACGCCCGAATCCACCGAACAGAGACAGTAGAGGGAACCAAGGGGCCCAGACTTTCACTCACGGAGAACGTGGGGCAAGGGTTACAGCCGGGAAGGGAAGAGGAAGACAAGAACGGAAGAGAAGGGAAGGAAAGGGTTGGGGCGGAACAGAGGCAACGGAGCCCCGTTCCCCCGCCCTTTCTGCTACATCTCTCTCTCTTACTCTCTCTCTTACTCTTTCTTCAGGGGGTCGTCGGAGGGGGAAACCCACGGCGGAGACCTCCTTCCTTCTTCTTCTCTTCTTCTTTTTTTTTCTTCTTTCCTGCGCTCCCCCCTCTTGCCAGTGGAGGGAAAGGGGTTTTTATACCCAGCGGTACACAGCCCTTCGACCATGGGTGGCTGTGGCGGGAAATCCCCATTAAATGGGATTTGACCCTCCCGTAGGGTGGTAGCGAGCGTGGCTTCTTCCGGGGGCGACAGCTCAGCGGGAATGGGGCGAACCCCATGGCAGCTAGCCGCTCCCGCTGGAAGTCCAGCAGTGCTAGGTACACTGCCCGGACCTGCAGCCAGGAGATGCGGGTCCTGCGCTTCCCCTACATTTATCCATTTAATAAGAGGAGAGTAATAATGGTGATAATGGTGATAATAATAATAATAATAACCAAAAAAAGAAAAAGTAAGGTTTCTCAGGGTTGGGCGGCCAGTTCTGGACCGCATGATGTTTGTACGGTCCTATATGGACCGCATTTGTTTGCTGAGTGCCAGGGGTTGTGCGGCCACTCCTGGGCCGCACTAGGGTTGGACGGCCCACCATGGACCGCCCGTCATATGTCAGTTCGATTGGCTTTGTACGCCTCCCTTGGACCGCACAACTGTTTGTGCGGCCTGATGTAGGCCGCATGTCTTTGTGCGGCCATCTATGGTCCATACTTCTTATCCCTATTTTCAGTGTTTGTGCGGCCGACCATGGGCTGCAGGAGGTTTGTGCAGCCCGATGAGGGCTGCATGTCCTAGTTTGTGCGATTTCCTGAGAACCGCACAACCGTCGTCTTCCCCAACGATGGTGGCGGCCCTCCCCCACCGGCGGGAAGACCCCAACGGGCCCCTAAACATGGTTCTAAGCCCCTTGACCATCGTTTAACTACAAAAGAAGTGACAGGGATGAGTTTTCGGCCTACCTCAGGGTCCCGGGCCACCCGTTCAGACATCTACGGCGTGGCAGCTTCCCCCTTCACCGGTGGCATGTCACCCTCCTCCACGGCCACGGGTGAGGACTGTGCTCCCTCTTCCACAATAGGGACAGCGGTGGCGACGAGCGATCCTTCGTCCATCGACGTCGACGGTGAACTCTCCTCCTCCCCGGTTGACGGTGGGCGGCGGGCCAAGTTCTTAGTCCGCATTGTGGGTGTGTGAGAGAGGGAGAGAGGGTGATTGAGGGATTGAAAGGGAGGGAATGGGAGAGTGGGGCGATGGCATTTCGGTCGTGGCCCTTTTGCCTCTCCTCCCCTCCGTCGGTTACGGTGGAGAGGGGGAGGGGAAAAGGGCCATTTTTATTTTTGAATGCCCCAGCGGTTGTGCGGTCGTTCGATAGACCACACAAACTAGTGCGGTCTATGATGGGCTGCACATCCTCCGCCTAATGTGCTGATATATACGGTTCATCCTTGACCGCACATACCGTTTAGGCGGCCCATTATGAACCGCATATCTTTTGAATGCTGCTTTGATGATTATTCCTTATGCACATCATGATTCTTCAATATTTTGGGTGTTATAATGATCATGCTCTATGAATTTGGCTAACAATCTGTCTTGCAGTATCATCACCCGCTCACCCGCTGGTCCGCCAACAGGTAAGTCAGGTAATGTATCCCGTTCCCTATGACTCTTAATGCATTACTATATGGTATTAAGCTACATTATCTTGAGAACCAGTTGGTTGCTCGCGTGATCCAGGATTTGATGTTCCCCTTTAACAAAAACAAGTGATGATCTAGGTAAACGCGTTTAACCTCCGGATAAGCCGTTGGGTTGGGAAAATCACGAGACGACGGTTCTGTCTCGCACACCGTGGTTGCGGGTAGTATCCTGATCTTGATGGCCCCAGTCCAGCATAATTATTCTCGAGTATTTTATATTTTACCCTTTTGTTCGCATTCATTTTTATGATTTCTTTATTTTAGCCCAGCATGCATCATACGCATCTTTTGAGCATTCATGACCTTGCGAGAGCTTGTATGCTTGTGGAGCTTAGGTCCTTGGAGTGTCTTTAGCATCATTGGGCTGTGTCACATCAAGTGCACTGAATTATGTTTAGAGCCAACCAGTTGACTGTTGAAAGACTGATGTGATCCTTTGTCCACCCATCTTCATTTGGTGGGAGGCCATATGGTCCTGTGGTGATCACTCTCCAGAATTCGTGGCTCTGCGCTCTCAGGAATACTTCCATCATGTTTTTCCAATAAAAGTAATTATTACCATAAAAAAGAGGGCAACTAATAGACTGTCTCTTAGCCATGAAACTGCGAGGAATGCTAGATCCAGGATTACCCTGGTCATTGGATCACATGATGGGTAACCTGGCTCTGATACCAATTGATAGAACGCAGAACGAGAGCTAGAAGGGGGGGTTGAATAGATCACACCCAATTCAAAATAATTTGAATTACAAGAGATGTAATCTCAGTCGCAGTCAGGAAACTTTCCTAATTTGGTCACAGAGCAGATAGATGGACAAAAGCTTAACGAGAGAGACTTATGATGAACCAATAATAGAACAGCTGACGAGCTAAAAACAAAACGCGAGAACAGCCAAGCAAACCACATAGAGAGAAGAGAGAGTTTTTAAGGTGGTTCGATTGCAATCTTTAATCTACGTCCACCCCTTACTCTGCTGGAGTAAGGTTTCCTTGCACTAAGCAATTAAAAAACCATAGACTTAGTCTGCTAACATCTGCTGCCTTACAGCTTGCCCAGAGGGAGACAAATCCCTCAACACTGATCCTACAACCCACAGGATCTAAACCCTGACCTTGCCCCAGCAAGATTAGAACCGGAGGACTAGTCCTCCCTTCCTCCAAACTGGAGGGGAAACCAGAGGTAAATCTTCATTCTCCTGTTTGCACAGGAGGAACCCTAAACTCAAACCAGAGTATCAAAAATCCAACTAAGCAATCGAAGAGAAAAACTAAAATAGGCAAAGGTAGAAAGGAAAACAAATGTAGCTCCGAGGATCACAAGAACTCTAGATTTGATCCACGAGTTGGTATATGAACAGATAAGCAATTTGAAGCTTCGTCTGGAGACTTTCTCTCACCCTCTCTTGCTCTCACTCTTGCTCTTGACTCTTCTTTCTGGCTGCTATAATTCTCTCTCTATCTAATCGTCTCTCTCTCCTTCTTCTTCTCTTTCTTCTTCTTTTATAGAGAGTATCGATCAGGCGATCGACGTGTGTTCACCACGTTCCGGCCAAAAGATCCCTATCATTCCATGTGTCAGAATCAAGGCGTTGTTCCACTCCACATGTCAGAATCTCTGATTCGCTCCTTCCCTTAGATCACGTGCCATAACCTGGTACTTAACTCCACGTGGGATAAGTTCGCAAGTTGTCAATAAGCTGCTCGATCACATGGCTAACTTGGCATTACATTAAATAGGAGCATTAGTTGTTTGATAAAGTATGCTGACATAAGTAAATTATAATAGGCACATGCATAGACGTGAGAGTTAACAGACCAGCACTAACCTTCAGATGCAAAATATGACATGTTGTACTAGCATGGACCTTATTATGCTAGCATCGACCATGTCTAGCTGGCATCGACCTTATATGATGCATGATATGCATCTATCACCGACCCCTATGTAATTGCTATGAGCACTGAGGTCCATTGAGGTCAACCTTGACTCAATAGATGCATCGACCAAACCAAGCTAGCATTAACCTTGAACATAACAAGCTTGACACTTGCGTTGACCTTAGTAGACTCGCTCCGACCTTGGGTATGCTTGAAACATAGCTAGCATCAACCTTATATGCACGACGATGCACACTTGTATTTACCTTAGTGCATGTGACTTAGCCGACTAGCATCAACCTCAGATGCAAAATAATGCAAACTAACATCGACTCTAATGCATGACTCTATATCCTGACATCGACCTTTTAATTAAGGTAGCTAGCACCGACCTCACTATATGCATGACGCAACTAGCATCGACCTCACAATATGAGCGACGCAACTAGCATCAACCTTACTTATACTATGATGGCAACTAGCACCGACCTCACTTAGTGAAAGACATAACTCACGTCAACCTTATTTGGTGAACAACACAGCTAGTGTCGACCTTATTTGAAGAAAGATGCAACTAACTTCGACTTAGCATATCCATAACATCAAGCATGTGAATCATATGAACAAGTACTTCATCATATACATGATACATAGTGTGTCATCATCAAAACTAGAGAGTCAATAGTTTCTACTACCGAAGAAAGAGTTAGGGACCCTGGGAACCGTGACATCGGGAGAGCTTCGTCCATGCAACAGCGACAGGGCAACAGCAACACAACAGGGATAACTTGGGGCAGTGAGACTAGTTCCGGTGAGGTGGGGGATCCACTCCCCTGTTGGATTACATGACTTATATGCCATGAAAGGCATTTATATGGGGGCATGAAATCCCAATTACAAGTGGTTGCAAGCCACTGGATAATTTCGTCATTCATGATGGTCCCCGGGTCATTGCATTATTGTGTGGGTAGTTCTGCATTCGTACATAGTTTCTGTCAAAGGACTTGGGATTTAGCAGAATGCCACCCGAGAGCGTCACAGTGTGTTCACGACATGAAATAGTGTCGAGGTCAGGGTAGTAGGGGTGTCGTAGGCACCATTGTGTTGGAGAAGTTGGGCGTCACCAAGATTGAGGTGACCGAATGGCGTAGGCACCACTTGTGACTGGAGCGGTCGGGTGCTGTTGAGGCAGAGGCGGTTGAGCGCTGTTGAGAGTAGAACGGTCGAGCGGGGTGAGCATCGCCATGATTGGAGTGACTAAGATCCATTGAGCCTAGAATTGCTGGGTGTCGTGGGCACTGGTGGGACCAGAGCCATTGAGGCCGTAGGCCTCCCTTTGACGGGAGTAGTTTGGTGTCGTTGGCATAGCGGTGACTAGATTAGGTGGGTGGTCAGGTGCCGCGGGGCACCGTAGTGATGGAGGTTGTTGAGTGGTTGGGCGTTGCAGGCCCGAACATGACTAGGGTAGCTGGAAGTCAGGTGTCGGGAGCACTGTTGTGACAGAGGTTGTTGAGTGGTCAGGCACCACAGGCCCCGATGTGACTAGAGTAGCTCACAGCCGGGTGCCGAGGGCACCATTGTGATTGAGGTTATTGAGTGGTTAGGCGTCGCGGGCTCTGACGTGATTGGAGTAGCTGGCAGTCAGGTGCCGAGGGCACCGTTGTGACTGAAGGTGTTGGGTAGTCCGGCGTCACGGGCCTCGACGTGCCTGGAGTAGAGGGCAGTTGGGTGCCGAGGTCACCGTTGTGACTGAGATTGTTGAGTGGTCGGGCATCGCAGGCCCTGATGTGGCTGGAGTAGCTGGTCGTCGGGTGTCAAGGGCACCGTTGTGACTGAGGTTTTTGAGTGGTCGGGCGTCGTGGGCCTTGACGTGAATGTAGTAGCTGGCAGTCGGGTGCCGAGGGCACCTTTGTGACTGAGGTTGTTAAGTGGTCAGGCACCGTGGGCCCTGACGTAACTAGAGTAGCTGGCAGTCGGGTGCCGAGGGCACCATTGTGACTGAGGTTATTGAGTGGTTGGGCACCGCGTGCCCCGATGTGACTGGAGTAGCTGGTAGTCGGGTGTCGAGGGCCCCATTGTGACTGAGGTGGTTGAGTGGTCGGGCACTGCAGGTCCTGACGTGCCTGGAGTAGCTGGCAGTCGGGTGCCGAGGGCACCGTTGTGACTGAAGGAGCTGAGCAGTCAGGTGTCGTGGGCCCTGATGTGACTGGAGTAGCTGGCAGTCGGGTGCATGCCGGGGGGGCACTGTTGTGACTGAAGGAGATGGGCGGTGCAAGACCTTGATGGTCGTGCTTGGGGCCCATTGACAAAGGCAGGGGCCTGACACTTCATCTTGTGCTGGGACTTATGAAGTATGCCCATTGTCTGGGTAATAACACTAAGGACACACTTGTCGAGGTGATACTGAAGTGACGCATGACCATAGAGGCGGGGAACCAGACTGGGCGCTTCAATTGAGCAACGTCTGATGGTGCACGATCATTGAAACAGAGACTATGCAGGGTGCTCTCGTCAAGCCATGTCTGTGTCATGCATGAATGTCGAGGTAGAGATCGGGCAGGGTCCCTCGATTGAGTGACAACTGACGAGGCATGACTATCATGTTGGGATTGGTGCTAAGAATTCAGAGGGGGGTGAATGAATTGCCTTAAACCAGCGCGCCCCCTTGCTTTTGTTAATACGGCGCCACCTCTTGCTTTTCCTAACACAGCGCGCTCCATTGCCATGACCCCCTTTGCAAGGCTTTAATCCGGCGTGCCCCCGGTCGCGCCGTTTTAACCGAAGGGCTCGTCATGCCATTTTAAAAAGCTTTGTTCTTCAAATGCTTATACGGCATGGCCCATTGAAGGTTGTTAATCCGACACGGTCACTATTCCCCCATGCTGGCTTAACCCCATTCTGTCCCATCCTTGGCACGATGCTCTGTTTTGCTTAAACGCGGTGCGCAGAGAACATTTAATGTTTGAAGCCGTGCCTTCACCTCCGTTCGACAACAAAGTGACAGCGGTGGCAGCAGCAGCAAATCCTCCCGAAAAATTCGTGAACACCCCATCCTTGGACGAACGATAGTGTACGGTACGAATCACCGGATGCCAGCGGCATGTCAAGCCTGCTCGTTTGGCAAATGAAGTAAATGGCGGGGTTTCTTATGTTCAAGCAAAGAGAAGACGACCCACTATATATAGGCTCTGCCTGCTCCCTGGCTTTTCCCTCGGCCGGCCATTGAGAGGAGAAGCCTGTCTGAAGAGAAGAAGACACTCGATTCCCCTGTGCCCGTAAGGTGAAGAAGAGGAGAGTGAGTGTGAGAGAGGAGAGGTGAGTTAGAGGGGGAAGAGCATGTGCTCTCTCTCCCTCCCCCATCGATGTATTTCTTCTTTCCTCTCCGATGTACTCCCCACTTTGCAATGGGTCTTTTTGTCCTTGGTCACGAGATGAACCCCCCTATGCTGAACCTTCTCCCGTTTTGTGGATGAATAAAAAGAAAGCCATTTTGTAACTTTAGTATTCTCTGTTCTAATCTCGACTTCCCTCCCTCATTCTCCGATCATCCGGAAACCTTGAGTGTAACGACCCAGAGTTCAGGGTATCGATAACCCGATACAAGTATCGAATCACTGCCACCAAGAACTGAGGACGCCACCCAAGAGGCTGATGAGGCCCCTGAAGGGTTGGAGGAGTTTGTCGAGAAAATGTATAACGAATTGAAATTACACTACGCACAGATTAAATTAAAACAGTTATAATAAACTGCAATGCGGAAGCAGTTGAAATATTTACATATATCAGAGTGATAGTCAAATATACATTAGTCCAGAATGGCCAAAAGAACGGATCCACAATATACAAAGCCCAAATGTATAACTACATGGGACATACCTCGGTCCAAAGTACAAAAAGACTCCACTGACTCAAGCTGGCAGCTAGACACGGTCAGGAAAGGCACGCAGAGCTGCGGTCGATGGCTGGCGCGGCTCACCTGAAAAGTAGAAGGGTGAGTCACAGCCAGACTCAGTAGGGGTCACGCGGATCCCTACCTCACAACTGACAAGCAGGCATGCGAATATAAAGCAGTTAGAGCATACATTTATGCAATTAAACAGGCATTGGCATAATTTAAAGCACATGGACTACAAAGCTGTAAATCCTATCTAAGCAGTTTAAACAACTACCTGTATGCCGAAATAACACAATTTAATAGCGACAAAGGCTAAATCTACCAGTAGAATGAATTTCAACTTATCCAGGTGAAATGAGAGACAGAGAACTCACTAGAGGGTAGAAACCAGAAGCGTCCACTGACGACTTACACTGCGTCTCAGGCAACTCACACGTCAGAGAGACACAACGTGCGAGAGGCGTAAACAGTACCCGGTCAAGAATTCTCTCTCCCCATCTCTCATTTTTCTCTTCCCTCCCTCTCTCTTCTCATGCTCTCTCCTCTCTCCCTCTCTTCTCCGGCGGCCGACGGAGGTGAACAGGGGCGAGGCGGCAAGGATCGTGGGGCGTGGAGTGGCAAGGATGGAGCGAGGATCGCGATGGTGGAGGCAATTTGTGGGATCGCGAGCCGACAAGGGTTTTACGGCGTTTTCTTCGTGGATTGATGTCCACGGTGTGTGAAATCTTCGGTGAAGGTAGGGGAACGGATCCTTAACCCACGTACTTCATTTCCCGTAAGTTTCGTAGGCCGTGGTGAGCCGAGCGAGCATATTGGGGGATTTTGGGAAAAATCCATGTTTTTAGGGTGTGCGCCCGATCTATCGTTTCATCGTGTTTTTGGCCGATCTGAGGCCGTAGATGCATGCTAGGGGTCATTTGGGGGCTTCCCCCTTGTTTTCCCCCTCTCCTGTAGAGGTATGGGGGCGTGGCGAAGATTTTTGGGGTTTTCCCACTGTTCCGTTCTCGGAACGGTGTGGCAGTCATTCCAGTGACTGCCACAGGCTGTGACGCCCTAGGGTCGGTGTGTCACATGCCGTGACGCCCCAAGAGTGGTGCGTCATAGGGGTATGTTGTGTCGGCAGGCCATCGGTCACTCTAGCGGTCTTACGATAAATCGCCAGAGGGGTGTTACGCGCCTAGTTTCGACCGTTACATCCGTTATCATGGTTTTTGACCGATCGGGGTCACGAGGCTCTGACGCACCAGGGGTGGACCATTAGAGCCTTGTGACGCCTTGGCTTGGGTGCGTCAGAGTTGACGTATCCCTCCTTCTAACACACTTGGATAGGTCCGTTAGGGGTTGTGACGCCCCGAGGGCTGTGCGTCACAACCTGTTTTGTCTTGTCTTCTAACGCACCAATCTTGGTCCATTAGAGGCTATGACGCCCCAAGGTGGGTGCGCCATAGCTAGAGTTGCCCTTTTCGTCTAATGCTCCTGAGCTGGACTGTTAGGGGGCTGTGGCGGCCTAGCTTTGGACCATTACAGGCTATGACGGTCCAAAGATAGACCGCCAAGCACCGCTTTACACCTAAGTGGGTCTTCGTGCTTACCACATTCATTTTGGGTTGTGTGGATCCCTGGTCGACCCGGTTGGGACGCAGTGGTCGACTTGAGTGTCCCAGTCACCCCGAGGGTTTTGGTGTCCGTGTTTTGGGGGTGTCAGAGGACCGTGCTACCTCGTTTAGCATGTTATCATAGTTTCAGACCTAGGGACTAGACTAGATTGATGGCTCAGTGCTGTCGTGTCCGACGGTCTTGACCCCGAGTCGTGTGACTCAAGGACCGTTGGGTTAATAGGTCTAGTGGGCTGTCCAGAGTTCGTGACCTCGAGCCACCGATTTACTTCACGTCACTCGCAATGGGTGCGTGCATGGTTTTCTATGTTCACATTTAGTGAACCCCCACTAGTCGTAGCTTTCATGCGCACACGTGTGCGGACCCACCTGGGAGTGGTGGAGAGCGTGACCCGAGTGAGATGGTTTGTAGGCTGGTCACCGTAGGGCCCCTTGCCTTTGCTGCCAGAGTCTGGCGGGGGGGAAAACCAGCTAGAGGACCCGACCTAGAGCAGATGGTCTATGTGTGCACACGTAACTGGGGGCGGAGGACACGCGCTGACGAGCGTGACCCCAGTTAGTCCTTGTTGTGTGGTACTTGTGCGTGTCTGAGTCTCGCGCCCGCGTGAGTACGTTGTCTTCGTTATATGCTTGCTGGTCTAGGTCCAAGGGTTGTCATTGCACCTCATACATTCATAGGGCTGTGCCACATCAACTAGTCAGTCGACCTGGACCACAAGTCAGTCGACTTACCAGGGATGGGTCAGCCGTTAGCCATCCCAATCAGTCGACCAGCTAGGAATGTGGTTGGGGTAAGAACCGCAACTATCAGAGACGCAGTCAGTCATCTGACCTTGTCAATCCTGAACGCAGTCATCCTGACCACCACGTTCAGGTTTACAGACTTATCCCTCATTTTCACCCTAGATGTAGTCCTTATTCTTACTGTGACCATTATCCAGAAGCTAAACACGGTTGGGCAACTGACCGCGTTCATGCTTTCGATCTGGACCTTCGTGAACCAGTGCGAATTCATCCGTTCCATGCCCCGTTCATCTCGTACGAAGGGGAAAACACATAAAAATGCCTCCTCTGCCTTCCATACACCAGAAGGGCTCAAAAACTCACAAAAAAGATCATAGAAATAGGTGATTCCATTAATTGCCCTACACACACACCCATGCCACTCATATAATGCATTCGGCCTCATCCCGGCCTCAAATCACAAGAAAAATCCAACCAATTCGAGAGAAATCGCATCCCAACACTCCATTAGCTCGAAATCTAGCAATTAAATCAAAGAACGCCGCCCAAATTGGCAAAATCATCTCTCACCCCGAAATATATATTTTAACCCTAACAAAAGGGAAACCCGCTCAAACTCACTTTGATTAGCACAAAATTGTAGGGAGCTAATGTACAAGGGTCAGGGATACGTCCCCCTACCTTTTTTGAAGAAACTACGTAAGTTTGGGACCGATCCATGCTGAAATCGCTTCGTTCCATGATCGATTCTTCATGAAAACTCGACAACTTCCTACCAGAATGTTGCCTCCCGTTCCATGCTCCAGTCCTCACCGCTCATCACCCACACCACCCTCTACCTCACCCGTAACTCCTCCCCATTGGCTGCTGAAGAAGAAGAGGGAGAGAGGGAGAGACGCGAGAGTGAGAGGGAGAGAACGAGAGAGAGAGGGGGGGAGCTGGGTTACGGGAGAGAGGGGAGGGGGTTTAAGTATAAGAAATTTTTATTTCTTTTCTCTTTTTCTCATTTTATATCATTTAGAAAATTTCCAATAACTCCAGAAAGCCCTGAAAAATATATTTTGACCCAAAAAAAATAGGAAATAGCTAGGCTGCTCCACGCGTCGTCACAGACCCAAAATAATTCCCATACATACCATCTAGGGGTCCAAAGATCTAATATTAAAGTCCGAAACCCACAGACACAATCCACAACTTGTGAAAACACCATCCAAGAACCCGGGGATATTACAACTGTACTCTTGACCATGTGAGAATAGCTATGGTTTCCATCAGCTAGGATGGGCTGACACGACATCAGTGTCATGAGTTCGTGTTCTAGTAGCGTAGTCGTGGTCTTTTCGGTCGTTAGCCTGATGGTTTCACAACTAGGAATGTTGAGGGTTCCCTGCAATACATCGGAGTAGATTAGATTACTGTGTTCCACCAACTGTTGTTACTACTGTTGTACCTATTATTGGGGTTGTTATTGTTATTATTGTTATTGCAGTTACCATTATTGTTGCCTCTATTATTATTAATGTTGTTGTGGTTACTGTTGTTATTGTTTACCTTTGTTGTCTTTTGGGGGGGTCCGCAGGACCTCTACTGAGCCGTAAAAAATTCAGAAAAATTACAAAAGAATGTAATAACATCAAGAAAATTATAAAAAAGAAAGAGTTAAACGTACATAATCGGGTCGGATCCGGTTCAGACGGGTCACGGTTGGCCCGCCTTGGCGCCTAGGCGCTCGCCTTGGCGCCTAGCTCACCTTGGCGATCGTCTAGCTCACCTTTTCCAGTGTCAACAAGGCGCTGCACTGCCTAGTCATTTCAAGAGCGCCTAGGCGCTCGCCTTGACAACTATGTCAGGAACTTTGGGTGTGATCAGGGCATCCCTTCGAGCGCAGAGTTTCCTCTGGCCCTTTGACTATACAGGCACAGAGACGTGCACTTAGTGGCAATAGCGTGGCAGGACTTCCTCTGCCGCGAGGTGTCACAGGGGTACCCTATTCCAGACCAGGAGCGCAGAGGCCAGTTCAATATCCACTATGCACGCTGGTGGTTCAAAGCTAGCAATGTCTTCTGGGAGCACCGCGATGCTATTCGAGCCGTTGAGGAGTAACATTTGAGGAAGGAGGATTTGCCTCCTTTGTTTGTGGACCCAATCTTTGTCAGATCTTATTTTTCTAGAGCCGCCCGGGTTGTCAGTGACATCGAGAAGCAGTGGCGCGAGAAAGGCTGGACGGTTCCTGTGGACAGGAGCCAATATAATGGGGCTTAGAAGCCCTGGAAGAGTACGTCAGCAGCAGCGTCTAGCGCTCCTTCTTCCTCTGCCTCAGGGGCAGCCCCAGGCCCTTCAAAGGCCTATTCTTGGTGGGAAGACTTGCAGGCATCTTGCGAGGTGAGGAGGAAATCTCAGTTGTCCCAGCCGATACTTGATGGAGCACTCGGGGGCAGCACTTTTGCAGAGTGGAGGGCCCACGTGATTAATGCCGTGGGCTGTGCAGGCCCGCTGGAGTATATTTAAGGTCTGAAGATGGCGGTGACTCCCATTGCTATCTTTGAGATTGTCAAAGCAATAGCCCATGTCCTCCGATTGAAGCCGGAGCAAATAATTCTAAAACCCGTAAGACCGATGGAGACCACAGGTAATTATCTCCTTTGCTGGCTTTTTTATATGCATGTGTCTTCTTCATATTTTGGAATATGTATTATACACATTCTTCTGATGACTACAGGTGGAGCTGCTAGAGTCGCTGGCATTGGCCCACCTCCCGATACTGGGCCAGAGAGGGGTACTACTGCCTCAAAGAGACCCCGTGCTGAGGGCCTTAGAGAGGACGTGAGGTCTTCGTCCCGCCTTCGGCTTGAGGAAGAATCTCCAACAATTGAGGCTGTCTCTAGTGAGTGACATACCTTGATACTTGCAGCTTTTAAGCTTAGATGCAATGTTACGAACTTGCCTTACTTTGCCTAATGCAGCTCCTCCAGAGGCCAGGGTCGGCGTGAGCTTCTCTCCCCAGGCGAACGCCTCCACGGGGGCGGATATGCCTCTAGACGAACCTATGTCAAACAACATTTTCATCTTTGAAGAGTTGATTTCGCCCACGGATAATTATATGCCGGTGACGGCTAGCTCCCCCTCGCCCATCGCCGCAGGGGCACGGGTGGTCAGCCCTCAGGTAATATACCCAACCTTGTCCCTTCTGTTGTCCTCCTGGTTTTGATGATGACCACCATGATGTGACAGACTGGCCTTGATGATGTCAACAATGATGTGACAGACTGGCTATGTGGCTAGTACTCTTTGCAGGATATAGCCAGCGTCGACGCCCAGAGGTAAAGCGTGCTCGTGTGTGGCTTATTTCCGCCATCTTTCTTTTAATCAGTATTACTTTCTTTGGCCACGGAGCCCCTAATTTCGGTAATTAATCAAAGGTGTTCCCTCGTATGGGGGATGTAAATGATGTCATGACCTTTATGGCATGACGGGATTGGGTCCAGACACGAACTACACAATCGTCTCACGAAGTCGGATCGAGCGCACCATGGGCTCCGCGGAGCCCGAATAAATCGTCACCCCGGTGACTGGCACGCCCACACACTTAATAAACCCGGGAAAACTCCATTCCCAACAACACGCAAAAAAAATATAACTGGATAAAGTGCGTCCACAAGGGAATATTACCTAATCCGTATAGTGGATGAACAAACTAACTCGAATGAGATAACAAGTTGCTTATCAAAGTAGACATCTTAAGTCCCTCTTTGATAGAGGGATAGCTAAAATGAGGATTATCCGTGGTGAGTTAATTTGTCTATCCATTTAGGCCCCCCGATTGTGCTAGACTCTGTCCACGTAGCTCCATTGTCTCCTCCGACAGAGGTTTTGACAGCTTCTCCTCCTCTGGTTCCTATCCAGCCGACTACTACCCTTGCTGGTGCAATTGCCTCGGTTGCCTCCCCTTCAGTTTACGGCGCTGCTCATGTGGATGCTAGCCACCCTCCTATAGTGGCATCCGGTGCCGACAACGATATTGCAACCGGCACACCTAGTGTCCCTGGTGCTGCTGGTCTCTCTTAGCCGTCCCCTTTGGCTCACTGCTCTGCTGCCCCCGGCCAACCAACAGACCCCCCTGACGGTGCTTCTCTGGTCATCCCGGTTGCTCTGGCGGGCCCGGCTACCGTCGTCCTCCCTAAGGAAGCGGAGTGGTTGGCCCGTTTGGTTGCTCTGCACGCGATGAGGGATGTAGTCAACGCTCTTCCAACCTTTTCTCGGTCATAGGCTTCTGGCCTCCTTCGACCCTGCATTGCTGCGGCGCCTTTGGTGTCGTCTCCGCTGGCCTTGCAACCCCCCCACGGTGGGATCCTGGCTTTGCGAGCTGGGCCTCGCGACGACGTTCCTCCACCACCTGCTGCCTGCGTTCAGGCTGTCGGTGGGTCCGCCTGTGATGTCCCCAGCCAGCAGCCTCCCCCAACTGCCTCTCCTGATGCTCCCCGGGACTCCCCCACGTTACCGCTGCAACAAGATATCCACCCTCCGATTCACGATGTCACCCCCGACGACTTTGTTGGTTCGGTTGATGAGCAGGATTTGGAGTTTGATGCTTCTTTCCAACCCGCCCGCGTGAGCCAAAAAAAGAATCGATGCAGGCCCAATCACCTCGAGTCCTACAGTCTCAGGCTTTAGCTGGCAATCTCTAAATTGGCTTCCTTGGCCTTGTTAATTCTGGTTATTTGAGCCTTATTTGGGTTCATGGGTTTCTCTTAGTGGCTTTGTAGGTCTTTCTCCCTTTTGTTGTTTGTGGCCCATTTCGTCTCTTTTAGTTTGAGTGCCTTTCTCTTCTCCCTGTACTACTTCTGCTATTTACTACTTTACTTAATGTCGCTTGCCTGGTGGCTAAGGTGGAGCGTCCACCCCCTTCCGCAATGAAGGGATGCATGTGAAATCTCGACCCACCTTGCAAGTATTGCCTTTGAGTAAAAAAAAAAAATTTGGATAAGTAATGTGTTATAATGAGTTATCCCTCTGGGTTAAATAAGGTTAACTCATATTTTATTCTACTTACGTGGTTGTATTGACCATTAACTTCCAAATGAGGGGGTTGGGGTCCTATTTATAGGGATCCCAACATTTACAAAAAGACCCTGACAAAAGTACCAATGACAGAAAACCCAATAAAGTGGATAAGGGAGTTGGCGCCCCTGGGCCAAGCCCACCTAATTGGGCCCAATACTACCTTACCCTATTACAAACTTAGGTAAATAACACATTAACCTAGAGACTTGACCCAAAATAAAGGGAAAATTACATCATAATGACTCAAGAAAAGAAGGAAAATACACCAAGATGCCCCAATAGCTAGTCTGAGTGATGGGACGGACCCGTCAAGTCACCGAGTTACATCCTACTCTTCTCCAGGAGGGAGAGAGGTGCCTAGCCAGAGGGAACTATGGGTGATGTCCCCATCACTGGGGCTTCCATTCATGAAGAGAGAAGAGGCCACGATGGGCCTCATACATTTCAACACCATGGAGTAGAAGGTACAATGATGGAAGGAGGAAGAAGGGGAGGAAGAGGAAGAAAGGAATGGTAGGGGTGTTAGGGTCGAGCAGGGATGACTACTTCCTGCTTCCCCTCACCTCGCCCGCTACATCTCTCTCTCTCTCTCTTACACTCTCTTTGGGGTGGTCGTCAGAGAGGAACCTCACGGCCGGGCTTCCTTCTTCTTCTCTTCTTCTCTGGCTTGTGTCTGTGTCGTCTGTCTCTTTTTTTTTCATGTGTGTCTTGTTTGCCGGTGGAGAGGCCATTTTATACTCCCAGTGGCGGGAGTCTTCGAATGCACCTGGCAGAGGCGGGAACGTGGGCCATTAATGCAGATTTGACCTCGGTTGTCCCTGGTGATAAGGGGGTAGGCATCGTGGCAAGCTCTCCATTTGACACCTCAGAATGGCCACTGCGCGCCAAAGATCTCTAGGACGTGGCCATAAGATTTGGTCTGCGCCATGGGAGGTGTGTCGTTGAAGAAGCAGACCGTGCCGCTGAAAAGGCCCTGGAGGCTGTGCCGCTGAAGGGGCAGGCGAAGTGTGCCGTTGAGAGGGGGCACAAAGGCATGCCGTTGGAAGAGGCACAGGGCATGCCGTTGAAAGGGGGCACAGGGGTGTGCCGGCGAATGGGCCCTGAAGGGTGTGCCGACGAAGGCTCGCTAGGCGTGCCGGTGAAGACCCGCATGGGCGTGCCGGCGGAGGCTCGCACGAGCGTGCCGGCGGAGGCTCGCACGAGCGTGCCGGCGAAGGGCTGTTTAGGCGTGTGCCGCTGAAGGGGGCGCTTGGTGTGCCATTGAAGGCAACACAAAGTGTGCCCTTGAAGGGGCATATAGTGTGACTAAAGGTGGATTTTGGGCCCGTGTTGGGCCAGATTGACGATCCACCTAGTTCTCTTCGGGGGCCCACGAGTAGTGAGTTTCTCGGGGGTTGGTTTCTCTTCGCTGCCGTGACTCCGAGAATGACTTCACGACAGTGTGTTGTTTGTTCAGAGAGTCCAGACTGGATGTGTTCTCCACAGTCTCTTCGGTTGAAATTGTTGTTGATGTTGGATTGGTAGGGACATATGGACGTGCGATTTTACACGTCCACAAATGCCCCCCACCTACGGGTAGCGCGGGCGAAGGATGAGCCGAGCGGTGCCGGTGGGTGTACTGATTCTTTGAGGTTGGACTCGAGGTCCCATCGTCAGGGGAAGATGACGGCCTTGACCCAATGTGTGATGTCCTTACATGCATGACTGGGTATTTATGTATGTATATGTGTGTATATATGGAAGGATTAATGGGATGGTGTGATCATGCATTGAAATTCTAAATAAAATAGAAAATAAATTACAAAATTAATAATTAATTGACATAAATAAAATTAACATTTTATTATAATTAAATATAACTACATAGTCTAGTCTACAAGTACAGTCTACAAGAAAAGGAAACGTACACTGCCACGGGACATACCCCGGTACTGGCGAGCTGGTAGCTAACAAACCTTCGATCGAGACGCACCACCTTGAGGAGAAGTGTTGCACCTAAAAAAATAGGGAGTGAGTCTCATCTCATTGACTCAGTAGGGGTCCCGCGGATCCCCTCTACAACGAAAGCGGTAACAAAGTAATAGTAGCAAAAATAACAGCAGTAATGGAAAGCAGTAATAGTGGTAAAGTAACTAAAATAACAACAACAACAACAATGGTGGCTAGTGCCATAGAACAGGAAAATGATAGAACCACGGAGTCTGTACACTACTCCTACCCTCACAAGGGAACCACAATCTCAAGTCAGAATTGTCGATCTAAGGAATGTTGCGGTTGCACTGTCGAAAGAACCCACGAAGCCTCTAACGTAGGAAGAAGTCCTTACGGACGGAAGCCACTACGTGAACCACACCACCAAAACATCCTATCCTAGCTACCTGGAGAACCCTGACCACGCTGTCGGAAAACCTTGGCCTCGCAAGCGAGAAGTCACGCTAAAGTCACCCGGTCAGAACACACTACCTCTACTCTGGAGAACCACGACTCTCGGTCGGGAACTAAATCCATGGGTGACTGAAGTACTCTCCCACTAGCACCGGCTAGTTGCGCCTACAGACGTCTTACACCACGCCGATTCTCCCTAGCCTGGCCACCTCTCCCAGAGAGAGAGACAAGGGACTGGGCCAGATGCGTCCCGGACGCCTTACACCGCCCACAACGCTTACGTCTGCGCGTTGTAGACACGTCAAATTTGACCCATTCAGCCATCGGGGCTTCAGGCCGGCGACTACCCCGTCGTCGCCCCCCTTTAGGCGACGGCTATTCAATCATCGGCCTCCGAGCCAACAGCTTCCCAACAAAAGAATAGATCTTTTCACTTTGGTCCGGAGCCTTTCCCGGCCAATGAACAAAGGAATAGACCCTTCCACTTTGGTCCGGATCCCTTCCCGGCCAGAGAATTAACAAAAAGACCCTTCACTTTGGCTCGGATCCTCCCCCGACCAGAGAACAAAGAGACCCTCCCGATTTTGGCTCTTCGCAGCCTGCTTCCTCCAACTTGGGCTCTTTGCGGCCTGCTTACCCAACACCGGCTCCTTGCAGTCTGCTTCCCGATTTTGGCTCTCGTAGCCTGCTCCAACTTCGGCTCTCGTAGCTAGCTTCCCAGCTTTGGCCCCTTGCGGCCTGCTTACCCAATCTCGGCTCTCATGGCCCGCTTTCTCAAAATTCTGGCTCTCGTAGCCTACTTCACGAACTTCGGCTCTCGCAGCCCGCTCCCTAATGTTGGCTCTCACAGCCTACTTTTCAACTTTGGCTCTTGGCAGCCTGCCCCCCAACCTTTGGCCATCACAGCTGCTTTCCAACTTCGGCCCTCGCGGCCTGCACCCCCAATGTCCCTTGGCTTTTACAGTCCGCTTCCCTAATGTCCTTTTGGCCCTTCTCAGTCTGCCTCCTTGATGCCGCTACTACCACTGCGCTTATACCAAACAATAACATTTTCTTATGTAAAAAATAATAATAATAACAAAATAAAAAATTTAAATGCGAAGTTGAGGTTAACTATAGAATATGCATAATTATGAAATTATATGCACATAAAATGGTGTACATGCGATGAATTATGCATAGAAAATGGACACTTATCACCGACACACGCATGTCGTGGAAGCTACGACTAGTGGATGGGTCACAGACGTGAACACAGAAAGCTACACATGCACCCATCACGAGTGGCACAAAGTAACCGGTGGCTCGAGGCCACCAAACTTTAGACAGCCCACTAGACCTATTAACCCAATGGTCATTGAGTCACGAGACTCGGGGTCAAGATCGTTGAACGTGACGACACAACACCGTCAATCTAGCCTAGTCCCTAGGTCTGAAATCACGGTAACACGGAACCCACAGACACCTCAAAACACGGACACGAAATCTCCGGGGGTGTTCGGGACACTCACGAGACCGAAAGTCGACCACTGGGTCACAACCGGGTCAACCGGAGGCCAACACAACACTCAAATGGTCACAGGATAAGCCACTAAGGCAAACCGATAGCACACAGGGATGAGCGGTTCTAGGAGGACCGCACAAGGGCATGCACGGTCTGGGACAACCCGCTCAAAGGGGGGATGGACGGTTAAGGGTAGGACCGCCCAAGGCATGAACGGTCTGGGATGGGCCGCTCAAGGGTCAGATCCTAAGGGGGATAGGCGGTCAGGGCAGAACCGCCCAAGGGGATAAGCGGTCAGGTCTTGGCCACTCAAGCCTACAACCCCAAATAGTTCTTGGTCAAAATGGTCTTGACCGGACCGCTGAACGGAACTGATTTACTACAGTGCCAGTCAAAATGGTCTTGACCAAACCGCCTAACGCGACTGACACTCAATAGTTGACCAAGGGTCAACAGGGATGAACGGTCAGATCCTGGCCGCTCAACCCAGACGGAAGATAGGCAGCTAGAACCTGGCCGCCCAAGTGGGGATGGGCGGACCCTTTCAGGCCACCCAAACCATGTGCAGTCTATCATCCGACTGCACAAGCCCCAAAACCAGTGAGGATGAATGGTCCAGAGCTAGCCGCACATACCTTGGACGGGCCTAGGTTCGACCGTCCAACCGTCACGGCAAGCAACCCCAGGGGTTCGTCCGATCGTGGCCTTTCCACGCCCCATTCGTGTAGAGACAAAGGGGATACAGCCACAATCACCCTAGCAATCACATGGACTCCGACCGGAGTCAAACTGACGCACGAATCGCAAGATACAGGCGATTCTAACAAAATCACCCAAATGGGGTTAATGAGGTTCCCGGCCTCCTACCGGCCCCGATAGACTACCATTCAACACGAAATCGGTGACTATGGAACGCCGACGTTTCAAGGAGTCCATTGACACCAACCGATCGCAGAACCATCGCCATTTTTCGGCGAAGCCTACGAACTCCACAAAATCCCGACGAGTCTAAACTCTCCCGTTCTCACACCGTAGAACATGAAACTATGGGGAAACGGAATACACGAGCTAGGGAACCGTCCCCCTACCTCCACCGAAGATCTCGCGTGCCGAAGTGACTAAACCACGCCGAAATCGCCAAAACACGAACTGCATCGATTCTTGAAATCCACCTAGGGATCGCGCCACGCCATGCTCAAACCGTCGCTCCATCCCGCGTTTCGATCACTCCACCGCGTCCTTGCCTCGGCCAGCTCCGCAACGGTGTGCACCCCGCGCCGAACGGACCAGAGGGGAGAGAGAACGAGAGAGAGGAAGAAAAAAATAAAGATAACCATGAAGATCACATCGCCAAGGGGTCACGAGGTCGGAGATGCCTCGTGCCATAAGGAAAGCCAGGAGATGTCCTCATCAAGACCACAGAGGTCTGGTCGTGAAGCAAGATGTTGGTCACGCTCCCCCGGCCCCTCCTCAGCAGAAAACCCACCCACCGTGGCTAAGGCATCAAACCGCGCACATGTCTTTGGACACTAGCCCCAGTACACCAGTTCCACAAGGAAAGCATTCCCAGCCACTGTGGCTAAGGCATCAAACCGCGCACATGTCTTCGGACACCAGCTCCAGTACACCAGTTCCACAGGGAAAGTCTTCCCAGCCACCGCGACTAAGGCATCAAACCGCGCACATGTCCTCGGACACCGGCACCAATACACCAACTCAATAGGGGAAGCCTTCCCTGCCACCGTGGCTAAGGCATCAAACTGCACACACGTCTTCGGACGCTAGCAAGAGTCAACTGGTTCCTAGTAAACTCCCACACCAACCGTGGCAGAGGCAACAAGCCGCGTTGACATCTTCGGACGTTAGTCCTAGCATCCCTGCTTACCAAGAACTACGACTCGAAGTCATCGAGCAAGTGATCAACGCTAGTGTCCAACTATAATAATCAGAAGGTGCCTGGATTGAGATCCGAGCAAAGAGGAGTCACCGACCTTGCCCTACAAACACATCGGCTCGACAGTATCCCCGCGCAGACCTGTCTGCTCCAGTTCCAGTGCCTCCTCCTCCAACTCCTCTGGACACGGCCATCGCCAAGAAACAGGAGAGGAATAGAAGGAAGAATCTCGAAAGGTGGCTCAAGAAGCAAGCCGAAGAAGCAGCTACCTTGCAGTCCCCAGCAGAGCTGACTCCTCTCTATAGGTTATAGCGACTCATCGATAATTTGGAGGAATATATTCCTCTTCGCCCTAACGGGCCTATCCCACTCGATAGCTACATCCCGTGGGAAGACATGCAAAAATGAGCTCACCTCTGGGACTGGGTCCAAGAAATGATCCAGAAGGTCAAGGAAGGCGAAACTCTCCACGTCCTGGAAGAGCTCACCTTGTTCTAGAAGGACATAGAGATCACCGTGGAATAGCTGGAACAGATGCTTCGTGGCTGCACCTACAACATGGTGGCCATCCCACCTCCAGACAATATCAACGCCTCCCGACGAGGCGAGCCGGTAGCGTTCAGAACCAGACAAAGGGCTGCGGCTCCACCTAGACCGCAACCAGCTCTAGAGTACATCGGCCGTGGCCGAGGTCGTGGTCGCGGACGTAGCAGAGGTCACGGTAGAGCCCCTGAGCCACCTCTTCGCCCCTCTCCCTTCGATCCCGAACGGGTTATCCTCCTTCAAGGAGAACAACCTGCCCCGATCCCACTGGTGGAGATCCAGGGGCAACCCAGCATCTTTGACCCAGCTGGCGTCAAGGGGACTGCCGCTAGCATTCCAGTTCCAGCACCAGCTCCGGCCTGCCCTGCAGAACAAGTAGGACCATCTGGCAAGAATGGACCAGCCCCTCAGCCATCTTCGGAAGAGCCGTCATTGGCTTCTCTCTTCCAAGAGTCTACGACTGGTCACGGTCAGCCTGATCCTAGCAACAAGGGCAAGGCGGTGCAACTCTCTGACGAGGAGCAGCGCGGCAGCTCACAGCAGATCCAGCCTGACATACTACCATCACTGGAGGATGCTCGAGCTCGAGCTGACCGGAAGGTCCTCCACCAGATGAATGCTCTCCAAGGAAATCCCCCTTTTATATTTATATGAAGCCTCACTCTCTCTCCTCTTCTTCACGAACTCCTTCACGCATTGGACGTGATCACTCGTGCCACTGTGGGTCCCAGAATATCCCTGGCACACTAATCATTGCACACGTCCCCAGAGTCTTCCAGAAGGAATACAAATAACAGAAATTCTCTTTTTCTCTTTCTGACTTGCTATTGGACGAACCGAAGTGGAGTCCACGTGACTTGAAAAAGATTGAAGGTTTTAACGAAGGCAGCGTTAACGCAGAGCCTTTACTGCGTTAACGCATGCCAAATGTCCACCGACCTTCATCATAGTAAGGTCGACCTTCGTGGGAGGCGGGCCGAGATTCGAGTTGCGCCGATTCCTTTCCGGTACTCGGATCCTGGGTCGCTACAGAAGATGTCGTCGAAGAAGTCAAGCTCCTCACCAGACGAGGCTCCCTACAAGTGTTTGTGCTTTCGGAAGGAGGCTCTGCCTGCTCCTGAGCCACCGAAGGGGGAGAGTAGTGGCGGCGGCATGTCAGAGGAGTACAACCAGGGATACTTACAGGGGTGGCGAGATGCCTTGGAGAAGGTGGACCGCCTCTATTATAAAAAGGGGGTCCTGAGCCTCTAGCCTGGCAAGTTCTGTCCCAAGGAGGACTAGTAACCTTTTTGTAACCCCCCCCACTTATCAATAAAATCTTCTGTTTATAAGTTTGTTTGCACGTTTTTTTTTGGTTTTCCTAATGTCTTGTTTTATAGGCATATGTTGAAGAAGAAGAGAGAAGAGGAGCTAAAGAGAAAAAACGGAGTGAAGCTCAAGCTCTTTCAAGATGGTACCAACTTCTTTGTTCAATCATCACTAGACAACGACTGAAGAATACCTATGAAGATGTCCCCCACAGACCTGTGAAGGAACTGGTGAATGATTCGAGTTCAGCACCAAATGCCAGCCATGGGGTGGTGATGGGGCCGAGCATGCAACAAGAAGTTTCTTCGGGGGCAGCCATGCAAGATTCCCTACCAGGAGACAATGAGCATATCTTCCCCATTGAATATCAGAGTTTTGACGAAGAGAGTTCTGTTCGGACAAAACGGTGTCCCTGTGGATTCTCCATCCAAATGGAGGAACTCTGATAGTGGACTCCCTGTTCAGTTTAAATTGTTGTATACTGGCCACTGATTCGGGTATGATCCAAGCATATGTCTTGGCAATTGTATTCATACCATCTGCGATGTGGGGATGAAAGAATGCCAAATTATCGTTCTCCACCTGCTTTCGTTCATGCATGTGGTTCTTACAGGGAGGATGCACTGCAAAGCATAAGGAGGCAGCTGTAGTTAGTAGACACAGTTATATGCAGTTGTGTGTGTATTTTTCTTTCCTCCTCAGGGTCTCAAGAGCCCGAGTCCAACCAGCGGATGTGTTGTACCCACCGTTCCACCTGTATGTGACAAGTGGAGCCACAACTTGCAGTCCATGGGATGTTCTACGATACATGTCTTGTGGAAAATGTCGTTCATGTTATTTCATTTTATATGCTAAAATCAAAATGGCAGTTGGCCATTTCTATGGGTCCGTAGTTATTATGATGGGGACTTCTATCTCCAACTCGTTTGGACATGTGGGTTAGTTTGGCACGGTAATGCAGCAACCCACCTTACCTGCTTCGCCGCCAGACGTGTGTATTATTCGATCATGGCGGGGGAGCTACTAAATTCTCACAGTTTTGTTCATTAGGTATCCATGGATAATTTAATGGTTTAGTAGAGGAATGTCAAAATAAGGGTATAACTTATTCCCCTTTGATTTCAGTGGCGATTTCAAACTGTAAATCTTAAATTGATCATGCTAGATTGTAGACTTTTTCGTGCTCTTTCCAATGATACCCAAAACCCCAAATTCCATGCACTCTATCCTTTGAATTTCATGTTTAAATGTAACCCTAAAAACCTCACCGGAGGCGGGCAAGGCAAGGTTAAATCAGATTTTTACCAGAATTGTGCGGTCTTACGATAGACCACACAACTATATTGGGCGGCCGTAAACAGACTGCACAACCTAGACCTTGGCTAGGATGGGTGGCCCCTTACTGACCACACAACTAGGATGGGTGGCCCCAAGGTGACCACACAACCTAATTGTGTGGCCAGAAACTAACCACATATCCCTTGACTGGACAATCCCGCTGACTGGCCAGGATGGGCGGCCATTACCTGACCACATAACCCCTTGGGTGGCCACTTCCTGACCACACAACCATGGGATTGGTGGCCACTGACAGACCACATATCCCTGGCCAGAATGGGCGGCCATTACCTGACCACACAACCCCTTGGGCAGCCACTTCCTGACCACACAACAAGGGGACGGGCGGCTAGTAACTGACCACATATCTTGTTACCTGTAAAAATGCCAGAATGGTTCCTGATAGGTGAGATAGATATAAGGTCCTGTACGGACAGCACATCCATAGATATATGGTCCGTTTCTGACCACACATCCTGCAGGTTAGATATAAGGTCCTGTATGGATCGCACATCCATAGATATAAGGTCCTAAACCGACCACACATCTGGTAGGTTAGATATAAGATCCTGTACCGACCGCACGTCTATATCGAACATGACTTAGTATGAGTTCTACATGATTCATATTAGTATCTTAATTGATAATTAGTAAATTAGAAACCCACATAATAATTGGTAAATTATGCAAGTAAATTTCTATAAATGCATGCTATTTATTCCCACATGATCATGTTCATTATCGTTATCATCTTGATTCATCTTTGTGACTAAACTCATGTTAATCATGAATAATGATAAATTGAAATAACTGTTAGGAATTGAATAAAAGTCATTCTACACCAGTAGATTAGACTCACCAAAATACTGATTTCCAATAGTCCCATTAGCCTATTAGTGGTAATAAATTGTGCTTTTACACCAGACACCCCATCTGGCAGACTAGAATCGCCATTTCGAGACCCTGTATGTCCCTACTAGAACCTGGTTCTCGTGACTAAATCACTGTATATAATCCACGGATCGACTTGGGCTAATCAACATATGAGCATCCCATAGTTGACCGCTTGTCTCCATGGATGGTCCGTATATGTGTCATTCTTGTGTCTTAAGGTCTTCTGGACTTGCACGGCCCAGAATGTACTACTTACTTACCCGAATGGCACACTGTCAACCATTCATCCTTAACCTCGTGGGCTGAGTTTCAGTCCAGTTCCTGTAGTGCGGCTCAACAGTAGCCGTATGTCCTGTAAGTGGCCCAGAAGTGACCGTACATGATACAGAATTGAGTTTTTTATCGAGTTTTAAGTTAATGAATCCAAGGACATGTTAGTCCTTTAAATCTTGAACTTCTGACAGTAATTTCTCTGATTAAATTGGCCATTAAACTTGATTAAATGTCTAGACAAACTTGGGATCTTGGATCCAATAAATCAATGCCAATTCTTAAATGCATGCTTTACTGCTTTCTCTTAGTTAGTTGCGAGTTAGGGATTTCTGTGAACCCTACTGAGTCTCTGCTGTGAGACTCACCCCTTCCTTTTACAGGTGAGGCGGAGCAACCGGCTGCGGGTTTCTCTCGTGCTTTTGGCGAAAAGTCTTAGAGCCAGCAGTGGTCGGTCAGTAGTCGGTCTGTCTGTTAGCCCTCTTTTTGTACTTTTGGCCGGGGTATGCCCCGAGTAGTTGTACATTTGGGCTTTTGCTCAGTTGTTAGACTTGTGATATAGGGATCTGGACTACTTGTATAAATTTTACCACTCTGATATATTTACTTGCTTCTATTTAAAGTTTAATTGAATGCTTTAATTAATATTGTGCTCGTGTAATTTCTATTCGTTATGTAACCCCTTAACAACACTTCCTAACCCTTACGGGACCTCATCAGCCTCTTGGGTGGCATCCCCAGGTCTTGATATCGGTTTACTAGTATCCGGATCTCTGGGTCGTCACAATACGACTGGGAGTGCCGAATCGGTAGATGATGTTGTTCCGGATGAACCTGGCAACCACCTTACCGGTGACTTCCCGTAGAGGGAGGGCTTCCGCCCAATGAGAGAAATAGTCAGTGGTGGCCAGGATGTACTTGTGGCCTTTGGAGGATGGCGGGAAAGGCCCCGTGATGTCCATACCCCACTCGGCGAATGGCCAGGTAGGGGCCGTGGGACGCAGTAGGTTAGGAGGCCTTTTGTGTACTGGGCCAAAGACTTGGCATTGATGGCATGTACGAGCATACTGAACACAGTCTGCGTACATGGTAGGCCAATAGAAGCCTTTTAGTTTGATGTTGTGCTTCATTCTATCTCTGGCTTGATGTGTGCCGCACAGTCCAGAATGAACTTCGCACATGATAGCTCGAGCCTCGGCTGGGGAGACGTATCTCAAGAGGATGGACTTGTCCTTCTCATGGACAAGCCGATACAGGTAATCGTCAATCAACTCATATGATGTTGCCTGGTGAAGTAGTCGGACCCTTTGAGCTCGGTCAGGGGGGAGCAATCCCTTCTTGAATTTAATGATGGGATGACACCAATCTTCTTCTTCTGGGAGAGTGTCCTGGTCAAAACCTTGGACCTCGTAAACTGTGAGGTCGGAGTTGCCTTCGAGTGAGCTAGGCATCAGCCTTTTGTGTTTGACTGTGATGTCGACTTCGCCCTCAGGCAGTAGCTTGATGGCCACAGCCAACTTTGCTAGGGAGTCCGCCTGGGCGTTGCCACTTCTGGGAACATGGTCTATTTAGAAGAAATAGAACTTCTGGGTGAGCCAGGTGACGGCGGCGTGGTACAGGACCAGCTCTGATTTCTGCACGTCGTAGATGCCAAGGACCTGTCAGACTATCAGCTAAGAATCTCCATAGGCTTTGAGGCATTTGAAGCCCATGTCGAGAGCCATCTGGAGTCTGATGATCAGGGCTTCATATTCGACTTCATTGTTGGTCAGAGTCTTCATGAGGGCACATGAGTTGTACAAAACTCCGCCCTGAGGAGTCAGGAAGATAATTTCGGCACCTGTCGTAATGCCTGAGCTGAGGTTGCTCCAGGTAGTACCTCGAGAAGCGCCATCAAAGTACAACTCCTAGCAAGGTAGGCTAGTTGTGAGGGCGTGATGCGGGACGACGGAGAGACTCGACGGGGGACACGAACCTATGACCTAGACGCCCGGACACGACTCACTAGACGAGGAGAATTTCTGTTTTAAAGTTGATCTATGCATTAGTATATCATTCATGCATGTCTCTTAGCCCTAAAGGAAATAAAATAATTCCATGTCCTAATCTATGAATTCCTATGCATATTGAAAACCTATCCATCGTTCCATCATGATAGGATAAGTTTATATATATTGATTTCTAGACATGCTGTGAGTTAGGCATGAGTTTCTTCTTATTACAAGTTCCTGTCAGATTTAGCGGCTTAATGTTTGACCGCCAATTCATTGTAGCGGCCTTACGATAAACTGCTAGACACTGCAATTTTGATTCTGTAAAACGTCTATTACAGTCACTATGGTGGCCTCACGATGAACCACCAATGTTCTGTAGCGGCCCCACGATAAACCACCAACATAGTGTAACGGGCCTATATTAGACCGCCAATGTTCTGAGTTCTGTCAACCCGAGACAGGATTAAGAGCAGTCCACTTAAGTTATAAATAAGCCTAGTTAATTGTGTTCTAGCCTGTTTTAAAGTTATTTCACTCCTCTGAGTTTTAATTATTGTTCATTACCATTGATTGCATGTTCCTTATCGTACTTGGGATTATTTTGAAGCCTAGGTTATTTTCATGCCAAAGTTATATACTTTTGTATTAAACACATTTTTTCAAGGGTGACAAGGAACGTGGTTCATTGATTGGTTTATCACTGTTACAAACTCTCTTCTGATCTCAGAGTCAATTTCTACAAGTACATGGCATATACCCCGGTATGTGACCATTAGTTACACTTATTACAGTATAAGCACCTAATCTTAGACTTGATAACCTCTCTATTAGATATTCCTTCCAATGGACTAGGAAATTTTGTTTCAAGATCTTTGTAAGTCTCCGCGAGCCTGGGATTCTCACTAGGATGCCGAGCTGGTTATACCATTAAAAACCCAATTATATAGAAAGCACTTACATTAACGATGTTTTCTGAAGTTTTGGTTGAAAATGATCCTCAGACGATCGCTAAGCCTCATTTAGCGATTGGCCCGAGACCACCTCTATTGGTAAATGGTCAACCCTTGACCGCATATACCACTCTGTCAAGCCTTTTGTTCTGGCTTCGACCCCCACCGAAATGGTCCTGACCAAACTGCATGTATCGATTAAGCTGTTCTTTCTTGACCGCGTTAGTCACTAAACGGTCCATGGAATGACCACATGATCCCTGACCCTATCTAACCCAAGGTCTGACCTTTGGGATAGTTTTCCTAAGTTCCTACATGGTCTAATGAATGTCTGGAACCTAACACTTGTTAATAAGATATTAATATTTTATGGAATTCTAAGAATACGTCGTTATGCTGCCAGACTTCTCCCATGGCATGACATTGCCTTAAATCATCATTTGAAATATCATGATCTGGTGTTTCAGTGCATTCTATACCTTGGTTACGTTATCTTGAAATTATTGTTGAATTGAACCTTATTGACTGGAACGTGATTTTATGCTCATGGAAGTGGCTTGATTTGTAACTTGAAGATGCAAGAGCGGGCACAGATAGTGTCCAAGGGCTCGACGCTAGCCCCCTCGGTGGATGGTCGGAAACATACTATAAACCATGGGGTATGATGAACACTGACGTCGCATTGTGCTGGGAGTACTTTTTTATAAACGGGTGAAATCCACGAGGCTCATCATGAAATTATACATTCTTATTGTATGACTTTCTAGTGCATAACCTTTATGGTTATGAAAAGTACATTCTCGCAATTCTGACAGGAAACTCTGGTGTGGACAAATCAGCAGTCACTTCTGGCCATACTGAATCGTCGAGGACATGAGACAGGTCAGAAACATATTTCCTCAACTAGGATGCATGGAACACATCATGAATAGCCTAAATGGCCGTCGATAACTGGAGATGATAAGCTGCCTAGCCTACACGCTCCACAATAGAAAAAGGGCTAACGTACCGCGGACTAAGATTACCACGTCTCCCAAACCTGGAAACACCTTTTATCGGAGATACCTTAACAAACACCTGATCTCGGGGCTCAAACTGGAGTGGACGCCTGCGTCGATCTGCATAACTTTTCTGTCGACACTGACCTGTCAACAATCTTTGTCTGATCAAACAAACCACAATAGCACACTGCTGTACCATGTCTGGTCCCGTCAAAAGTCAGTCACCAGTATCAAACCAGTTCAGCGGAGTACGACAAGGACGACCATACAACACTTCATACGGAGTCGTGCCGATGCTGGAGTGAAAGCTATTATTATAGGGAACTTCCACTAGTGACAGATGCTGACTCCACGAACCTTGCCAATCAAGGCAACACGATCTCTACTTATCCTCCAAGGTCTGAATAGTCCTTTCTGACTGACCATGAGACTGAGGGTGATACGCTGAAGAAAAAGCAAGCTCAGTGCCCAAGGCTTTCTAAAAGCGCCGCCAGAAGTCGAAAGTGAAACGTGGGTCGCGATCTGACACTAGCGAAACTGGAATACCATGCAGTGGCATGATCTTTTCAATGTACAACTCAGCTAACCTCTACACACTCCAAGAAATCTTAATCGGCAATAATCTAGCTATTTTAGTCAATCTGTCAACAAGCAGCCAGATAGCATCAAAGCCCTACGAAGATCGAGGTAAACCTACAATAAAATCAGTTGCAACATGATTCCATTTTCACATCAAAATTTCCAATGGTTGGAGCAGTCCACCTGACTTCTGATGTTCGGCCTTAACCTGATGACAAGTCAAACAATGAGCAATAAAGGCTGCAACATCCTTTTTCATGCCTGGCCACCAAAACTGCTACTTCAGATTCTGATACATCTTGGTGGTGCCTGGGTGAATTGCAAAACGGGATCCATGGGCTTCACTCAGAATCGCATTTCTCAACACGTCAACAGATGGAATATATAATCTGTCACGAAAACTGACGACTAGCTCATCATCAAACTCAATGTCATGCATCATTACAACACGTGACAAGTCAGGATCAGCATGCTGAGCTTCTTTTATCTGCTGATATAGAGCTGAAGTCATAGCTAAATTAGCATAAACAGCTGACCTCGGATCTGTAGGAATCTCTACACTGATCGCCTCACTCGGAAGTTGTTCCCACAATTTCCATTCATGCAGTAATAGACGACTGACTTGTACCTTCCTGCTCAGAGCATCAGCCACAACATTTATTTTACCTGGCTGATAGGAGAGTGTAAAGTCATAGTCCTTCATGTATTCCATCCAACGTCGCATATAAATAATGTCTCCAAATCTTCAAAGCAAAGATGACTGCAGCAAGCTCTAGATCATGCGTGGGATAATTTTCCTCGTGCTTTTTAAGCTATCGGGATACATAAGCAATAACCTTACCATGCTGCATCAGCACTGCACCCAGACCTACCCGAGAAGTATCTGTGCAGACCACAAATCCTCCCGAGCCTGAAGGAAGCACTAGCACTGGAGACGAAGTCAGAAGCCTTTTTAATTGGACTCCTTGCCTCGGGTTGGGACTCTCCAAGAGAGTCCCAATCGAACTCTCAGGGCGTCCAATTGAACGGTCAGTCGATAGATCACTCTGAGTATGACACGGTCACTAGGTGACTGTTCAGAACGTTCTATAGAGTTCGATCCTTGATCTTCTGCATGGTCGGTCATAGGCCGTTCCACTAGTAACACGGTTGAATCTAGACCATTCATGTCATTCGAATGGAGCACCTTGAACCGTCCATATGCCTCTTTGGGTCTTGGCTAGGTGTTCCGCCCCGGGGTGGTTCCGCCAGGGCCGGTGTGTACGGTGACCGGAGTGAGGGGTAGGATACAACCACGGGAGGGATGCTGGAGGTTGATGGGCCTCAGGCACCCCCTCTCATGACTGGATCCACCTCAAGGCAGCACTGTGCACTTGCCTTTTACGAAGAGTCGAGGGGAGACCAAGTGACACGGGAGATTTTCTGGGTTAACGAAAAATGTGGCTGGGATGCAGGCGTGCCAGTTGATTTCTCGACAATCACCCGTGGAACCGAACATTTAACTGGGGATGCGCCGCCAGGGTGCGACACGTGGACTCAGGAAATGAGCGACACATGGAGGGTAGAATGGTTCCGTGGGTGCAAGTGCGCAGGCAACGTGGGGAGTCGAGTACAGGACATCTTTCCCCATCGGTCGCAAGCAGTCAGTGTTTATTTACATCGGATAGAATCTAAAGACCTTCATTCCATGCCGAAGTGGAGCATGTATTCCTGAAGCCCGAGATGAAGACCCGAGAGTACTTTGCAGTTGTAGGTTCGTCTCAGACTGGGTCGTGTTGGCTGGGGGTGAATGGTGCTGGGGGTTCACACTAGGTGACACAGAGGGTACCTGGAGGCCCGAACGTGGATGCGAGAGCATACGTCGAATTGGCGGTGTATCACTGAGATGTATATATATTTACAAGCGGACCGTGACGGCCTGGGTACAACATGGGCATTCCATGAGACAATTCCAACATGATAGTTGGTCCCTGGGTCGATGCGTGACGTATGAGTACATGTGTGTTTCACAGAGAGTTCCTCCCGTGACGTAGGTCGTGGCCGCGGTGTCGAACTGGGGCTTGTGGCTAACTGGGTGACTGAGGTAACACATCGGCCCAGTATCTGGATGAGGTTCGATCACGGATCGAGTCGAGCGGTCGACGTGGCCTCGTCACTGAGAGGGAGCAAGACGTCATGACGCGTGCATGGTCATGGCCGACGGGCACGTGAGGGGTGACCCTAGCATGAGGGGGCATCTACCCTTGTCGTATCGTCTCACCTGAGGTGGGTGTGGACTTGTGTGCCATGACTAGCTAACACGCGGGGGAAGTGCAAAAGATGTACCCTCGGCATGCCAGGCCAACTGACAAGTCACACACACATAATTCTCCTTGGCTTCTTGTAGGGAGTCCGCTCGAAGCCTTAGAGCTACCGGATGCTGGAGGTCAAGTGCCCTTGACAAAGTCTTGATCTGATTCTGGATGCATGTCTTGTTGTCCCTTGAGCCCCTAAGGGGTTTTTATAGGGGAAGTTGAACGGTCAAAGGGGGTTTACGTGGGTTGGCCAAGGGGTAAAGGTTGGTTCGCATAAACCTAGTGAATGGAGGGGGTTTACGCGGACTAGCCTAAGCGTTGGAGCTGGTCCGCCTAAACCCCCGCAGGGGGGTTTAGGCGGAGTGGCTCCAGGAGAGAGAGGGGGGAGCGGTCCCACCGCGCAGTCAAGCTCGTGACAAGCGAGTGACACAATAGTACCGCACCGAGTGACTAATCAGAGTAACGCTCGTCAGCGTTAGTCCAAGCCTCTGACCATGTGTGCACACACTGACCCATCACCTTGAGCCAGGCCTCTAGCTAGTTTTCCATCCCAGTAGGATGCTACTGACTATGCGAGAGGACCCACAGAAACTAGCTTACAAATCGTATAACGGGAATACCATGCCACCTCTCCCGGGTGGGCCGACACGGATGTCGTCGGGTTACGACTAGTGGTTCCATCACAAGGAAAGAGAAAGCTGCTCTCTTGGGATGTAAAATAATACAATAGTGTACAAAATACTTTAAACATGGCACATATGAAACATGAAATGCATTAGGAATTACCTACACATGCTTTTAAAATCTCCAGGTATATAACGGACCAAGATCACCCCGTTACATACCATAACGGACCAAGGTAGGACCGCTATGCTTAATAGAACTCATACAAATTCACAGTTAAATGGGACTATAACGCACTAGGGCAGGCGCGCTATAGGACTATAACGCACGGGATCATGGGTATTAAAGTCCACCAGTACACGACACAATAAACTAGGGCTATAACGCACCAAGGGTGGGGCGTTATAGTAACATAATGCGCCTTCAATGGCCCATTATGCCCACCAGAATGATCATATCCACAGTTAAACACGGGATATGATGCACCTAACCAGGGGCGTCGTATGGATGTAACGCATAGGGACAGAGGCGTTAAAGGCGACAGACCTTCAACACAACAGACAGGGGCCATAACGCACCAGACCAGGGGCGTTAAAGGCACCCGAACTCGAAAATCCTCAGAAAACTCACAATTCACGCATGATATAATGCGCCCCTACATGCGCGCCAAATGACTATAACGCGCCGAGGCAGGCGTGTTATGTCACCTGGGTTTCGTGACTCCGGAGTTCGGAATCGAAAACCCCTCTCGATCTACCGAAATCGACAGCGGACACGGGGAAACACAAATCTAAACTAACCTACCATGTCATACCATCATTTAACACCTAAGCATGCCACTAGAATTAAAAGACGATGCCCGTGTAGATGATTTCAAGCATTTAAGGACTAAAAATGAACTAAGCAAGAATATACATGAAAAATGAGGCAAAGGGCGTCGAACCACGGTGCATGTGGTACCGGCGGTGTCCTAACGAGGCAAGGCATCCATCTGCCCACCTGGACTAAGACGAAAATGGTGATTCGATGCCGATCCGGTGGGAGGGCGACGTGGCACCTCCTGGCCCGACTCGGCTCCATGCTCCGCGGATCGAGGGAAGATGGGCGTCAACGTAATCCTCATGATGTGACCAATCTAACGGTGCCTCCCTTACTTCGATCAGTGGCCGTCTAGAACAGAAATCGAGAGAGGAACGTAAAATGAGAAATTAACCTAAAATCACCCAAAATGAGATTTACATGGAAAACAATGAAGATGGCGACGGATGGCAACGCATGAGGCGTCAACAGATTTCTGACGAGATGAGGAGTCCGTTCCCCTACCTCTTGCGTGGCAAAGACAGCGAATCGGTGCAGATCGGGCGACGGGAGCCACGTCATCCTTTCGCTCGCATGCGTCTCTATGCTCCACGATCCGAGGGATGAAGGGTACCGACGCGATCCTCGCGTCGAGCCCGTCCCGTCGGTACCTCCCACGCGTCGACCGGGGTCCGTTTGGACCGCGAACCGACAATTAGATGCATGCTAGGCTCGTTTCCGTTGATTGATCTGCTGGGAAACATTAGAGAGTTGTAGGAGTCAAGGTTCACGGACCAACTGATTGATAGTATGTCCTCCTTTGACTTATAGAGAGCCTTCTCTTTCTAGAGATTTGTTTCTGCTTTGTCAGAAAAGGTCTTTTCACTCGACGTAATTAGCAGTAGATTTTATTTTGATATAAAATTTTGAAGGGGAATTCATTCACCCCCCCTCTGAATTCGCAGCACCTTTCCTAACAAAATCAACTTGGGCCAAGATGAAGGCCCCCAGCCGATGTTCGTCAGTGCTCTCCTTACTAAAGTAGAAAGGTAGGACTACAAGCAGCTCATGTTTAAGTACAAGGACTACTTTGCCTTCGCATATAATGAGATGCTGGAGCTAGACCCCTCCATAGCAGAACATGAGCTAGCCACCTCTCCCTTAGCAACTCCAGTCAAACAGCCACAACAGTGTATGCGCCATGAGCTGGAACTCCAGGTATCGGCCGAAGTCAATAAGATGGCGAAGGTCAACTTCATCTTGCCATGCATGTACCCGATTTGGCTCGCCAACATTGTCCCAGTCAAGAAGAAAAGTGATCAAGTCTGCATTTGCATTGACTTCCGAGACCTCAACAAATCCTTTCCAAAGGATGACTTCCCAGTCTTAATCACAGAAAGAATGGTCAACATGACCACTAGACATGAAGCTCTGCCTTTCATGGACCGGTCATCTGATTATAACCAGATCCGGATGTCCCTCAAAGACAAGAACCACACTGCCTTCCAATCCCCTAAACGGATTTTCAATTACAAGTGCATGCCCTTCGGTTTGAAAATGTCGGCGCTACCTATCAGAGGGCTATGACTAAAAAATTTGATGAGATGGTTCACAATATCATCGAATGCTATGTCGACAACCTTGTCATCAAGACTAAAAGGCAGGAGGACGATCTACGAGATCTACGCCAGGTCTTCGAGCGTCTCTGGCAATATGGGCTCAAGATGAACCCCATGAAATGCACCTTCGGCCTATCCAGTGGCAAATTTCTCAACTTCATCGTTCGATACCGAGGAATCGAAGTGGACCCCAGCAAGGTCAAAGCGATCTGGGAGCTTCCACCACCCGACAACCTTACTGAGCTCAGGTTGTTTCAAGGAAGATTGAACTACATTTAGAGATTTATCTCCAACCTCTCCAGTCGTTGTGCGCCTTTCAGCAAGTTGATGAAGAAAGACGCCCCGTTCATATGGGACTCGACATGCCAGGCGACTTTCGAGTAAATCAAGGAGTACCTCCTTACTCCTCCAGTCCTGGGGGCACCAGTTAGGGGTAAACCCCTCATACTCTACATTGCCGTCATGGATGCCTCGCTGGGGGCCCTGCTGGCGCAAATTAATGAGGAAGGCAAAGAGTAGCCGCTCTACTACCTCAGTAAAAAATTGATCGGTACCGAGTACCGCTACTCCCCCATGGAGAAAGTCTGCTTGGCATTGGTGCTCGCCGTCAAGAACCTGCGACATTACCTCCTATCCCATCAGGTCGAGCTCATATCCAAGCATGACCCCCTGAAATATCTTCTCTAGTAACCCATTCTCTTAGGTCGACTGGGGAAATAGGCCCTCTTGCTGATGGAATATGATATTACTATTGTGTCTCTATGGTTT
The DNA here is from genome assembly GCA_024336825.1 of Amorphophallus titanum. Lineage (NCBI taxonomy): Eukaryota > Viridiplantae > Streptophyta > Magnoliopsida > Alismatales > Araceae > Amorphophallus > Amorphophallus titanum. The sequence goes on from JANBPO010002596.1 coordinate 17,358,513, forward strand.
TGATGATGTCAATATTCATAAGTCATTCTTTGATATATCTGTTAATGACTTTTGATAATGACAATTAATCAAGCAGCTGCACTAATTCAACATGCTACTAGACTAGAACGGAAATGTCTATCTAGGCAAGTAAATTGGCTAACAAGATGCCAACATAAATAAATAAATAACGAGAGCAACAGCTAGCAACAAGAACTAGCGGTAAAGACTACATCTACCAACATAATAAACTCAATCATTCCAGTGACAGGAGAAAGAACAGGGAAAATTCCCCCAGAAGAGAGAGACTAGATGTGCCCCCTGACGACTTACATTGCATCTCAGGCAACTCGCGAGTCTGTGCTGCGACAAGCGAGAGGCATAATTGAACTGTACCAACTGAGAACTAGTTAGAGTAACACTCATCAGTGTTAGCTCTCGCCTCTGACCATGTGTCCACACACCGACCCCTGCCTAGGGCCAGGCCTCCAGCTAGATTTCCCTCCCCGTAGAGCGCTACGGTAAAGTCGAGGACCCACAGTACTAGCTTAAAACTGTTTGATGGGACTGCCCCTCCACCTCTCCCAAGTGGGTCGACGATTAGTGAAGTCTTGGGCTACGTCTAGTGGTTCCATCACATGGAAAGTCCAAGCACTCCATTGGGATACTAGGAGCAAGCCATTAATCATAAAATAACATGACTATAACATAAACGTAGCATGGTATACATTAAATGGGAATTAAACATGCTTTTCCAAAATTCCCAAAACAGCAGAGTGTAACGGACCAAGGTCGGGGCATTATGTGATCATGACGCGCCTCCCCCAGGCCGTTATGCTCACCCGTGCAAATGCCAAAACTCAGACATGCAGACTATAACGCGCCATCACTGAGGCGTCATGCTCAGTATGACGCGCCTCCTCATATGTGTTATACTCACCCGAACAGTCATTAAAATCACATAAAACATAACGCGCCACGACGGGTGTGTTACATGACTATAACGCACCAAGATTGGTCCGTTAAAGTCACCCGAATGCATGAAACCCAGAAAAATCTACAGTTTTAATACACCACATAACGCACTATGATAAGGGCGTTATACCGGCCATGACGGACAGGACCTAGTCCGTCATGCCAAACGACCTACAAACCTACAGAAATGACGGTCACATAACGGTCCAAGAATGGTACGTCATGTTGAACATAACGCACCCGCAAGGGTCTGTTATGCATATAACGGCCTCTGACAGGCGCGTTATATCAGCTGGGAAACGAGAGGGACGAGTTCAGAACCAAACTCCCCTCTGGTCGAGGCGGATCGATGCGAAACAAAGGAAAAGGGGTAGGAGAAGCTAAATAACAACTTTTTACAACTACGGCATGCATCAAAATGGAAATACAATGGCCATAACGAATTTTACAAGCATTTTAGCCTAAAAATCTCAAAAATACACCTTGCATGAAAAATGATGAAAATGCCTATGCATGGACGTGCATGTGGTACCAAAATGATCCTAGCGAAGTAAGGAGTCCATCCCCCTACCTCGATCGCGATGATGACCTCGAAAAATGGGCATGCTGACGACGGAGCTTCGCGACCTTCCCTGACTCGTCCCGTTCCCATGCCCCTCGAACCACGGAATGGAAGGCACCGACGCGATCCTCGCGACAAGCTGAATCCAACGGTACTTCCTGCACCTCGATCCGGGGTCGACACGGCCCAGAACGAGCAAGAAGGGGGCGGAGGAGAGAGAATGAGTGAGAGAGGGGGAGAGAAACGAGGGAGAGAGAGAGAAATGAGTGGGGAGAGAGACCTCCCCCTATTCTACCTCTATCTTCGACACTCGAGGATAGAAAGGGGAAGCAAAAGTTGAGCGAGACCTCGGCTCCGTCGAACCAGGTTCTCCCTATAGCTCGCAGGTCGGGTCCGCCATCACAAAGGCCATCCGGCGTGCGAGATCAAGACAGCTACCGGGGGCAATAGGGCCCCCAGACGTCATCAGGTGTCATCTGACCCTATTCTCAGCCAGACCACAGGGGTCCGGTCGTGAAGCAAGATGTTGGTCATGCTCTTCAGGCTCCTCCTCAGCAGAAATCCTAGCCACCGTGGCTAAGGCATCAAACCACGCACATGTCTTCAGACACTGGCACCAGTACGCCAACTCAACAGGGGAAGCCTTCCCCGCCACCGCGACTAAGGCATAATACCCCGCATATGTCCTCAGATGCTGGTACGAGTCAACCAGTTCCCGGTAAACTCCCACACCAACCGCGGCAAAGGCAACAAGCCACGTCCACGTCTTTGGAGGCCAGTCCCAGCATCCCTGCTTACCAGGAACTACCACTTGAAGTCATGGAGCAGGCGATCAATGCTACCTTCCAACTACAACAATCGGAAGGTGCCTGGATTAAGATCCGGACAGAGAGGAGTCATCGACCTCGCGCTGCCAGCTCATCAGCTCGACGGTATCCCCGTACGGACCTATCAGCTCTGGTTCCAGTGCCTCCTCCTCCTACTCCCCTGGAGACGGCCATCGTCAAGAAACAGGAAAGGAATAGAAGGAAGAATCTCAAAAGGCAGCTCAAGAAGCAAGCCGAACAAGTAGCTGCCTTGCAGTCCCCAACAGAGCTGATGCCTCTCCAGAGGTTACAGTGGCTCATCGACAACTTAGAGGAATACATTCCTCTTCGCCCTACCGGGCCTATCCCACTCGATAGCTACATCCCGTGGGAAGACATGCAGAAACAAGCTCGCCTCCAGGACTGGGTCCAAGAAATGATCCAGAAGGTCAAGGAAGGCAAAACTCTCCTTGTTCTGGAAGAGCTCACCTTGCTCTATAAAGACAAGGAGATCACCGTGGAACAGCTGGAACAGATGCTTCGTGGCTGCACCTACAACATGGTGGCCATCCCACCTCCAGACATTATCAACACCTCCCGACGCGGCGAGCCGGTAGCGTCCAGAACCAGACAAAGGGCAGCGGCTCTATCCTGACTGCAACTAGCTCCAGAGTACACCGGCCATTGCTGAGGTCGTGGTCGTGGATGTAGCAGAGGTCACGGCAGAGCCCCTAAGCCGCCTCTTCGCCCCTCTCCCTTCGATCCCGAACGAGTTATCCTCCTTCGAGGAGAACAACCTGCCTCGATCCCACCAGTGGAGATCCGGGGGCAACCCAGCATCTTTGACCTAGCTAGTGTCGAGGGGACTGTCGCTAGCATTCCAGTTCCAGCACCAGCTCTGGCCTGCCCTACAGAACAAGCAGGACCATCCGATAAGGATGGACCAGCCCCTCAGCCATCTTCGGAAGAGCCGTCATTGGCTTCTCTCTTCCAAGAGTCTGCGGCTGGTGATGGTCAGTCTGATCCCAATAACAAGGGCAAGGTGGTGCAACTCCATGACGAGGAGTGGCGCAGTAGCCCACAGTAGATCCAGCCTGACATACTACCTTCACTGGAGGATGCTCGAGCTGATCGAAAGGTCCTCCACCAGATGAAGTGTTTCCTTGCCAGCATCACAATCTGGGAAGCCATAGCTTGGAGTAAAGATTTAGGTGCCTTGGGTATGGGCACTTCGCCAACCAATGTCCCACCAAGGGAGCCTCTAGTTTGCTCATTGAGGAGACTAGTGTCCTACCCTAGTTTGGGGTTGAAGAAGAAGTTGAGGTACACGAGGCTTCTCCCGATTGGGAGGAGGAGTATGAAGCCCACTACAATGAGTCAAACCAAGAGCAACCCCCCGATCCACCGACCCTCACCTTGGAGTGGTTAGGTGCACCCTCCCTGAAACCCAAGAGCATGATTGGAGAAGAATCACCATCTTCTACACCAACATCCGAATAGGGGATTGTGGCCGAAAGGTCATCTTAGATAATAGAAGTAGTGTGAACGTGGTGTCCCCCAACACCGTCAAGCTTTTTGGCCTTGCCGTCTCCCCACACCTGAACCCATACCGGATAGCTTGGATTGATGCCACATCCGTACCCGTTAGCACCCGCTATCTTGGCCTGATCACATTCCAATCTTACCATGGCCAAGTATGGTGTGACATTCTACATATGGAAGGAGGAAGCATGCTTCTAGCACGGTCCTGGATCTATGATGTAGATGACACTTTTCATGGGAGGAGGAACACTTGTATTTTCACCCATGAGGGGAAGAGGATCCAACTCAACCCTTCGCCACCTCGTCCCCTGGCCAAAAGGATACCTCCCTCCCTAGAAGGATCCCCTACCCCTTCCTTCACTCCAGCCTCACCCCTCCATTCGCCAAACCCCACACCCTCGAATCCTAGCCCTAGTGTGACTATTGGGACTACTAGGAGCGTACACCTCATCATTAAGCAAGAGCTTGAAGAGGAAGTCAACCAAGGGGCACAATTGTGTGCCATTATCATTTGTCTTGGGGAGTCCACCCCAATCGACTCACACTCAATAGAAACCCAACAACTCCTTGAGAACTTCCATGATGTGTTCCTCAATGAGCTTTCAGATAGGCTACCACAGATGCGTGATGTGCAACATGCCATCGACTTTGTACCTGGAGATACCCTACCCAACCTTCCCCACTATAGCCTCAACCCCACCGAGCATGCCGAACTTAGGAGGCAAATTGAGGAGCTCATCAAGAAGGGCTTCCTCCGCTTTAGTAAGATCCCATGTGCCGTCCCGGCCCTCCTCACACCTAAAAAGGATAGAACTTGGCACATGTGCATGGATAGCCTAGCCATCAACAAGATCACAGTCAAGTATAGTTTTCCCATCCCCTGACTAGATGACATGCTAGACTTGCTCGCTGGAGCCCCCATCTTCTCCAAAATTGATCTCAAAAGTGGCTGCCATCAAGTTTGGATTAGGCATGGGGATGAGTGGAAGATCACTTTCAAAACCAAGGATGGCCTCTATGAGTGGCTTGTCATGACGTTTGGCCTTTCCAATGCACCTAGCACTTTCATGCGCCTCATGACCGAGGTCCTCCACCCTTTCATTGGCATCTTCCTTGTTGTCTACTTTGACAACATCCTCATTTATAGCCAGTCCAAGGAAGCCCACCTCGATCACCTTAAACAAATTTGCATTGTTCTTAGGAAGGAGAGCTTATTTGCCAACCCCAGGAACTGTCACTTCAGTTGGCATTCCTAAGATTCATTGTTTCAGCCTAAGGGGTATCCATGGACCCCGAGAAGGTCCAAGCCATTCTTGAATGGCCTGAGCCCAAGACTCTCCATGATGCCCGGAGCTTTCATGGGCTAGCCACCTTCTATAGGAGATTCATTCGTGGGTTTAGATCTTAATCTCATCCTTTGCTTTTGCTTTTGGGTAGATGAGACTCATAAATGAAAATAAGAGGGACATACGCGTCGAGACGCAATGGAGCAATACCTGTGTTGATTCACCACGCTTCAGACATTTTGGCGTCTCTTCTTTTCTTTTGTGTTATGCGTTCATCGGAAGTGTACGTGAGGCAGTGTGTGTTGTGTATATTAGATAAGAGAGTGCATGTGTATCCCTTTGTTTTACGTGAGTGCAATTCTATGAGTTTATGTGAGTGTACGTAACTGTTATGTGAAAGGGTGTAGGTGTAATTACGTGAGAGCAAAGTGTGTGGCATTCCCCTTTTTTTTATTAATTGGTCAATATAATTCTCGATTGTTGCATGTTGTTACGAGACGTTCGATTATTCAGTCCCGCTCGTCGTGCTCGCGCTTAATTCTTCGTGTCTTCTTCCACAGTTCTTTCACCTTATTGGAACGTCTTATTGTCATTCGTTTCTTTATTATTATATTTTTATTTATTTATTACTTTCACTTTACATTTTTTTACATATTATTTTGGCAAAAATTCTGCAGCACCTCCCCTGGACCCGGATGTGGGAGGAGTAAAGCGGATACACATCCAGAAGGAGTGATGTGCCCCAAAATAGAGGTGCGCACAGATGCGGCAACACCTGAAACCATCACGTCGAAACACGGTGTGAAACCAGACAAATGAGAAGCCAAAGCAAGATGGGTGAGTGCAACCGGATTGCATGGTGGTAACGCCACCGGATCACAAAGGTGGGAAGGGCCACCGGATGGGCAAGATGGTGTGGTTACCGGATCAAGGGTGGTTGTGACGACCCGGATCCCGGATACTAGATATACCCGATAGGATTATCGAATATACCTGATACCACTTGGAAACCGCGATGCCTCCCAAGAGCGGTAAAGCTCTTGAAGGGATAAAAGGATTGTTGTGTAGTACATTGAAGTCACAGAGATATAATAGTAAGCAATTAAATTTCATTACATCGGTTTACTAAAGTAGCGAAAATAAAATTACTTTTTAATTAACAGTTTAAATTAACAATTATATACCAGAGTCCAGTCCAAAGGAAAGATGACAAGTCTAACAACACAGTATAGCTGACAGAACAGAAAAGGTGTACCAGAAAGTCGGGGGAAGCCCAATGAAGGTACCAGCTGGCCACTACGAACTCGCACACCAGGAACCATGGAAGCAACACGAACCATAACTCACCTGAAAAATAGGGGTGAGTCTCGAGTCACTGGCTCAGTAGGGGTCACGCGGATCCCCACTGGAAAACACGCAGTAACACGCTAAAATAGCAGGTAACAATAGTAGTAAAGTAGGAAACTAAACTACAAAGCTGTAAAGAAAAGGAAGTAGGAGTAGGGAACATGTAAGGAATAGGGGACGAACCCGTACCACACTAGCAAGGTTGTTGAACTAACCTCAGCACCCGTAGCTACTCCTAATAATGGCAGAAGGGTCGACCCTGAACTCGGAAGATCAGGAGTCACCAATCTATCAACAACCACGAGGCCAAAGACAAGGCCTATGAGACTAGACCCAAAAGTCTAGAAAAGACCTATACAGACACTAACACCCCACGTCTAGAACATCGTGCACACTGCCCCACGCAGGACTAGAACGTCGTGCATGCGGCAGGACATTGACCTCAGGAAAAGTCGAGAGAAGGCTAACCCGGAAAGGTCACGATGCACAAGAAACGTGAAGAGAACTGTGAAGAGCCACGTGCCACATGACTGGAGTACCCCTCACTAGAAGAATAGCCAACTATGTCCACTAACGCATTATGCTGCACCTACTAGTGTCTTGTCTGCGTACCTTACTGCAAGGACTAGGCCGAGACCAAGACACTGCCAGAACTAGAACAGTGCCATAATGCAAGTGACTAGTCAGGGTCGCGTCTAACGAAGCAAGTCCAAAGCCCCTGACCACATGTGCACACACTGGCTGACTGCCTAAGCCAGGCCTCTAGCTAGTGTTCCCCCTCCGAAGGATGCTACGGTTGGACTGGAGGCCCACGAAACTAGCTTAGGAACCGTAAACTGGGAAAGTGCCCCACTACAAGAGCCATCACGTCGAAGCGTGCCGTAAGGCTACGACTAGTGGAGGCTCACAAGACACAGAGACTCAAAACACGAGTGCTGAAGTACAGATAGGCTAATCATGCACTGTCACCCATACTATAAAGTACCAATGGTAGCAGAGCCACTGTCGACAAACTCAGGACAAGGCAACTAGACCTACTCACGTAACGATCCTTGAGTTAGATGACTCGGAGGCAAGATCGTCACTGATAGCGGAATAAGCTGCCAATTAGTCCAATCCTAAGCCAGAGAAAATGATGTTGTTGAAAGAAATGACACGCGGAGACCTGAGGGAACATCGAGAACCCTCATCACACTTGGACACGTAGACCAAGGTAAGATAATATCTCACTGTAGCCAGAACCATGTCTCGAACTGGACAGAACCTTCGAGACACACAGATGGCTACCTGTTAACAACTGGGTGACCCCAGGTTGACCGAAACCAAACAATAATGACTCTACAATAGGGAAGAGAACCCTACTACAAGCAAGAAGACTCCTGGCTGCCTTATAACGTAGTCTTAGCCCACATAGGATGTCAGGAGACACCCATGGGAAAATGGATGGACCACAAGGACAAGCCAAGACAAAAAGAAATGAAAACACCGGAGGACAATACTCTGGGCAAGGTGAACTGTCACTCAACCACTAGGCAGACCCGATAGTCAAGGAACAGTCACCACGCAACCAGAGATAAGGACGCTGGAAGTTCTAGATTGAGTCGTTAGGGAACTGTCGTAGTCAGGGAAAAGACCGCACTCAGTCACCTGAACCGACCTATCAGAGACCACCGACACATAGACACCGCCCTAGAACACAAACCTAACACAGACGGACACGGGACAAGCCATTACGGCCAACATACAAGACGACGGACTCAACAGGATGGGTGGTCACAATGTGGCCGCTCAAAGGGATGAACAGTACATCCTGGGTTGCTCAAAGGGGGATGAACGGTTGTGGACCAACCACACAATGGACAGACCCCTAAAGGCTAAAGTGGATGGACGGTCCGGGCAGGACCACCCAAGGGGATGAGCGGTCAAGCCTTGGCCGCTCAAGCCCACGACCTAGTCCAGTTCCTGGTCAAAATGGTCTTGACTGGACCGCTGAACGGAACTGACTTACTACAGTGCCAGTCAAAACGGTCTTGACCGGGCCGCCTAACATGACCGACACTCAACTGTTGACCAAGGGTCAACTGGGATGGGTGGTCAGATGCTGGCCGCTCAACCCAATGGAAAGACAGGCGGCTGAAGGCTGGCCACCCAAGTGGGGATAGGCAGACCCTACCGGGCCGCACATACCATGTGCGGTCTATCATGTGACCGCAAAAGCCCCAAAACTAGTGAGGATGAACGGTCCAATGCTAGCCGTCCATATAGATGAACGGCACCTAGTTCGACAGTCCAACCGTCACGGCGAGCAAACCATGGGTTTCGTCCGATCATGGCCTTTCCACGCCCTATTAGTGCCGAAATGCAGGGGATACAGCCACAACCACCCTGGCAATCACATGGACACCGACTGGAGTCAAAATGATGCACGAATAGCAAGAAACGGGCGATTCTAACGAAATCACCCAAATGGGGCAACCGGACTTCTCGAGCTCCCCACGGTCAAACGAGATCGCCAATCGACACGAAACTGGTATCAATGGAACGCTAACGTTCCCAGGAGTCCATTGACTCCAATCGATCGTAGAACCAGCGCCGTTTTCTGACGAAGCCTACGAAATCCATGAAACTCCAATGAGCCTAAACTTTCCCGTTTGAGCATCGTAAAGCGTAAAACTGTGAGGAAATAGTGCAAGGGAGTGGGTGATCCATATCCCTACCTCCACCAAAGAAACCGCACGCCGAAGTGACTAATCCACATCGAAAATCACCCGGAATGTGAACAACGCCTTCTCGGAATCTATCGAGGGATCATGCCCGCCACGCTCCAACCGCCGCTCTATCCCGCGAACCAATCTCCCTGACACGTCCCCGCCTTAGCCAGCTCCGCAACGTTGTGCGCCCCACGTCGAGAGGACCATAGATGAGAGAGAAATGAGAGAGAGAAGGGAGGGTGAGAAATGAGAGGGGAGAGAGGGGGTTAAGGGTTGGGAGGGGTCGACCCATGGAAGGAGGGGGGCGACCCTTCTGTGGCGGTGTGTGTGAATGAAGTGGTGTGTGTGCAGAAGAGTGGAAGGGAAAAAAAGGAAGTGCAGTGTATGGAGAGGGAGGTCGGCAATGTAGAAAAGAGAGAGGGAGAGTGAGGGCCGCGGTGTGGTTATGGTGGCAGGGCAGAGGAGAGGAGAGTGTGATGTGTGTGTGCGTCGGTGGCGGGTGTGAGCAGGAGGGAGAAAAGGTGGCTGGATGGTGCGGTTACGTGGAGGGGGGCCGGTGGTGCCGACGGAGTTGTAGGGTGAGTGTGGTGTGTGACAGGGAGAGAGGAGTGGAGGAGGGTGAGAGGGAAAGGGAGAGAGTGTGATGAGAGGGAGATGAGAAGGGGAAGACTACCACAGCTATGTGTGGGTAGGCGAGAAGGCTGAGAGGGGTGGAGGTCGCGTCTGGCTGATAAGAGTGCGATGTGTGTTAGTGTAGCAGAGAGAAGCCAGCAGCCGGGGGGGGTCTATGTGTGTATAGAAGAGTGGAGAGGAGAGAACGGTGGAGAGCTGGGTGTATGAGAAGAGAGGATGGCCGGTGCTGTGTGACAGTGGGGTGGGAAAGAGGTGGACCTAAGGATAAGAGAGGGAGTGGGGCGTCTACGCAGAAGGGGGAGAGAGTAACAGCGGCAAGGGGTCTATGTAATGCGGGTGTGTGTAGCAGGCAGAACACGGGGGGAGGGGAGAGCAGTGCCTGTAGAAGGGAGAGAGGGGGAGTGAGAGATGGAGAGGGAGAGAAAGATAGATGCAAAGGAGAGAGAGAGAGAGGAGGGAATGAGGCACCGGTGGTGCCCCTATTCCAAACAGGGGATCGGCCTATGTGGGTTTTGAGAGAGAGAGAGAGAGAGGTGGAGAGTGAGAACTAGTGGGAGGGGGCTTGAAGAAGAGAGGGAAATGAGAAGATGGGTTTAGAGGGGGAGAAGAAGTGCCGAGCCAAAACTACCCAAGGTGAGAGTGGGTGCAGGTTTTATAGGAGCCAAGGGGGCGTCCGTCACCGCTAAGCTCTCACTACTGCTACCTTGCATGTGCCTGTTGCACAGACAATATGCCATGAATGCTGTTACTACTCTACATGCTCCTACTATCTGCCTGCAACTTGATGGAGCCGTTGCCAGAGGATCTCACCATGATTCCAAGGCTATCTTGCAATGTTCCCCAAGCTTGCCGCTACTGCTGCCATGCATGCGCCTACATATGGATCTTGCTCTGCCATCGTTGTGATCCGCATTGTCTAGATGCTGCAAGATCTCGTTGTGTTCCCAGGCGATATTGCAGGTGCCCGCTGCTCCCCATGCGATGTTTCTGGAGCTTGCTAGATGCTGCTAGGGGCGACTGTTCAAGGCGCTTGCCCTCCACGCATGCTTGCTTCATGAGAAGAGCCCCCGACCATGATAAACCATGCAGAAGGTGAGCTAGAAGGGGAGGGGTTGAATAGATCACCCCAATAAAATTCTTAATAGAACCAACCACTGAAAGTGCTGAGAGCAAAGAGAAATAACTAGGCGATGATCTAAGCCGCAAGAGATCGAGCGATGGATGTGCACAGATAGCAATAGATGAGCGGAAATAGCAAACCACCAAATAGAGACAAAGGATTTTTAAGGTGGTTCGATTGCAACCCGCAATCTACGTCCACCCCTTACTCCACGGAGTAAGGCTTCCTTGCACTAAGCAATGATGAGAACCGCAGACTTCGGCTTCTCTTTAATATTGATAGGTGTAGTGGTGGGCTTGCGTGGCGCATAAGCCCAGGGAAAGTCCAGGTCTAACACTGAAATAACCAGTCGACTGCTGGGCCAGAGAGTTGGCAGAAGTTTCTCTGAGATAGCTTTGACGGACTAGACTGTGGATAAACTTCTCACTTTAACCACCCTCCCTTGAAAAGGGAATTTGAGACACTGATGGGCAGTCGATGGCACGACACTAAGAGTATCGATCCACGGGCGACCCAAAATAGACTTGAACATAGGGTTGATGTCTAGTACATAGAATTCCACGAGCATGGTAAGAGGCCCGAGCTCAGCTTGAATAGTCACAACCCCATGACACGCCCTCCTTGAGTTATCATATGCTGCTACAGTGGTTGGGGTTGGCCATAAGAGTTCTTCTAACAGGTTGCAAGCCCTGAGAGTGCTGAGCGGGCAAACATTAATAGATGCCCCTATATCAACTAAAGCTACATTAATGGTTACTTTGTTCAAGATTATGGAAATGCAAAGTGGCATCTGCCGGGCTTCTGGAGGTGCTAGCTTGGTCTCGGAGAATGTAATTGCTGGCCATTTTGAAATAGCTACCAAGGCCATCGGTAGGCTGTCAACTGCCATGTCCTCACTAACCATCACCTTTTGAAGAAAATACCTTAATGCATCTTGGTGAAGGGTGGACCTTTTCATCAACTCCAGCACAGATATTTTGATGGGCACCCGGTCTAAGTGATGTAGTAGATCATATTGGGTACCTGGCAGTGGCTCGGCCTCTTCCTGATCGACAGCCGGTTGTGAAGACTGGGGATTGGGTGCAGGTGCACCAGTGGAAGTATAATTGCTGTGAAACAAATACCCACTTTGCAGGGCAAGGTTTTGTGCCAGCACGGCATCGATTGACAGTCTAATGGACCCAGTAGGGTGGATGAGTGGCGTGGAAGAGGGCATGGCGGAGGTGATGGGAGAGGTGGTGGAGGTAATGGGTTGTAGTGGAAGAATGATGGGTGGAGGGTTGGATGGTGGCATGGTGATGATGGGTGCGTGCATAGGTGGAGATGTAAAGGCGGGTGGAGGAAGGATGACAGGCGTGGGGTTGGATGGAGGCGTGGCGATGACTGTGGGGGTGATGAGCGAAGGGCGAGATGGAAGGACAGGTGCAGGTGTTGGTGGTGGAGCAGAGGCAGGTAGGGTAATGGAAGTAGTTGGTGGAAGGACGAATGGTCTGGCGGGCAGAGGAAGGGTTTGATGGCTGGGTGTGAGGATAGAAGGGTTGCGATGGTTATGATGGAGGGCCATTACTTGTGAGATGGAACCGACATCATCATATGACCACCTGACATCAAGAGCCGGGGGTTGAACTAAGTTGACCTGAGCTGGTGCCGGCGACTGAGGCTGCAGAGCGGGAGGATGGTTCGACATGGGGTTCTGATGAATCCCTAGGTCTTGAACCGACTGCGGTTGCTACGGTGGCGACTGCTGTGGCAGCGGTGCTGATGGGAATCGACTCCGGACATTACTATTTTTATTTACCTTTATGTTCTTTAGGTTTGCATTTATGTCCTTGCATAAATATGTGTGCAATTATATGATTTTGTAAGCCAAGTTGTCAATCCATAGAAGTCCTTGGATTTTTATGCAAAAAGTCAATAGGTCCAGTAGGGGCCCTCCACCCTCTTCCCCATTGGACCACCTATGTCCTAGGGCCCATGTGGGGCTGGTCAACATTGTACCTTCTGCAATCTATACCTCGTGCTTATTTACATTGCACTTAACATGCCACTCCAAATACTGTGTAAGTGTTTGATGCAATGACAGGTACCTCCTGACCCGTTGGATGAAATATTCCTCCAATGATAAGATCACGTGATCTGAGGAAGAAGCCCTCTGACACGTGTGTCAGATGTTCTGGAAGGCCCCAAGGGCGAGGAGCACGCCATCCACACTCCCTGGCCGTGCGCGCGGCCAGCATCTATTCGGGCACAAGCGAGACCCAGCGCAACGTCATCGCCCAGCAGATGCTGGCGGGGTGAGGTCCCGGGCCTCAGGACGCAGCGCAAAAACAAGAACAATCAACTTGACTGGAACAAATTAAGAACTAACCCTTGGGCCGAACCACACCCGGCCCTGCCCATGCTCCCCGACGGCTTCACCTTCCCGCCCGCCTCGCCCGAGAACGAGCAACCCGCCCCCGACGACCCCGAATACGCCGCCGCCCAGCGCGCGGACTGGGAAACCCACTACAAATGGCCGATCCGCTGGGGCGACGAACTGTTCACCTACAGCGAGACCTGGGGCCGCATCTGGCGCGCGGACATGTGGGACCCGCACAGGCCGAGGCAGCGCTATCCGACGCGCATGATCTGCTGGACCCGCCCCGACGGCGGCCCCTCGACCTATATCTGCACCTATGAGCCGGCCATCAGACCGCTGAAGCCGTAGCGGATGGCCCGCGCCGGCGGCGAGATCACTACGGGCCAAGGCCGATCCTCACCCCAACAAACCCAGAGAGTGCCTATGACCGACCCGGGCTTCGACGCCGAACTCCATCCACCGCTTTCGCCGGAGAACGAACAGGCATCTGCTTTGTCACGTATATAGTTTCCCAACCTTGACAAGAACAAAACAAGAACATATACTCACCTCCGGTTTGCAGGAGGTGTCCTTGTCATTGATCGATCGTACTTTCGGGCTGGCGGATGACGCCGATAGCCTCGGCATTAGCTGCACGGAATCCGGCGTTTCCCTGGCCGGGGTGCCGTTGTTGCGCAAAACCGTCACCGGCCTCGCGCCGCGCCCAGTTCGCGAAATCCGGAGTTTGTTGAAAGCAGCTTTCGGCGACGCCATTGATCCGACCGGCGTGGTGTCCGGCCTAAACGTAGTCGCGGAAGCTCTCAACCGCGGCGATCTCGGCCGCGCCATGGTCGCCGCGATTCAACTACGACTTCCTCAAGTCACGCATGGCGGCGCGCTCAACATCACCAAGGCCCAAGGCGCGATCAACAAATACGATCCCAATGAACCACGAGACGAGCGTGGTCGATGGACTACGGGTGACGACGAGACCGGAGGCGCCAAGCGCATTCCAATCTCAAGCTGGATCCCTCCGGAGCCGATTAATGACAACATTCCAAAGGACATACGTGATAAATTTCAGGAGACCCTGAGCGACTGGCGCATCGTGAATCACATGCTCACCAATATTTGCATAAGCAATATTCAAGGAGGTGATTACCACGATAAAGTCTTGGACTGCGTTGACGCCAATCAGAAATGCGAAGGCCTTGTGAAGGCGGGCGAGAAGTTCTTAAAGCGGCAAGATATGTGCAATTGGCCCGACGGAACGACGGCCTTTGCCCGAGCTGGCGTCCTGGTGCCGATCCGGCTGGGGCACAAATGGTGACGCCTGGCTGGCGAACTTAATACCTTAGAACTGAATATTTGGTAATTTAGGCTGGGGATCTCTCATAAAATAAGAAAATACATCATATGACTCAAAATAGATAACTAGACCATGCTAGATGCGTCCGAGGCGAGGAAACGAGCCATGAGTGTGGGCAAGGGAGGTGATGTTCCCATCACCCCTTGCCCCCTTCAACGGCACACCCGGCTGGCCCTCAACGGCGCACTAGTGGAGCCTCCCCCACCGGCACGCCCGTCAGGTGCTTCCAACGGCACACCCCGTGCCCCCTTCAACGACACACCCGACTGGCCCTCAATGGCACACGAGTGGAGCCTCCTCCACCGGCATGCCCATCAGGTGCTTCCAGTGGCACACCCCAAGCCCCCTTCAATGGCACACCCGGCTGGCCCTCAATGGCACATCAGTGGAGCCTCCTCCATCGGCACGCCCGTCAGGTGCTTCCAGTGGCACACCCCGTGCCCCCTTCAATGGCACACCCCGTGCCCCCTTCAACGGCACACCCAGCGGGCCCTCAACGGCACACTAGTGGAGCCTCCTCCACTGGCACACCCGTCAGGTGCTTCCAGTGGCACACCCCGTACCCCCTTCAACGGCACACCCGGCTGGCCCTCAACGGCACACTAGTGGAGCCTCCTTCAACGACACACCTGTCTGGCCCTTCAACGGCACAGCCATTGGCGCCCCTCAGTGGCACGCCCAGCTTGGACATCTACCCGGCACACCCTGCAGAGGTCTTCCAGCAGCACGCCTTCAAGCCCCTCAGCAGTGCAGTTTCCAAGCCCTCCAATGGCACGCCCGCTGTGTCTTCCAGCGGCACAGTCTCCCGGCTCCTCAGTGAAACACTGTGACTTGCCTCGCCTGGTGCAACCAGCAGAATAGATCTTACACCATGCCCTAAAGATCCTTGGCGCGTAGCGACCTAGCTGAGGTGTCAGCCAGACACAAAGGCACGCAGGCTACCTCCTGCCACCAAGGACAAGGCAAGTCAAATCCCATTCAATTCCCTCACGTTCCCGCGTCCACCGTTCGCAATCGAAGGCTCCCGCCACTGGGGGTATAAGAACTCCTCTTCCCCGGCGAACAATGGGGATATATATCCAAAGGGGCACACGGAGACAGAGAGAGCCCACCACAGAGAGAAGAGGAGGAAGAGGATCTCGGCGTTGTGAGCTCTTCGACAATCGCCAGCAGGAAGAGAGAGTAAGATAATAGAGAGAGAGGGAGTGAGAGAGGTCCCTGCAGTATGGGGGTGTTGGGGGAGCAGGGAGTAGTCACCCCTGCTCAACCCCAACAATCCCCATCCGTTCTTCTTCCTTCCCCTCCATGCTCTTGCTCATCCTCTTCGCCCCTTTTGTTTGTAGCTTCCCTTCTGGGCATTATACGATGTATTTGGCCGGTCACGGTCACCTTCTGCTAAAAAAAAAATGTTCCCCGTTTGGGTTTCCCTGCTTCCATTGATCATCTCATTTGCAATGTGTTTAAGTGTATGCTCTTCCCCCATTCTTTGTTCTAGTGTGCTTAGCTCCTTGTGCTTCTGGTTTCTTCATGCAGAATTGGCCTACCAAGCTCGTGGGGAGATGTCTCGTTGCAGTGCCACCTTAGGTGGCCTGCAGCTGGTGGAGCTCTATCTCGGCCCTCTCCGTATCATGGCCTGTTGTGCACCTCTTGTTTTGATGATGACAATCTACAACTCATTGTATGCATTAATAAGGAAGTCCAATGACATGAATATTAGCTTGCACATGTTAATGTTTAAATGCCAAATGTAGGTACCCATACCGACATTCCAAGCCTAGCATGCCACTAGAATTGAAATACGATGCCCATGGAGATAATTTCAACCAATTAAGGTTAAAAATAAATTAAAAAGAACTAAACAGAAACATGCACGAAAAATGAGGCAAAGGACGTCGGGCCACGACGCAAGTGGTACCGACGGTGTCCTAACAAGGTAAGGAATCCATCCCCCTACCTAGATTGTGACGAAAATGGCGATTCGATGTCGATCTGGCGAGAGGGCGACGCGGCGCCTCCCGGCCCAGCTCGACTCCACGCTCCGCGGATCGAGGAAAGGTGGGCGTCAACGCGATCCTCACGACACGACCAATCCAACGGTGCCTTCCTAACTTCGATCAGTAACTGTCTGGACCAGAAATCGAGAGAGATATGCAAATCGAGAAATTAACCCTAAAATCTCCTAAAGAAGAAATTGCACGAAAAATGAGGAAGATGGCGACGGATGGCGACGTAGGAGGCCTCAACGGATTCCTGGCGAGACAAGGAGTCCATTCCCCTACCTCTTGCACGATTTCTTCAGTGGAGGTAGGGAGATGGATCGCCTTTCTGTTCTGCACGTTTCCCCTACCCCTGCGCGTAGAATGGTGCTCGATCGGAGGAGATCAGTCCGGTTTGGTGAAAATCGTAATTTTTGGGGTCTGTAGGGTTGGCCGAAAAACGGTAACCGTTGGCGGTAGAATTAGTGTCAAACTGACCGCTGGGATGTCAGGATCCCAACTTCACTAGTTTTATGTCGATTGGTCGACATTTGGGGCCGGTAGGAGTCCGGGAACTCTGGTGACTCGATTTGGGTCGATTTGTCAAAATCGCCTGGATCTCACGATTTAAGGCGTTTCGTTGTGTTTCCCCTGCGCTACGGCGTGCATGGGGCGTGGAACGGGCCGATTCGGCCGATCCGTTTGGTTGTGTTTCCCCTACGCTACGCCGTGCATGGGGCGTGGAACGGGTCGATTCGGTCGATCTGCTATTTTGAACATCGGATCGCCATAACAGTCCTCCCAGAGACCGTCATGTGCATAATGGTTCCCCGATAGACCGTTATGTTCGAGGGTCATTTTCTGGTCATTCAGGGTAAACATGATTTAACGGACCAGGACCGGTCCGTTATGGTTACTGTAACGCGCTAGTGCTGGTGCGTTATAGTCTGTGGATTTTGAGGCCTGAGCGTGTCAGTTCCTCGTTGACCATGCCTTCCTCGTAGATTATGTCAGTCAGTTAGGTCTAACGGATGGCCCCTGGTACGTTATGAGTTGATGACGCCCCTGTGTAGGTCCATTATAATACCTTGGACTGACGTTTGGCCTGGGGGATGGCAGTTGATTTAACGCGTCTCACCTCATGCGCCATGAAGTTATAACGGACTGGGCCTGATCCGTTATATGCTCTTCATTGTGATTCAAGTTTTGGGTCTGTTGGCCATGACGTGCCTGGTATGGTGCGTTATGCTGGTATAGCTCACCTCCCCTAGTGCGTTATATCATTTTTGCCGTGGTTATGTGTTAGGCTGTCATAACGCCCCTTTCCTAGTGCGTTATAGCAAATAATGCCCCCAGGGTGGTGTGTTATAGTCCTGTTGCATTCGTTCATCTTATGTTCGTGTAATAGGGGGGTGTTTGTGCGTCGGTGGTCTTCTAGATCGGTTGGTCTAGGTGACTGGGTGTGGTCTCTCCCCTGACTACGACAGTTCCCTAACAAACCAATCTGGATACTAACACAATGGGGACTGGTCATCTGTCGGCGTGGCTGTCAATGGTTGTGCACCTGTCGGCCTGCGTGTTGCCGGCTAATCATCTGCTGGCTTGGTCGTCAGTGATCGACATCTGTCAGATTGAAGCCCCGATGGCTGAGCATCTATCGGATCAAATTCCCGATGATTGAAAACCTATCGGATCAAAGCCCCGATGGCTGAACATCTGTCGGCTTGAAGCCCCGATGGCTGAACATCTGTCGACTTAAAGCCCCGATGGCTGAACGTCTGTTGGCTTGAAGCCCCGACGACTGAACATCTGTCGGCTTGAAGCCCCGATGGCTGAACACCTATCGACTTGAAGCCCCGATGGCTGAACATCTGTCGGCTTGAAGCCCCGATGGCTGAACATCTGTCGGATTGAAGTCCCGATGGCTGAACATCTGTCAGCTTGAAGCCTCGATAGTTAAACATCTGTCGGCTTGAAGCCCCGATGGCTGAACATCTATCGACTTGAAGCCCCGATAGCTGATGGCTAAACATCTGTCGACTTGAAGCCCCAATGGCTGAACATCTATTGGCTTGAAGCCCCGATAGCTGAACATCTGTCGACTTGAAGCCCCGATGGTTAAACATCTGTCGGCTTGAAGCCCCGATGGCTGAGTGTCTTGTCGGCTTGAAGCCCCGATGGCTGAATGTCTTGTCAGCATGAAGCCCCAATGGCTAAATGTCTTGTCGATGTAACGCCTCGATGGCTGAATATCTTGTCGATGTGAAGTCCTGATGGCTGAGTGTCTTGTCAGTGTAACGCCCCGATGGCTGAATGTCTTGTTAGCTTGAAGCCCCGATGGCTGAATGTCTTGTCGGTGTAACACTCCGATGGCGGAGTGTCTTGTCGACTTGAGGCCCCGATGGCTGAGTGTCTTATCGGTGTAATGCCTCGATGGCAGAGTGTCTTGTCAGCTTGAAGCCCCGATGGCTGAATGTCTTGTCGGGATAACGGCCCGATGGCGGAGTGTCTTGTCAGTTTGAAGTCCCGATGGCTGAGTGCCTTATCGGTGTAACGCCCCGATGGCAGAGTGTTTTGTCGGTGTAACGCCCTGATGGCAGAGTGTCTTGTCGGCTTAACGCCCTGATGGCGGAGTGTCTTGTCAGCTTGAAGCCCCGATGGTTGAATGTCTTGTCAGTGTAACGCCCCGATGGCAGAGTGTCTTGTCAACTTGAAGTCCCGATGGCTGAGTGTCTTGTCGGCTTGAAGCCCCAATGGCTGAATGCCAGTCGGTTTAACGTCCCGTTGGCGGAATGCCAGTCGGTTTAACGCCCCATTGGCGAAATGCTAGTCGGTTTAACGCCCCGTTGGCGGAATATTCTCGGTTCAGACGAAAGGTCGTGACGCCGACCATGTGAGAGGTTTATGGGGTGGATGGCCAAAGGCCAAAGGTAAAAGACCATGTCTGTCTCGAGACCTTCTTTCATTTCTTCTCTTCTTTCTTTGCGTGAAGAGACGGGTGCAAGAACCACGTCTGTCTCATAACACTTCTTTTTTTTTGTATGGAGAGGCAGGTGTGAAGATCACGTCTGCCTCATAACTCTTTTTTCTTCTCTTCTCCTCTTTTTTTGTGTGGAGAGACGGGCGCGAAGACCACGTCCGCCCCATGACTTTCCTTTGTATTCTGTTCTTATTTTCTCATCAACACCCCTGGACTGGGGTGTGCTTCTCTTAATATGCCCCCAGGCTGGGGTGTGGCTCTCCTTTATCCAAGTCCCCCATAACATTTACATAGTAGGCAATGTGCTCTCTAGGAGACCCTTGCCCATTGAACTTCTCAAACTTTGGCGGCTTGGTGATGCCAACTGGCAGCTTCTTCGTGGCATAATGAGCCGAATAGGGCACTCGGTAGACATCGAATGGCGTTTGATCCCCGTCGCCCCTTTTTGCTAGCTTCATGTCTATCATTTGTTCCAGCATCAACCGACTGACTGTTGCCGGGTCGACCAGGCTTAGATAGAAATGGGTGGGCTGCGTAGCCGGGGTGGTCAGCACAGTCGCCTGAGGGGCCATGGGAGACCCCTGGGGAGGTGAGATCTGCGGAGGGGCCAGTGCTGGGTACTATGCTTGTTGCAGGGGCATGCCCCCAGGGAAGCTGGGGGTTGATGGGAATGCCGCAGCCTGCAAAGTCACTTCAGAAGATTGCCCATTTCCCCCGGGCGCCTCCAGTAGAACCTCGGTCTACCCAGACGTCGAGGGCTACGTATTACTCTAGTTCAGTTGTCTCTTCAGCGATTCAATCTCCCGCTGGTACTGTTGTATCATGTATTGTATAGCGGGGTCAGTTGTGGAGGGAGCAGGCATGCCCCCTGTCTCTTCGGCTGGGGCATCCTCGGATGATGTGGAGGGTCTGCCACTCGTGCCCCCGGTGGTGACAACATTGGCTGCCAGGGCCATGGAGGGTTCTCCGGAGGAAGTCTTTTCGACGCCCGCCTGTGTCACTTCACTCGCCACTCTTCCTCTCCTGGTGAGGGGACCGGGCCTGGCAGTGGGCCTGACCACTTCTTCGGGGTCGGTAGGTAGGGCCCCGTACCGACTAGAGATTCCTGCCATGTTACAGGTGAAAGCTCTCCAGTTCTTGTTTCTTTTCACCATCCTCCTTGACAGCTGATTTGGGAACACCAGTCTATCAAAAACTGACTATCGGGGCAGTGCTTCCTCCCGCACAGGGGACTGGCGTCGTTCCTCCGACCAGTTCCTTGATTCTGTGCTAGGCGCAGGTTGGATTTCTTCTTCTTCTCGAAAGGCGGATGCCACTACCCCTAGCAGCCTCTAACGACCCATAGGGGTGCTGCTAGGGCCCCGGAGGTAGTTTCTCATGGCTTGCTCGATCACTTTTGACTCCTGGTCAGGGAGAGCAGCCGTTAGTTGCATGTCGGTGGCGATAGCAGGATGAGTGTAAGTTGCGAATGCCGGGCGGGCAGCATGGTGACGACGCCTGCGACGTTGGTGACAGGCATTTTTGGGCAGCGCTGGTGCAGCAACTGCCAGTTGGTGGGTCGCGGCCGTCACCTTGACCCTTTCATCTCTTTGGCCCTCTCTGTGGTGGGTGTAGCTGGGGCCCGCCTGGGCAGGTGTAGTGGGTTGGGCTTCCTTGGGAACCCAAATTTACTTCAACTTTGCCGGCTTGTGAGCCGACGTGGCTTTAGGCGTTGCGGCCAGAACGGTGGGCGCCATCTTTTCCTTCATCTTTTCTAGTCCCTGGAAGGAGTTGCAGACTGGAATGGCTAGCACGAGGCGGCCCGGGATCACTTTAGACCTCTGTCCATTCAGATGGACTCGGATGGTCCCGACAGTGATAGACTTGTCGGAGGTGGAGATTCGGTGCCCCGTGGCTGCGCCAGCGTTATTCCTTCGGAGCCTCCTCTGATGGGATGCTGACCCTTGGTGCGATGGACTGGCAGCCTGGTGCACATGGTGCACGTTGCAGCTCAACGTCCTTGCCTGGTGATCCGATGTTATCGGGTTATCGGTACCCGGAGCTCTGGGTCGTTACAGTTGGTATCAGAGCTGCGTTGAGGATCGTATAAGGAATTAAAATTGCATAGCATGGTCCAGAGCAAGTCCACTAGAGTCGTCTACTGCTGGCTTAGGATGTTTTCCATGTTTGTTGATATGATTTCCACCTGTATGTGCTTTTTAGGTTTTGATGGCACGTCGTCGGAAGGCGTGTGTTTCCAAGGAGGGAAGTGGTACTTCTCCTCCGATGGTAGTTGTGATGGTTTATTTGCCTGCGTCAAGTCAAGTTCTAGCGGCTCTCGCGCAAGCTGAGGAAGGCGTGTCAGGTGATTAGAGTGGAGCGCAGAATGAGGCCTTGCTGTCTCATCTGTCACCCGGAGTAGGGTAGGTGATATCTCAGGTTCGCACCCAGATTGAGTCTACTCAGCCAGGTGTACAGCATCACCTAGTCCCTCTGTCGATCGGGCGGTTACAGCAGGTTTATCTGTCGAGCGTCCCTGGAGCTCCTACCGTCGTTCCTACTGCCGATGGTGCTTCTTCTTCCAAGTCCAAAGGCAAGAAGTTCAGGAGATTTAAGAATAAGAGGCGTGAGGAGCGGCTTGCCCGATAGTCTTCTGCCGGTGCTGTTCCGTCATCTGTTTCATTTTCTCAACAGCCTCAGGGACCCACTATTCGTCGGTCAAGATTGTGTTGGAGGTGTGGTGGTAGCCATCTGGGTGTATCATGTTCCTTGCCGGTGGTTTGTTTCCACTGTGATCAGTCGGGTCGCATTGTTCGAGACTGCCCGTACAGATCGATAACGGTGCAGTTCTTTTTGTCGGCCCAGCCACAACAGCTCCAATTCCAACCTGTACCGCCACAACCTCAGCAGGACTCACCAGCGTCTCAGCTTCCTTGTGCTGAGTAGTGACATCCTATCTTTTGAAGGTGTGTTGTTGTTTTCGATCAGTTAATTTGTGTTTCGTTTGTCTCAGTTATTTAGGTTTATGTAGTTCAGTTATTTGTTAACTGTTCACTATGGTAATGTCGTTTGTGTGATTGTGATTTTCTCCTCTCCTGTCCTTGTCATTTCTACCGTTGTACTTTCTCTCTCGTTTCTCTTTTCCCTCTATTCTTCTTGACACGGGGCGGCCGACCGTGATGAGATGACCGAGGTAGAGATCCGACGGAATGGGATAGAACGTGATGAAATGACGGATGAGGTGGATGTTGGTAGGATTCGTGGGTGGATCCTACGCTAACGTGGCTCGACTGTTTTGTTGTTTGTAGTTGTCTTGGAGGTCTGTTCCTCCGTGTGGGCCTTGTGGCTTGTCAACTGCGGTGTTGACAACATTGTGAGTAGTCCACATTGTGCTTTGTGTCTTTCAGTGGAGTGGTTGATTCTACTCTTTCCTTATTGTGTTTGGTTGTCTGAACTTGTAGATAGTTCAGTATTGTTGTTCGGTGGTTGTTTTATGTCGTTTGTGTCGTTTGAGAATTCCTCAGTATTATTCCTAGTGGCATTATCCTTTTTGGTTGGGATTTGTTGGCGTTAGATTCGTGATTTCTTATCGCTTGGTCTTTGTCAATTGCTCAGGTTGCTGTTGACTTTGCGAGTTGACATGATGGCCGTACACGTTGTCATGATGTTTTGGTCATCCCAGTTTGAGTCTGGTCAGCTCCTGATGTGTCTCACTTCGGTGGAAGTGCTCAATTGGACCCCCTTGGTTGAGAAGTTGCTCGTTCCCAAGAGAGAGAGAGAAAGAGGGAGAGCCCGGACGCAAGAGAAAGAGAGAGAGGGAGGCAGTTCACAAGATTTCCTTTCAACTCAATTTTTACAAATTCTTCATTAACTGCAAATGAAGCCCTTGGACCCCTATTTATAGGGAGAGGTAAGGGATGACAAAAGTCCACAAATGCCCATTACAAACACAAAATGACCCTGCTATCCTGTGGGGTGAACATAAGCTACTAATGACCTATAACCGAGCTAGACTCAACATTGGCCCTTTGGGCCTTATTTAGCTGGCCTGTTAAGGCTCACATGACTCAAATGGAATAGAATAGACTCAGTTAACACTAATAAAAGATAATAAAAATGTGAAATGTGCTAGATGATCCGTTGGTGCCGTGCCGGGTCCTTCGTTATCGCGTGTCGAGCCTCGATGTCCCCATCAATTCCCCGGGAGTGGGCAGAACTCGACTCCGTCGAGTGGAACGCAAGTGGTTGGCCCGGGCTCACAATCCTCATCAGACTGGGGTTGACCCTTCCATCGGACTAAGTAATGCTGGGTCACCTTGCTCCTCATGTTAGCAACCTGCTCACCCAGTATTTGTTCCACTTGTTCGCGCCGTGCTCTCATTGGGGTTGGTGGGCACACAGGTCTGGGTTCACTCTCAAGGGGGGATGCAGGCTCAAATAGATCGCTTGGTCTTGCTGCCTGGCCCTTATATGGCACTAGGTCTGCCACGTTAAACTCAGTGCTCACCCCATATTCCGTAAGGAGGTCCTTCTCGTAGGCGTTGGAGCCTATCCTCCTCACGGCCCGGAACGGTCCAGTGTCACGTGCAAGCTCTGCCGTTACTACTACTAGATCACCCTCTTGGAGTTCATGGTAACGTCGACGGGTGTCCGCCTGCCGCTTATAGGACCTACTGCTCAAGTAGACATGCTTGCTGATTTGCAGGTTTTTGTGAAGGGTATGCCTAGACTCTCTACCATATATGGGTGGTCCAGGACATCCGAAAGTGGACCTATCATGCATGTGACACATATCAAATGGGATAAGCATGGGTGGACTTGTACAACCAAAACTATGACCTTCTCTATATGATGCTAGACTTCATGATGAATGCATTACCTTCCATGAAATGTGCCTTTCACCGATCAAACACATGTCGCTAGAGAAACAGTGATATGGGGTCTGGCTCGAACATGTGTAGTAATCTCCATGAGGGAATAGGTGTTGGGTGTTGTTGGAGAATTGGGTGAGGGCTAGTTGAATCTCAGGTTCCCAATATGATGGGTCAAATGGATCAAGGAAGGACATGCCATGGAGGACATCACCTAATTTCGAGAATTGATTCGCCCAAATCTCAATCCCTCCATTGTGGATTGAATTATTAGTGGGTGGGGAGTTGGCGAGATAGTGGGCTTGATAGGCTGGATGAGCTCCAGGACTTGAGTGGTAGCCTCGGGCTCCTCCAGGATCAGCAAAAGTATCAAGAGCTCACACGTACACCGACCTATAGTGCACACGAAAGTAATGGAGCCAACGGAGGGGTGGGTGAAGATAACTCCCCTAGGTGGACCCGACTTCAAGGCAAGCATGTTGGTCACCCCTATTTGCCTTCAAACTCTGAACAAGATCTTCCACGATCTCCACAAAGCAAAATGATTGGAAGGTTGTGTGGAAGGAGTGGAAGGGTACTATTTGTTGGGCTTGTTCATTTGGGAAGGGGTAGAAGTTGGAGAATTACCATCAAGCTGCCATCCTGCCTGCTGTCACCCAGAAGACCAGCAGTTTGCTGGAGTCACCACGGCTTCATCCTGGTGTCCCTGAAGCTCCAAGAGGTACCAAAAGAAGCGTCTCCGAGTCTACTTCGCAGCGGCAGTTGTCTCTCCCTCATCCGAGTTCGGGGCTGATCGGGGGAAGTGTTCTACCCCAACTACGCAGTCAACTCCCAGATAGCAACCTGGGCAAAAGTCCATGTGCCGCCCTAGCCCTTCTCACCCCTAAGAAGGATGGATCATGACGGATGTGTGTGGATAGTCGGGCCATTAACAAAATCACCGTCAAGTATAGGTTCCTCATCTCTAGGCTTGATGACATGCTTGACATGCTAGCTGGAGCCACTATTTTCTCCAAAATCAACCTTAAGAGTGGCTATCACCAAGTCAGAATTCAGCCCGGAGATGATTTGAAAATGGCCTTCAAGACCAAAGATGGCCTTTATGAATGGCTAGTCATGCCTTTTGGGCTCTCAAATGCCCCAAGTACTTTCATGCATCTTATGATGGAGGTCCTTAGGCCTTACATTGGGGTCTATCTTGTGGTCTATTTTGATGACATTCTCATCTATAGTCAATCCCAAGAGACCCACCTTGACCACCTTAGGCAAGTTTGCATCGTCCTTCAGCATGAGAGTCTATTTGCCAACTTAGGAAAGTGTCACTTCATGACCACGTCCATCACCTTCCTAGGATTTGTGATTTCTACCAAGGGCATCTCCATGGAACCCTAGAAGGTCCAAGCTATCCTTGATTGGCTGGAACCCCACACCGTCCATGAGGTCCAAAGATTCCACGGGTTGGCCACATTCTATAGGAGGTTTATCCGAGAATTTAGCACCATGACCGCCCCAATCATTGATTGTCTCCAAAAGGGGACTTTTGTGTGGAACAAACCAACCTCCAAAGCCTTCCAAGAGCTTAAGAAGAAGATGACCCAAGCCCCAGTCCTATGCCTACCCAATTTCTCCAAAGTCTTCGAAGTCACATGTGATGCATCCGGGATGGGAATAGGTGGGATCTTTAGTCAATAAGGGCACCCAGTGGCCTTCTTCAGTGAGAAGCTATGTGATGCTAGGACAAGATACTCCACTTATGACAAGGAGTTCTATGCCATGGTTCAGTCTCTTCGACATTGGAGGCACTACTTGTTGCCCAAAGAATTTGTCATCTTTTCTGACCATGAGGCCCTAAAATGCCTCAACTCCCAGCAAAAGTTGAATGCCTGACATGCCCGCTAGGTTGAGTACATCCAATCCTACACCTTTGACATCAAACAAAAGGTAGGAAGTGAGAACCGCGCAGCGGATGCACTCAGTAGAAGGATCTCTTTGTTGTCTACCATCCATGTGGAGGTTATTGGGTTTGAGAGGCTCAAGGATGCGTACCCTGGCTGCCCTAACTTTGGGCACATCTATTCCACCTTGACCATCTAGTCTAGCTGGGAACATGAGGATTTTATCTTAGAGGATGAGTTCCTCTTCAAGGGGGCAAAGCTTTGCATACCACGGACCTCATTCCATGACTTCTTGGTTTGGGAATTACATGCGGGGGGACTAGCTGGTCATTTTGGGGTTCATTAAATTATTGCTCTAGTTGAGGGTCAATTCTTTTGGCCAAGTCATAAGAGAGACGTAGCCAAGATAGTGGGTCAATGCCGCACATGTGCTTCGACCAAACAGGTGAAGCAAAACACTGGCCGGAGGGCCTTCAAGTGCTGGTTCTCCTTCATGAGAGTCTCAAGAGTTACCTCTTGGACTTCACAGATCGGAGGGTCATTGTTGACTGGCTCTGTGTTGACGGGGGTGGCACGTTCCTCAACGAGAACTTCTTCCACCCGTGTCGAAGTCTGAGGCCCAGCAGAAGTGCCGATATGGCCGACCGGGGCCGACGGCTGAGTCGGGTGACGCGGTCTCCTGAGTTGAGCTATGGGCTGGTTCAGATCGTCAGTCTAGACCTCAGGCTGGTGCCCGGTGGCATAGCACATGAACACCTTGACCGTGTCGCTGAGAAGCCAGACCGTCCGCTTCTTCTGAGAGCGCCTCTTGGGGCGGATGGGTTCCCCGAGCCCATCAAAGACCGAGGTGCATTGTGGAGGAGTCTCCGTCACGGCATCTGTCTGAGGAGAACTCGAGGCTGGATATTAGTGGGGCCCAAAATGAGCCCGTCTCTATTTTCGCCTATCTGAACGAGAGGCGATGAGGGACTAGGCACCATCGGATGATGCGGCTATAGGGCCAGCTGTACCTTGCTTGGCGCGGCGCCCTAGTGCCAGAAAGGGGTTGCCGAGACGCACCTCCCAGATAGCTTGAGCTTCCTCTAGGGTAACCCAGATCCTTCTCAAGTCGAATTGCTGGTCCCCCTCATCCCTATGTCTCCGACGGGACTTGGGAGCTGGGATGCCGAACCGGCACTGGCGCCTTTGGGTCGTTGCCGAATCGTTCACCCTTTTGAGTTCCGCCTTGTCTTCCCGTGTTCGACGCAAGAGGCTAATGCGGTTGGTAGTAGGGACCGTAGAGACGATCCGTTCTGGAGGTACAATGGGTTCACCCCCATCTAGGCGAATCTGTAAGTCCCCGATAAGAATGGTCTTACCGGAGTTACTGGTGGCAGCAGTGGGTCGCCTGCCCTTATGGCTGCGATGCTGCTTCTTCTGGGGAGCCAAAGACGATTCCACTCCAAGGTGGTAGACCGAGAAAACCCGGTCTGTGAATGCTGGTGGTGTGAGGCCACTCACCGGGAATACCGGAATGGGCCCCCAAGACGCATAGTCTGTAGTGGAGGCTGGTGGCTGGGTGACTCAAGTGTAAGCCTTCGCCCGAGCCAATAGTAGTGTTGCAGATGCTCACAATGATGTGCTTGCACTTGGAGCTGACACTGCAGGGGGTACCGGGATGCCAGTGACCTGAGGCCTTGAGCCTAGACTGGGAGCTGGCAAGATCGGAAGGCGTGATAGGAGGCCCTCGGTGCATGCCGGGGTCGCTGTGTCCCATAGAGGCAGACCAGTGCTGGGAATCAGTGTTGCCAGGTTGTGGGAGTAGTGCCCCCGAGATAAAGCTGAGAGATCCAGAGCCTGACGCGGATCAGTCATGCCAGACGTCATCCGCTGGAAACCCCGGGATTGTATGCCCGGTCTGGATGCTGAGACGCCCCGCACCCGAGATTGGGAACCCGAGTAGGGTGGTTGCTCTTTTGAGGTTTGGGTCGAGAGGCCCGAACGGGGTGTTGGGGAGCCATGCCCCGGGGTTAGGGGACCCATGTGGGGAGTCGGCTCGGTGGAGGCTCGGGGTTGACAACCCGAGTAGGGTGCTGAGGATTTAAACACCTTGGGGTGGAGACCCACGCCAGATGCCGACTTGGCCGGGGCCCGGGGCTGGAGGCCCGACTGAACTGTAGAAGTGGAGACCGGAACTCAGGACCCGAGGCCTGCGTCGGGTGTAAGATCACGAGGGCACATGATGACGATCCATCCGGGCTTCAAAAATGTGGCGGGGTAAGTGATGTCCCCATCAATGAGTCTTAAAACAAGACTCAGTAGGGATCACTCGAATCCCACCTCGCCAACACAAAAAAATCGCTACACTAGCAGTTAAGCGAGTACCTCAGAAGTAGAAGCCCTGCACTACTAGTACTGGTCTCACGGAGTGAAAAACCCACACATGCATGCCACGGTGAAACAACCGGAACTCACTGGTCAACACAACCAAAACTCAAGGTCAAGGTCATTGAACCTGACAGTCTATCACTCCCTGTCCAGAACAGAAGTACCTCCTACTAGAAGAACGACTAGATGCGTCCACTGACATCTTATACCGTGTCACAAGTGTCTAGCTACCACGCCCTGGGAGCGAGACTCAGACACACTCGAGTAACCACAAAGCGAGTGACTAGCTGGGGTCACACTCGTCAGCGTGTGTCCACCATCCCCAACCACGTGTGCACACACAGACCATGCGTCCTAGGACTGGCCTCTAACTGGTTTTCTCCTCAGTCGGACTCTAGCTGCTGACGTGGGGCCCGACAGAAACCAGTCTAAAAATCATCCTCAGGGTAGCCGTCCCACTACTCCCAAGGGGATACCAGCACATGCGTACTGGCAGGCTACGACTAGTGGAGTGTCTCTGAAGAAGTGGACTCTCAAGCTACAGAAAACAACGTCGGATTCGGTAGTATAAGGAATGCTCCTTGTACCAGCACTGTCGCATGGTGACACGAGCTGAAAACACACCTCCCGAGACAACACAGTAGCACAACACCTGGCCTCGACATGATGCCCAGCATCTATCAGACCATGGGTCAACACAGGGACCGAGGTCCACACACCCGGGACTCAAATCGGCCTAGATCAAAACACCGGTCAAGTTGGTACCCTTGAACGGTCCACTTTCGGCCACTCAGGGACATGCGGTCAAACAGGGGCCATGCCAGGGGATATAAGGCCATCCATAGACCGTCCTTCTCCTGGCCCAAACGGGGCATATGCGGTCAACCTCTGGCTGCACAAAGGAAAGATGACAGACTCTCAGCCGCACATGGGGGATGGGCAGTCCAGCACAGCCGTCCATCTACCAACGGTAAAAACATATGTGCGGTTGGACCCTGGCCGCAGAAGGGAAGGGCGGCTAGGACCTCACCGCACAAGGCATGTGCGGTCCAACTCTGGCCGTGCCTCTGCCAACGGCACCAGGTGACGTGCGGCCTACCCTTGGCCACACGAAGGGTCATGCGGCCAGACCCTAGCCACACACCCTAGTGCACTGTGCAACGGTCACAAGCAACAGTCAAAACTCAGGGGATGGGCGATTGCCTTGGGGCCGCTCATAGGATGTATGGTCCCACGACTGGCGGCACATACCCAGTGCGCGCCAAGCCATTGGGCGGTCAGACCATGGCCACACAAGGGGATGCCCACTGTGCGCCAAACAAAAGGGCGGTAGCGCAAGGGCCGCACAAGTGATAAATGGGCCCTGGTTCGACCGTTTATCTCTCACCGGTGCAAAAACGGTGAACCGACCGAAAAAGTCCATTTTTGGCCCCATACATTCCCCACGGAGAGGGAAACGGAAGGAAATCAACCCCCAAGCCACCTAACATACTTCTACACCCTTGAAACACAGAATCGGGGCGTAAAATGGTAGATCGGGCAAACTCTCCCCGTGGCATGAATGACCACGTGTAGCCCTTTACCTCCCTACATGGAGTGGACAATAAAAATCACTGCTGTAATTATTTAATTACTGTACATCGGGAGTACGGATCTTGGCCGGGGTCATCTTCCCCACGCCCAGAGCGTGGAGGTATTATGTCTACTCCCCACTTTGGCATTTGATTTCCTTGTATATATTCATATGCCGCTGCAAGTGATAGGATAATTAGCTCGTTATAATTTTATCACCATTGCGAGAGAGAGTGAGACCTGTCCCGTGCCTCGATCCGAGCATGCGAAAAAGTCGATACCCGTGACTCATTGCTAGTTTCTCAACCGCGCACTTCTGCACGCTTTCCTCACTTAGGGACGTCCGCGAGCTCGTGTCTCTTGGTCCTAGGTTCGCATCAAGTTGGTGTCGAGTCCATCGTCGTCGTCCCGCATCAAATTGGTATTAGAGCCTGAGTTTGAGTCTAGGGTAATCTTTACATAAAAAAAGAGTCTTGAGGCTAATGTTGTCTTGTCTTAGGTTTACATTTCATCCCTGTACCCGGTATATCAAAAGACGTTACTAAAAAGATAGGTTACACCTATTGGGAAGGTAACCCCTTGTGTGGGGTTTCTACCTCCGCCATGTACTGGATATTGGTTAGAGTCTAGGTTTGTAGACGAGTCTGCATTCTAACTTTGCATTGTTGTATAGGGTCGTGTCTAGTCCATTAGAGTGTCACTCAGTTTTCTGCACGTCCAACAATCCACCAGCCCATGGCCGTCCCCCGAGACCATGCGTCCAAGTGGTCATCCCCGGTGGCCCAATTCGAGACTCTCATGGCCCGACCCCTGGGGCTCGCCCCAATCATTCAACCACTGGTTGACCAAACCCCAAAGTCAACAACCGAGTCATTTCAGCGCCCAATAGTGTCCACTGCCATTCTACCTAATGGGTTGCATACGGAGATCGACTTCATCAATAGGGAGTCATCTAATTATGTCTCCCAGGACATTGTCGAGTCGCTCTCTAAGACCGGGGAGATTGTTCTCAATGGTGGCTTAGCATTCGTAGAGTTCCAATGGAGTGTCAGCCACGTCCTATATGACGATGGAGGATGGTGCAAAGTCGATACACTTGCTGGCCCAAACATCATTTTGGGACAAACTTGGTTGGAAGAGAGGAGAGCGATCTTTGACCAGGACAGGAGGACCTACACCTTACACCCACCTCACCTGCCCGGCAAGTTCGTCTTCCACGACGACGTTCAGACGATCACCTCCGTGTCACCAGCCACCCACCCTCAGCGGCCTGCTCCACCATTGGACTCACACTCGCCACCTCTCCTGGAGTCCGCCCCTCTAGCCACCCATCATGGGAGTAGTCATTTCCCCGACCAGTGTCCTTCCCATTCCCCTACCTTAGAGGACCCACATTCGGAGGATGCCCATCCCAGGCTTACTCCAGAGAGTTATGAGGCTGACCAGGAGTTGGCCGAGGAGTACCTCGCTGTGGTTGAGGGGTTAGAGAGCAATCCCATAGATCACCTAGAGGGCCAAGGTCTGTCAGTCACCCTAGCCCCACCAGATGACCCCGTACTGTCACCCATCTTAAGTTCTGTTGAACCCCGCACACAACATTGTGTTAAGGAATTTTGATGATGATCTAAATACC
The DNA here is from genome assembly GCA_024336825.1 of Amorphophallus titanum. NCBI lineage: Eukaryota > Viridiplantae > Streptophyta > Magnoliopsida > Alismatales > Araceae > Amorphophallus > Amorphophallus titanum. Next base: position 17,390,454 of record JANBPO010002596.1, read on the forward strand.
ATGTGATTGTGTTTCATGTAAATAAATGCATGTGTAGTTTGTGAATATGAAATGGATTGATCAGTTTCTATTTGATTGAATGATGCTCAATGCAATATCCCGCTGATATTGTTGTATCATGTATAGCATAGCGGGGTCGGTTGTAGAGGGAGTGGGCATGCCCCCTATCTCTTCAGCCGGGGCCTCCTCAGATGATGTGGAGGGTCCGCCACTCATGCCCCCGGTAGTGATAACATTGGCTACCAAGGCCGTGGGGGGTTCTTCGGAGGAGGTCACCTCGACGCCTGCCTGCGTCGCCTTACTTGCCACTCTTCTTCTCCTGGTGAGGGGGCCGTGCCTGGCGGCGAGCCTGGCTACTTCTTCGGGGTCGGTAGGTAGAGCCCTGTATCGACTAGAGAGTCCTGTCATATTGCAGGTGAAAACTCTCCAGTCTCTGTTTCTTCTTGCCATCCTCCTTGACGACTTGCTCGGGAACACCAGCCTGTCGAATACCAACCGTCGGGGCGGCACTTCTTCCCGCACAGGGGACTGGCGTCGTTCCTCCAATCGATTCCTTGATTCTACGCTGGGCGCAGGTTGGATTTCTTCTTCCTCTCGAAAGGCAGAGGCCACTGCTCCCAGCAGTCGCTGACGGCCCATAGGGGTGCTACCCGAGCCTCTGAGGTAGTTTTTCATGGCCTGCTCGATCCCTTCCCACTCCTGGTCGGGGAGAGCGGTCGGTGGCTGCGTGTCGGTGGCGATAGCATGATGAGTGTAACTTGCAAATGTCGGGCGGTCAGCATGGTGACGACGCCTGCGACATTGGCGGGGAGCATTTTCGGGCAGCGCTGGCGCAGCAGCTGCCGGTTGGTGGGTCATGGCCGTCACCTCGACCCTTTCATCTCTTTGCCCCCTTCTGTGGCGGGCGCAGCTGGGCCCCACCTGGGTAGGTGCCATGGGTTGGGCTTCCTTGGGAACCCAAACTTGTTTCAGCTTTGCCGACTTGTGAGCCAGCGTGTCTCTTGGCACTGCGGCTAGAATGGCAGGTGCCATCTTTTCTTTCATCTTCTCCAGTCCATGGAAGGAGTTGCGGACTGGAATGGCTAGCACGATACGGTCCGAGATCACTTCGGACCTCTGTCCATTCAGATGGACTCGGATGGTTCCAATAGTCATGGACATGTCAGAGTTAGAGATTCGGCGCCCCGCAGTAATGCGAGGGTTGTTCCTTCGAAGTCTCCTCCGATGAGATGCCGACCCTTGGTGTGATGGGCTGGCAGTTTGGTGCACATGGTGCACATTGCAGCCCAGCGTCCTTGGTGGGACGCTGTTATTGTTCTCGGCCACAGCTCGGCCGGCAGCAGCTTCAATGACTCCTCGGATGGGAGCGTTAGACTCAGGTTCGTCGGACGCCTCCACGTCCAGGATGTTAACGAAGGCCACCCCCAGGAAATTAGGGAAGCCCACGACCAGAGGGAAGCTTCTGAAGCAAAGTGGGACGGTGAGATAGCCTTCCCGGATGTAGCTCTCCATGACTTGCAGGCCAAAGGAGACCGCCATTCTTGAAGTTGGAATGTGATTTTCTCTGCATTTGCAAAGATAAAATAATCAGCATTACAAGAAGGGGGTGGCAGGGCCCCTAGTTTTGGCAAAGAGATGAAGGGTGGATTGGTCCCACTGGGCGTGCCAGACTTGTGGACGCACTAAAGATTTTGGGTTCGGAATTGTTCCATTCGTCTGTTAGTTGGGGTGTTTATATGGGTCTATTTTAGTGCGAGGGCGTGCTAGTCACCGAGGTGACAATTTATTCAGGTTTCACGGAAACCCATGGCGCTCGATCTGACTTCGTCAGGAACCACCTAAAAATCTCTCTCGCATTTGTGTGATTGTGGTTTGCTTGTTTATCTTTCATGTTCTAGTCATGTGAGAACGGAGAGGCTGAGTGAACTCTATTGATAATCTCATCCATTCATTTCTTGAGTTGGTAGTTATTTAATTTACTGTGTTAAATTTTAAAAACTACCATCGTGCTTGGCGGGTACAATTCAACCCCCCTTCTTATCCATACGAGAACCTTAGGGACAACAACTGTCATCTAATTGACCCCTTTCTTATGTGCCGTGTGCCCTTAGAATGATTATCCACATGCCATTCATCCTTGCGCATTTATATCGTTCTTTACATTTCCCTGTTAATACCCTCGGATGCCGCATGCCAGACCAACATATCTCAACCTTTCGAAAGGCAAGTGTGTGTCACATCCTGAAATATAAAAATTTGCTAGCCAACAAAGTTGGCACGCCCAGTGGAATGTCTCCTACCTTTCTTCTTTCTGCTAAAGAGGAGCTAGTGCCTTCCATAAAGCCTTGATGCCCTTTCCCTATCCTTGTAGGAGAGGTAGAGAAGGGACATACCCCGCAGCTTCTAGTCTGCGCTCCAGTAGTCGATTCGTGCCCGGTGACCGTCTTCGACCATCACTTTCACTGGCAGCCAGTAGTTCAGTAGTAATGGCGACCGTGATGTATGGCCCCATCATCATTGCTACCCACGTCGGGTGGGTTACTTGGCAAAGCCGATCACATTTGGCGACTTCGCCCCTATTATCGGCTCACCCTATTTCTTGGGCATGATTGCTATGGCTATCCTATAGCCAATCCCATTTCCTGCTCCTACTCGTGCGGTCAACCTATAGCGCGCTTCCCCATCACCAGTGACCCACGTGGGCGCTAGGCCTGGGGTCTCCACTACTGACCTCCTCAGGAGTCCCACATTTTTTGTTGCCCGAGGAAGCATCAACTCCCAGGTCTACAACCAGGCGACATCCAGCACGGGCATCGCACCACGGAACCCAGCCATTTCTCTAGTCACTCGCTCAATCTTTCAACCCTGAGTCATAGTGAAGCCTACACCCAGTACAAGTTTTCAGCCCTGGGCTCAAGGCTTCTCAGTACTTCGCTTGGGCTTTCAACCCTGAGTGCCAACTGAGCTGACACCCAACACGGGCTCCCAACCCCAGATTCAAGGCTCAGCAGCACTCAATTTGGGCTCACAACCCCGGGTTCTAGCAAGGTCGGCTCCCAGCACGGGCTTTCTGTCCTGAGTTTTTGGCATCCCAACTTCCCAATGAGATTTACTACCTCAGGTTCTAGCAATGCCAACCCCTAATACGGGCTTTCTGCCTTAGGGAGCAGTAACTCTAGCATCCGACATGAGCCTTCAGCCCCAAGTTCCAGTAATGCCGATTCCCAACAAGGGATTTCAGCCCTAGGTTCTCGGCTCCCCAGCAATTGAAAGGGGCATCCTCCCTAGATCCCTGCAATATTAGCTCTCAACACGGGTATACCACCCCGAGTGCTAACAACACTTTTCTCGGCTCGTGCAGACTTCAACGCTCGGGTTCCTGTGGGACACATTTTTAATTATTATGTATTTATTTTATTTTAGTGCGCAGGCATCCCAGTCATGCTGTGATAGTTTATTTGGACTCCAGAGATGGAAAGGTCAGGATTCTCTATTGCGCACGACGTATGACCGATCTAATGATAGTGGAAGTAGTTCAGGACTAAAGTGCGTCATGCCATAAAGGTCGGGTGGTGGCAACGGAGCTCTCACGGGTGGGGGAAGAGGATCCTCCATGATGGGGAGAGGACTTTGGGATGGCACCGGGTTAGGACTACCGGCTGCTACCTCCTTAAACTCGGGCAAGAGTCCATCAATTTGGGTATACATCCTATCCACCCTATCCGAAATGATTTGGAAGAGTTCGGCAATGGTGGGGTTTGGAGTAGGAGCAACGTGATGGACTCGCCCATAAGAAATCGACTTAGTCGTGGACCTAGGCTCTTCTACATGTGGGGCACTTTGCCTTCGACTATGGCCCACTTGGTTGGAGGTACTTGGGTGGGGTCGGTTGGAGGAATGGGTGGGACTGGTTGGAGGTGACTGGGCGGGGAAGATAGACTTTTCTAAGCTCGCCCTTCATTTGACACCATGACTCGATGGGCGATTGCCTCCTAACCTCCCTCATGAACTCAATGCTCTCCCATTTCCAGGTGGCTTTGTGGACAAGCCTCTTTTGGGCAAAACTGACTTGCATGGCATTGGACATGGTGTAACATTCAAAATATTTATCCATGGCAGCCTCCCACTTTAGGTAGTCACCCGAGTTGTTGGATCCATAAAAGTCCAAGGCTTCAGGCCTATGGAAGTGGACGGGATGGTTTCTTAGCCCATTGGTGTTATACAACTAGTGATATGGCCTGGGCGATTAGGAACCCATGGAATCCATGGGTCTCGGGGAGCTATAGGATGGCCATGCGGACACTTGGTGACACACCAAACTGACTCTCTAATGGACTAGACATGACTACCCTAGACTCTAACCCACTCTGATACCAATTTGACGCGGGACAGACAGCGGACTTGACTGATTTACAAGCGAACCTGGGACTCTAAGCAAGCTCGCGGCTCGTCCCTTAGCGAGGAAAGCATACAGATGTGCGCGGTTGAGAAATCGGGAGTGAGCTAGAGTGGTCAAACTCTTCCTTGCTTGGTTCGAATCACGGGACGGGTCACGCTCACTATCTCTCACAGCAGTGATCAAATATTAGTGAGTTAGATTCCTAACTCTCAAGCATCGACAAATTGATGTATATACGAAATGAGCAAATGCGATAAAGAGAGGAGGTGATTGTACCTCCACGCTACCGGGCGTGGGGAAGACGACCCCGGCCAAGACCCGTACTCCCAGTACAAATAATTACAATAATTACATAAAGATAATTCACTGTCCACTCCACGCAGGGAGGTAAAGGGCTACAAATGGGACCTGGGAGGACCGATCTTGGGTTGACGGGTGGCTTCTGGGGTAGCTCCGACGATTCTGGCGCGCTGCTACTTGGGCGGCAACTTGCTGTTCCGAACTGGTTCTACTGTTTCAGACTTGCGCGACCCAAAGAAAATGCTTACTACGATCAGCACGGATGTCGGATCGACGTGAAACCAGCACAGTTGGAAAGCTCTCTTGTAGATCTACGACCTCCTGGTGTTGCAGAAATTTTCTTGCCTCTGTATACTCCGTGGCTGAATTTGCAACAGACTGACTCGCAGAACTAGATCTGACTGGGTAGACTAAGATCTGCCCTAGAATTGACTTTGACCGAAGATCAAACAGTGGAATTTGAATCTAAAATTTTTATGGAAGATGGAGGGGAAACCAAGGAACACGCCAGTAATTTTTATGTACTTTTATGAGGTGGTTTGTCAGGAAAAATAGATTTTATGGCTGGTGGTGGTAGGATCTGGACTGTAGAGGACAGAACAGTAGATTGCGGGTAGCAATCGAACCACCTAAAAATCCTCCGTCTCGTGTGGTTTGTTCTGATCTGATCCGTTATTTGAATGCTTGCACACCTATTGTTCGATCAATCACTATTCAGTTTGTCCTCTTATTCTTAATTGTTGGGTCCTATTGATTGTGGCATTTTAAATAGTCTAAGTTTGACCAAATTGGGGGTGATCTATTCAACCCCTCCCCTTCTAGCTCACCTTTCGCTTAGTCTATCATGGCTGGCCTAGGGAGGCGTCGTAGTCACAGTGTCGGAGTTGGCAACTGGTACTGGAACTGAGCGGCTGGCCTGTGAAGGCGTTGAAGCCACGATGCTGGGACTAAGAGCTGGTACTGGACTGGGTGGCTGGCCTATAAAGGTGTTGAGGCCACGATGCTAGGACTAAAAGCTGGTACTGTACTGGGTGGTTGGCCTGTAAAGGGGTTGAGGCCACGATGCTAGGACTGGGAGCTAGTACTGGAACTAGCGTGGCTGGCCTGTAAAGGCATTGAAGCCACGGTGTTGAGACTAAAGGCTGGTACTAGGACTAGTGTGGCTGGCCTATAAAGGCGTTGAAGCCACGGTGTTGGAACTAGGAGCTGGTACTGGAATTGGCATGGCTGGCCTATAAAGGCGTTGAAGCCATGATGCTGGGACTGGGAGTTGGTACTGGGACTAGGTGGCTGGCCTGTAAAGGCGTTGAAGCCACGATGCTGGGATTGGTCACTGGTACTGAAACTGAGCGGCTGGCCTACGGAGGCATTGTAGCCACGGTGTTGGGGCTGGCAATTGGTGCTAGAACTGAGCGGCTGCCCTGTAGAGGCATTGTAGCCACAGTGCTAGAGCTGGTCGGCCGACCGCGGTAGGTAGCCGAACATTCGATGCTGGAGGCTGGAACTAGAGTTGGGTGGCTAGCTACTGATGCGTAGTAACCAGAAGGCTGGAGCTGATCGGCTGACCATTGAGGCGTGTAGCCGAGTACTAGAGCCAGGATTGGCGATGGCCAACCTTCAGGGGCGTAGTGGCCGCCCTTGCTATGGAGTGATGCTGAGGTTGCCATCGGTGAGATGTCACGATTGACGGCTTTCATCAGTGAGGAGTAGAGAGGGAGAGAGTTTTTTTTTTGTTTTCTCCTTACCAGCTCTACCGCCCTTGCGGGTTTTCGATGCACCCTTGGGTGTTAAGGTAGGCCTTTCCTGAAGAGGAAAACCTTGACAAGACCTAGGGTTGTGTGCCCGAGCCAAGTGTTGGGGAGCCTCGAACTCGGGGTTGAAAGCCCGTATTGAGTATTGGCTCGTCCAAGATTCGGGTTGAGAGGCTTGAATAGCATGTCGGGAGGCCTTTCCCTCAGGGTAGGAGACCCGTGCTAGGGCAAGCTTGGCTGGGACTTAGAGCTGAGAGCCCGAGTGAGATGTTGAGGAGTCGGGAACCCCGGGGTCAACGATCACAGGTGTTTCTGTTATCGAAGAAGTAGAGGGGCCAACTGCCTGCATGGGTAGTGACTGGACTGGGCTGCTCGTCAGCTATAGCAATGGTGCTCGATGATCAAGGTGAGCTGAAGGCCGAGGCAGCGTTGCTGAACACAATTGGCACTGCCAACCGTACATGCCCGGTGTGGATGGTGATGACTATTGGACCGTAAGTCACTATCGCCACCGATTTATTATTGCTGTTACTGGTGCCCGTTGGTCACTTGACGATGACTGGTTACATGTTGCATCTTGGACAGGGTGAAAGTCCCTTTCCGCCAAAAATATCTTCTGCCTACGTATTACCAAGATCTCCTAGATGAGTGGCATAGTCTCACTTAGGAAGGAAAATCCATCGTGGAATATATCGAGACTTTGGATAGTTACCTACTCCGATGCCGCATTCAGGAAGACACGGCCGTCACCCTCTCCCGTTTTCGCAAGGGCTTGTCCCCACACATTAGACGGGAGTTACATCTACGCGAGGTCACTACCTTGGAACACGCATACCAAGTTGCCCGTGACACTGAGAGGTTCCATGTCGTTCCTCGCATTTCCTTCCAGCGACCAACTAACCCCCGTCATATTGTCACCCACCCAGGGAACACCACCCCGAGGCCAACCCCTCCAGCTACATCCCAATCACCAGCCCCAACCCGACCGCCACTTCCCCGACCTAGTGGGAACCCAGTCCCTCAACCACCGCAGGCAACTCCCCCGCCCAGACAGGATGACAAGGGCAATGGTATTGTAGGAAGTCCCCTTCCTCAGGCATCGACTGCTCAAAATGCTTGCTAACAGTGTTCGAGGCGCCGACGAACCAGAGGTGGTACCGCCTTCTTTCAACAACGCCTCCGCCTAGGGCGTCTATTTTCCCTTGATCGCGCCAGATCTGAAACTCTCTATTCACCCAGGACAGACTGCCACCTAGTTGGCCCCAATACTCCATCCTCCACTTAGTTTCATGCCGAGTAGTATTCTACAAAGTTGTGACTATCGACGATACGAAGCCAACAACAGTGGTTTTGTATCATTCCGACATCGGCACAGAAGATTCTACCACGGCCATTGTCAACCTATCCTGCTATTTGCCCAGGAACCTGATGCTGACCATTTTGGTGACCACAACCAGCGAGGTGATCTGACGGCCGCCAGCTTTTGTGGCTTCATCGTGTTCTCTGTCTGCTATGCCCACGAGTTGGTCCTATCACTTTTGGATTTCTACAACAAGCGTACCTATCGGCGTATTACGACTGCGTCATCCAATCCTGCGAGGCAGAACTGCGCAGGCCATCGGCTGTGACCTCCTCCACCTTCCAGTAACATCAGCTTGACGTCATACTTTTAGGCATCCTTTGGCATCCCCCAGGCTTCGTCCAGGCATTGACAGCACTGTGATTGGACGTCGGAGCTAGGCGTACGCTACGTAACAAGCAAGCGCAGATCAGTAGTTTGGTTTCCCCTCCCCTTATTCCCCCCCTCCTGCGTGAGGGTAGTGCATGTAATGGTTTGCCCATCCCCGTGATCCCCTCCCTGCATGGAGTGTAGTAATTATAATAGTAGGGATCATTGCCGAGCTTCTTCGACGCAGCGTGTCCGCCGGGTGCGCACGCTCCCCCATTCACCCTCGTCTTTGACCGGAGCCGGTCCTTTGAACGGGCTAGGTACGTGCGGCTGCCACTCCAATTTGCTTGCTTAGTATTAGTTCCAACTGCAGTGCCCGTGAGAAGAGTGCCCGATCCAAACTTCTACTTTTTTAAGAGTACTTGCTACCGGTGAGTGAGCGTACATTTGAACCGATCGCCTCGGTATCGGTCCGCCCGGTTGAGTCTGGTGCCCACGACCTTGTTCCCCGGGTGGTTCACTACCACTCTCCTCCCTGCTCGGACCAAGTCCGGCCTCCTCGCGAGCCACAACTCGCCGAACCATCACTACGAGTCCCGTGGAGTCCGCTACTCGCGTGAGTGTTTGCCTTGTCGCTTAGACGATCTGTGCTCATGCCCATAAATTCAGAATCAAATCCCGGGGCATTACACGTAGGCAATGAGCGCGTTAATATTTTGGTTTTCCTGGTATTATTTGTGTTGTCTCAGGCTTCGGTGAACCCAGGATTCAGTGCCTTGTTGGCCTTTGACTTGATGGATGCCTCGGGTGTTCCGTGAGAGTCATATATGTGTGCGTCGAGGGATGCCGGAAGAGTGGCTTCATCCCGAGCTATGTTCAACATTTCTTCTGTGTTAGTTGGCTTGGCTTCGACCCCTTGGTTAGCCCTTATACGTGGATGTCTTGGATGTCCTATGAGGGATGTGACCGTGTTATAGGGTGTTCGAGAGCGCCATTGCATCGAGTAATGTTTTGTGTATTTCGTGGGTCATTATGGTTTCTGGTCAACTCGGTTGTGGCCCAATGGTTGACACGTGACCTTGTGAGTGTCTCGACTATCCTGTATGGATCGAGACTCTGATTTTGGACGCTTGGTGGTATCATCTTATCTCGATTTGCATGCCTCTATGATTCAAGGGTTTTGATGATCCCTCGTATTTCATGTTTATGTGTTATATAGAATCGAGAGTCCTATGTGCAGCCTAAGCGTTAAGGACTTGTGTTTTATTATGATTTTGGCTTAGGGACTAGGCAGATTAATGATATGTTGTCGTGATGTGTGACTATCTTGACCCGAGTCACGTGACTCAAGGATCGTTGTGTGTAGGTCTAGTTGTCTATCCTGAGTCTGGTGGCAGTTCTATGTGCTACCTTCTGTTTCATAGTTTGTGCGACAGGTGAGTGCTTACCATGTCCGTACTTCACTGTTTTGAGTCTCTGTGTCTAGTGAGCCTCCACTAGTTGTAGTCTGATGACACTTCAGCATGTCCGCCCACCTGGGAGTGGTGGCGGGGCAATTCCTAAGAGATGATTTTTAGGCTAGTTTTCATGGGCCCCCTTGCTTTGCAGTAGCATCCTACTAGGGGGAAAACTAGCTAGTGGCCAGGCTCAAGGCATTGGGATTGTGTGTGCACATGTGGTTAGGGGCATTTGGACGAGCGCTGATGGGCGTGACCCTGACTAGTCACTCGTTACTATTATTCCTTGTACTTGGTACAGCCTCTCAGTCACCGTGTTCGAGGTGAGTGTGACATGCTTGAGGTGTAGTGTAAGACGTCAGTGGACGCATCTAGCTTTGCTTCTAGTGAGGAGGTACTTCTGTCACAGGATGCTGACTTTTGTGATTCTCGTAATTTCTGTGGTTTCTTGTGTAGCATGAGCTCCTTCACGTAGTACTTCGGGTAGTCTTTTCTTGGCTTCACCTGTAGTTGGTGTAGCATACACGACGGTGTGGTCGTGTGTGCACTGGTGTTTTGGGTAGTGTGTTTCCCACATCCGAGAGGTCGTAATGTAAAGCCTACACGTCTGTTGTAGCAGGACGTGCTCTGGCAATGTAATCAGAGTTTCCCTGTGTCGATTTGGTGATTCCTAACTGTGTGTCTGGGATCCATGTTCTTACCGATTAGGAGTAGTTTTGAGGGCCAAGATCTTATCGGCTGCCGTGTGCTTCTGTTTAGTACGGCTTTTCCTCAAGGATGGATCGACGAGACTATGCATCGACTATCGACAATTGAATCATCTCACTATCAAAAACAAGTATCCGCTACCAAGGATCGATGAGTTATTTGATCAGATTTATGGATCTAAGTATTTATCAAAGATTGATCTCAGGTTAGGATATCACCAACTGTATGTGTTGAATGCACTACGCTCTGATTGACATGATCGTTATAGACATCATCACGTCACTTCTGAGTAATCTTCCGTGCTCGGGGCGTGACAGCCCCTGTCCTGGTGCGTTATGCTGATATGGTGCACCTGTTCTGGTGTATTACATGGTCTGCATTAGATTTCAGTTCTGTTTGCCCTGGCACCCCTACTCTGGTGTGTTAGAGCAGGTAACACCCCCATGTTGGTGCGTTACGGTCCTGTTGTTGGCCGTGTTGGTGGTCGTTCTGTTCTATTTGTTGGTCAGTCTTAGGTTGTGTTCTAGGGCGGTGTCTATTTATCGATAGTTTCTGGATCGTTCGGTTTAGGTGACTGGGTATGGTCTTTTCTTTGACTATGACAGTACCCTAATGACTCAATTTAGAACTGCCAGTGTCTTTGTCTCTGGTCTTGCAGTGGCTTTCCTTGACTGCCGGGTTCGCCTAGCGGTTGAATGATAGTTCGCTCTGCCTAGAGTGTAGCCGTTATCCACCGCTCTTGTTTCTGCTTGTCTTGGCTTGATCTCTTGGTTTGCCCGTGACCCATGGGTGTCTGTTGACATCCTATGAGGGCAGTGACCATGATGGGACAGCCCGGAGTGCTTGTGCATGCTGCGTGTGTGTCTGTGTGTATGTGTCGTGTCAGGTTTCGGTCAACCCGGTGAGACCAGGGGTTGACAGGTGACCTTGTCTGTGTCTCGACGATTCTGTCCAGCTTGAGACAATGTTCTAGATGCCTCGAGATATCATTTTATCTCAGTTTACGTGTCCAGATGTGCTGAGGGTTCTTGGTGTTCCCTCGGGTCTCCGTGAGTCGTTTCCTACGGAGCGTTGTTTCTTCTGGCTTAGATTTAGACCGATTGACGGCTTGTTCCGCTGTCTGTGACAATCTTGCCTCTGAGTCATCTGACTCAAGGATCGTTACGTGAGTAGGTCTAGTTGCCTTGTCCTAAGTTGTCGACAGTGGTTGTGCTGCCATTGGTGCTTCAGAGTACGTGCGACAGTGCTCTCTTACCTATCTGTACTTCTACACTCGTGTTTTGAGTCTCTGTGTCTTGTGAGCCTCCACTAGTTGTAGCCTTACGGCACGCTTCAGTGTGACGGCTCTTCTAGCGGGGTACTTTCCAGGTTTACAGTTCTTAGGCTAGTTCCATGGGCCCCTCGTCAACCGTAGCGTCCTTCGGAAGAGGAATACTAGCTAGAGGCCTGGCTTAGACGATGGCTAGTGTGTGCACACGTGGTCAGGGGCTTTAGACTTGCGTCGTTAGATGTGACCCCGACTAGTCGCTCGTGTTATGGTACTGTTCTGGTTCTGACAGTGTCTTGATCTCGGCATAGTCCTTGCGGTAGGTGACGTGTACAAGATGCTACTAGGTGCAGCATAAGACGTCAGTGGATGCAACTGGCTATTCTTCTGGTGGTGAGACACTCTAGTCACGTGACACGTGACTCTCTGCGGTTCTCTTCTCCTTTCTTGTGCATTGTGTCCCTTTCCGGGTTAGCCTTCTTTTGACTTTTCCCGAGGTCGGTGTCTTGTCACATGCATAACGTTCTAGTCATGTGAGGGGCAGTGTACATGATGTTCTATTCGTGTTGTCTGAGTCTATCTAGGTTTTTCTTAGGTTTTCTTGTTGTTCTTGTAGGTCTTCATTTGGAGCCTGGCGTCGTGTCGACAGTTCGGTAAGCTTCTGACTTTTCCTAGTTCAGAGTTCACCCTTCGGAGGGTCTTCTAGGGTTTAGATAGCAATCCGTTTAACGTAAGAATCCAGGGAGTCTAGATAGTAGAGGGGATTTAGGGGAGGTTACATCCTTATTATAGGCTTATTATAGCACGAGGACTTTTGCTCTCCCTAATTCTTTGGATTTCCCTGCTCCTTAATGTTGTGTAACAGACATTTGGATAAGCTTTCGATGGTCGGTCTGAGCTTGGGATGCCAGCGAGGGGCCTTCCCGAGCGGTGGGCGCATAGCTCGGATAGGGTGCTATGGGCCCCCGTAGGGGCTTTCCCGATCGACCTATCGCTCAGACTTTCAGACCCGGGGGTCACCTAGGAAGTGCTGATCCGAGTGGGTTTTGGGCTTGGAATAAGTGGGCCCAGAATAGGGCTGTTACTTTTGGGAAGCTGGCCTGGTTTGATCGAATTGGACCTGGTTGGGCTCTGCTTTCAGGCGGTTGATTTCCCCCTCTCCACTCCCCCCTTACTCCCAAGCCAAAATTAGACTCGGACGAGTAACATTGGTGGGGGTGATGTCAGTGGCTCAGTGAGGTGAGGGTTTCTCTCTGACAGGGGCCATTTAATGCGGCTATCCTGGGAATACGCCTGTGATGATGACTCTCTTGAGTCGATGCGAGGAGTCTCTTCGTGGAGTGTGGAACGTCGCGTCGTCTCCCGCAAACCGCTGGGAGTATAGACGTCACATGGGTTTATGGTCCATGCCTCCTCTATTTAGGGTTCAATCTCTCCATCGCTTCTACGTTTTGAAAAGCTCATGCGCCATGAGGGGGATCTGGAGGAGCAGAGACTTGCAGAGGGCTTCACAGAGGTAGTAGAGATCGCGACGGTGGTGATTCGTCAACTCCCACCTCCACCCGAGTTGCCTGAGTCGGCATCTTCCTCCTCTTCCCCTTGTTCCTCTCGTTCGGCTATGGCAGAGCAATACCCCACTACTGAGGCGTAAGAGGTTGGTGAGGGTACGGGAAGCCTGGTGCAGCAGCCTGACCATCCTTTGCGTAGCGAGTTGACTGAGGATGAAGTGAAGACAATGGAGGAGAGCTTCGGGCTGCCGTGGCAGTATTATTTTTCTCCGGCCCAACCTCACGAGTCTAGTCTGGATACTCGTTCGGGCCTCTTCTGCACTTTCCTCTTGGCTTGAAAGTGCGGATTCCGTTTGCCTCTCCACCACTTTGTCATCAAGCTATTTCAATCCTACCAACTGGCTCCTGTCTAGTTGGTTTCCAACTCATACACTTTCAGCTTCTCCTTCATCTTTCTTTGTCGCTCGTGCGGGCTCGACGCTTTGCTAGTCCTCTTCCCTTCCTTTTTCAAGTTGAAGGAGCACGCCCATGTGGGCAAAGGCTTCTTCTATCTTCAAGCGAAGAGGGGAAGGAGTTGCGTGACACTTTCTACCAAAGATTCTTCTCACAAGGGGTGGAAGACCCAATTTTTTTGGGTGGGCTCATCAAAGGACGACATCTCTTGGGGTTTCCCGATGGTGCCCAACTTCCATCCATCTGTTCCTCCGAAGCAGGTGGTGGTTTTCTCGGAGCTGGAAGAGGAGATAAGGATTCTCCAAGAGCATCGCCAGTCGACTGTTGAACTGATGATTGTGGCGAACATTGAGGAATAACCATCTCGGGCATTGTCATCTGATGTTAAGATCTTTAGTGCCTCACATTATGCTTCTGTGTCAGGCAAGTGGGCCTCCTTCTGAAGATTTGGATTCGGTTGCTCAGATTCGAGGCGGATGGCTGATAAGGGAGAGCAGCTGCTGGAGCAAGGGATCGTCGATTTTGGGGAGATGCTTGTTCCAAGTGAGCCCCGAACTTTCAAGGGTCCCTCACGTGCTCCGGATAAGGGAAAATAGAAGGCTCGGGATGATGTCCCTGAGGACCGTGGGTCCAAGCGCAAGCAACCTGGTGAGCCATTGATGTTGTCTTCCATGAAGGCCTTGCTTGCGGAGAAGAAGCGATCTAAGAAGGTAGAGACTGCCCCTCAGATTGAAGAGTAGGCCTGCTTGGTTAAGGGGCACTTGACCAAGGAAGTCTGCCAATCCGATCTCCCACTCACCAGGCCAGAGGTGGCTACTACCGGTGGGGAGGTTGCCACAGAGCCTGCCAGACAGTAGGTAGAGCTGGTCAGTTCTAAAGTCCCAACAGAGGCTGAGGGGGCTCAGGGCGAGGCATCGACCCTGCCCGAGCCAAGTGAAGTCATCCCACGAATGGGGATGCTCGAATGGGGCGCTTCGATCGCAGCTCACCCAGAGAGGACTCTCCCTCCTTCGGCTGGTGTCTTGGCCGATCAGACTTCTCTGTACCAGAGGTGTCAATCTTTGGCACCTTCGCTAGTTCGGGACAAGTTTAGGCGTGGCCCCCCTCCTTGCTCTTCGAGAGGGTGATAGAGGGTGGCTTGATCATGGCTCAGCTGGGGGCCGAGATATTTGATTACTTCAGACGGCTGGAAAGCGAGGAGAGGTCCCTCTCTTAAGTCTGCACAGAGGCTGATCGGATGATTTAGCAACTGACCTCCGAGCTCAAAGTCTCTTGGTGGGAGGCTGCCTCGTTGCGGGTGTAGGCTCGGTCGGGCTAAGAGGAGGCTCACGTACTAGCTGAGCTGCTGGCCCAAGCTCGTTATATGTTCGACCTAAAGAGCAGGCTCCTGGAAGAGGAGTGCCAAGCTCAGGTCAAGTGTCTAGCGTGGTTGAGGGCCGAGCGGGAGGTGCTCGATATGTATGTTCGAGAGGTTGAGCACGGGCGGGGCAGAGCCAAGGTTGCATGAGACGAGGCCGAGGTGATATGTCTCAGGGCGAGATGAATTTGCTCGGGGCCAACCAGAGGGTGGCCGAGCTCGAAGAGAGAGCAGAGCAAGCTAGGGCAAAGGCGATCGATCGATATAGGAGCTCAGAGGGATACCACGTAGCCCTCCAAAAGGTCACCTTCTTGGATTACGAGCCAGGCTACCAACGGGGGCTACGAAAGGGGTTCGCCCAAGGCTTCCATCGAGCAGTCACCCTGGCCCAACAACAAGTGCTTGATGAACTCGATTTTCCTTCAAGGCAGTGTTATGACTTAGACGCGGACGCGACTGATTCTCCCTCTCTGACGTCAAGTGAAGGGGGGAGCAGGGATGCTACTAATTCGTCCGAGGAGTTGCCAACTCCGGCTACCTCGGGGGGGCACACAATTGGGGTAGTTCCCACACTGGTGGGGTCAATGCCCAGAACGGCCGCCACTAAGGATGCCTGGGGCAGATCTCCTGGCATTGAAGACTCTTCGCTCATCGAGCCTCAAGGAGGTCCCCCTATCTTCATAGACTAGGATGGGCATGAGCTGGATGTACTAGTTCTTTCTCTTTTTTGAATGTTGCCATGTAAAAACTTTTTATTCCTATATACACTGTTAGTGATTTTGAGAATCTGAGTTGTCAATTCCTTATCGCATTTAGCGTGACTTGACTATCGTACCTGTGGTTGCCAAACGATGGAGATTTGGTGCATTTTGTAGGTCTCTTGCATGTTGACTGGCCGGGTGGCCGATGTGGCACTGGCACCTTCTCGCATTTTCACTTTCCATGCTTTGACTGGATTATCTTTTCATGTATCCCTATGAGAGTAATCACTTTGAGAAAATAGAGTATCTTCTTTTTGGGTAAAGGATTTTAACTTTTGTATTTTTTTGAGGGGAGATTCAATTAAGGTAGGGGCTCCCCCCTTCGGCCTATAAAAAGGTCTCAAAGGACGTCTCCACCTCTCTTCACCGCTTAGGCTTCCCTGATAGTCTCTCCTCTTTCTCCTTTCTCATGAAGCATCTATTTCTCATTCTGGGGAGTATCAGCAAAACATGGCGGGCGACTTGGAAGATGATGATCCTGACGGCTGTCAAGGCATTCCTGCTATTTCAGCATGCAAGAAGGGACGGCGATGGGTGAACGACGTGCAAGAAGGTACAGTGCGTAGCAACATGCCTTTTCCCGACTGTCGGACCGCCACCCCTATCTTAGGAGGAAGGTAGGGGAGAGGGCATTTGACATGACAGCCTCGTCCAACTTGTTCCTTACCTCTACCCACTCCTCCTTCTTCCTCTTTCCCAGGAGGGGTTGTTGAGCTATGGTTTTGATGATAGCTAAACTTCATGTGTGATGAGATGATTTTGATGATTGATTGAAGATATGGTCTATGGTTTTGATGCTAACTACACTTCATGTGTGGTTAAGTGAATGACAAAATTACACAATTTAGGTGAATAAGTAGGAAATAAATTAACATTAAGTAAATTACATGGTCCACAATATAACAACAGTTCAAATACAACAGTAGTCTACAACTAGTACAGTAAAGAAAGGGAAGTACAACTACACAGGACATACCTCAGCTCTGGCAATTGGCAACTGGCAACTAACCCTGGGTACTAGAACCATGTGGAGTCTCGGACGTGCTCCTCTGAAGCCTCGCCTCACCTAAAACATAGAAAAATGTAGGGAATGAGTCTCATAACAAAAGGCTCAGTAGGGATCACTCGAACCCCCACCTCGCAAAATGAAAAATTGCAACGCAAAGCAGCTAAAGGCGAGTACAACAGGAATAAATAAACAGAAAAGCTCTGCTACGCCTGACACCGGTCTCACGGTATGAAAATCGAGACACACGTCATGGTGAAAACTAAGAGTCACCACCTGACAAGACAGGAGTACCACCCACTAGAAGCAAGGCCGGATGCGTCCCCTGATGTCTTAGACAGCGTCTCAGGTGTCCCCCTCGTCGCCCCTGGTAGACGGGGGACACCGTACAAGTAACCACAGAACAAGGACTGGTCGGGGTCATGCTAGTCATCGCGGGTCTGCTGCCCCGACCACATGTGCACACACAGACCATGCATCCTAGGTCAGGCCCTCTGACTAGTTTTCCCCTCAGTCGGACTCTGGCTGCAAGACGTGGGGCCCTATGGTAACTAGCCTAAAAATTGTCTCTTGGGTTAGCCTCGCCACCACTCCCTGGTGGGACCATACGCGTGTCAGAAGGCTACGACTAGTGGAGGGTCACTGAGGGAGTAGACTCTCTAGTCAATGAAAAATGACGTCTGAACCGGACAAGGTACAAGGACAACTCCTCGTGCCGACACCAACTCACGGTGACACTAGCCAAGAACACACTACTTCCCAGGACCCCACGGCACCCACGCACGGCCCACACATGATGTCTCACATCAGTCGGATCGCAGGTCAGCACGTGGATCAAGGCCCACTCACTCGGGATTTGAATCGGCGAGAATCGAACTCTGGTTGGATAGAACCCAAGTGGCGGTCCACTCTGGACTGTCCCAGGGTAAAAATGGTCGAACGATAGACTGCAAGGTGAAGAGAGGCGGTCACCTATAGGCCACCACTCAGAGAGGAAAAACGGTATCCTGAGGACCATTTGAAACAAAAATAGTCCACCTTGGGCCGCTTAAGGAGTGAAACGGTCCCCTCTGGGACCGCCATGCCATGGATTGCACGAGAAGGTAAACGGTCACCTGGTGACCATTGGGGACTGAAACGGTCTCCCTTGAGACTACCAGGCTGGGTGAAATGGTCACCTTCATGACTGCCATTCCCAAGGATTGTTCAACAGTCAGAAACACCTCGAGAGTCACGTTGGCTCTACGAGGAAGGCGGTCAGCCACTTGGCCACCGAAGGGGTAGCGGTCAATCATCCTATCGCATACCCTGCTGACACTCCCTGGTCGGCTAGCGATCACCCTGAGCGCCGCCTAACCTAGAAATGGTTCCTGTTAGGACCGTTTCCTTCCCAGAAAATTGAGAACGGTGGGAACGGCCCCAAAATGCCATTCCACGCCCCATTCACCCCCAGGTGAAGGGGAAACAAGGGGGAAACTCGTCCCCATGCCCCAGAGCATCGTTTGATGCCAACAAACCATGAAATAACGTGATAAAATGCTAGATCTGGCGCTCGATCCGGGGATTCATTCAACCCCCCCCCCCTTCCGAATCCTCCCGCGAGTTACCGGCGAGATTTTGTGCGTCTCGTACGCCGATTAGATCGGGCCACTGGCCTCGTACCCCGCGCGACGCGCGTAATTAAGGGGACCCTGCCCCCCGCTGCCGGTGTAAATACCTTCCCTGGCCATCATGTCATCACGTGCAGAATTAACGCTCCAATCAATGTTGGCCACAGTTTCGTGGTAAAACTTTTAATAAGGGCGGTGCACGTGCGACTGCGATCACTCAGCCCTCTGCGTACCTCCATGCAATTTATCGCGAGAAATTGGGAGATCGGGGGAGGGAGTGAGCACCCACACGCACACTCGCAGCATCGGTGGAAACACGGCAAACCTTGCTACCACCACCCATTCTCCCTCTTCCCCCCTCCCTCTCTCTCTCTCTCTCTCTCTCTCGCTCTCTCTGTGATATCTTCTTCTCTCTTGTTACGGAGGTAAAACGACAGAATCTAATAGTACAAGTCCAAATCTAACCGTTCATAACGTTTACAGTCACCATGTTTCCCTAACCTACCTCCCTCTCTCTGAGTCTCTCTCTCTCTAACTCACGTACACACTCAAATGCACGCGCCCGCACGCATAGACAGAAACCAATCTCTGTGCTGTGTACCCATTTCTTTCCTCTCTCTCTCTCTCTCTCTCTCTCACTGTGCTCTCCTCTTCCTCTATATATACCAGTCCCCCAACAACTCTATCCTCCCATGGTGGTTGTGAGCAGGAGGGAAGCCGGGGGGAGGAGGCCATGGTGAAGAGCATAGAAATCCCGGACTGCCACTACGCGGGGGAGCCCACCCTGGTGCGCCCCAGGAGCAACCCGCCAAGGCACGCGCTGTACCTGTCCAACCTCGATGACCAGAAGTTCCTGAGGTTCTCCATCAAGTACCTCTACCTGTACAAGGGCTCCGTGAGCGTGGAGGCCCTCAGGGCCTCCCTGTCCAGGGTGCTCGAGGACTACTACCCGCTGGCGGGCAGGCTGCGGGCGGGCGGCTGCGCCGGCGGCGACGAAGGGGCGCCGGAGGCCGCGGAGGAGAAGCTGGTGGTCGACTGCAGTGGGGAGGGCGCCGTGTTCGCCGAGGCGTCCGTGGATCTCACGGCCGAGGAGTTCCTTGAGGCCTCCGCCAGGCCCAACAGGTCGTGGAGGAAGCTCCTGTACCGGGTGGACGCGCAGAGCTTCGTGGGTGTCCCTCCACTTGTTGTCCAAGTGAGCTCCTTCCTCTCTCCTCTCTCTCTAATTTCCTTTCTTATCCGTGTACAAGGATTTGGTTGTGATTCTGTTGTTTCCACTGCATGGTTTTCCATTCCTTCGTTGGGTTAAGGTTTTTGCATCTCTCTCTCTCTCTCTCTCTTTTACCTCTACCTGTCAATCTCAGAATGCACCTACGGGGGACCAAGTTGCAGAAGGATCGATTTAACTCCCATTATGTTTCTTGTCCCACTGGTTCATCTCTGTAGGTGGATTCCTTTATTTATTCTTCTTCCTCCTCTTCCTCTTCTGTTTCTTATTTCTTTCTCTACTTTGGTAGAAATCACCAAGCTTTCTCAAATTCTGTGTTCAGAATTCTCAACATTCCCTACTGGGGCTTTGCTCCTTGTCTTTTCTCTATTCCTTTTGGCTAAGCTCTCAGTCCCAGTAGGCTTGTGCTCTCATCCCACAAAGCTACAAGAGTATTGCCCAACTTTCCTTTCTATTTCCTAGCAGTGGGGGTTATCCCTATTCCATCGAGAGTTCCCCGAGGTCAGCGTGCTTTGAGAATTGACAACCCCTGGCCAGGGCCAAATTGCGTGACTGTGCTTCTACCGAGGCCATATCCAAGGTTTTATCTAGTCCTGAAAAAGAAAAAAATAGAGCACGGGGATAAGCTTAGGCCAGGTATAGAAGTTTTAAGAGCTTGATTTCCTCTCTAGACAACCCATTCAGAGATTTAGTCTGTTGTGCCGGAGCTTTGTGTCCATCATCGAACCTTTGTCCACTCTAGGCACGCATACGACCGGGCTCATAACGTCCCGCAGGGAAACTTTACTGCCACTCTTGCCATGCCTAGTTCTTTTATTTTCTCGGAGCTTTGGATTTGCGAAGCATAGACTTTTGAGATAAACTTTGGTTCTTGCTAAGATGATTGCTCCTTTCTTTTCTTTTTTTCGTTTCTTGTCTTTTTGTGGCATAAGGTCATAACGTACTGCCCCTATTTGAGACCTCGTCTCGTCAGGGTGCCCAGATTGGTCATCGCCCCCTTATTCACCTCTTGCCCCTGGATTCGGCCGAGGAGAGAAATGGACAGGGATCTTGACTTCCCCCCAGGCATGACCAAGGAGAAACAGTGTCTACAAAATAGGAAATCCAACCAAGGATGTCGTGTAGTGTGTGATATTGTCGTGCTCGGGGTCCTCTTTCATGGCGAAAGGGAAGAGACACCTTGCTACCAGGGCGGGACTGGTTTGTCTCTAAGGAAAGAAACGCTTAAGATACAGCCCATTCCAAGCGTAAGTGAGCTCCTCAACTTCTGTGTTGACTAAGCGATAAGCGTTCCCTAGATAAGCCTCCTTAACAACAAACGGCCCTTCCCAGTTAGGTTGTAATTTAGACCTAGGACCTGTAGACCCAATGAACTTGCGTTTCAAAACCATATCACCCTTTTGAAATTTACGTTCTATTACCTTCTTTTGAAAATAACGTAAAACTCTCTTTTGATAAACAGATACGTGATTGGCCGTGTTCATCCTCCTCTCGTCTAAGAGTTCCAACTGGACAAGCAACACCTCTCGACGTTTATCGAGATTAAGTTTCTTATCGAGCTGTACCCTTAGGGAAGGGATCAGGATCTCATATGGAAGCACCGCCTCCATCCTGTAGGTGAGAGCATAGGGGGTTTGCCTTGTAGGAGTACGAACGGAGGTGCGGTAAGCCCATAGAGCTTCCACTAACCTTTCTGGCTAATCAGAGAATTTGTGAGATTCACACATTTTCTTTATGATTTTGAGAAGGATTTTATTAGTGGCTTTGGCTTGGCCGTTGCCTTGTGGGTAATATGGAGATGAATGATGCAATGCAATATTGAACTTCTTACATAGGTCCTAGAGCTCTTGAGAGACGAACTGGGGTCCGTTGTCGGTAACGATGCTGCTTGGCACTCTAAACCGCGATATGATGTTCTTGATGATGAAACGACACACCGTGATAGCTTTGATCTCCACGTATGCTTCGGCTTCGGCCCACTTGGTGAAGTACTCAGTGGCGGTAAGGATAAAGGACTTTTGCTTGATCTGAGAGTTAGGATCACTGAGTGGGCCAACAACGTCAAAAGCCCACATGGAGAATGGCCAAGGAGCAAAAAGAGGATGAAGAGATGAAGCTGGAGCATGAATTTTGTCAGCGTGGAGTTGGCATTTAAGACACCTCCAGACATAGAGGGAGCAATCTTCCTCTAGAGAAAGTTGAGAGTGCGGTTCATTCATCGACATGGGTTCAATGTCGAAGCACTGGTAGTTCATCTATTAACGAGGAAGGAAGGTCTAAGTTAAGGGGTAGTTGACCGGGCTCGTCGACGGTGGTGAGGGTCGAAGGGTAGTGACCAATCTTGCTGATGATGACAATGGTCAAAAAGGATAGCGACCGATCTTGTCGATGGTGACAAGGGTCGAAAGGGTAGGTGACCGATCTCGCCGATGGTGACGAGGGTCAAGAAGGTAGTGACCGATCTTGCCGATGGTGACAAGGGTCGAAAAGGTGACCGATCTTGCCGATGGTGACAAGGGCTGAAAGGATAGCGACTGATCTTGCCGATGGTGACAAGGGTCGAAAGGGTAGCCAGTCTTGCCGATGGTGACAAGGGCCAAAAGGGTAGCGACCGATCTTATCGATGGTGACAAGGGTCGAAAGGGTAGCAACTGATCTTGCCGATGGTGAAAAGGGTCAAAAGGGTAGCGACCGATCTTGCCGATAGTGACAAGGGTCGAAAGAGTGGTCGGTCTTGTCGATGGTGATAAGGGTCGAAAGGGTAGCGACCGATCTTGCCGATGGTGACAAGGGTCGAAAGAGTGGCCGATCTTGCTGATGGTGACAAGGGCCAAAAGGATGGAAGAAGTAGAATGATGAACGAGGGTGACCTCACTACTACATCATCATTTTTTTTCTTTCTTTTTTTTATACATCATATTACTGACTTAAGTGCCCTTTGGGATTTTCGCTGAAGCCAGCCCCCTCTTGCTTTTGCCCACGTGCCCTTTCGGGTTTTCACATGGCGGGGTACCCGATTTTACCCGTGACGCCCTTTCAGGTTTTCATCACGACTGGGTCATAGCCATTTTTGCCCTTGTCCTAATATAGGAGCAAGTCCGGCAAGATATCTCTATTTTTAACCTCTCTTTTTTTGCATGTATTTTCGTATGCATTTTGTAGGAAGGAACCGGGACTCAAGAGAGCTTGCCCACTAGAATGCCGACCGACCTTGCCGATGATGACAAGGGTCGGACCCTGGTTTAATTCGTCGACATTGGTTAAATGCCGAAGCAAAGGATATAGTTCTTAACATGGACGAAAGGTCCAAGTTAAGGGACAAAGGTCGACTGATCTTGCTGATGATGACAAGGGTCAAACATAAGTTTGTTCGTCGACACGTGTTACATGCTGAAGCAAAGGTAGATTCATTAACAAGGGCCGAAGGTCCAAGTTAAGTGTAGAGATCGACCGATCTCGCCGATGATGATGAGGGTTGAACATAGGTTTGTTCGTCGACATGGGTTACATGCTGAAGCAAATGTAGATTCATTAACAAGGATGAAAGGTCCAAGTTAAGGGTAGAGATCGACAGATCTCACCGATGAGGGTCGAGCACATGTTTGTTCATCGACATGGGTTACATGTCGAAGCAAAGGTAGATTTATTAACAAGGACGAAAGGTCCAAGTTAAGGGTAGAAGTCGACTGGTCTTGCCGATGATGACGAGGGTCGAACACAGGTTTGTTCATCGACTTGGGTTACATGCCAAAGCAATGGTAGATTCATTAACAAGGATGAAAGGTCCAAGTTAAGGGTAGAAGTTGACCGGTCTCGTCGATGATGATGGGGGTCGAACATAATTTTGTTGGGGGATCTCCGGTGGGACTTTTGATGACCATCCCTTCGGGAATTTCATTAAGAGGAGAGAGGAACTTTTAAATTATCACGACCTCCAGAGGGGTGGGTTGACCGTTGATTTTTGACCATTGGATTTTTGACCATTGGGGTCATGTGCCTCTAGCGGCTGTAGGCACAGGCGCCAGAGGGCTTCTGGCGGGCCAAGGTTGGTCCGCTAGAGTGCTGTGGCCTCCTGAGATAGGAGTGCTAGAGCCAGTGTGACCTATTTTCTAGCGCGCCAAGGTTGGGCCACTAGATTCCTTGTGGCGGACCAGAGTTGGGCCGCTAGAGTCCCTGTGGCGGCCTAAGGTTGGACCGCCAGGTGATTCTCCATGTTATTATGTTTGTTGTGCGTCGTATTAGTCCTCTGTCGACCCAGTTGTGACCCAGTGGTTGACCTTCTGCCTCGTGAATGTCTCAGACACCGTGAGACCTGTGTTTATGTTTTGGGGGTGTCCGGAGATACCGTGTTACCTCAGTTGGTGTGCCTGTGAAGCTTGGGGCCGAGTGACCCCGCGTGTCTTCCGAGTTCCGAGGGGGCCGTGTGTATGGCCTTGGACTGTGAGTCCTGTTGACCAGCCTAGGGCTGGGAATTTTCCATGTGTCATCGTGATTTTAGACCTAGGGATTGGGCCAGATTGACGACGTTGAGCTATCATGTGCAACGGTCTTGACCCGAGTCATGTGACTAAAGGACCGTTGTGATCATTAGGTCTAGTGGGCTGTCCAGAGTCTTGTGGCTTTGGGCCACCCGTTACTTCACGATACTCACGATGGGTGCGTGCGTGGTTTTCTGTGTTCACGTTCTGTGAGCCCCCACTAGTCGTAGCTTTCTACGGCATGCGTGTGCTGGCTCACCTGGGAGTAGCTGAGCGACATACCTAAGAGAGACGGTGAGTAGGCTAGTTTCCGTTTGGCCCCCGTGCACAGCTGAGTCCAGGCTCAGGGGAAATTATCAGCTAGAGGACAGGCCTAGGGCGTATGGTCTGAGTGTGCACATGGGGCTGAGGGCTTCGGACCCGTACTGACGAGCGCAACCTCATCTAGTCCTTATTTTGTGTTCCTAGTTACTAGTACGATGTCTTGGCCTCCGCCTGGGGCGTCGCAGGCGGACACCTAAGGCTGTGGACTAAGTCGACAGTGGACGCATCCGGCCTTGCTTCTGGTGGGTGGTACTTCTGTCACGTGACGTGAGTTATCGTGTCCCGGGTCTTCATTTCCCGTCTGCGAGACTGGGTTTCGGGTGTTGTTTTCAAGTGCATTCCTATAGTCAAGGTCTAGGGTTTCCGGTGAGCTTCATCGAGGGCTTTCTCCTAGACGGCGTGGAGTTCACGATAATGAGGTCATGATTGTGTTTTCGGACTGTGTAGTTTCAGCTTGAGCCCTGCTGTGAGGGCAGGTTCCTGTGACTGAGGTGTCGTGGCGTTTTCCTAGTAGCGTGACTAGGGCAGTTCGTGTCTGGTTGTCCCCCGATTGTGGGATCGGGATGTTAGGTGCGTGACTTGGTTGTCCCCCGACGGAAGACCGGGTCATATTTTCCAGTACAGTAGGAGTAGCTGTAGAGTCGAGATTTTCCCGGCCACTGAGTTTACTGCTCTTGCTGTTAATATTGTTCTAGCTGTAGTTACTGCTTTTCGTACTGCCGTTGTTCTGGGTTGGGGTTCCGCGGGATCCCTACTGAGCTTGTGATAGGAGGCTTATCCCTGGTTTTCAGGTGTGGTGGTTCATCCTTGAGGTTCGAGGTTACGCGAGGAGGTTCCTAGTTGCCAACTTGGCGGGCCGAGTAAAAAATAAAAAATAAAAAAATTGTTGTGCCCTTCCTGCATGAAAACACGCGGGTGAGCGTGTCTCACGCGGGCGAAGGTAGCAGGAGATGGCGGTCAGCGCATGTCGGTGTGGGAGGGCCAGGTGGCCAACTTCACAGGTGGGCGCAGGAAGGCTTCACATATTGTGTCTCCTCTAGATTTGATATAAAGTTTTAAATATAGTTTTGATGCTGGCAATAGTGTGATTGACCTCAATTCTGTGCTGGCAACACTGTGATAATTTGTAGTCTCTCTTAAGTCAGATTGAGTTCCTGTTCATTATCCGGTCGATGCATGCTCACACTATTGCATTACAAGGTCGATGCACATTCATGCATTGAGAAAGTCAGGTCAGTGCACATATTCACTCTGAGTCTAGGAGGTCACTGCATATCCATAAGTGTTGCATTATAAAGTTGATGCATCTCCCACTGCATTGAACAAATAGGTCGATGCATATATGTCATTGAGTCTAGAAGGTCGATGCGTATATGCATTTCAGTCCATAAGGTCAGTGCATATGAACAAATATTGCATTGAAAGGTTGATGCATCTTCCACTACATTGAACTAACAGGTCAATGCATATATGTAGTCTAGTCTAGAAGGTTGATGCAGGTGTACATAGTATGCACTATCAGGTCAGTGCATATTGTACACTGTATGTGATATTAGGTCGGTCCACCTATTTACAGTTCGGTGTTGCTAGGCACTATATACTAGATGCTGTCGCATAAGGTCGATGCACATCATTGAATGGTTGATGCTAGTGAGCCAGCTATTGCGGCATAAGGTCGGTGCAGTAAAGGATACCATTCCTCAGGTCGATGCACCCTATGCATCTATTATGAAGTTAGGTCGGTGCAGTAAGTTGCTGCATCGATACCTTAAGCATTTACCTATATGTCACCAGGACAGGTCAATGCACCATCATTTTAGACTTAGTCTTTCTAACAGAATAAGGTCTTCCTGTGTGACTTAAAGGTCGGTGATTCTGTTCTAACTTGCTGCATGTGTTAGCTATAAAGGTCGATGCATCTTGTTTATGTACCGAGGCATATGTAGAACTTTGTGCATTCATTTATATGATTTGCCTGAACTTGGGAAACATTTGAGACTAAATTCTTTAGATACTTATCAATTGTTTCATAAGTCTCATGATGATAAGACTGTTAAAAAATCTCTACTTTCATTTTGACAGAAAACAAGAAATAACCCAGACTCATGCTCAAACACCTAGGTTGCATAAGGAAGAACTCATGATTCTCACATGGATTTTAAAGTTAATTGGATTGGAGGCACGTGATCCAAGGTGAGAGGTTAAACTGAATATCCCGCCACTTGGATCAACTCTACTTCTGCTCTTGACACGTGGACCCTCAAAGTGCACTTTTTGAAGGAATCATTGGGCGGGAGTGTGCCTTCCACGCGCCAAAATTTGAAAATCTCGTCGGACCACAAGACTCATGCTCGCTTGTATAAAAATGGGATCGAGCACTCAAATCAACAGTATCTTCGAAGATCAGAAGAAAATGAGAGAAGAGTAAGAGAGCAGAAGAGCATTAGGAGCAAGAGAGTTCGTGAGATGAGTATGAGAAGAGTTTGAGAGAGAAAGAGCTTATTGCAGAGAGTGAGAAGGAAAACAGAGTGCCGAAAGTCTGAGAGTGGAGTAAGATTGAGAATAAGTGAAGCTGTCTTGACTTCTAGATCAGATCCAGCGGGGCTTCAGGATTTGTCGATGACTATTTTGATGCCCTACCATTGAGAGTAGGGTTTCGATGGTGTCCAACAAATGATGCATGCCAGAGTCGTCGTAGTAGGGAGTGAATAAACTATGCATTTGCGATGTATATTGCGTTGGGGAGCATTAAAAAAATATTATTTATTTGGCTAAGGACCCTTCAGAGATATCTACGCCCACATACGCACCGCTACGGACCATTCGTCCGCAGCAGCGACTCAATCTGGTGGAACTTATGAGACACTGCGCAACAACACATAGATGTTGGTCCAACTCCAAGGCGGCGGCGACAAGGGTGGCTGTGCCGTCGCTGGCGCCCTTTTCGGGAACATGTCGTTCTGCACGGCCACCGTGCCCCTTATTTTGCACCGGCACCCCCTCTATGATTGGAAGGTCGTGGGCGCCGGCACTTCCTCATCATGGGAGGGTCGCGGCCCCCGCCGCCATCTCTCTCCCCCCACCCCCTCCTCGTTTCCGACAGATCCGTGCGCTCCATCGCCCGCCGGCGGAGGAGCAGCTTTCCGAGGCCGCCTTCCTCGGGCCAGAGCAGAATCGGGGGGGGGACCAGTTTGATGGGGTCGTGGCTCTCGTCGTGCTCTTCGTCGGCGTTGGACGAGGGTTCTCGCGGGACTCCGGTCGTCCTGAACGTGTACGACCTAACCACCTGGAACAACTACACGTATTGGTGCGGGCTGGGGATCTTCCACTCCGGGATCGAAGGTTAGCCCTCCCGAACTTGCTGGGAAATCTGCGCATCGGGCGGTTTTTAAGGTTTGTTTTGGAGTTGGTCGTTTCTGCGGTGTAGGTTCTTCGCTAGAGCATTGCGATTTTTGTTGCGGGGATAGGGGTTTTTTGCTTCTTATTGGCCCGCCACTGTTTGATCGATGCATCATTGGGACGTTCCAAGGAGATCGGCGCTTGTTGTGTTCGTACGAAGCATGACAAGTTTTGTTTATTTTCCAATGTGCTTTATCTGATTACGGATCCATCGTAAAGTTTTGAATGATGGGTTGTCGCTATTGTTGTGTTCGTATGGAGTATGCCACCTTCATGCGCATTCTTGTTGCATCTTTTCCTGATATGGATCCACGTCATTCTCTTTACCTTTTCTTCCTATTTTGATGTTTTACATCAAGTTTACCTGTAGACACATCTGGGAGTAGCAAGACCGTTAGCATGTCGAACTTCCCAGTATTGTTATGGAACGTATTATAGCAGTGCACAGAAAGGATGTGTTTTTGATTACACAAGTATGTGGGTATCGAGTTTTGAGTTAATGGTTGGTGACTTGGTGATACCATTTCAAAAAAGTAATTCAAATAGGATAAACAAGAACTCTCCCCGTAATGTTAATGTAGGAAGTAACTTGGGAATATGTCTTTGGGTCTATGAATAGTCCTCTGCCATGTCCATCGCTTCTGTTTGACAATTTAGTTGATTTCAAGTGTTGCAGTGAAGCGCAGGGACGGAGGGTAGGGGGCAGAGTAAACGGACTATGTTCCCCTCTCGGATTATACAGAAAGAGGTGTGACTTGTTGAAGTGCTAAGCAACTGATCCAGGCCCCAGGGCTATGTGGCAGTTGAAAAGAATGTTCCAAGTTGCTGACCAGAGCTTAGAGCAGGATTCACTCATTTCCCCATCGCTCCTGCTCCCAAAAATTGCTCCAGCTCCCTGTTCCTGCTCCTATTGCCAAAGGAAATTTGATGACAAACCTGGTCTGCCTAAACCCCTCTGACCCTTCATCTTCCACTATAAAATCCCCCCTTTGGATGCCCAATGGAAGATGAATCAAGCATCAATGCAAGGAGCACAGCCCCGGACTACAAAGGAGCGCTAAGGATATTTGTGTGTGTTTGCTAGGCTTACGTCGAGGGCATGTCACTTGATCATCCCTCCTACTGCGTCTAGCGAAAATACTAAGGAGATTTGTGTGTGCGTTTGCTAGGCTTACTCCGAGGGCATGCCGCTTGGCCATCCCTCATACGACGTCTAGCCTAAACATCGACCTCCTAAAAGGTGGCCCCCCTATATAATGAACGTATGTCATCTCGACAATCGTTCATGACCCCAGATCTGGCTTGGTGAAAGCACTCTGCTTGAGCCCTATCTCGATATTCATGTACGACCCTGATGCCACTTAGTGAAAGCACTCTGCCCGAGCCCTATCTCAATAATCATGTGCCCCGAGATGTTGCTCGATAGGAATACCCCGCTCGGCCCTACCTCGACGTTTGGGCATGACCTCTGATGCTGCTTCGTAGAGGCACCCTGCCCAGTCCTTGCCTCAATGATCGTGCACCATCAAACGCTCCTCAACTGAGGCACCCTATCTGATCTGTGCCTCGACATTCGTGTATGACACCGACGTAGCTTGATGAGAGCACCCTGCCTAGTCTCTGCTTCAATGATCGTGTACCACCAGACATGGCTCAATCGAGGCACCCAGTCTGGTTTCCCGCCTCGATGATCGTGTGCCACTTTGGTGTCATCTCGATAAGTGTGCCCTTAATGTAGTTACCTGAACAACGGGCATACTTCACAAGTCCCGGCGCAAGATGAAGCGCCAGGCCCCTGCCTCTATCAATGGGCCCCGAGCACGACCATCAAGGTCCAGCGGCACCCATCTACTTCAGTCACAATGGTGCCCCCGGCACCTGATCCCTTAACAGCTCAGCTACAACGGTGCCCCCGGCACTCGCCTGCCAGCCACTCTAGTCACATTGGGGCTCCTGGCACCCGATCACTCAATAGCTCAGCCACAACGATGCCCCCGGCACCCGACTGCCAGCCACTCCAGTCACATCGGGGGCCCTGGCACCCGATCACTCACCAGCTTAGTCATAATGGTGCCCTTAGCACCCGATTGCCAGCTACTCCAGTCACATCGGGGCCCGCAGCACCTGACCACTCAACAACTCAGTCACAATGGTGCCCTCGGCACCTGACTACCAGCCACATCAGGGCCCGTTACGCACGACTACTTAGCTACCCCTGTCACAGCGGTGCCCCTAGCGCCCGACTTCCAATGACTCCAATCACATCAGGATCTGCGACGCCCGATCACTCAATAACTCCAGTCCCACCGGGGGCCACGACACCCAAAAATTCTGAGCTCAACGACTTTTGGTCACTCAATTCATGGCGATACTCATGCCGTCCAACCGCTCCATTCTCAACAATGATCGGTCGCTCTAGTGACAAGTGATGCCTACATCATTTGGTCGCCTCGACCTTGGTGACGCCCAACTACTCCAGCATGATGGTGCCTACGACACCCCTACTGTCTCGACCTCGACACTGTCGCATGATGGGAAGAGATTGTGACACCCCTCGGGCAGCATCCTACTAAGTCACAGGTCCTCTAACGGACACTATGTACGGATACGGAGCTACCCATACAATAATGCAATGACCCGGGGACCGTCATAAATGACGAAATTGTCCCATCACCTGCTACCCTGGTCGCATCATGGGAAAGCTCACCCTCCTCCAGAGGGGAAGACACACCTATAATGGATGCCAGTGGAAGCTTAGCATTAAAGGGTAAATCAGAAAGCCCTACCTCCAATGGCTAAGCATTCAATCACGTACCTGAGGGTCCCATACTAGAGGACTCTACCAGCCCCACGGTGCAAGCTGATACCACGGCATGTGAAGGCGGGAGAGGTAGCTTCGACAACACCTGTGGTAGTCCACCTAGCGTGTCCCCAACAATGAGTGGGGGCACGGGGATCACCTGCCCAGACTCGCCCTCGAAGGACGGGAGGGCCGCCGACGGGCCGGCACTCACCAGCTCCTGGATAAGCTCTAAGGTGGCTGTCGCCTCCTCACCTGCCAAACAAACAGCACAAGCTCAGTCAGTAAATACAGCTTGCCAAAAGTGCAATAACAACAGGGTGACCCCCTCTATAGCAATTCGACACTTACCCGGGCAATCGCGAGCCACCGCGGGTGCTGGCTCTCTGGCCTGTCCAGACGCTCCACCTAGAATTCCGGGAGGGGCCTCGGCCCCTGACGTCTCTACCACCCCTGCACAATTAGATGGTTATGTTAATAACTAGAGCCAAACAAATGCCGCAGCATACGCCCAGTGATAGAAGCTCTTACCTGTATGGGCTCTCTCTGTAGCCTGCCATGACTCAAAGTCGGGGAACTACTCCATGTTAAGGGGAAGTTCACTTATCACGCGAATAAACCCCTCCATGTCAATCTCACACTCAACCCCCTCCTCAGACGGAGGGTCCACCTCTTGAGGGGGTGAGAAGGTCGCCTTCACACCAGTTGCCAGCGGAGCTGTAAAAGACAAACCCAACCAGGCAAAATTAGCTGACTACCATGGCTAAAGCAAGCAGGGGCAAAGAGGCCAAAGCGATGCTTACTCAAGGCTGTCTCTGCCTCGGCTTCCCTGCTAGCTGCCATCCCCAGCTACTGCAGCCTCTACATGAGGGCGCTTCCGCCTAGGCTGCAGGCCTCCGTCCCCGCTCCCTGAGGAGGCCTCCATGGAGGGGTGATCCCCCTCTGCTACAGCACCTGTCAATGAACATAGCATTATACAATGTCCCCAGCTATACACCCGAAAAGTAACAAAGTAAAAGGGGGCGGGACATGCTAAAAGAAAGAACCTTACCTGAGGTCCCCAAGGGAGTCAACGGTATAGGTACCAACTGCTCCGGTCTCAGCACTAGTGCCCGGGCCGCCTTCGCGACGGCCTCCCGAATGTCCCTCAGAGTGTGGGCACACTCGATCTGGGACACAAACTCCACGGGCCCGGCCAACCTGATCGCATGGCCGATATGCCGCCTCCAGTCGTTGGTCGCTGTGTCGGTAAAGCACCCTTCAGGGAGCACCTGGTCCAACGAACCTCTGCTCCGGAAGCCGCCATCGACTAGGATCTGGGTCCACTAGCTCCTCGGTGCTCTTGGTCGAGGCACCCTCACCCCAGTCGTCGCCGCTACTGTCGGTGCCTGCCTCAGGGGCTTCAGCGCCCCACCATTGCCTCGGGTCCCGGACGATGAACCCCGGCTGCCCCGGGGCCACTGCTCCGCAAGTCGCTCGATCCCCCAACGAATCCAAGTGAGGTGGGTCCTCAAGTACTCATTGTCCAGTGGGATGGGAGGTAGATCCTCCCTCAGCAAACGACTCTCCTCCGCCTTCCTGATCGCAGAGGCCTTCTGTCGATACAGGTGGCTATGCTCAAACCACCACCTAGCATAATGGACATCGAATCTCCCCTGGCGTCCCTGTCCCGGCGTCAGAAACTACTCCGGCTCCCGGCAGTAGTAGAAGTCCCACCACGCTGCCGCCAATAGGTGGGTGTCCTTCCCTCTGTACTGTCGGCCTGTCAAAGGAAACTCCCGGTTCGGTGAGATCCCCTGGTCGTAGCCAAAGTTTCAGGCAAACCGGAACGAGTAGTACGGCTCTAGAGAACTCGTCGCGGACTGGTGAAGCAACAACACGACTGGTCGGGTGCTCAGCACCCACTCTGTCCACAGTCCAGCCTCTGGCTCTCTTTGATGTGGGTGGGCGCGGGCCGCCCCTCCACCCAACATCCCTAGAAATAGGTTGGAGTCCCTCGTGGCGCTGTCAAAAGGCAGTCCCTCCTCGCCCTGGCCGGTCAGGTAGCAAAGGGCTCTCCTAGCCCCCTCTAATTGCGCCTCAGTATCCCCGTCAAGCTGCCTAGTGAAGCTGAAAAGTAGAGGTGCCATCGGGTTTGCCACGGCCCCCCAAGCTACTAACCCTGGAAATAGCAATCCAGTCCACGCACTCAGATAGTGTGTCGACAGCAACATGCTTCTCTCTCTAGGCACCGGGTGCGCCGCCAGGATTCCTAGCCCCTGATACACATTGGCCAATGCGGCTGGAGCCAAGGCCAACTGCCTCCCCTCTGCCAGCAGACACGCTGGCCACAGTAATTCTGGCCTTAACAGGCCATCCTCCCTGCGCGGGACCACTAATGTTGCTAACCAGTACGCCAAGTATACAGTGAGATGTGTCACGTCTGGCAAGCCATGGGGATTCCACCCCTCCTGTGGTGCATATATGTATCTAGAGTATGTCCGAAAGCATAGCTCCACCTCAGTATACTCCTCCCACAGGGTCTGATCTCTGGCAAACTCTTGATAAAAGTAGAAGGGCCTGTTGTAGAAGTGGTGGACCCACACATTCAGCGACACCCTGGGAGTCTGTGCAGCTCTGTCTCTCCCTACTAGGGCCAGGTCCCTCCAAGTCTTTAGACGGTACCGGTAGCTGTAAGACACTCGATATCACCCCTGTCTGTCGGTATGGCTACGGTGGAGATCATCCAGTACCACCTCCTCATACCCTTCGCTGCTGATCGGCAACCCAGAAATCTAGAACATAGACCATAAGTCAAGTGAGGTCTCTCCCTCTACTATCGCCACCGTGTTCCATCGGTGGTTAAAACGCTCCAGTAGTCCCTGTAGTAACCCAGTGTAACAAGGGTACACGTACGAAGCAGTAGTCACCGCGTACCTGATCCCTGCCCTGTCCAGTAGCACCCTGTAGTGGTGCACGATCCCTATCAACCACTCGGTGGCCCCCTGACGGTATCGGTGTGACGAGATCACCGCCCAGCAACTGTACCAATTGATGATGGTCTGTCGCATAACTCTATCCAGAATGTTGTGGTCATCGTAACCCTCTCCAGCATACTGTAGACCTGCAGGCTCCAGAACTAGCCCAGCTGTCCCCTCTGTCTCGGTACGGTGGTGGCCATGTAAATCTCAAGAAGCAGGGCCTAGTGGCCCAACTCTGACTCGAAACTGCTCTGCTCTGCTAAAGAATCCTAGGCACTCAGCACTGGGGAACTGACGTTGCCTCCAGTAGTCCCAAGAGAAGCTCAGATAGCTGTAAAATGCAACGCCATGTAGGTTGTACCTGCCAATCAGAATGGCCCACTCAAGCCAACGCCGGGCCCCTAGAATCTGTGAGTCATCCTCCTCCATGCTGGGAGGGACGTAGCTCCTGAAGAACTTGAAAAGGTGGCAGTCTAGGGGAAACTCCACGGGGTAGCCCCCGCTCCGGTCGTAGGTGTATAGGACGCCTGCCTCTAGAATCTGGGCCACCTCTACAGTCCCAACTCCAGCTGCCCTCTCGCCAACTGGGCCCTCAGCTACAGTCGTACTGCCCAGATCCAACTGCTCTGCACTAGCCACGGTGACCATCGGTGGACCCAGAGGGCGCATCAGTCGCTCAGTCTGCCGCACCCAGTGGTCCTCCTCCCGAGTCACACGTCTTGGGACTCACTCATCTCTGCCAAATCGTGCCATAACTGCAAGACAGGGCATGCAAAACAGTCAGAATACCAAAAAGTCAACTTGTATAACATGACAAAGCAAAGACACATGAAGTGTCAAAATACAACTACAACAACTCGGAACAGGGGGCTCACGGGCCGTACGCCCTCATCTCCGCCTCTGACGTAGGACCCGTGGGGGGCATTTGTTGTACTCGGATAATTTCCTAGCAAAATGCCAAGAAATAAGGGTTCGGGAATTCCCCCGAACACCTTCAAGGTGTGAGCTACCCGGTCGTTTCTACATCTCCTTGGACCCCACCGGGGGCCCTAGCCAGTTCACCGTAACATGTGGCTACATAAGCAACTAACCGGGACCAATCCCGGCTACTTACGTGCGGGCCTTGTATCTAGTTACTCTTCTACTTGTGGATGTTCTTGCGAATTAGGTCCGAGGGTCATCATCCATTGCTGCCCATATCGTGTCACATCACTTGACCTCGACCAAGTGCACGTCGAAGTAGTGCTTCTGATACACCCGATAAGGGAGTATATTGACTGCTGCTCCTGGGTTGATCAGGACCCTGTTGATAGGCTGTCCATTCAGTTGCCCCTTCATGTTGAGTGGCCTGTTATGACTGAAGGTGGGTAGGAGCATGTCATCCTCAGTAAAGGCCACGGCCACGTCTGGTGACATCTCCGCTAAGCAGGCTTCAAGGTGCGCCGGCGTTTGGAGTGCGGCGATGATGGCCTGTCGTGTCTCTTCATACAAAGACAGTATTTCCCAAATGGTGAATCGGGTCGAGATCTTCTTGAGATGTCTAATTATTCGATCGGCAGCCCAGACCTTGAGCAACTTCATCTCTTCGGCCTTGCCGCATTTGCCCTCAGCCTAGACCTGGGGTGCCAGGCCGAAATGTGGCTCCCTCGTCGGATCGGGTGCGGCTGCCTGAACCAGAGTACCCTGTCGGGCCTCCTCTTTTTCTTGCATGAATTCGGTGAGGTTAGGGATGCCGTCAAATTCTTCTATCGGCTGGGATGGGGCCACCGTCGGTAGAGCCAGGAGTATGTTAACTGGTGGGGCTGGGGAGGCGCTGACTCCCTCAGTAGGTCTGGGTCCCTATGGGCATTCCTGTCTTTCTGCATAGGACCGCAGAAACTCCGCGAATGAGGGGATGCCTTGGCTCTTCGACTTCTCGGGGTAGAGACCCACTGGTGGAGGGATTTCAACACCTCGGACCTCAGGTTCGGGGATCCGATATGGTTGCTCGTCTCTGAGCATGATGTTGCGGCTGTCCTGAGGAGGGCGGCTCCATTTCTTCCCTGACCGGGTAGCATGTTGGGAGGTGGATGCCTCGACCTGATTTGCTTCCGGTAGGTTGTAAGGTATTTCTTCTTCTTCCTGGTCCAGGGAGAGGACGGTGTCGAACAACGCCGATAGAGTGTTGCAGGCGATGACAATCTCCTTCCTCTTGTTGTTTCTGGGTCTTCTTTTCTTCTTTTTCTTTTCCGCGACGGTCGAAGACCGCTATTGGGGGAGTTCACCCCACAAGGGAGGCTCTTCCTCTGCCCGAGTCTCTACCTCGGGGGCCAGCTCGACACCCTCGAACTCCTCCCAGGGGACATATTCCTTCAGCTCGACAGGCCGGATCTCAGGCTGTTCATATTCTTCAAGTCCATCAAGGATGGCCTAGAGTCTTTCAACCACCGGGCTGACTTCTTTGTGGATCCACACTGGGACGTGCTCTTTCCTATTGAAGGTAGGCCGCCTCATGACCAGCCGAGGGGCCATATCGTGCCAAACAGGGTTCACCGGTGATGGTGCTGGCTGAGGAGTGACACCCATAACATGAATTGTCGGGGCGGGCTGAGGGGTCAGTCTTCTTCTACTCTTCTTTGGTGCAATTTGCCATCCTCCATGGTCTCGGCTAGCTACCGAGACGAAGGCTTCATACGTGGCGCGGGTGCTGGCTTCCGCCCATTCTTCAGGTAGCTCCTGGTACAGGGACACTATGTTGGCCGAAGATGGCGTGCTGGGCATCTCATGTGGTTGTGGGGGATCCATCTTGTGCTCCCCCATGTCTAGCTCTCCCTTTCTTATCAAGGCCTCAATGACGTCCTTGAAAACATAGCAGTCTTCGACACACTTGAGTCTTCTCCAGTTAATTTTTAGTGGGTGACTGATCTATTCACCCCCCTCTAGATCGTCCATAGTGTGTCATCATCTTGCTCTCTCTCTCTCTCTCTCTTTCCCTTGTTGGTCTCTCTCTCTTCCTCTCAAGAGAGAAAGGCTTAAGAAAGAAGAAGGGGGTTTTGAGCATCGATGGTTCATGTGTGGGGAAAAGAATGGGTGGACGTTGTCACCGCGTGATGATCTGTGTGGATCAGCTCTAGAGGTTGTACATCTGTGCGGCTCGGCGTTTGTGGAAATCGGCATCAGGCGTTGCAGACAACGTCGTTCCACTCAAGGTAAAGATCTACAACCCATTGTTTGGGGTTGGAAATTTTATTGCATCGGTTAAAGCACGATTCTAGGATTCTAAAAGGGCCTGGGTTCAGAATAAAAAATTTTTATTATCTGCTACGTTGCCCGAATCGGGCTGACCAAATCCTTACACACAGACCTTGTCTTCATATGTGCTCAGACCTTGGTGCATTGAAACAAAACATGCACTGGCCTTGGTCTTGCGCCAACTTGATGTGCACTGACCTTGGTGCGTGCTAGCCAGAAGTTGCACCGACCTTGGTCTTGCACCAGTTCGATGTGCACCGACCTTCATTTTGCGTAGGCTCAATGTGCACTGACCTGATATGTGCATAATGCAAATGTGCACTGACCTCATATTCATATGTGCACTGACCTCAGAGCATGCATGGACCTATATGCACAGACTTAAAACATGCTCAAACCTTGTGATGTTGAAGGTAAACATTGCGTGGACCTTATACTGGAATATACTCAGACCTGAAGGTGCTTGGACTTCTTTGCATGCGTAGACTTGGAATCCAAATGTGCACTGACCCTAGACATGAGCAAGGCAAATGTGCATCGACCTTGTCTATGTACAAGGTAGATGTGCATCGACCTTGTCTGTGGTCCTACAAGATGTGCACCAACCTTATATGCATTCAAGGAGAATGTGCACCGACCTTCCATGTAGTCTAGCAAATGTGCTCCGACCTTAGTATGCAGTCTAGCAAATGTGCACCGGCCTTATATGTTGTCTAGCAAATGTGCTCCGACCTTAGAATGCAGTCTAGCAAATGTTCATCGACCTTATGTGCAATCTAACCCAATGTGCACTGACCTGATGATGCATGAGTGAAGAACAAGCATCAACCTTATAGCACATGAGAACAAAGTAGCATTGACCTTACTCTATTGGAGAGCAAAGTAGCATCGACCTTACTATGCATAACAGTGCCATGTGCATCGACCTTATAAACTGACTACACACATATGCATCGACCTTATGTACAAAGCTACAGTGCATGCATTGACCTAACAGTGCAGGATGCAAGATGTGCATTGACCTTAGTATGACTAAGGTAAAATGCACATCGACCTTAGTATGTGACTTATGAACATGCCCCGACCTGTGTGAAGGTGTGAACAGTGATAGCAAAGACCTTATGAGTAAGCAACCAGTATATGCATTGACCTTCATGTGCAGCATGCATTGTCTTTCATACTTCAAGTTGACATGTGCGTTGACCTTACTTAATGAGGAAGGTATTTGCACTCACCTGTATGCTCAGTCTGAGATGTACATTGACTTTACCTGTTAGAGAGCTGACTCACAATCTGATCTATTGACCTATGTTGACTAGTGTTGACCTATGTTGACTTTCTATTTTTCAAGACTTTTGACCTTTTTATTCTTGTCACCTTCTACTTCCATTTGGTTTATCTCTCATGGTTATAGGGTAGAAGGGTTTAATGGGAAGTTAAGCTGGTAGGGAAAACATATCAGCACCCGTATCATCAGATGGTCGGGCACTCTATTGAAGACTGCTATCCATTCAAAGATGCCATTGAACGACTGATCCGGAGGGGGGAGCTCTAGATAGGTGATCATAACGTTGACCCTCCACTTCCTCATGAGTTGCCCGACCTTAAAAGGGCAGTCAATATGGTGTCCTTGCACCTGCTACCACCAGAAGGGCCGAGACCTTCCGCAAAAAAGAATGAAGGGAGAAAGCTGAAGGTCAAAGGGAAGGGGGTTACTCTCTCTTGCCATACATTATCCGGCCTTCCCAACACGAGCCAAGCCGCTAAGGAAAGAAATGAAAAATCATGCTGTCCACCGCCTGTCAGAGAGGCTCACCACCATTCCCTCTCTTCACTTGAGAACATGGGGGCAAGAGTTCCAACTTTTAAAGCACGGGATTCCCCCGATAATGATGATGAGGCGCTACTGGCCCCATCCAGAATCTAGACAGAAGGCGACACTTCCAGCTCCCCTCAACCTGACCCTACTGTGGTGGCAGAACTATACCAGAAGCTTCAGGAGACTAAAGTGCTAAGAAGGAAAGTAGGTGAAATGGGTCTATATCTGGCTATACCTGGACAAGTCAGGTCACCTCCTGAAGTTCCGCAAAGTGGCACTAAGCCCCAAATGATAAGTGGTTATACAGGGGGCATTCCCTCCTAACATCTTCATCACGCGCCTCCCGCGCATCTCACGGCTCCCCAAATGTGTCAGGGGGTAGCTAGCACATCTCGTGCCATGTCATCCGTGGCCCCGCTTCCACAGCCGACTGGCTCGAGCCGCGACTTTTCGACTCCGCCAATGGCGAGCGAGCCGAGAATGGAGCGTGCTGCTAAATTGGAGCTAGCCGAAGAAGAGATCGCCCAGGCAGCGCTGTATATAACTAAGTAGAGAAAGGACGAATCTGCCTCAGATTACATTCGGTGGTGGAGGGACCTCAATGCAAGGTGTAGACACTCGCCCAGCTACCAGGACGCTCTCCAAACAAGCCAAAACAACAAGAAGATGCACCACCTGCTGAGTGCAATCGGCATCAAAACTACATCCTTCAAACAACTTGATGATCTTGCGACGGATGTTGAAGGCCTTTTGGCAAAATATTGCCCATCTGCTGCTATCCAAAATTGTGAACATAGGCCGACCGATGAGTCACCAGCCCAAATGGAGACAAATCCTACTAACCTTGAGCCCTTCGGGCAACAACAGAAGAAATGGGAGGAGGCAGTTGGCCCTCCCTCCACTAAGCCCTTTGAGCGGCGCCTTTCGTTGAGGGGCAAAATGATGAAGCCCTATTCCTTTTCAAAGGACAAGACTCGGTTTCCCTTTGAGTGGGCCCAAGAACATGCTAAATTAGTGCTCCCAAAGCCCAAGAGATCGAATGAGGCAGAAAGAAAAGATGATCCTTAATTTTGCCTATACCATCGAGGGTTAGGGCATTCCATTGAGGACTGCTACATATTCAAAGACATCATAGAAGGCCTGGTTAACTCGGGTGAATTGCAAATGGGCAAGTATAAGGTGGAACCACCGTGTCCTCACCAGATGTGACGACCCGGATCCTGGATACCAGATATACCCGATAGGACTATCGAATACACCTGATACCACTTGGAACCCGCGTGTCGCTCGGGAGCAAGGGGGGGGCGCAAGGGGAGAGGGGAAAAATCAACCGCCCAAGAGCATGGCCCAACCAGGTCCAATATCACCGAACTAGGCCCAGCTTTTCAAAGTGACAGCCCCATTCTGGGCCGACTTACGCCAAGCCCAAAACCCACTTGGACCAGCACTTCCTAGGCGACCCTCAGGTCCGGAAGTCAGAGCGACAGGTTGATTAGGAAGGCCCCTATGGGATCCCAAAGCACCCCATCTGAGCTACGCGCCCTCTGCTCGGGAAGACCCCCAGCTGGCGTGTCAGGCTCAGACCGACGGTCGGAAGCTCACCCAAGTATCTGTTACACAGCTTTAAGGAGCAGGGAACTCCAAAGGATGAGGGAGAGTAAACGTCCTTGTGCTATAATGAGCCTATAACAAGGACGTAACCTCCCTTGAATCCCCTCTGCCCCCGAGACTCCCTAGATTCTTACATTAAACGGATAGCCATATAAACCCTGGAAGATCCTCCAGTAAAAAAAGGCAACAGTCTTGAGTAAGAGCCACCACACTTCTTGGTGGAGAGCAATCTCGCGCCCCTCTGTTCCTCCTGCCATCTCCTCCTGCATGTGCTCTACCCTATTCGCTGACTTAAGCATTAGAGGGTTTTCCCCAGGGATCTGTCCCTAGGCACCCCTGATCCATTTCCTGCCTTGCAGTTCACACAGACGTAGTGATCGTGATCAAGATTCTTTCGAAGATTACATGGCTCAGGATTGACACGAGATCACGCCTCTTCAAGACCGTATGCTATTCCCCATCTTTGGCATATTTGATGGATTGATGGAGGGTTGAAGGGATGACCCAATTTTCATGGAGCCAAGGCCTACCCAATAACACTCGATAAGACATGTTAGCATCGATAATATAGAAGGTTGCCTTGGAGGCGAAATCATCGAGCACCAAGTGAACATCCACCCTACCGAGAACATCCTCGGTATCTTGATTGAAGCCAGATATCTTGACCGCCTGGACCTTCTGGAGGTGGGGGTCAGATATGGGGTTTTGAATGTTTTGAGGGGCATGATGTTAACAGCCGCACCGACATCTACCAGGATCCGATTAACTTCATGCCCATTGATTTTTCCCTTCATGTAAAGTTGGCGGTTATGGCATGGAGGGCAGAGCAGCAAGTCTTTCTCCGTGAAGGTGACGGCAGCGGTGAAGACCTCATATGTGGCAGCCTTCATCTCTGCCACGTGTGCCTCATAAGCTTCTGGCTCTTAGAGTATCTTGATGAGAGTTTTCCTCAAGTCTTTCTTCCAAGTGATGGCCTCCCAGATTGTAATGCTGGCGGGGAAGTGCTTCATCTGGTGGAGGACCTTCCGGTTGGCTCGAGCTCAAGCGTCCTCCAGTGATGGCAATATATCAGACTAGATTTTCTATGGGCTATCGTGCTACTCCTCGTCGGGGAGCTGCACTGCCTTGCCTTTACCACTAGGATCGAGTTGACTCTGGCCACTCGCAGGATCCTGGAAGAGGGTGCCAATGATGGCTCTTCCAGGGATGGCTGGGGGGGGCACAGATTGTCCTTGCCGGATGGCCATGCTTGTTCAGCAGGAAAAATCGGGGCTGGCGCTGGGACTGGAGTGCTGGCGGTGATCTCCTCTGAGCCACCAGGATCAAAGATGCTGGGTCCCCTGATGGGAATCGACGCCGAGAATGTATAGTTTATTTTACATTTATGTCCTTTTAGTTTGTGTTTTATAAATATGGGCATTTCTTTTTCCTTTTCACCTTTTCTTCTTCTTCCTCTTTCCTTCTCCCTCCCCAACGTGAGCGCCCCTCTCTTCCTCCTCTTCATCCGGCGAGCTCACGGCGGCGTCCCCTCCGGCTGCAGACGGCGCGGGACGACGGCGTGGTGACGACGGCGACGGTGAGGTGATCGTGGCGGCGTAAAGCTTGTGGGAGATCGTGAAGGGGCGAGGGTTCAAAAGTGTTCTTCGCGATTTGTGGACGATCTGGCGTGCCTCGAGGCGAGATTGAGGTAGGGTGACGTTCCCTAGCTC
Source organism: Amorphophallus titanum (assembly GCA_024336825.1). Lineage (NCBI taxonomy): Eukaryota > Viridiplantae > Streptophyta > Magnoliopsida > Alismatales > Araceae > Amorphophallus > Amorphophallus titanum. Next base: position 17,432,256 of record JANBPO010002596.1, read on the forward strand.
CCCGCGTTCCATTCCCTTGATTTCTAACCCGAGGGGAGGCCGAGAGATGGGTTTCCATGCTGGGTTAGGGTTTTCCATGATCTGGGGAGAGCTCACCCAATCTATGGATTTGAGCCGTGATTCCGCGTTTTGATGGCCTAGAAGCATGCTAGGGGTCCCCGGGGGGCTTCCCCCTTATTTTCCCCCTCTCCTATGGAGGTATGGGGGCATGCTTGGTGTTTTTGGCTGTTTCCCACTGGTTTATCGTCGGAACGGTGTGACAGTCCTTTCAGTGACCATCACAGCTTGTGACGCCCCAAGGTGGGTGCATCACAAGACGCTATTTTTCCAATTGGGTGACTCGTGGGCCTGACGGTCCCACGATATACCACTAGGGCATGTGACGCACCTAGGTTAGACCATCAGAGTGATGATCCGACTATTGGCACCTGACCGTTATAGTTTTCTAACCGTTGAGTTTCTGACCATTGGGCGGTTAAGGCCTCTGACGCGCCCAGGGTGGGGCGTCAGAGCCTTGTGACACCCCAGTGAGGGAGCGTCAGAGCTGACGCTGCCCATCGCCCTAATGCTCCTATGTAGGACCGTTAGAGGCAGTGACGCCCCGAGGGGTGCGCGTCATAGCTGATTTCATTCTGTCTTCTGACGTGCCAAATGGGGTCCGTCAGAGCTGTGGTGCCCCGAGCGGTACACGTCACAGCTTGTTTCTACTCGTCTCCTGACGCACTGGGTTAGGTGCGTCAGGGACTATGACGCACCAGGGTTGGCGCGTCACAGTGCGCTTTGCACCGTTGGCCTGACGCCCCTGTGTTGGGCTGTCAGACCACTGTGACGGCCCAACGGTAGACTGTCAGAGCCTGTGGTGCTCCTGGGCAGGACCACCAGGCTCTGGACTGCACCAGGTGGTTTGAGGTCCCGTTTCTTCTCCGACTGTGATCACCGTGCGACGGTGCTGATACGTAGGACGGTCCCTGTACTTCGTCGGGTTCAGACGTTATTTTCCATGCTTGAGAGTCTACTCCTTCAGAGACACTCCACTAGTCGTTGCCTTCGGTACGCGTGTACTGACCTACCAGGGAGTGGTGGAGGGGCTACCCTGAGGACGGTTTTTAGACTGGTTTCCGTCGGGCCCCACGTGTAGTAGCCAAAGTCTGGTTGAGGGAAAATCTAGTTGTGAGCGTGTCACGTGGTGGAAGAGAGAGAGAGAGGTTTCTCTCCTATTTAAACGAAGAACGCGCGCGCTGTGATGGGGGTATAAGAAAGAAGGTGATCGGTACGACCTCAAGGCAACACTTTAGTGGAATACAGTGAATCTAGACCTACCGAATTTTCAATACAGGACGGAGATGGGGATCCGAAGACCCCTCACGCAAACTGACTTCCTTCCAAGTAGGCGTGGCCTACCGTTTCGGGAGTAGCTTTCTATATATCGTGGGGGGGGTTGCTCTTGCAGGCAGCGGAGTGCACAGAGCTGCTCGTTGTCGGCGGTGACAGATGGCTTGCTCAGAGTGGATGGTAGTTCACTTGTGCGGCAGTATCAAACCATCTGACCGAGATAATCGACCCTTAACGAAAGCGGCGGTTGCCCACGATGCTGCACGCAACAGACATCAGTCGGATTGTGATGATCCGACGTAACCTTCTGCGAGATGCTCGCGCTGTGTTTATCAGGACGTTCCTACTGTTTCGGAACTTATCACAATCCGTTGTAACATCTTGTATATTTCATATGTTTATAATAGAAGTGGTCGCACCTCAGTTGCAGTGCGAAACCCAGTTACACAACTGTTGAGTCTTCTGATAGTTTTTACATAGTATCAGAGCCACCACGTCTCACGACAATGAGCTCTCCACCCACAGCTGCATCCCAAGTTCCCATCTCCTCCAACGTTTCTACAACACTTTCATCAGTACCCACTGATCCGATGTCTTTGAACTCCACTTCATCTACAGGCATCTCCACTTCTATTATATACATATGAAATATACAAGATGTTACAACGGATAGTGATACGTTCCGAAACAGTAGGAACGTCCTGATAAACACAGCGCGAGCATCTTGTAGAAGGTTACGTCGGATCATCACAATCCGACTGATGTTTGTTGCGTGCAGCATCGTGGGCAACCGCCGCTTTCGTTAAGGGTCGACTATCTCGGTCAGATGGTTTGATATGCCCCAGCAAGCTCAACAATGGCCCAACAATGTTGAGCTTGGACGTTAAAAGTTGGAAGCAGTGACGACACAAGGACTTGGTAAATACATCTGCAAGTTGATCTTGAGATGAAACATAGCAGACGTTTAAAAGGCCGTTAGTGACCCTTTCACGAACAAAGTGGTAGTCAATCTCTATATGCTTCGTTCGAGCATAAAAAATGGGATTGGCCACTAGATACATTGCACCAACATCGTCACATGAGAGCACTGTGGGGCGTAGAAGAGAGAACTTCAGTTCATGTAGCAAGGATTCTATCCAGATAACTTCAGCGGTTGCATTGGCGACGGACTTGTATTCAGCCTCCGTACTTGAACGAGCAATAATTGGTTGCTTCTTGGAGCACCAGGAAATTAGATTCTTTCCAAGAAAGATAGCATATCCCCCTGTCGAGCGGCGATCAATGGAGCAGCCAGCCCAGTCTGCGTCCGTATTGGCATGAAGGATTAGAGGTGACCGGTGATGAAGAAGCAGACCTTGAGAGACAGTATGCCGTAGATAGCAGAGGATCCTCTTTACAGCAGCCCAATGAATGTCAGTGGGAGAATGCATAAATTGACAAACTCGGTTAACAGAGAAGGCGATATCCGGCCGAGTGATAGTCACATATTGCAATGCTCCCAGGATACTTCTATAAGACGTGGGATCAGGTAGCTGAGGACTAGCCATAGATAGATCAGCAGTTGGGGAAGAGGGCGTGGAGATGGGTTTACATGAGTCCATGTTAGCGCGTTTAAGAATATTAGCAATGTAAGTGGACTGGGAGAGCACCACACCACTTGGATGAGGTTTCATCTCAATGCCAAGAAAATAACGCGCAGGCCCCAAATCTCGCACAGCAAAAGCATTCTGGAGAGAGGAAATAAGCGACTGAATAGCTGAGTCACTGGAGCCCGTAATCAAAATATCATCAACATATATCAGAATATAAAGTCGATGTACGGGAGTAATATAATAGGGCCAGTCACACCTTGCTCGGCGCGGCATCCTAGCGCCCGTAAGGGGTTGCTGAGACACCCCTCCCGGACAACTTGAGCTTCCTCTGGGGTAACCCAGATCCTTCTCAAGTCAGATTGCTGGTCCCCCTTGTCCCTATTTCTCAGACGGGACTTGGGAGTTGGGATGCCGAACCGACACTGGCGCCTCTTGGTTGTTGTCGAAGCGTTGACCCTTTTGAGTTCCGCCTTGTCTTCCCACGTTCGACGCAAGAGGCTAAAGCGGTTGGTAGTATGGACCGTGGAGACGATTCATTCTGAAGGTATAATGGGTTCACCCCCGTCCAGGTGAATCCGTATGTCCCTGACAAGAATGGTCTTGCCGGAGTTGCTGGTGGCAGCAGCGGGTCACTTGCCCTCACGGCTGCGACACTGCTTCTTCCGGGGAGCCAAAGATGATTCCGCTCCAAGGTGGTAGACAGAGAAAACCCAGTCCGTGAATGCTGGTGGTGCAGGGCCACCCACCGGGAATACCAGAATAGGCCCCCCAGACGCAAAGTCTATAGCGGAGGCTGGTGGCTAGGTGACTCGAGTGTAAGCCTTCGCCCGAGCCGATAGTAGTGTTGCAGATGCTCGCAATGATGTGCTTGCACTTGGAGCTAACGCTGTAGGGGGTACTGGGGTGCCAGTGACCCGAGGCCTTGAGCCTAGACTGGGGGCTGGCGAGACCGGAAGGTGCGATAAGAGGCCCTCGGTCCATGCCGGGGTCACCGTGTCCCATAGAGGTAGACCAGTGCTAGGAATCGGCTTTGTCAGGTTGTGGGAGCAATGCCCCCGAGACAGAGCTGAGAGATTCGGAGCCTGACATGGATCAGTCATGCCAGACAACATCCGCGGGAAATCTCAGGATTATACGCCCGATCTAGGTGTTGAGACGCCTCGTACCAGGGGTTGAGAACCTGAGTGAGGCAGTTGTTCTTCTTAGGTTCGGGTCGAGAGGCCCGAACGGGATGCTCGGGAGTCGTGCCCCCGAGTCGGGGGACCCGTGTGGGGAGCCGGCTCGATAGAGGCTCGGGGTTGACGGCCCGAGCGGGGTGCTGAGGAGTCGAACACCTTGGGGTGGAGACCCGCGTCAGATGCCGACTTGGCTAGGGCCCGGCCTGGAGGCCTGAGCGAACTGTAGAAGTGGAGACGAGAACTTGGGACGCGAGGCCTGCGTCGGGAGTTGGTCGGAACTGGGCTCGGGGGTTGGCGCTTGCCTAAGCTGGGGCTGGTCCGGAACCCCTACGGGGACTGGTAACAGGAGACCCAAGCCTGACACTCAGTCTGGCCATCGAGGCTGGTGACTGGTGTGGTGTGTTGATGGCGCCAAAAGAGACGGGAGCTGAGGGTGGTGGTGGAGCCGCCACGGAGACCACACCCAAGAAGTAGGGCAATCCAACGACCGGGGTAAAGCTATCGAAAGTGATCGGCACTGCCAAGTAGCCCACCCATGCGTGGGTGGCGACGACGATGGGACCGTAGGTAACGGCCGCCATAGTTGTGGGTGCGCCGGATGAGTAGGGGTGATGGCCACTGACGGTCATCGTACGCAATCCAGCAACTGGAAGGCGAACTGGAAGCTGTTGGGAAGTGCGCACAGGTGCTTTTCTTCTACCTCTCCTGCAAGGACAGGAAAGGGGCACCAGGGCTTCAGGGCTGGCACGAACTTTCTCTTCAGCAAAAAGAAGGAAGGTGGGAGACATCCCACCAGGTGTGTGATACGTGTTCTTATTTTTTTTCTTTTTTTTGGCATATGTATATATTTTTTTTGGCTGGACAGGGGAAGGGCGGCCAGGGTATTGGCCGCCTCCAACTCTGGTGGGCAGTCAACACATTGGCCACCCTCCTCATTGGAAGGGAGTTAAAAGGTGGCCGACCTTCTCATAAGCAGCCATCCCGATTGACATTTTTGTTTACTCTAGTAGGTGATTGAGGTAGAGGGGGATTTCCCCTAGAGTGCTCCTCTTACTATGGGGGGAGAGAATCCAAGTTCTTGATCTCATGGTGAGACATGGGGCCGTGGCGGGCTCACTTGGACATTGTGGAGGAGGCTTCCTCCTTGAGTGAGACTGAAGAGAATGAGGCCGCATCATGCTCTTCCACCTCAGAGGAGTCTTCCAATGGAGGTAAAGAAGGAGGGGAAGGTGTGGCCGCCCCAGTGGAGGGTGGTCCTTCCGGCCAAGGCGAGGACGAGGAAGGTGATGAGGAGGATGAAGTAGCTTCGTCAGATGATCAAGAAGATGAGGGAGAGGGAGAGGTGGCACCACACAAACAGTTGAGACTCATCGCCTCCAGTTTATTTCAGCTGATGTGGATGAGTGGGCGATGTCTATGTGTGTGGGGAGGTGCTCACGGAACAGAGGGAACCACGCGAGGGACTGAATTATAGGTGACCGGAGTAGTGGCCGTCCACGGTTCAGGGCGGCCAGACAACCGACCGTCTAGGGGGAGCAGGGCGGCCAGCGACCTGGCCGTCCAGGGACCCAGGCGGCCAAGGCTCTGGCCATCCTGAGCTCAGGGTGTGGACTGACAGAGGGGAATTGTGGGGGTTGTTTCATGGAGTGGATGATCATGATTTGGTGATTAATCAGCTGGTTTTATCTTATGTGTAGGGCCGAAGGAGGATCAGAGCCTGGGTCTCGTGGGACTTAGTGTGGGCATGGTACCATGCCCTCCCTCATGATCAGAAATGGAGAGTAGACCGGATGGGGTTTGGTCACTTCTTTAGGATCGAGCCCTTCCCCATAGATGCTACCTTTTTTGCAGCCATTCGTGAGAGATGGGTGGATAGCTGTCGAGCCTTTATGATGCCATGGGGACATATGATCCCCACACTTGAGGATGTGGCCTACCTGACAGGATTGCCTGTAGCCGGGACACCGGTGTTAGGGAAAGAGCTCAAAGATTACCAGCGGGAGATCGATAGATTGCTCGGTGTTCGACTGGCCCAATCTCAGAGACTGGCGAGCACCATCCCCCTGGGAGGATCAGTGCCACAATGGGGTTGGCCCGAGTGGTGCGAGGACCACTGGAGGATCTGGAGACATACATGGTATGAGTAGCGCAAAAGCTCCGAGTGAGGGAGAGGAGCGAGCAATAAGAGATACAACTTTTCCTTCTCTACTTCTTTGGCCGGCTGCTATTCGCAACCTCTTCCAACAATGTGAATTTGAAATACTTGCCGTTGATAGAGGATTTAGAGCGGCGACCTCCATTTGCATGGGGGAGGGCGATGCTAGCGCACCTCTTCACTCACATGGATCCTATTCAGCCAGGTTAAGGGAACCTGGGCGGGTTTGCTTCGTTCTTACAGGTACGAGCCTATCTCACCAAACCTTGTTGCTTTTGATTTTATCATTTAGTCACGATTGTCTTTTTGTTTTGTGCTTTGCAAATTTGGGGTTACACTTGTTTTCCTTTAGACCGTGGGGTGATTCCCCAAGATCGGGGGACCAGACCAGTCCTATAGGCTGGTCCGCCTAAACCCTTCCTCCGTGAACTATTCAATGGGTTTACCCGGACTAGGTTGAACCATTCACCCCAGCCCGCCTAAACCCTTCCCTGACCCTTCAAATTTCTTATAAAAGCCCCTTAGAAGCTCAAGGGGTAGAGAGGTACATCAGTTGAACAAGAAGGATCTGCAAGCTTCAAGCTCCATAGCAAGGCAACCAGCAAGGAGAATTGTGTGTGGGTGACTTGGTCGTCGGCTAAGGACGCCGAGAGTATGTCGCTTGTACTTCCCTCGCATGGTCTTTCGCCATGACACACAAGTCTATCCCCACCATGGGCGAGACGCTATGACAAGGGTGCAACCATGCACGTACATGACATTACGCTTCCCCGCAGTCACGAGGCCATGTCTGATCGCTCGACCCGAGTCGTGATCGACCCTCACCCAGACACCAGTCTGATGCTTTCACCAGTCATCCAGTTGTAAGCCCCCGTTTGGTGGAGCAGACACGGCCCACGCCACGAGAGGAACCCTCTGTAAAACATGTGGATATCTGCCTTGTCACGCGTTGATCCGGGGACCGACCACCATGGCAGAATTATCCCGTGGCTTGCACCCGTTGTACCTCAGCCAGTGTGGCCTACCTATAAAGCCATATAGCTCTTAGAAATTATACCACCATTTGGACGTATGCGCTCGCATCCACGTTCGGGCCCTCAGTCCCCCTTTTTGTGTCACCTAGCGTGAATCCCTCAGCACCTCTGATCCTAGCCAATCTTGTCCTGTCTAGTGCGAACCCATAGCTGCGAAGTGCTCCCTGCTCTCCACCGAGGACTTTAGGCACATACAGACCTCTCTTCAGCGTGGAACGAAGGTGTTCGGATTCAATCTAATGTAAATAAACACTGACTACTTACGATCGGTGGGGAAAGACATCCTGTACACGACTCCCCACAATCACCTGTGCACTCGCACCTATGGAGCCGACCTTCCCTCCACGTGTCTCTCACCTCTTGAGTCCACGTGCCGCACCCTGGCAGCACTTCCCTCGTCAACCCTCGGTTCCACAGGTGATTGTCGAGAAATCGACTGGCACGCCCCCATCCCAGTTACGTTTCCCTTAAAACCCAGAAACCTTCTGTTCTACTCGGTCTCCTCTCGGCTTTCCATAAAAGGTGAGTGCACGGTGTCACTTTGAGAAAGATATGACCATGAGAGGGAGTGCCCAAAGCACACTATATTTCGGCATCTCTCCCGTAACTATATCCTACCCCTCACTCTGGTCACCGCACACACAACACGCCGGTGAAACCCCGCCACGCGTGAACAGCCTTCTACTAAGAGAACTTTCTCAACAAGGTTGGGGGGGAGCTTACCGATGGTTCCTAAACCGATTATTCTACCTTTATTTTTCCCTCCAAATTTGACAAGCCCTCCTACCTTCAGTTGAAGCTCACTGAACTTGCTTCTGTCTCCTATCATATGTCTGGAGCAGCCACTCTCCAAGTACCATCTGTTGTTCATGGCTGCTAGACTAACCTGAAAAATAATTCAAGCAAGAGAGTTTGGAACCCAAGAAAAGTTGGGTACAAAAACATCATTCAAGTTCTTCAGTAAACCTTTTGGAATCCAAAACTGTTTAATAGTGTGTTTCTTGTATTCAGCATTTACAAGTTTGGTGGGGTTATGAGCAAAATTTTGTCCACTTTGCCTTTTATAGAAATGGAATTTGTACTCCTCTCCAGGCGTCTACAGCAGTAGCATTTCTTCATGCAGTGAGCTTCATATTTATAAAGGGAAGAAGTAGAAGATTTTTCCCTCCCAGATCCTACAGTGTGATTGGTTGGAATAGAAATAAGGTTCTTGGACAGAGAGCTCTTCTAGATCTCTTCCCTCATTGGCTTGTGGCAGAAAAGGACGATCCTCTGTCCTGGGTGCTTTTTAAGAGAAGCATTTTGTTTGGCTTGTTGCAAAAAGGAGGTTTCCATTAAATGTGACCTTTCCCAGATTGTTAACTGACAAATCTTTCTTCACAAAAAAGTGTTCTGACCACCTTATGATGAAGAGGATAGTTCTCTATCCTAGGAGCTTTTCAGACCTTGATTAGTGTCATTTAGGATCCTACGACATTGACTTCAGATGAGATTGCGTGTTTGACTCGAACGGGTTGAAAGCAGACGAATGTCTTCAAGTGCGTTGGTGCAGCAAGACCCTTGCATCAATGCATCATCCTATCTTCATGAGCTACCGAGAGCCAAGGTGAAGCACGAGTCGACACCATGAGCGAACGGGGTCGACGTAGCTGGCTTTCTGCTTGTACTGTTTGTGAGCTATGCCATTGTGCGTCGACGTAGCTAGAAGGGTGCGTCGACGCATCCTTTGAAGATGGATCCGAAGGCGGTCTCTATGAGGTGCTTTGTGTCAACGCCTTGAGAAAGTGGGGTCAACGTAGCTGGCAATGGTCGTCTGTCTGACTGCCGCTAGAACTGAGATGGTGTCGACGCAGTGATGTGATTGCAATGACGCACTAGTTGAAGTGCGTTTGAAGCTGCTTATGGAGATTGATCTAGAGTCAACGCAAGAAGAAGCGGGAGTCGATTCATCCTTATGGAGGTTCTTGGTAGGCTGTGTTCGAATAGGAGATGTGTTGATGCAGCCTTAGGAGTGGCTTGGCTGTACCCTTCCTTGTGAGACATTGAGTTGATGCACTCATGAAGAGCGAGTCAATGCAATCATGAATCTTTCTACTTTCTTCACAGTTAGCCAATAAAGAAGATAATTCATATTTTTCAAAGTAACTAGCCAATGACTTATAGTAAGACATCATCAAAACACAATATACACAACAGCTTCTTGCTCGGCAGCCTGAGACGGAAGATGGGAAGGTTCACCCGCCATGCAGTGGATGATGCGACCTTCTTGGAGAATATAGCGGTCTATGGTCGTTCATCGGGAAGCCTCTAGATGAGGGGGGCTAGATGACAAATGCTATAAGCGCTCTTCCCTAGCTACCTGGGCCCGCATCAGGTCGACGAGGGTATCCAACTTGGCGTTGAGGGCTTGGAAGGCCACATGATCCATTATGGGAAGGGGACCACCCAGAGGCAGAGGGGGTAGGGAGTTGGCTGGGTTAGGAGGAGGGGGGCTAGCCATAGAATTAGACGGTGCACAGCCCTCAGTCGTTACCACCGGTGCCTTCCCCTTGTCACCGGTTCCCCTCCTGCTGTTACTCCTTCGTACCATATTGGCTTTTTGCTCGCTTCCCATAGATGACGCCAGATGAAGATGCGAGATCTCGGGCTGTTGGCCCAGAAATATGGCAGACAAGAAGGGAGGTTGAATTGTCCCCTTGCCGAGATGGTGGTTTGTAAAAGCTTTCTAAGCTAAACATGGTGGAAACAAGATTAACTACGTTAATTACCCTAAACACAAGTGAGATAGAAAGGTTCTCTCGATCTTCCCGATCTCATAAAAATCCATCCCCACATGGCCCCTCCCTCCGGCGACGGCGTGGTGGCGGCGGCGGCGGTGAGGTGAGCACGGCGGTGGCTTTCTTGCGGCTTGGGGCGTAGAGCTCGTGGGAGATAAAGCTTCATCTTGTGATTGGCGACGATCCGATAGAGCTTATGCTCCATTGAGGTAGGGGGATGGATTCTCATGCTCATCCCTTCCCTTCCCGTGATTTTTAGGCTGAGGAGAGGGCGAGAGGTGCTTAATCCATGCCGAGAGGGTGAAATCCATGTTTAGGGCTTGAGCACTGGATCCACCGATTCTTGGGGTTTTTGACCGATTCGGGGCCATAGATGCATGCTAGGAGGGTCGGGGCAGCTTCCCCCTTGTTTTCCCCATCATCGGGCGATGATCGGGGCGTGGAGCAGCGTTCTGAGGTTTTTCCCGCCGTTCCGCTCTCGGGTGAGCTTAGTGGTCCTTCTAGTGAATGCCAGGCTCCCCAGGAGGCCTCAAGTAGGACCGCTAGAGGTTACTGATTGTCGACAGTCTAGGCGGTCCAATGGTGGATCGCCAGGTGTTGGTTGGCGGCCGCACGATAGACCGCTAACCGTGGGCTAGCAGTTGTCCTTTGACTGTTTTCCCTGTTTTTGACCGTTGGGAGTCACGTGTTCCCTAGCGGCCGTAGGTACGACCGTTTGTGGATGCTTTGCGGTCTAAGGGTAGACCGTTTGGCTTGGGCTAGCGGCCTTACGATAGACCGCTAGGCCCATCGTGACTCGCCCCTTAGCGGCCTGAGATATGACTACTGGTGTCTGTCTCGCGATCTAATGTATGACCGCGTGGCTCACCTCGCGGTCTAGAGTAGGACCGCTAGGCCATGGGCTTCCCGAGTAGGTTGCAGTCTTGTTTTCCTTCGATTCGTGATTTCTGAGAGTCAGTTCATACCTCTGGTGACCCGTCCACTAGTCGTAGCTTTCCCACGGCATGTGTGTGCTGGCCCACCTAGGAGTGGTGGTGCGGCTTACCCGAGAGAGACGGTTGTTAGGCTGGTTACCGTAGGGCCCCCACGCGCAACCGAGTCTGGGCTTCGGGGGAATAACCAGCTAGAGGACAGGCCTAGGGCGTATGGTCTAAGTGTGCACACAAGGTTGGGGGTGTCGGATAGCGCTGACGAGCGTGACCCCAACTAGTCCTTATTTGCGGTACTGGTTACTTGGTGTGTCTCTCTCTCCGCCTGGGACATTGTAGCGAGACACTTGTGACGCGGTGTAGGACGTTAAGGGACGCATTCAGTCGTTCTTCTAATGGGTGGTGCTCCTGTCTGCTGACAGGTACAGACTCGAGTTTTGACGGACCGAGGTTCGATTGTTCGGTGCGGTTAGTTTAGGTGGCTTTTCTGTTTATTTATTACTTCTGGTTGGTTCTACCATACCCCCGTTAGTAGTGCTACCTTCGTACTACTTGCATTTCCTGCCTTGTTTCTTTCGTGCGAGGTGGGGGTCCGCGGGATCCCTACTGAGCCTATGAAGTGAGGCTCACCCCTATGCTTTCAGGTGAGGCGGGGTCGTCGCGGGACGCGGCAGGTTTGTAGCGAGGTTCTTGTAGCCAAGGTTTGTTGCCAGTTGCCAGAGCCGGGATGTGTCCCGTGTACTTGTACATTTATTTCTGTTGGTTGTACTTATATTTGGACATGAGATGTACTGGACCTTGTAGCAGTTTAGTTATTTATTTAAATTTTTATATTATTATTTAGACCCCCAAGGGTCCAGGGATGCCCACTCTCATGGGCGGCCAGCACGCCGGGGGCATGGGATGTAATGGTTCTCTCGCTACTCGCCCATAGTAGTCACTTAAATATTATCAAAGTCGAGATCGGGCACTCTCTCACCGCCGACAGAGCAACCCAAATGCAATACTAAACTAAGCAAATAGAATCCCAGTAATGAGAAGTGTTCAGGAGCTCACCTGATCGACGTGAATACACCAATCCTAGTCAGAGGCGAGGGCGAGTGGGGAGGCGTGGGTACGCACCCGCACGCCGCGACAGTGTAGCTTTAACCTGAAATAGAATTTGTTATAGCACTACACCTCACACAAGAGGGGGGTTCTCAGAGTGGGGTTAAGTTATTTACACCCAAAACTACCTCCACGCAGGGAGGGACCTTCAGTCAGTCAAGCGAGGGGGGGGGGAAGAGCCATAATGCCTGAATCCATCCCAGTCTGACCATTGGGGGGCTAAGGCTGAGTGCCGGGGTCATGGAGGGCTTCTCTCAGAACTGCAAGAAGGCGAGGTCATTGCTGAGTTGACCAGGGATCTGGTGGCAGTGGGCCGCAAGCATTGGTGGTCGTCCGAAGGTCAGCCCGGGGTGCGGTACCTTCATCTCTAGGGTGGGCGCTGCTTTGGCTCTGTCAGGGACAGCAGGACAGCGGGTCAGAGTTGGGGCCACCACAAGCTCGAACGGAGGTTGCTGGAGGTGGGACCAGCTCTGGGACGATTGGAACTAACCAGAGAACATTTCATAGAAGCCCGATGCCACTCAGTGGTCGACGGCGGTCACTACAGCTCAGAGTTCAGGCCTGGTCCGAACTGCCCCTATCTGGAATAGAGTCCTGGATGGCTATTGCAGAAGCTGCTCCAGGAGCTCCCGGACTTCGATCAAGGTGGGGTAGGTGTTGACGCAACCGTGGTCGAGGCAGCTTCGATGTAGAATAAATAGTGCCATGAATAGAGGTCAGAGAAGAAATCTCTGATCAGAAGAGTGAGGGCCTATCTAACCTGGGCCTGGCTGGACCAGTCTGTGCGCTTTGACGACGTCAGCTAGAACCGGGTGCTCCGGAGAGCGATTGACCTCCTTCTTCCTGGAGGTAATGGGGAACTTGTAGAAGTATATCTGAGCCAAGTTTCACTCCAGGAATCACAAGGGGGAGGTCGGGGGAGCTTCTGAACTGAGTCTCTGGTCGTCCACCTTGGAGAAACTGTGCAGGTTGCCAAGAATCACTTCTACGGATAGCCCCGAGATCAGAAGAAGGCGGGACTACTCTTGTTACGAAGCTGACAGGAAGATGAATTTGTCGGTATATGGTATGGCCTCTGAAGAGTCACGATGACAATGCTACAGCCTCTGCAATCTATAGGTACACTGTTGCCTATGAACTGGGATCAGTTTGTGGATGAAGATGGGTGTGGTGTTGGGAATGGGCAGCAAGGAGGATGTGTGGGAGGTGGGGTGTGCGACCACGGGAGGGTGTGGAGGTTGGGAGGTGTGTGAGAGGGGTCTCTAAGGGGTGGAGGAGGGAGGGAGATTCAAATCTTGCCTGGGGAGGAGTCCCTTCAGCCTAGGAGAGGTGGAAAGGTGTATGGGGAAGGGAAATGGGTAGTTGGGGGTTGGATGGTGGGTTGGAGAGTGGTGCATTCCACCTTGGGACTAGGGGAAGTAATGGGGGTTGGGGGTAGTTGGGAGGATGAATAATGAGGGGGAGAGAGAGAGCTCTGCAGACCAGACCCGACCCCCTTCCCACAATAAAATCCATCCCCCCATGAAAACCACCTCATAAAATTATCATAAAATTTGTGCACGTCCCTCACAACCTCCCTCTAAGCCATAAAATTTCCACTACCCAGATCCACCGTCTCTCCTCTGGTCAAACCTAGTTCTCAGGCAGATCCTAATCTGCCCTATCAGTTCTGAGCCTGGAGAACCCTCCTGTTCAAAAATCACCCAAGGGAAGTACAACGACAGGAAAAATCTTTTCATGGCCTGGGTTTGTAGATCTCTGAGAGAGCGTCGCAACGGCACTGGTCCCACCTCATTCCGACGTTAGGTCTGGTCGCAGAGGCCATTCTCGTGGGAGGTGCACAGTTCTGCTCTGAACCAGACCAACAAGGAGGGTGACTGTGGAAATCCACAACAAAATACGCTAGAGGTGATTCAGCAACCGCCGCTCCCAAGGGTCGACCTGGGACCCCCTACCGTCGTCCCGGTGATCTGTCGCCATCAGAAGCCTTCCAGAGGTCAGCATCCCTTTGGATGTCCCTGTTTGCTGTCCTGTCGACTAGCCGTTCGCAGAACCGGAGTCACTGTCCGCCACTGCCCGAAACCCGCCACCTTGCTGCCCGCCAACCCAAGTTCAGTGTTCCCAGAGCCACTGTGTAGCCCTTTACCTCCCTACATGGAGTGGGCAATAAAAGAAATCACTGCTGTAAATTTAATTTTACCATTGTTCCGGGAGTTATGGACTTGGCCGGGATGTCTTCCCTATGCCCCGAGCGTGGAGGTACACTCGCCACCCTCTTTGTCATTCTTGCTTAATTAGTATATATTCTAGATGCCTCTACTTGTAATTAGTTTATTTTATAGCTAGCTTAAATTTAGTCACCGCTGTGAGTTGTGAGTGCGAGACCCATCCCGTGACTCGTTTCAAGCACGAGTGTGACCTGACCACCCGAGACTCAAAGTCGGTTACTCAACTGTGCCGATCGACATGTTTCCCTCGCTGGGGATGACTGTGAGTGAGTACTTCTATTTTGGGGCACGTTCGCCTCTTCAGGAACCCAGTTAGGTGTCGAGTTGTCAGTGTCGTTGCCGGTCGAGTTGCCATTTTAGTCGCGTCATCTCATAGAGTCCAAGGTTCGCACCTATTTAGTGTCGAGTCTCATTGTCATCCCGCATGAAATTGGTATCAGAGCAGGGTTGAGTCTAGGGTAGTCATTGCATAAAAATAAAAATCTCTTGAGTCTAGGTCATCTTGTCTTAGGTTTACATTTCATCCCAGTACCCGGTATATCAAAAGACATTACCGAAAAGATAGGTTATGCCTATTGGGAAGGTAACCCCTTGCGTGAGGTTTCTACCTCCGCCACGTACTGGATATTGGTTAAGTCTAGGTTCTAGTGTTGTCTTGCATTCATGTCCATGTAGCATTGCACAGTCTCCAATGGATTCCTAGTCGCCCAGACGATATGACTGTTGGCACACCCATGGACTTGGCAACCATCCCCTCCACTTCCGTAGGCCCGAAGCCTCAGACTTCTATGGCTCCAACGACCCGAGCGACTACCTACATTGGGAAGCCGCCATGGACAGGTATTTTGATTATTACACTATGTCTGGTGCCGTGGAGGTCAGTTTTACCAAAAAGAGACTTGTCCACAAAGTCGCCAAGAAATGGGAGAGCATTTAACATATGAGGGAGATTAGGAGACAATGGCCTATCGAGTCATAGTTTGTTACTTTGTTGCTAACATCAAAACAGAATAATATATGTTGCTAACATCAAAGCTAGACAACATATGCACAACAAAAGCTGAATCCCTTCTCGGCCTTAGCCAGTCTCCAGATATCCAGGCTTTCACTATCCGAGCCTGAAGAATTAGCCAATACTGCGATCTCCGCATGGTCCCAGTCTAAGTCTTCTACATTGAACCACGTGACGACCGGCACTGGAGGTAGCGGAGCATGACGGGCACCGACAGTGGGAGCAGAGGAACCACTGGGAGCAGCCATTTATCTGTAAAATCACAACAAGCAAAGATCAGGACAAGCCCAATGCAAAATGGAAGCAGTAAAGCAAATGATAATGATAAACTCTTCATTGGGGGAGAAGGAAGAGGGACACCCCTCTACGAGCAAGGGAAGGGAAAGAAAGGAAAGAAGGGGTAAGCCAAGCCCCGATATCACCCTCCCCAGTGCGCCCACAGAACCCCTAATTACATAATCTCGGTGGGGGGGTCCACTACGTGATACGAGCCCAAGAGAAGGACGGTGGAGCCAATGAGTGGACCGTTGTCATAATCATTAAGATGGCCAATTTCTGACGAAATTTCGGTGGAGTTTCCCCTAGGCCAGAGGCGTAAGGGGAAACACAGGTGCACGCCCACAAGGAGTGACGCCCCCAGCAAAGTGGTGGTGGGCCCCACAGGGCAACACCATAGGTCACTTGGCCAAAATTGCCTTCATAACCTTGCCTCAAGCTTCAATGGCACGCTTGGTGCGAAGCCCTCACCGGTACGCTCCTCGAAGCATTCACCGGTACGCCCTGCTCGAAGCCTTCCCCGGCACACCCCCCTCGTGAAGCTTCCCCAGCACACCTGTGCCCGCGCTCACCGGTACACTCGGCGCTCCTCTGCTCACCGGCACACTCCCGTGGCGAAGGCTTCGCCGGTACACCACCCACGCGGCCTTCCTCGGCACACTCCCTTAGCCACTCGTTCGCCGACACACCCCCCTCGCGAAGCTTCCCCAGCACACCTGTGCCCGCGCTCACCGGTACACTCGGCGTTCCTCTACTCATCGACACACTCCCGTGGCGAAGGCTTCACCGGTACACCACCCACGCGACCTTCCCCGGCACACTCCCTTAGTCACTCGTTCGTCGGCACACTCCCCAACTAAACCCTCAACGGCCCACTATCCTTTTTGTGCCCTTCATCGGCACACCTGGTAAAACCCCCAACGGCACACCCCGGTGCTTGGTCCGCGGCACGCCCGGTCGACGGCCATCCTCGGCGCCGGAGACGAAAGGAAAGAAGAGGAGAAGGTGAGAAAGAGAAGAAGGGGGAAAGAGGAGAAGAATGCGGGAGAGAGGGAACCCTAGGGCCCCGTCGTCCCGTCGAATAAAGAAGAGGAGGAAAAGGAAGAAGAGAAAGAGAGAACGAGGGAAGAGATGGAGAGAAAGGAAGAAGAAGGAGGGGGAGAGACGGCCGTAGCGGCCTCCTCACCCCAGCGAAGAAGACGGCAGCAGCGGCGGTGGTGTCCGACGGTCGGTGACGGAGAGAAGGAAGGAGGGGGGGCGCTCGCTCTCACGGTCGATGAAGGAAGAAGAAGAGAGAGGGAGAGGGGGAGTTCAAATGGTGGGGACCGTTCGAACCTCCCCCCTCCTATATTTATAGGGGGGACCGAAAAAAAAGAGAAGAGAAAAAAAGAGGGGAAAAAGGGGGGAAGAAAGAAGATATATACATGACTTTCATCTAACCCAGATGCTCCTTCATTTGGTAGCTCCCCTCGCACCCCTCCCCGAGTGGGTGCAGGCCTGCAAGATCCCCGAGCTGACGAAGGCATATTCGAGGAAGAGGCTGAAATCTAGGAAGTCACCATCGCCTAGTCCACGCAAAGAGGAGGCGGTTGATTTCGAGGTGAGAGCCCCCTCTCCGACAAGGGAGGAGCCTACCTCAACCAAGTCTTCCTCGGGCGAGAAGGTAGACTATGACTACTCTTCCGATGAGGTGGCTTTGGGCAAGGATTTTGTAAGTGTGAGCATGTTCACATGGGGCCCCCTTTGTGGCCAATCTCTGATCTTTGTCTCTTGTCATTCGGTTAACTTACAGGAGCAAATCCAGTCGGAGGCCGTGGAGGCACCTGTCCTGGACATACCAGTAGAGCAATCCGGGGGAGGCGATGTCGGCATGGAGAAACTGGCGGCCTTGTTCGAGGTATTGTGGTAAGAAGCAGCCATGGAGACTGCGATACCATTGGGTGAGGCTCTAGAGGAGGGAGAAATAGCACCAAAAAGTAGCATAGTTTTGGTGACTGAGGTAAACGCGGGGCCTCCGAGACCTCTCTTGCATCTCTTCAAGATTTGGGGCAGCTCACCTCGACCGATGAAAGGCTAACCCCATTCAATGTGTTTCAGGAGGAGGCAAGGCTCCCCGAGGCGTGCAATGCTAGAGCCCGCAAGGCTGTTGCGAAGCGGAGGGAACTAGTGAGCCCCGCGGGGGTAGGTGAGCCGCAACTGCTCTCAGAATTGGAGGTGGAGCGTCTGGTGTCGTTCCTGCAGTCGGGGAACGGGCTAAAACTCGTGGTTCCTCTTCTGCCTCCCTGGCCGCTCATGACACCCGAGGAGGACCAGCTTCTAGGGAAGACACTCACAAGCCTCACGGTTTCCCGGGAGGAGGGAGCACGAGTGGGAAGGGCCGCAGGTCCTTCAGTAGTAGCGTCTAATTTGGCTCCACTCTACGCCCTTCCTCCAATCGAGAGTAGGATGGAGCAGTCCCTCGCGATGATGGAGTCGGGTAGTTGGGTCACAGCTCTGCCGGCTCCTCTGGCGATGGCTGGCCGGGAGTCATTTGTCAAGGTCAGGCGCTTGAGCGACCTGGCCTCAACTCTTCCGTCCTCCTCGGGCGTAGTGGACGCGGATTTATGGGCGACTGTGGATAGCTTAGTTGAGTTTGACCCTCCGACCGTGCCCTCCATTGGCCACGCCACCTCGGATGCACCGGTCTGACAGATGCTGCTGGCATTATGGTCGATGATCTTTACCGATCCTTCCCTTACATATCGGGGGGTACATACCGTAGTGGCGCAGCTGACCGGGGCACTACAGATGTTCGGCTGCCCTCTAGAGGAATGGTCGCGGCGAGTCCTACTACTACTGAAATACGTCAACTGCCACGAGTTCCTTGAGGCCCGGGCTCCCAGTGAATTTTTCGCCATCAGTGCTTAGGAAGATGAGTACCTGTGTGCCCTAGACGTGCGAAAAGGCAACGAAGAGCAACACGAAAAGGCCTTGCACGAAAGCCACCATCGCGTAGGCGCCCTCACAAGCAGAGTAGAAAAGTTGAGGGGCTATCTTGCTGCAGCCGAGGCCGAGCTGGTTGAAGCCAAGGTGGCTGTGGTCAGAGAGGCTGAGGAGCTTGCTGTTGCTAGAGTCGAGAAGACATTTGTGACGTCTGAACTGACGTGCCTCGAGGAACAAAGCGCGTGGGGGTGGTCGTGGCCGCTGATGGCGAAGCTGCCACGGGGCGCACTGGTGGCGTGTTTGGAGCCGAGCGAGCCGGTGTCGGTATGGACGTCGACAGCTGCGCCGAGTGATCCGCCGGCGAGGCTTCTCGCGTGCTGATTGGCCAGGTGGCTGACATGGCCTTAGCACCTTTCCGTGTTTCTGCTTTCCATGCTTTGACTGATTTATCTCTTCATGTATTCCCATGAGAGTAGTCACTGAGGAGAACAGAGTAACTGCTCTTGGGGAAAGGTGTGTGCCTTTTGCATTTTTTTGAGGGGAGATTCAATTGAGGCAGGGGTTCCCCCCTTCGGCCTATAAAAGGTCCCAAAGGACGTCTCCACCTCCCTTCACCGCTTAGGCTTTCCTTGTAGTCTCTCCTTTTTCTCCTTTCTCGCAAGGTGTCTGTTTCTCATTCTGGGGGAATATCAGCAAAACATGGAGGGTGACTTGGAAGATGATGATTCTGGCGACCGTCGAGGCATTCCTGCTACTCTGGTGTGGAAGAAGGGATGGCGACAGGCGGACGACGTGCAAGAAGGGATGGCACGTAGCAATGCGCCTCTTCCCGACTTCTACACCGCCGCCACTATCTTAGGAGGAAGGTAGAAGCGGAAGGAGGCTCAAGGGAGAGGGCACTTGGCACGACGGCCTCATCCTACTCCTTCCTCACCTTTACCATTCCTTCCTTATTCCTCTTTCCTAGGGGGGTGACGGCACAACATCGTTGCTCCTCCTATCTTTCCATCCCCGCCTCCCTTCTCACCTCTTCGAGGGGGTGGCAATCTTTCTCCCTCTTTTGCTCTTCAACCTGCTTCTCATCCTTCACTCTTTGGAGGATGCCAGTGGCTTGACCCCCGCTTCTGCCACTCACGGGTGCTTGCTTTCTGTTCAGCTTCCGACTCTGTGCCTTCCAAAGAGTTGCAAGAGGAGGCCCTCTCTTATTTAAGCGGCATCTGGGCATTCCTTCCTTTTCATCCTCTGATATCTTACTCTTGAGCTCCTTGAGCCAACAGGGTCAGCCATCCCATTATCCAAGCTAGTTTCTACACTAGGTAGAGTCAGTGGCTCGGCTTAGGGGTGCTAGCTGGGTCAACCGTGTAATCAGCTCGTGCTATAGTACCAGTGGATGTAATCTTTTTACTTTCTCATATGTATTGTATCAGTTGCGGCCTATCTGATGTACAAAGTGACATTAATGAAAAGAAAAGGAAAATTGTTCTTGTTATATGCCACTTACATTTTTGAGGAAAGCTCAAAAATATAACTTTCGTAGTGGTGTTGCATTCCATGTCTGAGTGATAAGCGCTCTTTCCATGGTGGACAATCGATACGCCCCTTTCCCAAGCGTCTCGACCACTCGGTAGGGGCCTTCCTAGTTAGGGGCTAGCTTTTCCCCCACCTCTTGTGGTCGAGAGGCTTTAGTTTTCCTTAGGACGAAGTCTCCTACATGGAAGTGTCTCTCCTGGACTTTGGCATTTTAATATCAAGTAAGGCGTCACTGATATTCCGTGGCTCGGATGCCTACAATCTCTTGGATCTCACTCGCCGTATCGAGGTTCTCGAGTAATTTTTGGTCATTCACCTCGAGTGAGAAGTTGATGACTCGGAGAGATGGTCTACTGACCTCCAATGGAATCACGACATCCGTGCCGTATACCAACTTGAAGGGGGTCTCATCGGTGGCGGTTCTTGGAGTGGTTTGGTGTGACCTATGCAGTCTAGCATTTGACCATTTTTGCCCTGGGACGGTCCAGAGTGGACCGCCACCTAGGTTCTGTCTGACAGGAGTTTAATTCTTGCCGATTCAAATCCCGGGTGAGTGGACCTCCATTCACATGCTGACTTACAGTCCGACTGATGCTGGGCATCATGTGGGGGCCATGAGTGTGGGTGTCGTGGGGTCTCAGGAGGTGGTGTGTTCTCGGCTGTGTCACTGTGAGTCGGTGTCGGTACGAGGAGAGGTCCTTGTACTTTATCCAGTTCAGGCATTATTTTCGTTGGTTAGAGAGTCTACTCCTTCAGTGACCCTCCACTAGTTGTAGCCTTCCGACACGCGTGTGGTCCCACCAAGGAGTGGTGGCGAGGCTACCCCAAGAGAGATAATTTTTAGGCTGGTTATCGTAGGGCCCCACGTCTTGCTGCCAAAGTTCGACTGAGGGGAAAACCAGTCAGAGGGCCTGACCTAGGACGTATGGTCTGTGTGTGCACGCGTAGCTGGGGGCAGAGGACACGCGCTGATGAGCGTGACCCCATCTAGTTCTTGTTTTGTGGTTACTAGTACGGTGTCTCAGTCTCCACCTCGGGCATCGTAGGCAGACACCTGAGGCTGGGGACTAAGTCGTTAGTGGACGCATCTGACCTTGCTTCTAGTGGGCGGTACTCTCGTCACGTGACGTGAGTTGTCGTGTCACGGGTTTTTGTTTCCCATCTGTGAGACAGGGTTTCGTGTGTTGTTCGGGTGTTCTCCTGGAGTTAAGGTCTAGGATTTTTGGTGAGCATCACCGATGGATTCTCCCTCAACGGCATAGAGTTCACGATGGTGAGGTCGTGACTGTGTTTCCTGACCGCGTGATTTCAGTGGGTCCTTATCTGTGAGGACAGGCCTCCACAACAGTGGCGTCATGTCATTTTTTTGGTAGCGTGACTAGGGTGGTCATAGTTTGGTGGTTCGTGTCTGGTTGTTCCCCGACCGTGGGATCGGGGTGTTGGACTCCGTTCCGATACAGTAGGAGTAGCTGTAGAGCCGAGATTTTATCGGCCACCATGTTTACTGTTCCTACTATTTCTGTTGTTCTAGCTGTAGTTGCTACTTTTCGTACCACCGTTGTTTTTGATTGGGGTTCTGTGGGATCCCTACTGAGCCAGTGATAGGAGGCCCACCCCAGATTTTCAGGTGTTACGATTCTTCCTCGTGATTCGAGGGTGCTGCATGGAGGTCCTTGCTGTTGTTGACACCCATTTTATGACCAATTAGTTGAGTTGTCTCCTTACTCTGTTTTAATGATGCTCCGAGTTGTTCACCCTTGTCGAGTCTTCTTGGGCAGTTGGAAGTCTCTTTCATGGGTCATTACCTTCCTTGGTTGGGTCTTGTCCTTGTTTTATTGCTAAGCAAACACTTCCGGTTCATTTGTTGCCCTCTTGTGCATAACGCATCCTCAATGGCACGTTATAAGTAGCATAACGCGCCTAACAAGGTCCGTTATAGTCCTCTCATTGTCTCACTCATCGTCTTTCCCAGCGTCTCGCTTAGCGTCTCTATAGTTTAACAGTCCTACACCTACTCGTTATGATTAATATAATACCCTCATGATGATCCGTTATAGTCTTCCCACCCACCGTCTCGCCCATCGTCTCAGTTAGCATCTTTATAGATTAACGGGTCCATATTCCCTCATCATCCATAGAATAATGCACGTATGTTGGTCCGTTATATACCCCTTAAGGTTCGCCCACTGGTCCACATGGCAAAGTACTAGACCTGAAAAGAAAAGGGGTGAGTCTCATCTCATTAGCTCAATAGGGGTCCCGCGGAGCCATACCTCAACACAAACGCAGTAACAAAGCCATAATAATAGCAATTAATACAAAATGTAACAAGACTAGTATCTAACCACAACAAAAGCTACCAAAGTCTACGTAGCTGGGAAAACATGCTGAGGGCAAACACAAGATAGCCTATAGTGGAATCACAACTTCCACAGCTACTCCGTAAACACGACGAATGGAGGTCAAACCCACGAACACAGGAATAAACACAGCTACGCTAAAGAGAACCCATGACAACTCAATCGCGCACATCCATCCACACTGATGAAAGCTCTGAGCTAGGACTACACAGTCACTAGTATAACCTCTATCACAAGATTACCCTGACCTCGAGTTAGAAACCTCAAATCAGAAACCACGAGTCAGAAGCCTCGGTCTCAACCTAGGAGGGAGCCACGACCTCACCACCGTGTTAGCTCTACCTCTTAGCCAGGAGGCCTCGCCAACGTCGTTGGTAACGTCAACCTCACCCGAGGGCCACGACAACGTAATTGGCTCAACCGACACCCAGTCTCTCACGTCTCTCGTATGTAACCCACACCTCAAGTGGGGATCCATACGCAGCCACACCCTAACCTTGAGCAGGCAGAGACACACGCACACACATCACTCCCTTGGACTTACTAGGATCCACACCACTGCAACCCACAGTACCACCGTGTCACACTCCCTGACATGGGGTACATGCCACTACACCCGTCAATAATGTACTCTTGTCCTAACCAAGGCACTGCACACTCTAGGCTATCATCGCCTCTACTGCAAGAGCGCCGCTCACACAGGGCTGTCCTCGCCCAGTCCGTCCACGGTACACAAGTTGCTCATGCCTGCTCCTATCGAAAACACACGTACCACTTGCACGGGCACGGTCACAAACGGCTAGGCAACACAAGCCTACATGTTGTACACCAAGAACCACATTGGCAGTCTAAAGCACGAGTGAACGGACAGGTCGCCAAAAACATAAGAGCTCAACTCAAGGCAACACATGGTGCATTCGCCACAAAGGCTGCACTACACAAGCCCACATGACTAACCACAAAGAAAAGTAGTCGTTATACAATCAATTAGAACTACATAACTCACGTAGTTCTGGCAATCTGGGCTAAACAATTATTTCAAACCCAAGTCGGGTTACACAACTACACCGGCCCCCAACCATACGCAGAAGTGACCCTTACACGATCATGCATATGTGACTCTGACGTGGTCACACGAACTTGACTCTCATATGGTTACACGATACCACACGGGAATAACCTTCTGTGGGAAACCCGCTATGAATCACATAGCAACATTTAAACCCATAAGGTATTAGACATGCCTTCACCACTTATGGGAGTATGGCCTCAAGCCATAACACAACCTCACAAAGATCACAGCCTTAAGCTGAACCATTGCATGCTAATCAAAGATGGCTCTTCTGGACACCCAAAAATATAGTCTTGGTCCTGTGGGCGCACTTTTTTATCTTTTGTTTTGTTTGTTTATTTATCTGGTTTATTTTTTTATATTATTTATTTAGTGCGTGGGCGTGCCAGTCACAATATGATGGTTTATTCGAGCTCCAACCCAGGATGGTCCGGAACCACTGGTGCGCGCCGTCTGACTTATCAGACGATAGTAGGTTTCATAGAGGTTGAAGATGCCATGCCCTTAAGATGGAGATGACCTCTAAAGGAAGTTCTTTTATCATGGGAGCCACCCACTTTAGGTTGGAGTAACACCTTGGGTCAGGAAGAACCTAGAGAAAAGGAAAAAAAGAGGAAGGAGAGGAGAACATCATGAGAAGAATGAAAGTGCAGAAACTTAAGAAAATTTTGAAATTACCACTCACCTCTCTTAGTGGGCTTGAACTGAGATGCTTAGGGATGGAGGTTAGTCTTTGTAGCTCCCCATACTCCTTTTTGGCTGCTTTTGGCCAATTGTAGACCCTTTCCTTCATAGCAAAGGCTCCAAAGCTTCTCTTCATGATGTTCTTGGCTATTTGAGGAGTTTTATGAACTTATAGTAGAAAATTGTGTGGAGCTATGAGTTTAGGCCTTGATCTTACTTATAGAGGTTTGATTTAAGTATAGGAGGGTTGGGACTTGGGTTAGGAAGCCTTATCCTAAGTTTAGGAGGACTCTAGCACGGTCTTAGCCTCTTTTACCTCGAGTTCGGAAGCTCACATCAGAGTCCTTTTTGGATTCCATTGAGTTCTTCTCTAACGGTCTATCGTAGGACCGTTACACTATCTTGGCACATTAGCATTGGACCGTCACATTCTGTTGCCCACCGTCTTCACTCTGTTGGCTCTAACTGTCTTATTTTGGTCCGTCACAATGTCCTGACGCGCCAGCATTGGACCGTCACAACTCTGCGTCCACCATTTTTTCTCTGTTTTCTCTGACAGCTACGTTGTGGCCCGTTACGGATTCTTGATAGTCGTACGTTAGGCCGTTACAATATCTGCTGTAGGATTCTGCTAACTTTGTTTCCTCCTTTTTTGTCAAACTTGCCCATCTCTCAAACCTATTATAGTCACACTCATTCATCTTGTCATACTCATTCAGTTCATCATCCACATAATAGCAACTAAAGCCACAAAAAGAAAATTTTTCATTCCACTTCCATTTAACTCATACCATTTACACAGTCACGTACAAGTGTGTGTTAAAAAAACAAAAAAAGGGAAAACAGAAAAGAACACATCACTCGGCCAGTTTGTCTCCCGAGCTATCACTCTCGCCGGTGCCCTCCTGCCGCTTCGCTGGTGGCTCCATGACGCTGCGCTCTTCCTCTCGGGGTCGCCTCCTCTCAGCCTCCTCGTTCCTCCGCTAGACGGAAGAACTAGTAGGGAATCACGCAACTGATCCGCTATGGGCAGCACTCTGAGCACCACTTCGTGCGCCCCCTATTACACTACTCGGCGCGATGCTCTGGCTCCTGCTGCCTCCCGACCCCTTTCCCATGAGTCAGAAGGCATCCATCAAAGAAGCAATGTCACCCTTCATCTCAAGTGTCTGGGCCTGGAGCTGGTCACGCTCACCCCTCAGCCTCGTCACATCGGCTTGGAGCTATGCCATCTCCTCCTCATCTACACTCGACCGAGTCACCTCTCCTCTGAGTCGCTCAACCTCCTCTCGGAGATCGGGTATCTCCACTGCCTCTACCTGCAAATGCCCTACCTCTACATGGGATCGCTCTAGCTCTGCCTGGATCCGCTCTATCGCTGCTCGAGCCCGATCCGCTTCAGCTAACGCTATGGTCAGCTCTCTCGCCTGCATTTTTTGCATTGCATCATGATCTAGCATTTAGCATAATCATAATGCATTTAAGTATAAGGGTTTAGTTTCTTACCCGCTCTGCGAGGGTGGCCTCGGCCTCCACTAGCAACTATCACTCAAATGAAGAAAGTGGTCAATCAACCAATTATAGTACTTGGTGGAGGTTTGATCTAAGATCTCCTCATGCAAGAGGTGACATTCCAGATAGGCCTGACCTATCCTTCCTGCCACGCCTTTTGATATACCGATTGGTTGATGAAACACTCAGATCATAAGAATGTACTTGCATTTAGAATTGAAACCAATCTATTAGTGGTCCTAATCATGCATCTACGCAGAGTAATAGACAGATAACCAATCACACATGGGACAAGGATTTTTAGGTGGTTCAGTCTCAACCTTGAGACCTACATTCACCCCACACTCAAACCTAAGTGTGGCTTCTGTTGACACACAGCTCGACCATTGATCCATAGCTTTGGAGATGAATCCCTACAACCGCTGACTAATAGCTTGATCTGTCGACCCTCACAGCTTGCTAACAGCTAAGCACCACAGCTTGTTGTCCGAGGAACAGATCCTCGCTGCTGAGCATCACAGCTTGGTCCGCTGACTTATAGCTTGAAAGACAATGATGAAAGAAAAACATAAATAACTAAAAACAAAAATCAGATGTAGTAATAAAAATAATGTAGCTCAAAGATGAGCAAATGATTCTAGATCTGATCTAGGAATCGTGACTGCAGCAGCACTCACTTCTTCTCCTCTTCTCCTCTTCTACGATACTTTGTTCTGGGATTCCTTCACTTTCTTGCAACACACTTTCTCACTTTCCAGCAATCTTCTCTCAGGCGCTCTCACTGCTCTCAATTCTCTTCTCTTCTCTGCTGAACTCCACTGATCTTCTCTATTCTTCTCAATGATCACTCTCTATAGGTTACTCAGCTTCACTCCTTTTTCTTCTATTCAATATTCTCTTCTTCTATCGTCTTCTCAACGATCCCCCTTTATATACTAGCGAACTGGGTCGTGTGGTCCCCGCAGGTTTCACTCCAACGCGTGGAGGGAGAATTCCCGCCAATGCCTAGTCAGAAAAGTGGCTTGATAAGTCCACGTGTCTGATCTGGTCAATGGGATGAGACCACATGACTGATAGATCTTGGAGAGCTGGGTCACCTTGGATCACGTGTCTCATTAACTTGATTCTTGGATCACGTGTCCACTTAAGTCTCTGCTACTCTCAGTCCCTTAAGTGTTTGACTGAATTCATGTCAATAAGAAATAAGTCATTTCGTCAAACACCTTTTTACCTATTAGTGCTCAGGAGAATTCATACTTAGTTAATTTCATAAAGATATCAGATGCACAGATCAAATGAATTCAGGTGACTTAAAGTATGGACTTAATGCACAGACCTGATGACATGGCTTCTACATGTGCATCGACCTAATGTACATAGTACTTGCATGAACGTCGGCCTCATAGAATAAGTGAAAAGATGTACATCGACCTGGCTTTGCACAAGGTAGAAAGTGCATCGATCTTGCTTTACACAAGGTACAACGTGCATCGACCTTGCTTCACACAAGGTGCAATGTGCATCGACCTTACTTTACACAAGGTAGAAAGTGCATCGACCTTACTTTACACAAGGTACAACGTGCATCGACCTTTCTTCACACAAGGTGCAATGTGCATCGACCTTGCTTTGCATAAGGTACAATGTGCATTTGTAACATCCGTAATTTAGTGGATCTCTAGCGGGTCGAGTCTAGAAGTTATTCCGGTGAATTCGTGTGATTTTTACGGATTTTTGGGCTATTTTTGGGCATTTTTCACCACCTAGTGACCGTACTAGCTAGTGACAGTCTGTCGCATGACTCCATCCAGCATGCTGTGATCATCATAGCCCTCTCCAGCATACTGTGAACCAGTGAGATCCCATACCAACCCAGCGGTCCCCTCTGTCTCTGTGCGATGGTGACCATGGAAATCCCAGCTAGCAGGGCCAATAGGCCCAACTCTGACTCCAGACTGCTCCGCCATACCAAAGAACCCTAGGCACTCAACACTGGGGAACCAGTGCTGCCTCCAGTAGTCCCCCGAGAAGCTCGAATAGCTGTAGAAGGCTACACCATGCAAGCTGTCCCTACCAATCAAAATAGCCCTCTCAAACCGGCGACGGGCCCCTGGAATCTGCGAGTCACCATCCTCCATGCCAGGAGGGACATAGCTTCTGATGAACTCAAATAGGCGACGATCCAAGGGGAACCCCAATGGATATCCTTCGCTCTGGTCGTAGCTGTACAAACCATCTGCCTCCAAGATCCTGGCCACCTCCCCGGCCCCTGCTCCAGCCGCTCCCTCACCGATCAGACCCTCAGCTGCTATCATGGCCCTGGTCCAACTGCTCTACACCAGCCGTGGTGATCACTGGTGCGCCTAGAGGGGGCATCTGTCGATCAGTCCATCGCATCCAGTGATCCTCCTCTTAAGCAGCGCGCCTCGAGACTCGCCCATCTCTGCCAAAGCGGGCTATAGCTGCAAGATAAGGCCCACAAAAGGGTCACAACACCAGAAAATCAACATATACAACATAGCAATGTAAAGGCACATGAAGTGTCAAAATATAACTACAACAGCCCAAAACAGAGGTCTCACAGGCTGTACGCCCTCGTCTCCACCTCTGACGCGTGCCCCGTGGGGGGTTTGTTGTACCCGGACTATTTCTCGACAAAATGACAAGAAGCAAGCGTCTAGGCATTTCCCTGAACACTTTCCAGGCCTGAGCTACCTAGCCCTTTCTACAACTCCGTGGGTCCCTACGAAGGCCCGGACCAACTTGCCGTGACACACGGTGACACGAGCAACTGTCTGGAGTCAACTCCGGCCACTCACATATGGGCCTTGCCCATATCCTACAATGCCGCCCGGGCCAACCCAGGGGTGCCCCGACATTAAGCCACGCCACGTGGCACCCAGTGAAAAGGGCCGAGGGCCCACCCTGAAACACCCCCGGTAACCCTCCAAGGTCAAAGGGAGACCTAACATGGTCAATCACAGGCTTCAGGGGCCCACCGCACGCATATAAGGCTCACACGGGTATGTTCAGCATTCTGTCGAACACCTTGTGGGCGCAGATATTCTAGCCCATCTACACTAAACCATGGGCTACCCCATGGTTCCAGCCCCTCAATTGGGTCCTACAATGACCCCCCCAGCAAGTCAGGGTGAACCCCAACACTTAGACACATGGCAACAAGCCACTTAATTTTAGCACTCGGGCCAACCCAAGGCTACCCTGCCGACCCGTCATGCAACGCGGCATGCAGCTCGGGGCACGATTCATGTCCCCAAGATGCCTCTCCTTAGCACCCACGAGCTCCCTTCTTCAACCCAAGGCCCATCCTGGGGCCCCTCGGCCATCTACCCAAGTCGTTCGACAATCTGGGGTGTGTCAGACATTTACCCAAACACCTTGCGAGCGACTTCCATAACCCAAGGAACAAAGGCCACCAGGGGCCCGTCCAAATCCCTCGAAGCGTATTGTCCCTCAAAGGACACCCCCAGGAGCTAGATAGGAGACTCGATAGATGTCAAACGACGTCTGATCCCCATCCCCCCTTTCTGCTAACTTCATATCTATCATTTGTTCCAGCATCAGTCGACTGACTGTTGCCGGGTCGATCGGGCTTGGATAGAAGTCGGCGGGCTGCGTAGCCGGGGTGGTCAGCACAGTTGCCTGAGGGGCCATGGGAGACCCCTGGGGAGGTGAGCTCTACGACGGGGCCATTGCCGGGTACTGTGCTTGTTGTAGGGGCATGCCCGCCGGGAAGCTGGGGGTTAATGGGAATGCTGTAGCTTGCAGAGTCGCTTCAGAAGATTGCCCATTGCCCCCGGGCGCTTCCAGCAAAACCTCGGTCTGTCTGGACGTAGAGGGCTGGGCATTTCTTTCGTTGAGTTGCTTCTTCAGCAATTCAATCTCCCGCTGGTATTGTTGTATCATGTGTAGCATGGCGGGGTCAGTTGTAGAGGGAGTGGGCATGCCCCCTATCTCTTCGGCCGGGGCGTCCTCGGATGATGTGGAGGGTCCGTCGCTCGTGCCCCCGGTAGTGACAACATTGGCAGCCAGGGCCATGGGAGGTTCTTCAGAGGAGGTCGCCTCGACGC
Source organism: Amorphophallus titanum (assembly GCA_024336825.1). NCBI lineage: Eukaryota > Viridiplantae > Streptophyta > Magnoliopsida > Alismatales > Araceae > Amorphophallus > Amorphophallus titanum. Next base: position 17,462,047 of record JANBPO010002596.1, read on the forward strand.
CTGCCTGCGTCGCCTCACTCGCCGCTCTTCTTCTCCTGGTGAGGGGGCCGGGCCTGACGGCGAGCCTGGCCACTTCTTCGGGGTCAGTAGGTAGAGCCCCGTACCGACTAGAGAGTCCTGCCATGTTGCAGGTGAAAACTCTCCAGTCTCTGTTTCTTTTTGCCATCCTCCTTGACAGCTTGGGAACACCAGCCTATCGAAGACCGACCGTCGGGGTGACGCTTCCTCCCGCACAGGGGACTGGCGTCGTTCCTCTAGCCAGTTCCTTGATTCTGCACTGGGCGCAGGTTATATTTTTTCTTCTCTCAAAAGGCGGAGGCCACCGCCCCTAGCAGTCGCTGACGACCCATAGGGGTGCTACCCGGGCCTCTGAGGTAGTTTCTCATGGCATGTTTGATCCCTTCCCACTCCTGGTCAAGGAGAGTGGCCGGTGGCTGCGTGTCAGTGGAGACAGCATGATGAGTGTAACTTGCAAACGCCTGGCGGTTAGCATGGTGGCGACGCCAGCGACGTTGGCGGCGAGCATTTTTGGGTAGCGCTGGCGCAGCAGTTGCCAGTTGGTGGGTCATGGCCGTCACCTCGACCCTTTCATCTCTTCGCCCCCTTCTGTGGTAGGCACAGCTAGGCCCCGCCTGGGCAGGTGCCGTGGGTTGGGCTTCCTTGGGAACCCAAACTTGTTTCAGCTTTGCTGGCTTGTGAGTCGGGGTGTCTCTCGACGCTACGGCCGGAAAGGCAAGCACCATCTTTTCTTTCATCTTCTCCAGTCCTTGGAAGGAGTTGCAGACTGGAATGGCTGGCACGATACGGCCCAGGATCACTTTGGACCTCTGTCCATTCAGATGGACTTGGATGGTTCTGACAGTCATGGACTTGCCGGAGCTTGAGATTCGACGCCCCGTAGCAGCGCCGGCAGTGTTCCTTCGGAGCCTCCTCCGATGGGATGCTGACCCTTGGTGCGATGGGCCGACAGTCTGGTGCACATGGTGCACGTTGCAACCCAGCATCCTTGGCGGGACGCTGCTGTTGTTCCCGGCCACAGTTCAACCGGCAACAACTTCAGTGACTCCCTGGATGGGAGTGTTGGACTCAGGCTCATCGGACGCCTCCACGTCCAGGATGTTAACGAAGGCTACCCTGGTCCCTCCGTGTTGGAGGAAGAGGGGAGGTTGTTCCCCTGGTCAAGCTGTGTATCAGCAACTGTGACAGATTCCAGTTAGTGGAAGGAAGCCTTACTCAGGTTGAGTAAGAGGTGGACGTAGATTGCAACTGGCAATCGAACCACCTAAAAATTTCTGAACCTTCTTGTGGTTTGCATTTTGTGCGCCGTTGTTCTTCATCCGTTTAACCTCTGCTCGATTAATTGCCTCTGAAGTCATCTATTCTCATTGTCAGGTTTAATTGAACCTTAGTGTGATTTGGAGGTATTGAGAAGAATTTTTAAACGGTGATCTATTCATCCCCTCCGCTTCTAGCTCACCGTATTCATCATTTTTATCAAACAAGGCTACCTGTCAACTACTGGGTGACCCCGAGTTGACTGGAACCTTACAATGATGACACATACATACACACACACTGCATGCACAGACATTCATGTCCATCCCATCATGGTCACAGCCCTCATAGGATGTCAACAGACACCCACGGGCCATGGGCAAACCACGAGATCAAGCCATGACAAGCAGAAGCTGGCGCGGTGGACAACGACTACACTCTGGGCAGAGTGAACCATCACTCGACTGCTTGGTGAACCCGGCAGTCAAGGAAAGCCGATGCAAGACTAGAGACAAGGACACTGACAGTTCTAGATTGAGTCATTGTGGTACTGTCATAGTCAAGGAAAAGACCACACCCAGTCACCTAAATCGACCGATCCAGACAACCACCAACACACAGACACCACCCTAGGACACGACCTAAGACTGACCAACGCACAGAACAGACGCAGAACGAGACAACGGCCATCATGGCCAACAACAGGACTATAATACACCAACATAGGGGCATTACCTGCTATAACGGACCACAGAAGGGGCGTTATGGCAGATAATCTGAAACACTAATACAGACAATATAACGCACCAAGACAGGGGCGCTATATCAGCATAACGCACTAGGGCGGGCGCATTATGGCCAATGGACCAAAACTCAAACCAAGGGGAATATAACGGACCTCCATAGGTACATTATACTATCTTAACGCACCACAACAGGCGCATTAAGGCCAACAGACCCAAAACACTAATACAAGAAGCATATAACGGACCACACTAAGTCCGCCATAGCCACATGGGGCACAGGGTTAGGCACGTTGTATCAATTGCAATGCCCAGTCAAACATCGGTCAAACATAATGTAACGGACACACACAGGTGCATTACCTGACTATAACGCACAGGGAATGATCCGTTAAATAAATCGACTGACATGATCTTCGAGGAAGCACGATCGTCAAGGGGCTGACAGCAGCAGTAGGCCTCGAAAACAACCCGAATATAACGCACCTAGACAGGGGCGTTATACTCAAATAACAGACCAGGACTGGTCCGTTATACTCCATGACCTCGAAAGATGAAAATGAACGAGCCATAATGGTCTGTCGTGGGACCGTTATAGCCTATAATGGTCTCTGGTAGCACCGCTAAATCAATCTGGTGGTTAAAACGGTAGAACGGCCGAATCGGCCCGTTCTACGCCCCATGCACGCCGTAGCGCAGGGGAAACAAAGCCAATCGATGGGAAACAACCCCAGGGGGTCAAAGACACCACATGGATCCATCAAAACACATTAAAACGTGAGATCGGGGCAATTCCGACCAATCGACCCAAATCGAGTCCCCGGGATTCCCGGACTCCTACCGACCCCAAATTGCAGGGAGAGGGAGGTGGCTGTGTTAGAGAGAGGAAGAGAGGGTGTGGGAAAGAGAGAGAGGGAGTGCGACGGTGGGTGCGCCGGCGGAAGGGAGGTACGGTGAGAGGGGCTTGCGGTGGTAGTATGCCGGAGGAAGAGGGTGGCCGGAGGGCGCGAGGTGGGCTGCAGGGTGAGGCTACGGCGGTGGGTTCCAAAGAGAGGTGTGGGCACCGGTGGGTGTGCGGGGAGAGGAGGTGGCCACGGCGAGGTTGTTCGGGTGTGGCCGGAGGTGGAGATGCAGGGAGAGGGACGGCGGTGCGGCTGTAGCAGGGGCACCGGCGGAGGGTGGCAGGTGGTGCCGACGGAGAGTGGCAGGTGATGCCGGCGCGGTGGCTGCCAGTGGTGGTCGCGGGTGCGGACGGTCGACGCCGGACGTGAGAACCGGAAGAGAGAGAGAAAGAACGAAAGAAAGAGAGAGAGAGAGAGAGGCGTGGGAGAGAGAGAGAGAGAACCGTGGGTGAGAGAGATGGGGAGAGAAAGAGAGAGGAGGGGCGAGGGTAGCCCCGTCAATGGATCTCGCGGATCCGTTGACCCGATCCGAATCTGTTTCAGATTTGGAGTAGACTCTGATCCGAAATAAGCTGTAGCTCTTGGTTCCGGGGCGAGCCAAAGTTGATCCAGCATCTTTGGCATTGGATCGGATTCGAGGCGAGCCATATATCACCCATTTTGGGTTGGGAAACGCTCCCCCCCCCATCTTCTCTGCTCTCTCATTCCGCTCTTTCTCTCCCACTCTGCCCTCTAGTGTTTCTGGTGAGTCGACGACGTTCATGCTCATTGATCCCGACGACGACCACGCACAACGGTGCTCACAATGGCGAAGGCGATCTGGGTATGTTGTCTCTCTCTCTCTCTATTGCCCTTTCTCTTGTTCTCTTCGGAACCATGTCTTTACTCTCTCTCTCTCTCCCTGATCTCCCACAACAAGCAGCGCTGTGCTACTGGGGCAGGAGGGAAACCCCCCTCCCCGATCTCTCTTAGTCGCTGGGGAAAACCCCCCTCCCACACCCACTCTCTTTCTCTGATCTCTCTCTCTCTCGCACCCGTTCATCTCCCTTCATCCTCCCTCTTGTGGCCCTCTTCATGTTGTTGGCAGGATAATGAAGAATCGCCAAATGGCATGGCTTGCCAGACTACCCCGGACATTGCTGCATCCTCCTCCACCGTCTCTCCCTCCTTTGGATCTCACCCTTTCAGTCTTCATTACTCTCAGATCTGCCTCCTCTGGGAGAGGTCGATAATGGATCTCCATCCGACACTAGATCTTCCACCCCATCATTTGTATTTAGATCTACCTCTTCCTCGCATGTATCTCCCACCTCTACATAAGGCATTCCACTTTCTTTTCACGTTGGTTCTTTAGTAAAATTTTTCTACATCATTTTCACATTTCCAAAGTGGATATATTATTTTTTTCTTCATTGGGATGTATATTATTTCTGTTTCTATTTTGGGTTTTAGAAGGTGGAGGGTTTGGTGTCCGATTTTGTGGTTTAATTCTAACTATCTTCTGATGATATTTTTTCTTAGGTTTTTTAGTTCTATTCACTATATGTTTTCAGTTTCATATTGAGCAACCTCGGCCCTCTGGTATGTTTCGACTTTCTGTTGTGTGTTGATTAAGGTGGTTTCTTGATTTTTTTTGTTGTTTGCTAGATATCTGGTCCTTCTAGCTTTTTTAATACCATCAACCTGGGGCAGGGTATTTATAGAGTTGGAATCCTACTAGAGGAGTTAGAGTTTGAATGGGTTTGAAGATTCCCACGTAAGATTCCTATTAGAATTTAACTTTCCTCATATCAATCCTTTCCTAGATCAATGCCCATCCGGCTTCCCAGTTCGAAAGAAACACAGTAGTAGTATTACTGAATTTTATCCCTCAAGAAGTAGCGCCCTTACAGTAGGGCGTTTCTCAAGAAGTGGCACCTCAATAAGGGGCACCTTTCATTAAGTAGTGCCCTATCGAAGGGGTGCTCTTCACCTTACCTTGTTATGACAGATTATCACCCCGAAAGAACTAACGCCCTTGCAGGCAGCCATGTTTCAGAATTGGTGCCCTAGTAGGGGGCGCCCTTCACCTTCGACTCATTTGGTTAAATTGCAAGGCCCGTTAGTGTGTATAATTGTGTATGGGGTGTTTGAGCATATGGCTTGGGTCTTGACTTATTATTTTATTTTCATTTATTTAAGATTTCAAATCTTTTAATTTATAAGGGTTGCCACACCCTCCCCCACTTTAAAGAATTTGGTCCCCAAATTTAGTTGCATATTATTGTGGAGGGTGTGGAGTACATACCATTAGAATAAGTCTGGGAATCGCTTCTTCATAGATTCCTCGGTCTCCCATGTGGCTTCGTGTTCTGAGCATCTGTTCCATTGCACCTTGACCATAGGAATTGTCTTGTTCCTTAGTGTTCGTACCTCATGATCAAGGATCTTCATGGGCTTTTGTTCATATGTGAGATCCTTATGTATCACCAGATCTCCATGATCTATGACATGTGACGAATCATGCACATACTTCTTCAACATGGATATGTGGAACACATTATGGAAGTCGGATAATTGAGAGGGCAAGGCGATGTGGTAGGCAACTTCGCCAACTCTTTCTAGTACCTCAAAAGGTCTGATATACCTTGGTGTAAGCTTGCCTTTAACACCAAATCTCTGAATTTCTCATCCAGGTGAAATCTTCAGAAAAACGTGATCTCTAACTTGGAATTCGAGATCTCTTCTTCTTGTATCGACGTAAGCCTTTTCTCTAGACTAAGCTACTTGTAGTCTTTCTCTGATCAACTGAATCTTTTCAGAGGTATCCCTAACCATGTCCGGGCCTAATAGTTATTTCTCGCCAACTTCATCCTAGTACAAAGGTGATCGGCAACTCCTTCCATATAAATCCTCGAAGGGTGCCATCTGTATACTTGCCTGGTAACTGTTGTTGTATGCAAACTCGACCAGAGGCAAGTGATCATGACAGCTTCCACCAAAATCAATGATACAAGATCTGAGCATATCTTCTACTACTTGATTTGTTCTCTTAGTCTGACCATCCGTTTGAGGATGAAAGGCATTACTAAAGTTGAGTCTTGTCCCCAATAAATGTTGTAGACCTTTCCAAAAATGTGAAGTGAAACGCGGGTCTCTGTCTGACACAATCAAAATAAGAACTCCATGTAGTCTGACTATCTCTTTGATGTACAGTGCAGCAAGGACATCAACTGACCATCGGCTCTTGATTGGCAAGAAATGTGCCAACTTGGTCAATCGGTCTATGATGAACCATATACCATCATGTCCTCCTTTAGATTTAGACAAACCCATAATAAAGTCCATGGTGATATCCTCCCACTTTCACATGAGAATATCTAGAGGATGTAGCTTACCAGCAGGCTTTTGGTGTTCTGCTTTAACTTGTTGGCATGTGAGAACGATCCTCTCAAAGAGTACATCGTAGCTGTAACGTCCTCGAGTCGATGAACTAAGGAATAAACTCACCGTAGGGTTCCGTAACTTGTATGAGAGAAAAATATACACGGATCGTAAAACTCAACTCAAGAGTTACAAAAGCGATCCGAAACTCTCCAAAAAGGATTAGAAAGACCTAATAAGAATCCTATAAGGATCCAGGGTATTACAGCCTCCCCTCCTTCAAGAAATTTCATCCTCTAAATTTACGGAGCAAGCAAAGGAGAAGCAGGGAAGAACAAACCCTAAGACACAACTCAAAAATAGCACGAATCACGAGAACACAGCACCCAAGAAAGAAATGCAGAGTAGAGGGTACTAAATCAACAAGAATGCCGATAGATTCCCCAATACTCACAAATGCCAATGCCAACACCAGAATGACTCCAGCAACAGCACAGCAACAGACAACATCAAGGCACATGAAGCCAAGATGAAGTCACATTGAGAAGGATAAACCTCTCGACTGGCCAGAATCTCACAACAATGATCCTTGGCCCGTGGGTTATCAGCCCACACGCTTCTGCTGCACAGTCATACAATGCACATAGGCATCAGAAATATCTCAATATCCGCATTTCAGCACACATATGGTGCCATCGTAATTCATGAAAATCACAAATAGCACGCCACGAGTACAGATCCTGCGAGCAACCGATCACAATTAGCCTAAGTGCAAAGGAGGGAGAGTACCAGCTTCAGCACAAAACCCAAGGAAAATGCTAATCTCAGCTCACCTTCACGTCCTGAAATAATTAATGAGCCTTCACAACACATCGACCGCTGGACACGGCATGACAAACACGGTGCACCATAGCTCTTAACACCATGGCGGAGTCCAAAGCCAAACAACCGTAGAACAAGGAGCAGATCAGGCTCAGATTAAACACTGTCCACACTTAAGCAGACATAGGATAAAGGCATCACTAAGACAGCAATTTCAAGGCTTACCTCGAAAAGACTCCACCAAACGGGACGAGAAGCATCAAGCTCAAACAATAATAGCTCACCAGGAAGGGAAATCCTAGGTCGCTTGAGCATCTTCTCAACCAAGGAATCTAATCGAGCACTTCGACAGACGTGAAACGCATCAGGAGTTGCACAGACTCAAGCTGGGATGACCAAAATAATGTAAGAATGTGTACGATCATCGCACCAACGCCAAAAGTCACCAGCCACCTGAACAAAAGATGAAAAAATCTCGAACAATGTACCGTAGATTCAAACCTTCCGACGAACTCTGCCAAGTGCAACATGATCGAGACAGACACCACGACAATAAAGGAGCAACTCGTCACATCCTGACGAGAGCAAAACGCACTATGCTAACACGGCATGCACAAGGCGACACACGAAAAATGAAGCGACAAAGAATCGTGAACCTAATGCCAGCTGAAGACTATACTAGACTTTTAGGACTCTTGAAACTGTATATCTTGGATTCCCATGTACTTCACACAACAACGCTCTGATACCAACTGTGATGTCCTGGATCCCGGATATACCTGATAGGACTACCGAGTAGACCCGATACCACTTGGAACTCGTGAAGCCTCCCAAGAGCTGTAAAACTCCAAAGGGAAAAAGGATTGTCGTGTAGTACATTGAAGCCCCAGATATAACAGTAAGTAATTAAATTTTATTAGATCGGTTTGCTAAAGTAGCAGAAATAAAATTACTTTTTAATTAATAGTTTTATAGACACAAGTTGGACTATTCATTGGCAAGTGCAAGGAATACCTGTGGGCTGGGTGCCCATCGGTGGGGTGTTTTGCCCGGAACTGCGAGGGCCCTCTGGCAAGCCCTAGGAAACTTCCCCTCTCAGGGCTGCCCCACCAGGTTGAGATATGCCGTCCTCGACAACCTGGCCTGTCATTCACATAGCCAATGCATTAGTCAACTCAACAAGGACAGCCGTGAAGCAGCAAAGAGGTCTATCATTAGCCTGCAAGACCTCTTACCTGAAGGACCAGCCGTGCTATCCTCGCCGATACCAACATCAGGGGAAGGCCCCAACGGAGGGTCCCTTGGCGCCGTGGTGTCAACACCCGCCGCCCCCACGGCCTTTGTGCCCTTCATGGCATCGCCGCAATTTAGTAGATCCATGAATGAGCCGGACTCCATGAGCTGCGAGAACTCCTCCATCGAGTCAGCCAAGTCAACTCCTGTTCGATAATGAATCATATGAGCCAAGCAAATTTTTGTAAGAAGGGGTCGAGCGAGAAAAGTAAAAAAAAAAATGCAGCTACACACACCGCCAGCATCCTCTAATCCCCCCTCTTCCCGAGAATCACTTTCGCCTAGAGAAGAGCTCGAGATCTTAGCACTTGAAGTAGAGCTCGAGCTCTTTCTAGAAAGAGGGTCAGAAGCCACAGAGCTCCCACTCCCAGAAGTGGACCCGTCTCCAGAAGAAGAGCCGGCATTGCCTCCCTTTGTCGAGCCAGGAGGAACAGCATCAGGAACTCCTGCATAGCCAAGATGCAACACTAAAGAATTAGTGATCTCTAGTTCTTCATGTATCAGTGAAGAGACAAGGTTGGGTATGTTACCTGAGGACTGACCACCCATAGCTCCTGTGGTGATAGGCGAGGGAGACTTAGCTGTCACCGGCGTGTAATCATCTGTGGGAGAGAGCAGCTCTTCAAAACTGAAATTAATATTCGGCACAGACTTGTCCAGAGGCATATCTACTCCCACAGAAGTGTTCGCTTGAGGAGGAGAGAAGCTCGCGTCGGCCCTAACTTCTGGGGGAGCTGCATTTAGAAAAGTAAAATGTGTTTATGACACTGCATATATGCTTAAAAACGGTAAGTATCTGGGTGTGTCACTTACTGGAAACAGGCTCAAGCGCGGGGGATTCCTCCTCAAGCCGAGGACGGGACGAAGACCTCACGTCCCCCTCTCCAGGATCCTCAGTGCGAGGTCTCTTTGAGGCGGCAATACCCCTCTCAATCTCAGTATCGGGAGGACCCTCCAATGGCCCGGCATCAGCTACCCTAGCAGCCCCACCTACAGTTATCAAAGGAATGTATAAAATATATGTTCCAAAATATGAAGACACATATGCAAATTGAAAGCTAACAAAGGAGATAATTACCTGTAGCCTCTATTGGTTTTACGGGTTTTAAGATTATCTGCTCCGGCTTCACTCGGATGACATGTGATGCCGCCTTCACAATTTCAAAAATGGCAATAGGAGTCGTCACCATTTCAAGGCCAGAAAGATACTCCAGCGGACCTGCGCAGCCCACGGCGTTAATCACGTGGGCCCTCCACTCTGCAAAGGTGCTACCTCCGAGCGGTCCATCAGGTATTCGTTGGGACAGCTGGGACTTCCTTCTCACCCCACAAGACACCTACAAGTCCTCCCACCAAGAGTAGGCCTTTGAAAGGCCTGGGGCTGCTCCTGAGCTGGAGGAAGAAGAAACTCTCTCATTCACCTATCCCTTGTATAGATTCTATCCAAGATGTGTTCCCCGATGAACATCTTGCCGTGCTCACCCATCACCCTTTCTGGTCCTTGCATTTTGATGGCGCACTTAATTCTCAGAGCTGAGGGATCGACGCTATTCTCCTCACTCTAGAGGGGGTGACCATTCCCCTTGCCTATCAACTCTCTTTTCCTACTACGAATAACATAGCCGAGTATGAGGCTCTCCTTGCTGAATTAAAGCACGCCTACATCCTGGGCGCGCGATACTTGAACATTATAGGAGATTCTCAGTTGGTGCTGTGACAAGTTCTCTCTACCTATCGCACCCGTGACCCTAAGCTCAAACCCTATCAAGATTTGGTCACACTCTTGGCTAAGCAATTCCGCAAGCTGATTTATATTCATACCCCTCAATCTCAGAATATTCTTGTCGATGCACTTGCATCACTTGCTTCTTCCCTCTCTTTCCCTCTCAGTCGCTCCACTGAGACCATTGTGGTCTAGCGGTTAGATACCCCTTCCCTTCAGGATCCATGGTTCGATAACCTTAGGAAGTCTGTAGAGAAGAAAGCTGAGTTGGAAGATTTGAAAGAAGTGTCTTTGACTGAGCTCGAGGGAATCTTAGAAGAAGAGGAATTGCCTTGGTACCACGAAATTGAGCAATATTGTAGGGATGGCTCATTCCCAGAATTGACCAACGCCAAGCAGCACAAGGCCATTAGAAGAGTCACCTCAAGATATACAATTACTATAGGAGAATTGTATAGGCGCGCTATTAACGGAGTTCTTATGAGGTGTCTAGACAATGACGAGGCCTGGAAAGTTGTCGAAGCAGCTCACTCGAGTGAGTGTGGAGGGCATGTCAATGGGCAGGCTTTGGCCAAGAAGATTCTTAGGCAGGGCTATTACTGGCCAACCCTAGAAGAAGACTGCTCCACCTACGTTCGTAGGTGTCTTCAGTGCCAACTCCACACTGATAAGATTCATGCTCCTGCTTTATCTCTCCATCCTCTTTCCGCTCCTTAGCCATTCTCCATGTGGGCTTTTTATATTGTTGGCCCACTGGGTGATCCTAATTCTCAGACCAAGCAGAAATCCTTTATCCTTATATACCGCCACTGAATACTTCACCAAGTGGGCTGAAGCTGAAGCATACGCGGAGATCAAAGCCACCACAGTTTGCCGCTTCATCCTAAAGAACATCATCTCGCAGTTTGGAGTGCCAAGCGACATCGTCACCAACAATGGGCCTCAGTTCGTATCACAAGAACTCTGGGACCTCTGTAAGTAATATAACATCTCATTACATGATTCATCACCATGCTACCCCCAAGGCAATGGCCAAGCTGAAGCTACCAATAAAACCCTCCTTAAGATCATCAAGAAAATATGTGAGTCACATAAATTCGCTGATTGGGCCGATAAGTTGGTAGAAGCTCTATGGGCTTATCGCACCTCTGTTCGTACCCCGATGGGGCATACTCTTTTTTCTCTCACTTATGGGATGGAGGTGATACTTCCATACAAGATTTTGATCTCTTCCCTAAGAGTGCAGCTTCATAAAGAACTTAATCTCGACGAACGTCGAGAGGCGTTGCTAGTCCAGTTGGAACTCTTGGACGAGAAGAGGCTTAACGCGGCCAATCATGTTTCCGCTTATCAAAAGTGTGTCTCGCGTCATTTTCAAAAGAAGGTTATTGAAAGAAAATTTCAAGTGGGTAACATGATTTTGATGTTGACTTTGAAGCCAACCTCATCAGCCAGGTCATTGACCGAAGTATCTCCTTACCGCCCAAGTGTCTTCAACTCTCGTCCCAACGGGAAGAGTACGAAGTGGAGCAGTTGAAGACCTTCACAATCTCCTATCAATAGAGAAGGAGTAACAATGGCAAGGGAGACAAGCTGATCATCTTTTACAAAGGTGATCTAGTCCCACCGTGCCCTCCTGAAGATGATTTCGGCTGGGACACTCCCGCTGATATGGCACATAATCCGGTCCAGGAGATGGACGACATGCCGAAGTGCATCAGAGAAATATGCAAGAAGCAACATATCCCGCAGGCTCAGGACCCCGCACGAGCGCCATATTTCCATCAGCTGTGGAACCCTTTGCAGGTCCGTGGGCAACCTCCCTTCTCCCGCAAAGACACGCGGGGACTCGGCTATGACCAGGAGAGAGACTTTGAGGTCTATTATGCAGTCAATGCCAAAGGACTACTACCTCCTCATCACGGGCAAGCAGAAGTTGAGCCCAAGATTGATGACTTTGTAAGGGAGTCCGGAGAGGCGTCAATGACATCGTTATCTTCATCGGAAGTCAACAATGACCACCCGTCAGAGAGAGAAGCAGCCCAACCTGCTAACTGCCAACAACACGAGACAAGTCCCTCGTCTTCAAGCCACGAGCAAGAGTGCTTCCAAGAATTTGAAGTCTACCGGGCAAGCATCGATGATGAGGGAGACTTCGTCGACCTCCAACCAGCTCCACCGGAGCTCAAAGATGGTGGCCAAGCAACTGTGGACGAGTTGATCGAGATCAATCTCGGAAGCAAAGAAGATCATCGGCCAACCTTCGTAAGTGCTCTCCTCAGCGAAGAAGAAAGGCAAGCATATCAACAGCTCCTAAGAAGAGTTCAGGGATTGTTTCGCTTAGACTTATAAAGAAATGCCTGGGCTCGACCCTTCTGTGGCTGAACACGAGCTGGCAATACTTCCAACAGTCAAGCCAGTCAAGAGAGTCAAGCAAGCTCAAAGGCGTATGCGCCACGAGCTGGAATTAAAGGTCAATGCTGAGGTTGACAAGATGCTCGACGTGGACTTCATAGAGCCTTACATGTACCCTGTGTGACTCGCTAATATAGTCCCTGTCAAGAAGAAGAATGGCCAAGTCCGAGTTTGCATCGACTTTCGGGATTCGAACAAAACATGTCCTAAGGACGACTTCCCTGTCCTAATTACCGAGACAATAGTTGATATGACCACTGGTCACGAAGCCTTGTCCTTTATGGACGGGTCGTCAGGCTATAATCAAATCCGCATGGCCATCAAAGACAAAGACCGTACGGCCTTCCGGTCTCCTAAGGGAATCTTCAACTATAAGAGGATGTCGTTCGGCCTGAAGAACGCCGGTGCAACCTACCAAAGAGCGATGAGCAAGATTTTCGACGAGATGCTACATGACCTCGTTGAGTGCTACGTCGATGATCTGGTCATTAAGACAAAAAGGCGAGAGGATCATCTAGCCGACCTGCGTCGAGTCTTCGATAGGCTTCGACAGTACCAGCTCAAGATGAATCCAATGAAGTGTGCCTTCAACATTTCCAACGGCAAGTTCCTCGGTTTCATTATCATGTACAGAGGCATAGAAATCGATCCTAACAAAATCAAGGCCATAAGAGGACTGCCTCCGCCCAAGAACTTGACAAAGCTCAGATCTTTGCAAGGAAGACTCGCCTATATTAGGCGGTTGCTATTTGTTTGTTATATGAGTCTATTTTAACAAGACCTTTTGATTTGTGTTTTGTAGGTTGTGTGGACACTATATGCATGTGAGGATGACACCCCCCAGTCTGGGTGACCGATGGGTGAGCCAAGTTTTGTAGGGACATAGTGTTGTTCTACGTGAACCTGAGGGAGCCACTATACTTGCGGCTAGTTCAGTGGACCTTGGGATGGCACCAGCCTCCGGTGGCAATCCCAGCTCGGCATGGGTCAGATCGTGGGTGCTGGCAGACTTTGACGAGTGACCAGGACTAGGCGTTGCTCTACCATGCTGAGGTAGAGGTGTTGCAGGAGGGTCCCTCCCTAGAGTGGGATTTAGGACTGAAAGATAGTGAAATGTATTTGGCCGACTACAGAGACTTGTATGCCGGACGGCTTTGTTTGGACACAAGGGCGGTAAGTCTCCTTAATTCCTTGAGATGGTGTTAGCATTATACATCATAGCATCTAACTTTTTTGATGGAATTTTATGCAGATGCTGGAGACTGAGGCCGTTCACATCCTTCAGGATCGGAATGTCGTTCTAGATTAGACCATCATGAACTAGGAGCATGAAATCCATGAGTTGGTGAGTCAAACATGATTGATTGCAATTTGTCGTGAGATTTAGCTGACCACTTGCCCCTTTTCTTGCAGCGAGGTGAGCTGGCATACGTTCGCATGAGGGCTGGCATGGCCGAAGTGGAGGAGCTAGAGGGCCACTTGGAGGTAGCTCCCAAGCGGGCCGAGGAGAGGGAGGTAGAGCTGGCCAACACAGTATGGCCTGAGCACTTTTGTTTAGAAAGCTCCTATCTTTCTTTGATTTATCTTCCCCTAACTTGTGTATCTGTGTGTGTTTTAATCCCTGTAGCGGAGGGAGCTAGAGGCTAGCCTGGCCTCTCGGCGAGAGCTGGAGGGATGCGTCGAGGACTTGATGCACTGCCTTAGTGACGTGGAGACTAACGTGATGGTGCGGGGTCGCCTTGCCAAGGCGTAGGAGAGGGAGGCTGAGGCTTGGGCCCAAGAGATGGAGGTAGTGATCTAAGAGTGGGGAGCTCTCGATTAGCTGGAGACCCTGCGTCAACGGGTACTGTAAAAGTACCAGAGTAGGGGTGCTTCGGGAGAGGCTATGAGTAGACATGCTACCCCCTCAGAGTCAGTGTAGACTGGAGGGTCCTTGACCTTCTCACTGAGGGAGCTTATGGAGCTGGGTGTCTCTGCTCTGGAGGTGCCACAGCCAGCTCAGCCAGCGGCCTCGGGGGCTTCTTGACCTCCGAGGTTGGGAGAGAGACAAGATTGGGAAGAGGACGAGGCGAGCAACCAGCATAGCCGGCCCCGCACTAATGGGGAGCAGAGAGATAGAGGAGAGTAGAGAGATGACTGTGTTATACACTGGGGGTATGCCCCTAGAATTTCATAATCAATGGAATGTAATGGACATCTTTTGAAAATGAAGCACATGTTCTTCAGTGCACTTTCTTGGCTTGACTGGCGTCATCATGGTTCCCTTTTTATCTGTTTCAACTACACTTAAAATGGAAGAAGGTTAGTGTAGTTTTTATTTTAGCCCCTTGTCTGAATGAAATTCTACCTTCCTTGATTCAAGGTTAGGGGGCTAAATCTTATTAACAAGATTGCAATGGAAAATAAATGTGGAATGCACATGCATGCACACAAAATGCAAACAAAAAATAAAAGTGATCATGCGATGCACAAATGGATGGTTACATACTATGCTATCGTGTACTATACAAAACATAATAATCATAGAAGATACCTTAAGATACCTTATGTTAACATATGTATATAATAAAGTATCATATTTTTGTCATTTTGTCAAGTCTTTTCTTTGTCTCCATCAGGCGGCCAATCGATGGTGTCGTTTCTCATACTCTATAACCCACTGGATTGTCCCATCAGACTTAGTAATCTGCTTCTGAGGGATGTTCTCGTTCATAGGGATTGTCTTCCAGAATTTCTGGACACCTATGTAAATCCAACATGAGACTACAGGATGGAGAACCTTACCATCAGGGTACTTGACTTTCTGGTCGATCAAATTGAACCAGTGTTTCTCCCTCTTGTACATCGACCCTTCACCCTCTAGTCGGTCAAGGTTTGCCATGACTCTGGCATCACAAGCATAGACTTCACCCATCAATCGGCTCGTAAGGTGGCTTACAGGCTTCCTCCATGCGATTGGGAAGCCACCCGAGGGAGATGACAGGGTGATGTCCCAAGAGGGCTCACAGGACTTCCCTGAGCCCAAGAAGGGGCTATCTTCGAGAATAGGATTATTCCAGAAACCCTTCTTCAAAGTACCGTAGACGAAGACGAGATTAGGTGAAGTCCTCTGGAGTTCTAGATAGTCTCGACAGTAAATCGAACGCTCTGTCAGCTCATCACAATTCACATCTTCATCGTCAAACATATCTTTTGTCACCGAAGATACCATTCCATTCATACCCATTGCTTCCCACTCTTTCTCAGATTCTTCCTGAAGCCATTCTTCTAGTGTCTTCATTTGTACACCTCAGTATAAGTAGTCACAGGTCTATATCCTTTAGACCAACGTGGGGTCCGTTTCCACCACCATCTTCCAGAGAAAAATACTCGGTGTACATTCATGCTGCCATTCCTTGTTCCAAAACGACAGTAGCATTCTCTAGCTTCATAATGCTTTCCTTCAGCATAGCGTTCTCCTTAGCTATCGTAGCGACAGCCTTAGTAGCCTTCTGATGCTTCTCGATTGCTTTGTCGATCTCTTCTTGCATATCCTCGACCTTCGAATCAGCCTCCTCGACTAGATCAGAATACTCTTGAAAGAGTTGAGCATAGTCATTCAGGAGGAATGCAAAGAGGTAGAAGTTCTCCTTGTCGTCAAAGATCGGACGAAGTTCCTTCTCTGTCAGATGACCGAAGGCTACGGCACCCTCACGGACCCACATATTCGTATCGTTCAGGAGAGTAGGCCAACGATGAGCTAAAGCCTTGAATGCTATATAGTTAGGCTTCAGTTCTGTGAAGGGCGTGACTCCAGTCTTTGTAACCGTCGTAGTCGTTTCCGTTCCTTCCGGGACATCCCGAACCATGGATCGCGGTGCATAGCGGATTGCTGGGAGGTTTGCAGCCTCTGCTTCCTCTCTTGCCTTGCGCGCTGCCTCTTCTGATTCTCGCCGAAGACGCCTCCGGTCATTCTCGGGTCCGCGAGTGACCTCCTTGAAGTACGTGTCGTTCGAGCAATAGATATCCTCTTCACCAGACTTAAACGTCGTCCAGTCACCACAGAAGATCGGAGCATGACCTTCTTCTCGGTTGACTAAGAGTACACGATTACCTGATGTGAGAAACTTATTGATCACTCTTCGGAGAACAAAGTCAGAAAGACCTTCACCTGTAGCGAACTTCGACACTGCCATCAATGGCTTGACGATGACATTCGAGAAGTTCTGGGTATCCGATGGACCCGAGTCGTCATCGACCCACCTCTGACTAGACATCCCGGTCGATTCCCATTTCCCAGATTTGAACTCTGAGATGGTCCCGTTGTGCATCAGGTGGACTTCTTTGCCATCAAGATTATAGACTTCGAAGGGGTGACAGTTCTCGATAGAGTTACTCCCTGCGGTATTATGTCGCACATGGAGATATCTCTCGAAGTCGACATTCTCCTCGAGGAGTTCCTTGATCTCTTTCCATTCGATCTCAGATTGGGGGACCTGACGGATTACTTCCCACCGATTGACACCCTTGATGATCAATCCGAATGAATGCCAGTTGTTATGACAGACATTCTGGAGATGATCATCGAGAATAGACTGACCGGGACGTAGATAAATTATACAGCACATCAGATGATTGCCTCCGAGGATGTTGCAGGATGGATCAAATGTTTCCAAGTCGAACCAGACACGGGGATCACTTCTCGTCCCTTTTCGATAATGTAATCAAACGCTTGGGCGAACTTCTTCATGTAATAGGGAGTGAGCTGAGGCCCCGTGTTGATCTCAAGGACATACGAGTCTGTCCCCTTTGTCATGACATCGACAGCACCGAAGTCGAGTTCAGTCATCTTGAAGGCTCCAAGAGCTGTCTCGATCATCCTTGTATTCCATGAAGTCCAATCGACATACTTGAAGTAACACGAGGGATCATCATCTGCGACACACCCCCAAGAAATTTCACTCTTGTCGTGGGGATGCTTCTCGAGGACTGCTATGACTCTCCCTGAAACAACAAAGACACGGTATTCATGATCCTTCTTGATGTACTCAGAGATATAATATGAGTCATATTGTCGCACCGCCTTATAGACCTCGTTGAGCGTACTACAAAGATGGAGATGTTCCGAACGAGAATGCTCATTCTTGCGGACGATCATCGGGGTGTCTAGTGGGATGTTCTGGTAGTGATCCAAGAAATCACCGAAATCAATCCAAGTCTTCGGGGCGAAACCCTTGTCAGCAAAATCCTTCCTCGACTTCTTTTTGTCGAAGACATAGTGGATAGCCGATGCTTTGTTCACGACTCTCGGATCACCCGGTAGAGAACTCGTACATCCCCAACGGAAGACAGTGTCAGCCACTGGGATGTTGGTGTTCAGTACAGCTTTCAGCCCCTTCGTCGAGGCTTCTGCGATACCCTGACAAGAATACTCACCCAGGGATTTACGATAGAGCAGGATAGCGGACATCAAAATTCCTCCGAGGTTTCTACGAAGTCATCATAGACTTCCCAAGTTGTAGGCGTGGGTGAAGGTTGTGGTGCCATCGCAGGACCACCGTTGTGACCAATTACATGTGGGCCGAATATAAACGCATTCGCTGTTCCCAGTGACAATTGTGGTGATGGGTGATTGTTGACGAATGCTGCATAAGTCTCTAAAGCTTCGTCGATGTTGGAGGGTTCTTTCTTTTTCCTCTTTGGGCTTTCCTTCGTTTCCTTCTTGTTCCGAGAGAACACCGTATCGAGGGCTTCCCAATCACGGACAGAATCAGCGATACACTTCGTGTACCAGATATTTCTATCTGTGTATGGTTTGACGTCCGAACAAGCATACCACAGGAGTTCCGCACCCCAGACGCCAAAGATCTTCTCGACTTGATTACCCTGCAAATCTCGGTATTCATTCAGAACGCGCATCGGCGTCAAGTCGGCAGTCTTTGCGTACTTCCTTATGCTGTTCAAGAGACAAAGCCAATCCTTGATGACCTCGATGTCCGTCGTCCCTCGCATACACCGAAGCTCGACAGAACCAAAAGAGAGGAGCCGACAGAGATTCAGTGCTGCGTACTTGACAGAGTTCTCCGAGAACATCATCGCCTTCGGGTCACCCTTTTCCAGACCGGAGAACATCGAGACGATATTCGTATACGTCGCCTCGGAACACCTCGTCGGGAGAGCAAAGAGATTACTCCTACGTGTCTCTCCACAGAACTCGACGAGAGCATTCTCGTAAAGCGTCCAGATTGAGAGAAAGTTTGCAAGCTCCGTAAACGTCATCTCCAGGATGTTGACATGGACATGGACCGATGTCGATGGAGAGTTCTCGATGAACTTCACATCCTTGAAGACAGTATTGAATTGTTCGAGAGCCTTGAAGGAATCTGTCAAACTATAAGGTTCCTTGAAGACATACTCCTGCCCGAAGTTACGAAGAGAACCATCCCTGTGGACCTCCCACATTGTCAGTGCAGGACAAGAATACTTCTCTGTATCGTCGTTAAACTTCAGAACACCCTCAGGGTATGAGCCGACGTTCTTCGTCTCTGTCTCGATCTCGACACCGAAGTCACCATCGAAGTCAGCGAACTTGTACTGTTTGAGACAATCAAGTTCTTCACGGATAGTACCCATTTTAACCTCATTCATACTGGATTGAGAAATCTTGAAGATACCGATGGATGACCCAAGCTGAATCAGAGTCGGGGACCTTCACTACCTTCCGACCGGGTTCGATATAACCGACATTCTTCGTCCTGAAGTAAACAAGGATCAGACCGATGTCGATCTTCTTCAAGGCCACCATCTGGGACAGAGCGACTTCGTTCAGTGTATCCCAATCCAATGACTCGAACGACGGGAAGACACCTTGGATTGAATCGGTGAAGCCCTTCTGTTGGTACGAGTAAACCCCACGACCCAGTGTCGTACCAGTCTCCACACCATCGATGAGGTACCAGTTGATCGAATCAGGTCGGAGACCTTGGGCATACTGTTTCTGTGGATGCCTCTTCGCGTAGAGGACTTGATTTTCCTTCTTTGAGTTCTCGAGATTCATATACCCGAGTTCAAGAGAAGAGATATCGAGTTGAGGATCATCGATAGCGATCTTATACAAGAGTTGATTCTGTGCCAAATTATACAACGTGAGTGTCGTCGTAGTCTCTTGCACGCAGTAGACAATCTGGTCGTCATACCGAAGAATACAATTGCTGATCCGATCTCGAACGTCGTTACTCGTCCGATACAGATTGGGCATCTTTTCTTTCAGGTTACCCAACTTTCACCTCTCGATCCTTTATTTTGTTATGGATGTCACGGACATCCTGTTCACATCTTTCGCAAGTATAGTAGACATTTCCACCGATGTCTTGGACAGAAGCTTTCTTCAGAGCATCGCCAGTCAAAGGTTCTTGACACATGCAACACTCTTCGGCCTCGGAGACAGCTTCGTAGTTCGGGAAGCCGTCATTCCATGGTGCATCCTTGTCGTCATCGATTTTGCCCTTGATCTTGGGGGTAGATGAACCCATCGGTTTCACCCAATGGCCGGGCTTCTTCTCTACCCATCCATCCGCGAGCATCTTATTCTTGTACCACTCCGAGCCCGTCTCACCGTACCCGGCCCAGCCCCCACCTTCCCATTCCCCCCACGAGTCCTTACCCTCCGAGAGTTCTTCCGTCTCGAAGTTCGCCAAACCCCCCGACGAGACTATCGTATCGATATTGACAGAGTAAAGAATCTTCGGAGAGAGTTCATAAAGATCATACTGCCTCTTATTCTGCCCTCTCTTGAGACACAGATCGAGCATATATCTCTCTGATGCCCAGTAGATCAGATGAAGAGACTTGTCGATAGCCATGAAGAGAGGCCGCTGCTTGTTCCTCGCGAGATGAAGGACACGACTCTTCTTGTCGAAGATAGACACCGCGTACCCATCAAGAGGTGCGATCTTATCGAGGACAGGCTTGATTCCCTCTTTCTCCATCGCAGAGAACATATGGAATGAGTCTGTCTTCCCACCACCCTTCCGATATTCACCGTAAACCGTCCCATTCATCGCTGAGATCAGATTTCCAGTATCATAAGGGTGGGCGTTACCCTCAGTGACCGTCCCGACTGTTGCATCCCGAGCATGACCCATCATCATCCTGAGGTTCAAAGACTCGAGGAAATCCTTGTTCTGGTGGATAAAAGCGGCAGGAGGACCTACCTGCTTGACGATCTTGGTCTCCCCGTCTATTTTCGCGACAGCGACACCAGTCGAGTCGATCCCTCGCATCGCGGAGACATAAAGAAGGTTCTTGAAGACAGCTTTGTCATCACCGATCAAATGACCTACGACACCACAAATTCCACACATCTAGATCTTCTTCCCTTCTTTGTCATATTCCTTGAGCTTCTTGATCAAATCCGGGACCCCGATGAGGAAGAAAGAACAATCTGTCCCGTTTTTCTTGTTGTGGTACGTCTTCGTCTCTTCGAAACCAAGATCGACCAAGAGGCCAAGGATTTCACTCTGTTCTTCATCGAACTTATGGTTCCAACAAAGAGCGAGTATCCCAAACTTACAGAACTCGAATTTGCCACCAAAGGACGAGAAAACTCTCTTCTCATTCACCTTCAAGCCACGAATAAAGTAAGCCGAAGCCGACCCCTTTCGTGTATTTTCCCAATCCGGTGGTAGCTCGTCGAAATATGTTTTCACCCCACACACTGCTGACATAAGAAGTGTCGAGCAAGCTTTCGTGGAATGCATTGTATCCATATCCATTTCAGACTCCTGTCATCAGGTATTCGTCGATGAGATCGAAGAACAGTTTTCGTGTCCCTTCATGACCCCACTCGGGATGGGGCTGGAAACACAGGGATTTGGTCTTGGGATAAAAGATGACTTCCTGATTGTCATCATCCGAAATGGCCTGAACGAAACGACGATCAGATGCTACCATACCCTGATGATGATCTCCGTGAACATCCTTGATACGGATATACGAGCCAGCACCCTCAAGAAAGAAATGAAGCCCATGATGACCCATGTGATGACCCTCGATATGCTGGATCATCTTGCCACCATTCAGGACATTCAAGAGCTGTCCACCACGACAGATACCCACAAGTGGGACCTTCCCGACGAACTCCTCGTAAACCTCTTGTTCGAAGGAGTCACGAGCTTCATTCGTATACGAAGCTATGTTCTCCTCGCCGTACAGATGGGGGGACACATCTTCACCACCAGTGAAACAGATGAGATCAGGTTTCGTACCACTCTCTGGTGGATGCACCATTCCAAATACAATCCAGCCAGCATCGGCGAACATCTTCATGACCAGGGTGTCACCACCCACGACATAGACGACTTTCTTAAGCAAGAGCTTTCTCCTTCATAAAGTCTTCATACCGTTTCTTATCGAGACGAGCACGAGCGGTCACTTGACACGAAGGGTGGTTGCATGACGTAGGATTGGGGTTAAATCGACCACTCTTGGTCATCGCAGGGTTCTTCGATTTATTTCCAGCGTTGTTACCCATTCATGATCTCCTCATACTTGCCAAGGGGTTGATATTCACCCTCTTCAGCCAACCTCTTGGTTTCCAGAAGATCAGCGACGACCTCGATATAAGGAAGACCAAAGTCAGACTGAAGATAGTACATCACATTCTGGATGCTGTAGTAATCGAGTTGATCACCAGCACGGATAATGTCGATGTACATCGAGAGTTCACCATGTTCATAGAACTTCGTCCCATGATCGAAGTCTTCCATCGCCCACTTCGTCAGAATGAAGACGGCTTCCTGAAGTTTCGGGTCAGAGACCCAACGGTTCGACAACGGACGATACTCGACACCGAAATGCTTCGGACGGAAAGCGCCGATCTTCCCATAGAGTTCTCGACGTTTCGTGTCGGAATCCCAGAGAAGGGAAATCGGGTAGAGGACACAATCGAGTTGCTTCACCCTCTCGATGCACTCGTAGAAGTGTTCTCGGTCGAAGATGTCTATCGAAGATGTCCATCCGACATGGATATGACCTGAGCCTGTCCTAAATGGCTCGTCTGTCGAGGGTGGTTCGTTTTCGTTTCCGGTGTACGCGTTGAAATCAGGTGTACATCCGAGTAGTTTGGGGATTTGCGGGAGGGCATCGAAGTATTCCTTCTCGAAGTAGGCTGTCGGTTCAGCAACGATGTCGAAATCTAGGGGGCCCATCTTCTCGTGGGCTATCAATCCCATTATCTCGACGACACGAGCGATATTCGCCTTGAACTCCTCGGCTGTCGCAGCGGGGAACGTATTGAACTCGAGAGCGACACCATCGACTTGGATAGCACCCTTATCGACGAAGAAGGGGGAGTGTTTCGTCCCCGGTATCATGTCGTGACCTGAGATGAATCTTCCGTCCTTCGTCTTTGCGAAGAGTTCAGGATCACATCCGATAAGATAGTTATTCATGCGAAAGAATCTCCTTCAGTTTCTTGTACAGTTCGAGATAGTCACCGTCACATTGACGATATACTGAGCCAATCATACGTTCCATCAAAGACTTTCCTTCGGCCTCGAAGATCGTATGGAGGTAACGCCTGTCGTAATCATAGCGATTACGGAAGGTACCACCAGACAAATCCTTCGGGTCTTGTTCACGGAGACGACGAAGATCGGGCCAGTTTGGTGTATAGTACCCGTTCTCGAAGTTCAGACCAGCTTCCCCTCCGTAGTTATTCCCCCCTCGTAGTTTCGTCATCATCACGGCGACAAGAATTTCGACACCTTCGAGACCAGCCTCCTTCGCCAGATTGAAGCGCTTCTTGACCTCATGAAGAGCAGTCCCCGGATTCCACCCGAAAGTGTGCTTCCAGACGTTGATCAGATTGACGAAGACCGTCGGATCAAAGTCGGTATGTCGGAGCACAAATCCCTTTAAGAATTTCGCATCGGGGGTGATGGTGAAATAAAGACTCGAAGGGTCACCAAATCCTCGTATCCAAGGAGATGTCTCCCCGAAGAACATATCGAGAAGTTCTTGGAAGTCCGGGTCGTCGACAGGAATCGGAGGAGGATATGTCCCCCATGCTACTGAGATTGCGACAGGAGTACCCTTCGGGAATGGCCAGTGAAGATCACTCGGACGACCTTCATCCTTGTGACACTCATCACCATGAGTCTTCTTGTACTTCCTCATCTCACCGAAACAAGGTTGGTCCGTCCTCGTATGAAACGATAATCCAAGATCATCATCTTGAGTCACCATCGACCACGAGATACCCGAGTTGTCCCGGTTGAACTGGTGCATCCTCTCGATCAATTCGGGGTCCGTGAAGTCGCCCTCGATTTTGATGACAGGATCAGAGACCCTCGTTGAAGTTCCACCTCGGCTCATATCGTCATCCTCTTCTTCGTATTCAGGATCGTCGTCAAAATATTCATCCTCATCGTATGGATCATAGTCATCTTCATCCATTAGTATCTCCGATACGTTGCTGCTACGCAGTTAGAAACCTCGTAGTCTCTTGAGATTGCCCTCAAGTCTCTCCTTGACATTCTTGTACCCCTTCCAAAGGTAGAAATCGACACAGTTCTCTGCGTATACCCCGTCGACCATCATCCCTTGGGAGAGGATTTGTTTCTTGTACCTCTTAAGCTTCCTTCGACCTGAAAGAAGTTCATCAATCTCCTCTTGCTTGGATTCCACTTGCCAGATTCCTCCAGAAGGTTAGGTTCAGAAACGGTGATCGCCCCGAGAATGTACCATCGGGGAAGATGTGGTACCATCTGTACCCCATAGAATGGTAATAGCGGGCCGTAGAGGGGCCCAGGACAGCGATCATGACTTGACGTGAACAGAAGGACTTTCGAGCACTGAAGGCCATCAGGCGGGCATCCTTGGGGCGTAGAGAGGATACGTAACGATAATCGAGGTACCTCCCGGTACAATCGAGGTAGAAGATCGTCGCCCCGGCCAAACCGATTGTAGTCGACAAAGGTTCCATATAGTACGCCCCGATGTACATCACCCCCAAGAAAAGAGTGAGGAACAACGAGGGGAACCAGAGAGCACGAAAGAGTTTCATGTTTTCTCACACTCCATTTCAAGGGAGACGATGCCTTCCCTCTGTTGATAGTGATCGACTTGCTTCAACCCTTCAAGGTAACACTCATCGAAACTATCCGTGACGATGATCGTATCCTCGTGAACCCCATTAGAAAACAGGGCAGCTACGATAAGAAGGACTTTCAAAGGAACCTCCTACGATGTAAAGGCTGGATCAGGGCCAGAGTCGAGAACCTTGGGAGCCATACTATTGGCATCCTTATTCTTGTACTCTTTCCTGTAGCACCAGATATCCGTCCTCCCATTTACTGGATGTTCGTAGACGACAAGGATTTTATCGTCTTGGACCTTCCAGAGTTCGAGAAGACGAGTGTCATACTCTGCGGTCTCAAGGAGTTCATACCCCTTGTCATAAGCGAGGACAGCCGAATCCATTGGTGTCCAACAAGAAAAGATTACAAGCAAGGCTTTCATTAGAACCTCCAAGGAGTCCCCGCTAGAACTCCATCCAGAATGAGGAAATAAAAAGGGCTGCCAATCCGACAGCCCCTGTGAGAATCATGGCTACATCCATGTCGTACACAGGATGTAGAGTTCGTACCAGTATTCGCTGCGATAGTGATCGTACATCAACGTGCCTCCCTCTGGGCTTCGCGTTGAATTTCCATCGCGTAACGACGGAATATCCTTGCTGCCGAACCGTCCTCGACGGGGGCACCCTTCCTCGATCCGAGACGGTCAAGGGAGTTCGCAAGGGTCCGAAGGAACCCCGGTGTATAACCGAGAGCACGAGCCTCGGCCAATGTGATGATAGGATGTGTCATGGCTACTATTCCTCCATCCACTTTGATACTTCGATGAGATGCTCACCGAGGAATTTGATTGCTGATTTGGTGAGTCGTGTGTCACCTAACCCCTGCAAGGTGATTGTCTTACCCTTGGGGTATAGACGAACCAAATTGCCACCACATGAAATAGAATGCTCGACGATGACATTCTGTGCTGCCGTCGCAGGGATGTGTTTGACGAACGAGGGGAGAGGTTTGTCCTCCTCGATCAACGTGAAAAAAGACGCGGACCATGTGTGCGACGATCCCTCGACTCGGATAACTTGACCACTATTATGAGGCCAGTTGACTATTTCGCTCACGATCCACTCAGTACCTTCCTTCATCTCATAGCCCCAAGGGACGCAACGGCGGACACGATCACCTTTCTTGAACTGGATCACGACTTGTCCTCCTCGGGGTTCAAGAGGTTGAGATTGCCGCCGGTCTGGATACACGCGGCGACGTATTCCTTCGCGGCCTTCACAGACAAGGGAGACAAGGCTATCCCCCTTGCGTACTTGACCGTCTCCTCGATGGTGTGCGTCTTCGCCCATTCGGCGACAGCATACGGGAAGTTACCCTTGAGTTCAGACATCACAGGTCGTCCTCCAAATCTTCGAGAGGGTCGAACCACTCATTCTCGTCGTTCCAGCGATCCTGTTCCTCTTCATCGAAGTAGAAATCAGGGAAGTCTTCGTCATCCGGGTTCATCGAAATGCCTCACACGGCTTGTACATCGAGACGCTCTCGATCTTGTAGAGGACACCATCGGTCTGCTCGACAAGCCGCTTGCAGATCGACTTGACATCCTCACCGAACATCTCGACGCGGATGCCATGCCGATCCACCGAGGATGCAGGCGGGAAGACAGAGAAGACGACACCGAACTTATCCCCTTCGGTCTCACGAGGACCACGCTTGGTCATCTCGATTTCGCCAGCGGGACGGAGGTTGTTCTTGTTCCAGTACATTTGCGTTCCTTTAAGCCCTTTGGGCTAGCGTGTTACCCCATTGGCAACACAAAAAGCCCCACACCCTTGCAGGCATGAGGCTTCTAGTGGTGTCAAGTATGAGTTAGACGAGCTTCCTATAGCGTCCTACTGGACGTCGAGACAAACCAAGTCTGTTTGCCTTACTGATAATCGAGTTCTTCCCTACGTCACCCATGTGTAGGGCTATGTCTGTAGCGGACAATCCTGTTGCCCATAAAAGACGCAATTCAGACACCCGTCTTTTTGTCCATGGTTCTCTGTTCATCGCACCCACCTACCCGCCATGATCCTGTCATCAATGGCCCGCTAGGGCCACCGACATTTCAGCCAATTGCTTTGCCAGTTTGACGACGCGGTTAGGTTGATGATTGCGTATCGCCATAGTCAAACGATACTCGACAATCTTTATGGCGCTATCGAGTTTCGCCCGACGTTCCATCTCGATACTATTCGTGACCTTAGTCGACTTGAGAACCGACTTCCCACGCTCAAAGCGTGGGACGGTACCTTGATTGATGTGCATTTCAATCCTCCGGGCCTATGTATTCAAAGCCACATATAGTCACAGTACCAACCCAGCCCTTACATGCATGACGGACAAACCATTCAGCATGGGCGCGATTAGCGAATGTCGCGACGATACGGCCATTGTGTTTGACAGGATAACACCACATTTCACTCTCCAATGGTTATCACAAGGGCCAGCATGTGCCAGCCCTTGGACATAACGATTGAAGCCGATGGATCAGGCGACAAGAGCCTTCAATGCTGCCAGTTTGTCGGCTGGGACGATGATTTTTTTCTTCTGGTCTTCCGTCAGTTCATCCGACGATGAGACAGCCTCTTCAGCCCGCTTGATTGCCGCCTTGATCGCAGCGTCAAGGTCAAACCCCTTGAACTCGGGATCAGACTTGAACTCATTCCACTTCGTCGCAGACCATTTCTTGTCGTATGCCGCGACGGCTTCCGGCCCTTGTGCCAAGAGGGCATCAAGAGCGGCAGACTGGAGGCGATATGTCTTCGTATTAGTCTTTTTGTCAGTATGCGGGCGGCAGAATGCGCCCTCTTCGAGCCATTCCCTGATCGCGGCGGCACGAACGATTGAATAGGACTTCCCCTGCTTTTCTTCCGTCAGAAGCTTGACGAAATAGTACGCCGGCGAACAGTCACGGTTGGCGATGATATATCGGAGGAGATTGACAAGATGGACTTGAATATCCTTGCGAATATCGCGTGTCGCCTTGTGGATATTCTTGGAAGTCTCGTTCAGGGTAGAAGCGGAAAATACGGTCATGATAAGGTCTCTCTGTTTGGTTAGCGGCTTGTGCCGTAATCTGCATTAGACCATTCCAATGCATTAAGGGTTAGTCAGCATTTCCATTGGACTAGCCAATGAGCCAACTAACCAGAACTGAATTGGATATTGTTTCCCTATCGGATGCAAGCAAACCAGTTAATCGGCCCGATGCTTAGATGACTAGCAGGTTCTATCCGTTCATTGTTCATGCCGGAATAGCTTGGCGCTAGGTCTAAGACCACCATAGAAACCAGAATAGCGCGACACATGGATTGTCAGACCATGACCGCGCCCGTTGCATATAGGGGTGCCTCATACTTTCGACTTCGCCGCCGACGGGAACAGTCTAGTCCCTACCGCGTGAGCTAAGCCGTATCCCTGTATCAGTCCATCCGCTGCTAGTCATCTAGGGATAATCCCTATCTCCCCTTCCGGGGGATTAAATGACCGCTTAATCCTTATGGCGATGTGCTGCCATTGGTGCGGTATGGCATGATTACAGATCATTGGGCATCGCCAAAGTCTGATCCCGTGCTTGCATCGTCTTCCCGTAGGCTTGCGCTTAGGGTCATATGCAATCCGGCATGAGGATGAGTTATCTCTCATGTCTACCATGCTGGCCAGCTTGTGTCCCCTTGGGGAGTACGGCTCTAAGCAAGACGCCAAAAGCGCGGCTGACTTGAAGGCCGAAGCCTCCCCGGACTCAAACCAGAGCCGGACCCTCCATATAGGTGCAATGACAGGAAAGACGAAATCACATAGTGTTACAGAGTGTAACAATACGTTACCAAGATGTGCGCGTGAATGAGACAAGAGAGAATGTCAAATCACGAATTATTACAGTCTGATATGATACCAATTGGTTGAGAGTAATCTATGCTACCATATGGGTGAGACAAAGAATAGTTTACCTCAAGAGGGGCCAAACGAGCGGTTGTATTGGAATATAATTCTACAACCAACAAAGAGGGTAAATCGACATAATCAGTCACTGGTAAGCGATAGCATGGTGGTTGGTCTCTGATACCCTAGAAAGCCAACGCTCATCCTAGAGCAATTGTGTGGCAAAGAGAGGCAATCAATCTAGGATTGAGACAAACCAAATGGATATGATCTAGGTTGCATGTGGTATCAATGCTGGTCACTTGCCGCTACCTCGTGGTGCGGATGACAACCCAACGATATCAAAGAGAGGTGGCAAAGGGTGGCATTGCACAAACATACGAGCCGTATGTGATTACATGATGACTAACATAAATAACATGAGGATAACTCATGTATTCACCTATGACAACCATATTTATTCTTAAAGTACCCCTATGGCACCCACCCGGTAGCAGGGGGAGGCACCCCCTTGGCAAGGTAGGGTATTCCACCTTGAAAATTTTACGACAAAAATATTGTAACCAATAGGTATACAACAGGTGAACAATCATGAATTCCTGATAAACACAATTATTTCTCTCTTGAAGAGCTTGAACTCAGATGCTTGGGGATGGAAGTCAGCTACTTTAGCTCCCCATGCTCTCTCCTAGCCGCCTTTGGACCGGTATAAACAACCTCTCCCATAGAACTAGCTTCAAAGCTCCTCTTCATGGTGTTTTTGGGTGATTTTGGTGATGTTTCAAGCCTCAAAGCAAAGAGTTCCTGTGAACTGCGAATTCTGGGTCAATTCCTAGTTATAGGGCTCTGATTTTAGTCTTAGTGTATTAGGATTGAGGTTGGGTAGCCTCAATTTAAGTTAGGATGGGTTTTAGTGCTGGTTGGGGACCTTTATCCACGGGTTGGGACTCTTACAGAGAGTCCCGCTCGGATTTAACTGAGTCTTCGGCCATGCGGTCTATCGGGCGACTGCTAGGCTTCCCCAAGAGGTCGTCAGGAGACCATTTTCCCCTTTCATTCGTCGCCTTACCCCTCACCCTCTAACGGTCATGGTTGAGATCATTTTCTTCTCCTTGCGGTCTTACAGGAGACCATTTTCCACTTTCTGTCCGATTTTGGCTAGAGCTCTTCTTACTTAATTGTCAGTCCTTTTCCGCCCTCTCCCTTCCGCTCTCTTTCTCACGTTCTCTTAGCCAGTCCTAGAGGTTGTTGTCAGTAAGTCAGTGTTCACATCCACTCATTTTACATCTTAATAAAAGACAAAAAATCTCATTCTACTATAACAAGAGTCATGTACATGTGTGTCCATAATAAAAGAAAAAGAAAAAGAAAGTACAAGTCACTCGGTCGGTCCCTCTCCTAGACCTCCGCTGCCACCGGTGCCCTCATGTCATTTCACTGGCGGGCCCATGGCTGTGCTCCCCTCCTCTCGTCGATGTCTCCTCTCCGCCTCCTCATTCCTCCACTGACCGGAAGAGTTGGTAAGGAAGTCCGAGAATGTACCACTCCGTGCGCCACTCTATGATGCACTCCTCTCGAGTCCTCAGCCAATCATTCGGACCATGCGTTCTACGACCCGCAGCTCGATCTTCAACTCAAAGTCCTGGCGCCTCACCTCGGTCTGGTACCGCTCAAGGTCCACTACTCCTGTACGAAGTCGCTCTGCCTCTGCACGAAAACGCTCTGTCTCGGCTCGTGCCTGCTCTAGCTCTACCCAGAGTTGCTCTGCCTCTGCTCTGGCATGCTCTGCCTCAGTCAGTGCTGTGGTCAGCTCTCTCACCTGCATACACAGTCATCATAGTTAGGCATTTGCATCATCATAAGCATTTTAGTCAAAAAGGAGATTGGTTGGTTTGCTTACCCTCTTCGCGAGAGTGGCCTCGGCCCGAGCAACTGCCCGAGCAAAGTCTGCATCCTGTTCAGCTCGACCTCCCACAGGCTGGGAAGAAGAGGATGGGGTGTCTGGTCCATGTCGTTGCACTCCCTCAGCTCACTGCATTTTAGAAGTCAAGTCAGTCAAACTCATAAGCATCTACATAATTAAGTCTAAGGTTTAGTAAAACTCACTAGAAGCTCCAACGCGCGCTGGAACTCATCCCTCTGCTGCATGGTGGAGTGGAGGAGACCTGGAGCTCCGCTATCCGTCCCTGGGGGTCTAGCTGCACATAACAAAGTCAAGGTGTCAGTGCATTAGGAATCACTAGAAAGAATGAGTTTAGAGAGTCGTACCGATCGTCGGACGCCATGGAAGACCTAGTATCCATACCTCCGGGCATAGGCCTTCAGGTAGGCCTCATCATTGGTAGCTCGGGCCTTCACCTCCTGACCTCTACGTGACCAGTCGCGCACCTAGTCGATCGCCCAGGTGATCCAATCGATCTCACCGCTGAGTCCCTTCGAGGACCACCCAATGCGCTCATCATCCTGTGCAGGGAACTCTACCTCCAGCTGATGGATGCCCCTCGTCCTCATGATCAGGCTGTGATGGAGAGGCTCGATAATGTTCATGTAGTGGAGCCAAATCTCTCATCCTACGTATGCCTGGGCTGCCTCCACCCAGGGCTGTCCCTCGTGACCCTCGTCACGGTAAGGTGTCTAGCACACCTGAAAGGGCAAGCAAGTCAAGTGTTAGCATTTAGATAGGCATAGAAAGCATTTAGATAAGTAGTTAATAAGCATTTAGGTGCACTTGAAAGCTTAAGTCTTGAGGCTTACCGATCCATAAGGCAACATGTCCATGTCATCCTGAATCGCCCGTGATAGGCACTGTAGCGACCCCATGCCCTGAGCCACCATCCACCGCCTTGCGATGGGTATCCAATCCGAATGTACCTCCTTCCCTTGCCCTAGGCTAGGGAGGTATAGGTAGCTCCATACCTGCATTGGTCAAATGTCAGCATATAGGAATAAGCATAAGCATTTAAAGTTAAGCATTTCACCTAGAATAGAGGTGAGAAGCTGCCCAGTATCGTCTGTCGGTCGATCGTGCTAAGTGAGTAGAAGAGGAACGCTAGTATAGCAGCTCCCCTGGCGTACTCTCCAACTCTGGCTAGGTCTCTCAGCAGCGGGAGGAGCTTGCATCTCACTCCATCTACTATCGTCACGAAGAGTAGCTTCCCGAATAGCAGCATCAGGAAGTGACGCAGGACAATATCTCCCTCTGGTCCCGGTCCCACAGCCACTCTCTGTCTAGCCTGGTCTGTCAGTCGGCCTAGATGCTCCTCGGGTAGCTCACCTAAGGCTATCGCTGCTCCTCTAAATCCTAGGCTCTCCTGGAGCGTCGCCCTCGCCAGCATCAACGAGTGATGTCCTGGTCGTGTCAACTCCAAATCCAGTAGCTCCCTCACCATCTCTCGGTAGTCGGCGTAGGTGGTCCCCGTCACTGGTGCTTCGTGGACCCGAAGGCCCGTGATCCTCGTCACGTCCTCAAGCGTAGGGATCATGTGTCCCCATGGGAAAAAAATGCTCGGCTCACTGCATCCCATCTCTCATGCAGTGCATATAGCAGGGCCGTGTCTATCCGCATCACCTCCATCCCTAGGAATTCTGTAAACCCCATCACCGCTAGCCTCTCTCTCTAGTAGTCTGGTAGCGCCTGGTACACTGCCCGGACCTACAGCCAGGAGATCTGTGTCCGTCGTTTCCCCTACACACATTTAGAGCATTTAGTCAATCATTTCATAAATAATAAAACATAAACCATTCATTGCATTGCATTATTGCATCAAAAAAAATATAAATCATTTTCTTCCCAAAAATCCCAAACGATCTTCCCCAAGATTGCTTGACGGCCATACGGTTGCTGGAAGGACCACATGCCGTTCACTACCATGGCCGATCCTAACCCGTTCCCCCAGGTCATTGGGATGGCCCAAAAGGCCCATACATCATCTCAATGGGTCCCCAGACCCATTCCCCTCCTAAATCTACCCACATGCACACATTGAAATCTTTAAAATGGGATTTTGGGGTTTTTCGGCCTACCTCAGACGATCGCCAACTGGGCACCTTTTCTGGGGTTTTCTCCGCTGTTTGATCTTCCTCCTCATCCCCAGGGGCGTTTGTAGCTTCCTCCACCACTGTGGGGACTTTTTCTGCCGTCAGTTGGGTCGCCAGGGCTTCCTCTGTCGGATGCTCCACCGTTGCCGTGGACGGTTCATCTTCCTTCAGCCGCCGTTGGAAGTGGCAGATGGCACGCTTCTTCACTGACCTCATTGTCCGATCATGGTGGTCATCGGTGGGTCATCGTCAGAATGGGTCAAAGGGGTCGCCGGAGTGCTCGGTTGTGTTTCTGGGTGTTTGAACGAGATGGGTGTGGAAGAGGGAATGAGGAACGACCAGTTTATTTTTTCTTTTGAATTCTCTGAGAGCCATGCAGTCTATCACCAGGCCATTAGGCTACTTCAGGCGATCTTTTCGTAGACCGTTTAGCACCTGGGTCACCCTCATTGGAGAATGTGAACCAACCTAGTCATGCGGTCTATCGTTAGACCGTTAGGCGGTCCTTGCGGTCGTATCCTAGATCGTTTGTGGTGTTGCATGTTGATGGTGAGTTGCAATGCTTTACATGTCCCATTCCTTGCTTCATTATTATGTGGTTTGTGCTTAATTTATGCTTCATGCTTATTTTATGGATATAATTATTGATGGCTAACCCTTTTCATTGTCAAAATCATAAATGCCATCACGCCATCGCACCGCAATACTTCTCGCAAGGCAAGTAAGTCAGGTAAGTATCTCGATCCTTAGTCCCTTAATGCATTACTATATGGTACCTATAATATATTACCTTGAGAACCCAGGTGCTCCTTGCAACAATGACCTGATTGGGTAGATGCAAAAGGTGGTTACCATGAACAATGACCTTTCCCAGATTTGTACACTGACATATCTGTTGACCAAAAGGATTGTTATGGTAATCTAATGATGATAGGGACAGTTAACTGTCCTAGGAGCCTTTTCCTGAGCTTGTGGAATCGACTTTCGAGCATGGTTTCATGAATTCCAAGCTTAGTTAGCACAGGGTCAACTTGCTTCATGGCGTCCGAGCTTCATAAGGTCCGAGCTTCGTTCTCATGAGGTCCGAGCTTCATTAGGTCCGAGATTCATTCTCATGAGGTCCGAGCTTCATTAGGTCCAAGCTTGATTTGTTCCCTTCATGAGCTATTTGTCAACCTTACGACGTATTTTTCACCCTTATCACCCATTTTTCTGCATTATACACTCATTTGTCATCCTTGAAGCCTTGAGTGTGCTTTTATGCTACAGTCGCTCGGCTTGCTATAGTTGCTTGGAGCTTTGACAGATCGAGCTTGATCCGACCGAGCTTGATCCGAGCTAGAGCATGAAGACCAAGCTTGATCATGAAAGACCGAGCTTGATCCGTTCGAGCTTTAGATAGGCTCAACTCTCTACCTTGGCTGTGATCGCTTGGGCAAAGCTTTGAGAACTATTTTTCACCCTTGTTCACCTATTTTACACCCACAAGGTCTCATTTGTCTGCCTCAGCAAGCCATTTGTCACCACTAACCTATTTTTCACCCTTGCTCACTACAGCTGGTGATCAACTTGAACTTTACTCAACTGAGATTGATTGTGACTGGATGATTGGAATCAGCTTGTCTGGATCAACTCTTGACTGAAATCAACTTGGCTCATCTTGAGGTTGACTTTGAGGTGAGGTGACTTTGACTGGAGGAGTCGACTCTAATGGACGATGGCGTCGACTACTCTTCTTCTAGCTTTTCTTCTTCTCAGCCCTTTTTATTCATGCCAAGCTATTTGTCACCTCTATATACCTATTTATCACATCTGTCAAGCTATTTGTCACCCCTGTTAAGCTATTTGTCACCCTTAACTTGGCATTTGTTAGTGGTATCTTCTTCAGCTTGCAGATGAGTTTGGAGTCGACTCCAAAGGCTTCTGGTGTCGACTCCATCAACATGAAAACTTCATCTTCAGCCATTCTTCACCGTACAGAGCTATCTGTCACCAGTATGAGGTATTTTACACCATTATGAGCTTTAGATAGCATATGACTTTGGCGTTGACTTGCATGCGACATAGTAGCTGAGTCGACTCCAAAAGGCTTTTGAGTCGACTCTTCTTCTTGAAACTTTCTTCATGCCTATTAAGGGAAGCTTCATGATAATAGCAACGTACGAGAGTACAAGATATGAACATGTGACGACCCAGCATCCGGGCTCGGGTAAACCCGAAACCACTTGGATCCTGAGAGGCCTCCCAAGAGCGGTGAAGCTCCGAAGGGATAAAAAGGAGTGTGCGGAGGTGCATGAGAGTACATTATGTTGTGCATATGTTGTCTAGATTTGATGATAGCAACATATCAAGTTCTGTATGTTGTGCATATGTTGTCTAGCTTTGATGATAGCAACATATCAAGTTCTATTTTGATGATTCTATTTTGATGATAGCAACAAAATACCTTCATGAGTAACAAAGCACCATCATGACCCTGACCATTATACCTGCCATAGTCTTGCATTAATGATTGCAGTTGCTTCTCTGTTGAATCAAAAGGTCATGGCCAAGTTTGCTGCACTAGGGACCAAAGTGGATAGAATTCCAAATAATTTTCCACGGGTTGTACCCTTGAGAGAACATGGAAGTTCTAGCAGAACACCCACCAGAAGAGCCAGACACAGAGATGGAACCTCTGCAGCAGATGTTTGATGCATCAGGAAGAAAATATCATGAGCGACACAATTTCCCTTTAATTATGATTTTTGATAATGACAAAGGAGGAGAGAAGTCATGTCATGTATGAGATGTGCTGAAGAAGTCTGTGTTCTGAAGTTTCAGACAAACAACATTTTTTTCATATTGTACATAGAGTGTTAGTTTTAAGCATTATAGTTAGCCTGCATGTTAGTTTTGTATTTGTTATGTCTGCATGTTAGTCCTATATTTGCTTTGGCTTGATGAATGGAAATATGAAAAATGTTGGAAACATTGTGTAAACTCTTGTCTGCAATGAATGAAACTTTGAATGAATAATTGCTTCTATGGATTAATGATTGAATGTGTGAATAAGTGTATCAATTTCATTTTGTGCAAAAACATACATAACTCATAGTTGTCATCATCAAAAAGGGGAAGATTGTTGGAACCCTGGTTTTGATAATGACACACTATGAATCATGTTGAGACAGAACTGTATAAGAACTTTTCATGTAGAACAAGCCGTTATTTATCTAAGTGTCAAATTCAGGTCGATGCACACATATAGGCACTTAGTCATTCAGGTCGATATATGTTCAGGTCTTAGTTAGATAAGGTCGATGCACATTCACATTTTCATCACATCAAGTCAGTGTACATTTTCATATTACGTCAGTTAGGTCGATGCATGCATATGTCTTCATTCTATCAGGTCGATGCATCCTTGTACGTCGTTGAACATAAGGTCGATGCATGTACTCGCATGTAGTCATACAGGTCGGTGCATATATACACTAGTAGTGTATTAGGTCAGTGCATGAGTAACTTTGTGCTTAGCAAGGTCGATGCACATTGCACCTTGTGTAAAGAAAGGTCGATGCACATTGCACCTTGTGCAAAGTAAGGTCAATGCACGTTATACCTTGTGTAAAGTAAGGTCGATGCACTTTATACCTTATGTAAAGCAAGGTCAATGCACATCCTTACACTCATTCTAGAAGGCCGACGCTCATGCAAGTTTTGTGCATATCAGGTCGATGCATGTATTGTAGCACGTTCTACAAGGTCGATACACATTCTTTGACATGCCTTACAAGGTCTGTGCACATGCTGAGTCTGGAGTCTGTGCACATGTAGAGTATGTGCACATGTAGAGTCTAGGGTCTATGCACATGTAGAGTCCAGAGTCGATACACATATAGAAGCCAGGTCATCAGGTCTGTGCATTGAGTCTATACTTTAAGGCATCTGCATTATCATATTTTCCTTTGATCTGAGCATCTGATCTTTGTGAAATTGGCTAAGTATGAATTCTCCTGAGCAATAATGATGAAAAATGTGTTTGACGAAATGACTTATTTCTTATTGACAGGGATTCAATCAAACACTTAAAGAACTGAGAGTAGCAGAGCCTTAAGTAATCACGTGATCCCAGAACTGACTTAAACAGACACGTGATCCAAGGCAGCCAGTTCTCCAAGAATGCTCAGCCATGTGGCCTCGCCTCATCTTCATGATCTGACACGTGGAGCCACTCAAGCTACTTTTCTAAGAAAGCCATTGGCGAGAATCCTCCCTCCACGTGCGGAATGGGGTCCTATATATAGGCAACCCACATTTATAAAAAAGTCCTGACTCTTGACACAATGACAAATAACCAAGGGGGTAGGGGGTGCCCCTAGGACTGGCCCAATGAATGGGGCCAAATAGTTAATCTAATCATCCTAATGACACTCAAAATTAGGGAAATAAATCAAAGATCTTGGTAAATGACTCCAATAAAAGGGAAAGTACATCAAATGACTCAAATGGAAAGCTCAAAATGGACAATTGGGCCCACATAGAGTGAAGCCCAAGATCAAACAACTCCTGGGTGTGTGGACGACCTGAGCCAAAGGGAGTCGTAGGCGATGCCTCCATCACAATTCCGCTCTGAGGTGGTAGACCGAGAAAACCTAGCCCGCGAATACTGGTGGCAAAGGGTCACCCATTGGGAATACCGGAATAGGCCCCCAAGATGTAAAGTCTATAGTGAAGGCCGGTGGCTGGGTGGCTCGAGTGTAGGCCTTCGCCCGAGCCGACAGTAGTGTTGCAGATGCTCGCAACGGCATGCTTGCACCTAGAGTTGACGCTGCGGGGGGTACCGGGGTGCCGGTGACCCGAGGCCTTGAGCCTAGACTGGGAGCTGGCGAGATCGGAAGGCGCGATAGAGGGCCCTCAGTCCATGCCGAGGTCGCCGCGTCCCATAGAGGTAGACATGTGCTGGGAGCCGACATTGTCAGGTCATGGGAGAAATGCCCCCTAGGTGGAACCGGGAGGTGCGAAGCCTAACGCAGATCACTCATGCCAAGTGCCATCCTCGGGAAACCCCTAGGCTATACGCCTGGTCTGAGTGCTGAGACGCCTCATACCAGGGGTTGAGAACCTGAGTGAGGTGGTCGCTCTTCTGGGGTTTGGGTCGAGAGCCCCGAATGGGATGCTGGGGAGCCATGCCCCCATGTCAGGAGACCCGTGTGGGGAGCCGGCTCGGTGGAGGCTCAGGGTTGATGGCCCGAGCAGGGTACTGAGGAGCCAAACACCTTAGGGTGGAGACCCACGCCGAATGCCGACTTGGCCGGGGTCCGGGGCTGGAGGCCCGAGCGAACTACAGAAGTGGAGACCGAAACTCAAGACACGAAGCCTGCGTCGAGAGTCGGTCGGAACTGGGCCCGAGGGCTGGCACTTGCTCGGGTTGGGACTGGTCTGGAACCCCTACGGGGATCGGTAACAGGAGATCGGAGCCTGACGCTCAGTCTGGCTATTGAGACTGGTAACTGGTGTGGCGCATTGGTGGTGCTAAAAGAGACAGGAGCTGGGGGTGGCGGCAGAGCAGCCACGGGGACCACACCTAAAAAGTAGGGCGATCCGACGACCAGGGCGAAATTGTCGAAAGTGATCGGCACCGCCAAGTAGCCCACCCGTGCGTGGGTGGCAACGACGATGGGACCATAGGTAACAACCACCACAGTTGTTGAGGCACCAGACGAGCAGGGACAATGGCCGCTAATAGTCGTCGAACACGATCCGGCAACTGGGAGGTGAACTGGAAGCTGCTGGGAAGTGCAAATAGGTGCTCTTCTTCTACCTCTCCTGCAAGGACAGGAAAAGGGCACCAGGACATCAGGGCTGGCACGGACTTTCTCCTCAGCAAAAAGAAGGAAGGCGGGAGACATCCCACTGGACGTGCCATTCTTTTGTTCATGTGCACGATGGGGTTTCACCGGCGCGGCGTTGGGTGTGCGGTGACCAGAGTGAGGGGTAGGATATAGCTATAGGAGAGGTAGTAGTCGATGGCGATGATGACGAACTTCTTCTGGGCCTGAGCCGTAGGGAATGGCCCCAGGATGTCGATTCCCCACAAGCGAAGGGATATGGCTCGATAAGGGTGACAAGCTCTGAGGCAGGCTAGTGGACCAGATGGTTGAAACATTGGCATCAGTCGCATCTTTGCACGTAGGTCGAGCTGTCGTGCTGGAGCGTGGGCCACTAGTAACCCTGTCGAAGTAAGATCCTGGCGAGTGATCTTCCTCCTTGATGCGTGCCGTAGATGCCTTTGTGAATCCTTGAATTGCTTGGCTGGCTTCATCGGCCCCGAGGCACTTGAGGAGGGGGCCGGAGTAAGACCTACGATACAGGGCGCCATCTAGGATGACGAAGCGTCAGGATTGGTACTTCAATCTCTAAGCTTCCCGAGGGTCGGGGGACTCTTGAGAGTCTCGAACCTAGGATACGTAAGGGGTCTGCCAGTTGCTCGGGGGTGCCGGGTCGATGGTCATGAGTTCAGATTCAATGCTCGGTCATTCTAGCTCCTCGAGGAGGACTGATCGAGTACCTTCAGGGCCGAGAGAGGAGGCCAGACGAGAGAGGGCATCTACCCAGGAGTTTTCCTCCCGAGCTATCCGGACTACCTTAAAACTCTCGAATAGTTGGGCCAACCCTCTGACCATTTGGAGGTACTTGATTGTTGGTGCTTCCCAAGCCTCGTAGTCACCGTTGACCTGACTGGCGACCAGTTGGGAGTCGGTGTGGATTCTGACTCGCTCGACCCCCAGTCGACGTGCCATCCTGGCTCCCGAAATGAGGGCCTCGTACTCAAAGGCATTATTGGATGTTGGGAAATTGAACTTCAAAGCGTACTATAGCTCTGCCCCTTCATGGGATTTGATGAGAACATCGGTGCCGCTTCCGACCGAGTTGGAAGACCCGTCAACGAACATGTCCCAAGTGGGTCCGTGCGTGCACGAAAGTGTTTCCTCGATCAGGATGGTGCTCTCTGTGATAAAGTCAGTGAGGGCTTGTCCCTTGATGGCTGAGCGGGGGCAGTAAGAGATATCGTAAGCCCCGAGCATGATGGCCCACTTAATGTGGCATCCCGAGACTTTAGGGTGAGAGAGGATCTTCTTTAGGGGTTCGTCGGTTAACACAACGATGGAGTGTCCTTGGAAATAGGGTCAGAGGTGCTTGGCTGAGGTTACCAATGCTAGCACGAGTTTCTCTATTGCAGGATACCTTCTTTTGACCTCGTTGAGCACTTTACTAGTGTAGTAGACTGGTCTCTTGACTCCTGAGTCGTCTCAGACTAAGGCCAAGCTTACTGTGGAAGGGGTCGCAGAGAGGTAGATGTGTAGTGCTTCGCCCGGGACCAAATTAGATAATACCGAGGGCGAGGTCAGGAATTCTTTGAGTTCTTCAAATGCCTTCTGACATTTCTCATCCCAGTTGAACGTAGCAGATGTCATTTTGGGCCCTCTTAACAATTTGAAGAAGGGCAAGCATTGTTCGGCCGCCCGGGATAGGAAACGATTTAGCGCAGCGATGCGCCCTGTAGGCGCTGGATGTCCTTGATGCAGGTGGGTGGCCTCATGTTTAGGATGGCCTGAACTTTATCGGGGTTGGCCTCGATCTCGCGCTGAGTTACCAGGAAACTTAGGAATTCTTCAGACCTAACTCCGAAGGCACATTTGGCGGGGTTGAGCTTCATGTTGTACTTTTTTTTTTTTACTAAAGTCATACTTGCCTTAAGATTCGACATGTCCACTCGGTAATTGGGCATGAAGTATAACTCCCTTGCCAGAAGTGCAGGGCGAAACCGAGGGAGGGTGATGCGTGGCGTTGACGTAACCGTCTCACCAATAAACTGAAGTAGATGAAATAACAACTGTAGAATGCCCCTTGACAATCTTGAAGTTACGGCCAATTTCCCCTTGAACAGGGAATCTAGTAGACTGTTGGCGGCCATGTGGGTCAGCACAATCTGAGTAGATAACTCTTTTGGGCCAGTAAACTAAACGGCAATCAAGCGAGAGGTGATAACAGCATCAATAGTGAATTCTCCGACGAGCAAAGAGATTGCCACCGGCCTCGCTTGTGAAGAAACTGGCACTAGCACCGAGGAGCTTCTCTTCTTGGCAACCATCTTTGGCAGTGTAGGCTCATCATCCCCAAAACAGCCAGGGATTAGAACTCGAACCGGCATACGGCAGATAAGTTCTTGAACTTTGCCATGCACGGCCAGACCCTGGATTGGCTTATCATTTTTCTGGGGACTAGACCTGAGAGGTACCAAGGGTAGTGCATACCCGCTCCGTGGGGTGGAAAGTGATGGCAAAGGGGTAGAAAGAAGGGGTTTGGGAGGTGTTGGTGAAGGTAATGCAGGTGGTAGGGAGATGGCGGTGATGATGGGCATGGGTGTAGGTGAAGGCAACGGTGGGGGTGTAGGTTCGGGTCCGATCTGCTCAGGCTCGGATGATGATGGTGGAAGGGGAAGTGAATGGGGTGGAGAAGGTGGTGGTAGTGAGGAGGATGGCGAAGGTGATGGAGATGGTGGGGGCGAAAGTGAAAGTGGTGAGGGTAATGAAGGTAGGAATGGGGGTGAGGTGGTCAAGAGAGGTGGTAAATATGAATGAGGAGGAGAGGGAGGTAGTGGTGTAGTGGGGGAAGTGGTAGGTGGCACTCTTCGGCATATCTTTATGACACGTCGAGGGGTGCTGGGGACAGGTGTGGTGGTGGAAAAGGAGGGTGAAAGAGAGGTTGCCTGAGCAGAGGCTGGGGTAGGCAAAGGTTGTGGAGGAGATGGGATGGAGGAAGAAGTGGGCAACAGAGTAGGTATCTTATTAACCGAAGAAACACCGGGGTGCCCCTGGTCTTGAAGTGGAGATGGCTGCCTAGGCAGCACTGCTTGCTGCTGCTGCTGCTTGCTACTGAG
Organism: Amorphophallus titanum; assembly: GCA_024336825.1. NCBI lineage: Eukaryota > Viridiplantae > Streptophyta > Magnoliopsida > Alismatales > Araceae > Amorphophallus > Amorphophallus titanum. Next base: position 17,503,536 of record JANBPO010002596.1, read on the forward strand.
ATCCAAAATGACTTTACGCACGATAGCCCAATCAATCATTTTCTTGTCTTTCAAACTACAAATAAACTCCTAGAACTCGAGGCAATCCTCGACCAAATGCCCTTGCTGGTGATGAAATTCACAGAAATGGAGCAAATTCTCGACCGCGGGTCGGCAAGGCATTACTGGAGGGAGTTGCAACGCGCGGGTAGCCATTAAAGCCCTGAAAATATCGGTGAAAGATTCTGGCAATGGAGAACAAGGGGCCCGCTTTGGGCAAGGCAGATGCCGAGAGGTGTGGGAAGGCAGTGGAGATGGTAATGGAGGTTGCGTAGGCAAGGGGAGTTGAAGAGGTGAAGGCGGAGGGCTAGTAAGTGAATGATGTGGAGGCGTGGAAGGGGTGGGAATGTAGTGGATGGCATCCACCCGTTCGGGGTGTGGTGTTTCCTTGACCGGGGATGGAGGGGTCTAACTATGGGAGGTGATAGGTGGGGGTATGGAAGGTTGATATGTGGAGGCATATGGGTGAGTGGGAGTGGAAGGCCGACTTGTGGAGGGATATGTAGTGAGTTACTTTCTCTTTCCTCGTGATGGAGTCACTAGTCGTAGCCCAGCGACCTTAGTGTCGGCCCACCTGGGGGAGGTGGATGGGTATTTCCCAACTAACGATTTTTAGGCTAGTTACTGTGGGCCCCCGTGGCTACCGTAGCGTCCTATGGGGGGGGGAGAACTAGCTAGAGACCTGACCCTAGGCAGGGGTTGGTGTGTGCACACATGGTCAGAGACTTGGATTGACACTGACGAGTGTTACTCTGACTAGCTCTTGCTCTAGTACTTACTACGCCTCTCGCATGTTGTGTCTGTCTGACTTGCGAGTTACCGGAAACACAATGTAAGCTGTCAGTGGACGCTTCTAGTTTCTACCTTCTGGTGAGTTCTCCATCTCTCATTTCACTTGGTTAAGTTAAGGTTTATTCTACTGGTAGATGTAGCCTTTATCGCTATTAAATTATATTAATTTGACATATAGATAGTTGTTTAAACTACTTAGCTAGACTTTACAGCGCTGTGGTCCATGTGTTTTCACTTATGCCAATATGTGTTTAATTGCATAAATGCATGCTCTAATTATTTTATATTTACATGCCTACTTATTAGTTGCGTGGTAGGGATCCGCGTGACCCCTACTGAGTCTGGCTGTGACTCACCCTTCCACTTTTCAGGTGAGCCACCCCAGCCTTCGACCAGAGGACCTCGTGCTTTTCCAGACCGGGTCTAGTCAGCCAGCTGGTGTCAGTGGTTGTCTTTTTATACTTTTGACCGGGGTATGCCCTGTGTAGTTGTACACTCATACTTTGTATATTGTAGACTTGTTCTTGTAGCAATTCTGGACTAGTGTACTTTAACTAACACTCTGATATATATAAATATTTTAATTACTTTTGTATTTTAGTTTATAATAACTATTTTAATTTAATCTACGCGTCGTACAATTCCAATTCATTATACGCTCTCTCGACAAACTCCCCCAACCCTTCTGGGGCCTCATCAGGCTCTTGGGTGACTTCCCCAGTTCCTGATAGTGGTAATTCGATGCTACATCGGGTTATCGGTATCCGGAGCTTTGGGTCGTTGCACCGGCTGTACTGGGGGCACCTGTCAAAGGCAAGCCGCTCATCCTTTATGTAGCGGCTACCAAATATTCACTGGGGGCAATGCTCACCCAGATCAATGACGAAGGGAAGGAGCAGACTCTCTACTACCTCAGTCGAAGACTGATCGGGACAGAAGCTAAGTACACTCCTATCGAGAAAGTCTGCGTCGCCTTGGTCTTCACGGTCAAGAAGCTGAGGCACTACATGCTGTCCCATGAAGTGAGCTTGATTTCCAGGGTTGATTCTGTCAAGCATATTCTCTCCCAGCCGGTCCTAAAGGGATGCCTTGACAAGTGGGCCATGCTGTTGATGGAGTTTGATATCACTTACGTGCCGCAGAAGGCCATCAAAGGGCAAGCCATCGTGGACTTCTTCGCAGTGCACCCCCTGCCCGAAGACTCCCCACTGGCTACAGAACTACCAAAAGATGAAGTACTGGAAGCAAACTAGGTCCAGCAGGCCGTCTGGCAGCTGTATTTTGACGGGGCTTCCAGGACAGAAATAGCATCCTTTGGGCGTACCAAGATACGGGCCGGAGCCGGCATCGTCCTTAAGTCTCCAGATGGAGAAGTAGTACACACTTCCTGCTGCATCAACAAGCCCTACGTAAATAATGAGGCAGAGTATGAAGCTCTGATTGTTGGCCTCAACTGGCCCACCACCACTCCCAGGTGGGCCGACACTCGAGGTCGTCGGGCTACAACTAGTGGAGGATCACGAGACACTGACTCTAAAATGTTAGTGCTGAAGTATAGATAGGTTAATCATGCACTGCCACCCATACTATAAAGCACCAATGGCAGATGAGCCACTACTGACAGACTCAAGGACAAGACAACTAGGCCTACTAGTACAACGATCCTCGAGTCACCGGACTCTAGGCCAAGATCATTACTCATAGCGGAACAACCGCCAATCGGTCTAATCCTAAGCCAGAGAAAATGACTCACCATAGGAAACAACTCATGGAGACCAGAGGGAACACTGAGAACCCTCAATAGACCTGTCAACCACTGGGTCACAACGGGTTGACCAGAACCAGACAATGACGTTAAAAGTAGTGCAGAAGACTGTCCACAGCAAGAACACTCCTAGCCACCTCATATCATGGTCATAGCCCTCACAGGACATCAAGAGACATCCACAGGACGACGGGCAGACCACAAGGTCATGCCAAGATGTACGAAAACCAACACATCGGGGAACGATGCTCAGACACCGTCCTAGAACACAAACCTAAGACAGACTGACACGGAACGAACCAAAAACACTAAAAGGATGGGTGGTTATAAGGGGGCCACTCAAAGGGATGAACGGTCCATATAGGGCTACTCAAGAGGGATAAATGGTTGGGGACCAACCGCACAACAGACACACCCCTAAAGGCTAAAGTGGATGGGCGGTTAGGGCAGGACCGCCCAAGGGGATGAGCGGTCAAGTCTTGGTCGCTCAAACCCACGACCCAAGCTAGTTCCTAGTCAAATGGTGTTGACCAGACCACTGAATGGAATTGACTTACTACAGTGTTAGTCAAAATGGTCTTGATCGGATCGCCTAACGCGACCGACACTCAACTGTTGACCATAGGTCAACTGGGATGGGCAGTGAGATACTGGCCACTCAACCCAACGGAAAGACAGGCGGCTAAAGGCTGGCTGCCCAAGTGGGGATAGGCGGTCCACACCTGGTAGCCCATACCATGTGCGGTCTATCGTGTGACCGCACAAGCCCCAAAACCAGTGAGGATGAATGATCCAAGGATGGCCGCTCAAAGGGATGAACTGCACCTGGTTTGACTGTCCAACCCTTATGGCGAGCAAACCATGGGGTTGGCCCGATCTTGGCCTTTCCACGCCCCATTTACGTCGAAACACAGGGGAGATAGCCATGGACACACATACAATCACATGGACTCCAACCGGAGCCAAAATGGTGCACGAATCGCAAGAAACAGGCGATTCCAACGAAATCACCCAAATGGGACAACTAGACTTCCCGGGCTACCCGCAGTCAAATGGGACTGCCAATCGAGACGAAATCAGTGACTATGGAACGCTGACGTTCCAGGGAGTCCATTGACACTAACCGATCGTAGAACCGTCGCCATTTTCTAGTGAAACCTACGAACACCGAAAAACTACAACGAGCCTAAACTCACTTGTTCTAGCACCGAATGGCGTGAAACTAAAGGGAAAACATGCAGAAATGGTAGGTGATCTGTCTCCCTACCTCCACCGAAGAAATCGTGTGTCGAAGTGACTAATCCATGCCAAAAACCACCAGGAACATGAATGATGCCTTCTCGGAATCCGCCGAGAGGTCGCGCCATGCCACGCTCAAACCGTCACTCTATCCCGTGTCCCGATCACTCCATCGCGTCCTCACCTCCACATTCCTTTTAGCCTTTCCGAGCCCTTCGGCTCGTGAGCGGCGGGCCAAGATTCAAATGGTATCAGGTTATTCCGAGTATCAGGATCTTGGTCGTTACACTACTGGTTTGGGTCGTTAAATCGGACCCTGGTTTGTCGCCGGTACGGCAAGCTTCTTCAATTTCGCTCCGTCCTCCCGAGCATACCGAAGAAGCTCGAAGCAATTGGAGGTGGAGATGGTCGAGATGTGTCAGTCTCAAGGCATAATCAGCTTGCCCCCATCGAGTTGGATGCGAAGGTCCCTGACAATTATGGTTTTGCTGGAGTAGGATGTCACCGCGGCAGGCTTTGTGCCCTTGTGGCTATGACGCTGCCCCCGTTGAGCCGGAGCTGCACTGGCAATGCTTGCCGTAGACGTGGCGTCATTGCGACAGCGACGCTGCCCCAGTTGCGTAGGAGCAACTCCTCTAAGGGTGGCTGTCGTGGAGTTGGTGTCGTTGTTGCGGCGGCGTTCCCCTCGTTGAGCAGGAGCGGCGTAGATAGTAACTTGATTGACCGAGAAAACTCAGCCATTTGCCGGGGCAGAAGGCCTAACACCTTTGGCCGTTGTCATGGCAGCCAAGTGGACTTGGCCGGTTGTTGAGACGACGGGCCTCAATGAAGGGTTGGCCGAGGGAACCAAGTCGGCTACTAGAGTAGAGGGCCTAACACCCCTGACAGCTAATCTGTCGACCGAACGGGCTCGGCCAATTGTTGAAGCCAAGGGCCTGACACCCCCGACGGTTGACTTGTTGACCAAGCGGACTCGGCCAGTTGCTAGGGCCAAGGGCCTGACACCCCCGATGGTTGTCTTGTTGACCGGACGGACCCGGCCAACTGCTGGAGCGGAGGGCCTGACACCCCCGACGATTGCCTTGTTGACCGGGCGGACTCGGCCAGTTGCTGGGGTCGAGGGCCTAACACCGCCGACGGTTGTCTTGTTGACCGAGCGGACTCGGCCATTCGTTAAAGTGGAGGGCCTGACACCCTCAACAGTTGTTGCAGCAAGCGTGGCTGAACTGGCTTCAGCCAGGGGTACGACGCCCAAAAAGAAGGGCGAGCCGATGACTAGCGGAAAGTCGTCGAACACCAGTGGAGTCGCCAAGTATCTGAACTTGGCGTGGTTGGCGATGACCTAAGGTCCGTACGTAACGACAGCCATCTTGTTAGTGCTGTTGGTGGTGGTGCGTAGCACGGATGGAGTGACGTGCAAATGCACAAAGAGCCCTCAAGTGAGCAAAAAAATGTGCCCTACTCTTCTCGTCCTGTAAGAGGAAGAGGGGCAATCAGAACCTTGAAGATGGTTTGGGGATTTCTTTGACAGAAAGAAGAAAGGCAGGAAAGGTCCCACCGGACGTGCCAATCTGTTGGCCACGAAATATATATTCAAATTTTGTTCGTGTTCTTTTTGAAAAGAAACATTTTTACATAAGGGTTTATTCCGTGAGTGCACATCGTATCAGATGATTTAGGTTCGGGTGCTGAACTTTTTCCCACTGACCACAGTCAGTGTTGATTTACATCGACCTAACGTCTGAATACCTTTATTTGACTGTCAAAGAAATCTTAAAGTCCTCTACATAGGTTCTGATGTTGAGGGCCTGCTCACTTGGGTGACTCACAATTACTACTCATTCACCACCTACAGACTGATTGAACTATGGTTTCATCAAAGGCCTCTTAAGTTCAGGCAAAATCCTAGAATTTAGGACAATACACAGCGCGACACCCCCTTTCAGCCCTCTCCATGAACTTTTCCAAAGACTCATCATCACGTGGGCGAACGTCAGAAAGACCCATCTGTGGAATTTCTTGCCCCCCTTGTTTTGTTCTAATTGTAGATGCCTTGGTCACTTGGACTCCAAATGCAAGAAGAAGATAGCTGCCCAAGACGTTGCTCCCTGCCAGCCTGATCAGCCACCTGCTGCCAAGGAGGGCACCGCTCCTACTGCCTCCCAGGCTGCTCCTTCCTTGCCCGCTCCTAAGGCAGGCCCCAAGCGCATTTGGCGTCCCTCACCATGTAATGGTTTCAATGTTGCACCGGTCCCCCTACCTCTGATGGATGCGCAGGCCCCAGCTAGCTCTGAAGCCCATTTGGACTGGCCTTTGGTTGTTGCTGGTGGTGCTCCTGACCCTCCTGACTTGGCTCCCCCATCAGCTCCTCCAACCTTCATTGATCTTCAGCAACCTTAAGCCTCTGTTGAAGCTATGGCGACTGATGACCCTGTGTGCCGTGCTGGTCAGGTGGTCTTGCTCGATGGAGCCTCTCATTACAAATCCCCTGGCCTTCTTACCCTGTTACATGACACCTCTGCTCCCTCCTCTTCCAAGTTGGCTCACAGCGGCTTGCAACCCACGGTTGCTCCTTCCCCTATCCTCACTAGGTAGGGAGCAGTCGCACCTGCTGTTACTGCCCAAGCCCATGCTACCATTATCTCTTCTGTAACTCCCAGTGCTGTGGTTGTGGATGTGGATCCCCTTGCACCTGATGGTGCCTATATTGGAAGCCCATCTCTTGCTGCGAAGCATGATCAGCCCCTACACTTGTCCGTAAATGATGCTAGCACAACTGTTGATGAATACAACTCTCATTCTGATGGACTTTCTTCTTCTACGGGTACTAGCTCTCAGTCCTTCCCGGTCATCTACTAAGTGCTTACTGTGCCAGGCTGGGAACCTTCTTCCAATGTGGTTGATTTTGCTGGTGTTCACACCAATTTTGTTAGGAAGGATCCTCCCCCATCCAGCAACGTTGATGGCATTAAAACTCGTAGTGGACTCCACAGGTCCGCCTCTGCTCGCACCCCTCAGGTTTTTGATCAATGAAGGCCCTCTTATGGAACATTAGGGGCATTCGCAATGCCCAATCTATTAGCAGGCTCAAGCTTTTGGTCCGTAAGTATGATATTGCTTTTGTTGCTGTCATTGAACCCAAGGTATCAAATTCCCTGCTCGAGTCTTACAGGAAGAAGCTCTGCATGACTGCTTGCTTATCCAACTCCTCCCTCAAAGCTCAGATTTGGATTTTTTGGCGGGCTCCTCTCAACATTTCTTTGGTTTCTTCAACGGACCAGTATATCACTTTATCCGTTAGTTCTATGCTCTCCGTCGACTTCTTTATTTTTGTGGTTCATGCTAGCTGCTCCTTGTCCGATCATCGCTTGCTCTGGGACAGCCTTATCGATTTCTCTGCCTCATGTGACAGGCCGTGGCTTGTGGGCGGTGACTTTAACAGCATCTTGAGCTTTCTGAGAAATGTGGAGGCAAAAAAGCTTTCTCTCTGTCCATGGCTGACTTCTAGGCTTGCGTGTCAACTTCCAATCTGTAGGATGCGGGTTTCTTAGGTAGTAGGCATACCTGGTATAATGGCCAGCAAAACAATGGCATATGGGCCAGACTGGACCGTGTGATGTTTAATGGTCCTTGGACGGTGTCTTGCTCGATGATCTCTGTGCAGCAACTCTCTCGGGCGTGTAGTGATCATTCTCCACTGCTCGTGTCAGTCTGCTCGCCATCCACTCGGGGCCCTTCGCGGTTCTGTTTTCAGCAAATGTGGACTGCGCACGAGGCTTTTCTTCATGATTCCTGGCTGGCTTGGGCTACTGCTCCCTTGTCATCCTACCCTCTTCGCACCATGGCTTTCAAGCTTAAACATATGAAGAAGTTCTTTCGTGACTGGAACAAGCATACATTCCTTGATGTTGCTACTAATGTGCAGGCCGTGGAGGCCTCTTTCTCGGCCGCCCAGTAGGCCCATGACCAGCTCCCATCTGATTCCAACTCCTTGGCTCTCTCGCTGGCCAAAGATGCCCTTGATAGAGTGCTCATCCAGGAAGAAATGTTTTGGCGCCAGAAATCCAGAATCTAGTGGCTCACCGAAGGGGACAGGAACACAAAGTTCTTCCATTCCTATGCTCTATCTTATCGCAAGCGTGTTGCCATATCCAAGCTTCAGGGCGAAGATGGTGTGGCTGTCAGCCAGGATGGCGCCATAGGGGACCTGCTGGTGGCCCACTTCTCGGCTGCGTTTACCTCCTCACCCCAACATATCCACCCTGAGCTCCTCTCTGTTATTCCCCACATCCTCCAGGAGCAGGACAATTCGAAGCTTGCTGCCGTTCCCACTCCTGAGGAGGTTAAGGCAACGGTCTTCAGCATGTCATCCGACAGCGCCCCAGGCCCCGATGGGCTCACCGGGCACTTCTTCAAAAGCTGCTGGGATTTCATAGCACCGGACATTGTAGCCGCTGTCCAAGCATACTTCTGTGGGCATTTGCTTCCCCACAGCTACACCTCCACACTGATTGCACTCATCTCCAAAGTTGACATGCCAAAGACTTGCAATGATTTCCAGCCCATTAGCCTATGTAATTACACTTACAAGGTTATCTCTCGTATACTCTCCGACTGTATAGCTGGTGTCCTTCCTCGGCTGATTTCGGAGGAGCAAGGGGCATTCGTGAAAGGTAGACAGATTATTGAAAACATATCACTTGCCAGGGAAATGGTTCAACACATTGGCAACACTTGTAGAGGCAGAAATGTTATTCTTAAACTTGACATGGATAAGGCTTATGACCGTATGGAATGGAACTTCATCTTTGCAGTCCTTCGCAAATTTGGATTCAGGCTACCTATCATCTCCCTCATCGAGCCTCTACTCTCCAACTGTTGGTTCTTTGTCCTTCTTAATGGACAGTCACATGGCTTCTTCAAGTCATCCCAGGGGCTGTGACAAGGTGACCCTCTAGCTCCCGCTCTCTTCATACTAGCAGAAGAAGCCTTGAGCTGTGGCCTGTCAAGCTTATTCAGCCACTGCCGAGGTGGTTACTACCAAACCCTCAGAAGGTGCCCCCCTATCTCCCACCTTCTTTTTGCCGATGACACATTGATCTTCTCTAACGACTCAGTGCATCACTTGAGGGAGCTTATGAAATTTCTCAAGAAGTACGAGGTAGCTTTCGGGTAGCTTATCAACACATCCAAAAGTTCGTTTGTTGCTGCTCGGGGAGCGCCTGCATCCATGGCATCTTCCATTGCTCAGGCCACGGGGTTTAGGAAGGGCGCCCTTCCATTCACCTATCTTAGCATCCCCATCTACTCGAGCCGGCCCAAGCCGGTGCACTTCTCTTATATTCTGTCCAAGGCCGCGGCAAAACTACAATCTTGGAAGGTGGCATTTCTATCCATGGGAGGTCGTCTCACCCTCATTAGGCACGTGCTCACTGCAGTGCCCATGTACACTTTCTTGTGCACAGCCATTCCGTCATCTATTCTCAAAGGATTCAACAAACTCCTTGCCAATTTCTTTTGGGGCAGCTACGAGGGGTCCCCAAAGAAACACTGGAAATCTTGGGATGAGATTGCTCACCCCATTGACTGTGGCGGTTTAGGAGTGCTGCACTTGCCTTCCATGCAAATTGCTCTGAGGACAAAATTGCTTTGGAAAGCCATCTCCTCTACATCACTTTGGGCCGACTTCTTTCGTGCTAAGCATCTCCACCGCGACCATTACTCCACAGCAGCATTCTCCCTAGCTCTCTTGGCAGACAAGCAATTATGGAGAGCGGCATCCAACATCATTCAAGCCAATCACCGAGTCTTTGCCTCCAAGGACAGCCCATAGGTCTCCTTCTGGCATGACGTATGGGTGGGAAATTCACCTCTTAAGGAATTTCTACCACCCCATGTCTGGTCTGCCTTGGGGGATAAGCATTGCTCTGTCCAGGCCGCTCTATCTGGCAGCGCACAGAGTAGCATAGCTACTACACATCAGTTCTGCCCGCCTATGCTACTCCAGCTGGCATTCGGCTCCACCACATCTAGGGACATATGGTGCTGGACCGCTAACCCCAATGGTGCATTCTGGCTTATTGTAGGAATGGGAACTTCAGTCACAACCCTCAGTAATGCCGCAAATGGAGGATCATCGATCCTCTAGCGAGTAATGAGATTTCCACCGGCCTCACTTGAGAAGGAACTGGCACCAGTGCAGGAGAGCTCTTCTTAGCAGCCATCTTCATTAGAAGTGCAGGCTCATCATCCCCAAAATAGCTAGGGACCAGGACCCGAACCGACATGTGGCAGATATAATCTTGGAATTTGAAATGTATGACTAGCGAAGCATCATCCTGATTCGGCTCTTCATCTCTCTGGGGACCAGACCCGAGGGACACCAATGGTAATGCACGCCCACTCCGTGGGGTGGAAGTAGGTGGAGAAGTGGCAGAGGTGGAAGGCTCGGATGGCGGAGGTGAAGGCTTAGAAGGTGTAGAGGCCTCAAGCAAAGATGAATGTGGAGGTGATGGAATAGGGATCTTTCAGAGAGGAGGTGATGAAGGCGGTGGCGATGTTTTAAGCAATGGAGATGGTGGAGGTGGTGATGCGAGTAATGGTGCAATGGAGATGGAGAGGGTGAAGAGGAAAAGCGTGGAGTCCACCGTCGATGTATTAACACAATGCATCAAGCAGCGTTGGGGATACAAGTAGTGGAAGTGGCGGTGGGAGAAGAAGGGGAGGCACTAGCCTGAGCAGAGGTTTGGGTTTGTGGAGGTTGCAGAGATGGGGTAGGAGATGGCGAAGGTGACGGAGCGAGTGCAACACTAGATGAGGAATCACAGGGGTGCTCCTGGCCTTGAAATGGAGACGGCTACTTAGGCGGTGCTTCTTATTACTGCTGCTTGCTATGAAGATGTACAATGACTTTGTGAATAGCGGCCCAATCAATCCTCTTCTTAGATTCCAAGTCATAAATGTAATCTCGAAACTCGGCACAATCCTCAACCAAATGCCCCTGCTACTAGTGATAATCATAGAATTGAAGCATATTCCAGTCGTGGGTCGGCAAGGCACAACTAAAGGGAGCAGCAATGCATGAGTGGCCATCAAAGCCCTGAAAATATCCGTGAAACACTCCGACAACGGAGGATGAGGATCTCACTTCGGGCAAGGTGGATGCCGAGGGGTATGAGGTGAAGGAGAAGGTTGTGGTGATGGTTATGGGGGTTGCATAGGCAATGGTGCATGGTAACTGGAAGGACTAGGGAATGGCGCAGGAGTGGGAATGTAGTGGATGGCATCCACCTACTCGGGATGTGACGTTTCCTTGACTTGGGGTGGAGACGGATATGGGTATGAGGAGGCGGGAGGCTGACTCATGGAAGGTTGATATGCAGAGGGTTGACTCATGGAAGGTTGATATGTGGAGGGTGAAGGTTGATACGTGGCGTACGGCTGACTCATGGAAGGTGCGATGGAAGTAGAAGGTTGACTCGTGAATAGTGGAGGTTGATATGTGGAGGTAGATGTAGATGACAAGGTGTATGGAGATGTAGAAGGCAGAGAAGACTCGGGGTCAAGGGAATCTTGGATTTGTTGGCGAATGAAGCGGGCTCAGCTGTAAAGTTACTGTCAAGAGGAAATATCATTAAGGGCTAAGATAAACTAGTACTCTGGCATTGCATTATAAATCAACATCTTGATTTGCTCCAACTCCAGAATGTGTCCCAGGACTTGCGTGGAAAGGTAGCACCAGTGATTGGGAAAAGTGCAGAACTCCTCTTCGGGCTTCATCCTCTCATGGGCCAGATCCACCATGGAATATCTGGGCCCAACCTGGTCCTAAAACTGTTGAAGAAATTTCTCTTGGATAGCTTGAAAATTCCCCATTATTTATTTATTTTTTTATTTACCTGAGAGCCTCTTGGTTGTTCGGCGACTGGCGCTGGGTGTTCTTAGCTTACTGTTGTCGAAGGACGCTATTGGTGGGATCATTGCCATTGATCTGCTGTGTTGACGTTGGGGCTTGACTAATCGCTGAGCAATCTGGAGCTTCACATAGACCTTCAGGCTGGCTGATCTGTGTAGCTTGCAGCTGGAGCTTGAACTGAAGCTTGAATGGATCAACTTTTGTGATGCAAAGGCTGAGGTTCTGGGTTGTGGTGGTGATAGACCAAGATTTAACGTAGGCTGACCAAAGAGGTATATTGGCCAAATGTTAGGGGTTTAACCAACCGGGAAGGCACATTGGTCAGGAACTGGGTGATGCGTAGGCCAACCATTGTGGTGTTTTGGCCAGAGATCAGGTGTTTGATCGACTATGGAGGTGTTTGGTCAAGGGCATGTGTAGGTTGACTATGAAGGGGGATGACCAAGGTGGTGGCTTGACCGGCCGTGACGACATATGGGTCAAGGGGGGTAGCGACCAACGGGGGTGGTGTGGGACTGGGAAGGAATTGGTGGGTCGACCGTGATGGTGTATTGACCTAGATGCTAGAAGATGACCAACCGTGATGGTGTATTGGTCAAGGGTAGGGTGTGGGCCAACCATTGTGGTGTGATGGCCAGAGGAACGTATGTTGACCCACTGTTGTGGAGGACGGGTCAGGGATCTAGGGTGATGACGTGAGACGAACTATCAGACGCCCTAGGACCTACGTGACAGCAAGCACGACTTGAACCACGGACCCGGGCAATGGTGGACTGACCACGCGCATCGCTCAGATTCGGGGGTGACCCGACGATGGAGGGGAGGACGGTGACCCACGAGCAGCCTACACGGTTGGAGCCGCTAAGAGTATACGGGGGAGGACAGGCCAAAGGTCTGAAGGTCGCCCGACTCAGCCGAGGCAGAACCAGTGGCCGAGGGCGGGTATGACGACACTCTCTCACACGGCAATAGTTGGCACTCAATATTCAGGAAATTTGGAATGAGCTCTCCTCACCTTCAGCGTGAACGTTGAACAGATACTAAGAAAGCAATGCGAAGAAGCAAGGGTCAGGCCTATACCTTGCCGAGTCTGAAGAGACCGGCTCCGATTGGAGACGAGGGCGCACCAGGAAGCGTGCGCACCCGGTGGTCACGCGGTGTCGTGGAAGCTTGGCGAAGTCCCTACTAATACATGCACTACGCTCCACACAGGGAGGGGGTTCGCGGGGAGGGGGAACAATCGTTACATTCACTACCCTCGCGCAAGAGGGGGGATCGCGGGGAGGGGTAAGCAACAGTTGCCCGTACGCTGAGCTTGGGCATCCACTCAAGACGCAGCCAACTCCTGGATGAAGACCGAAGGATGCTGACGGACACCTGGAAGTCTGGTGTCGAGCTGACGACGCTGGGTGGGGACGGCGGTCACGGTAGTAGGCCGGCGCAGTTCTGCTTGGCTGGACTAGTCGGCACAGAAGTGGTGCGACGGCCGGTACGGGTGCTGCAGAACTCCAAACGTGGCAGGGCCAGGTCGAGGACGTTGCTGACCGGGAGGTCTTCGAGCCCTCAGAAGGGGGCGGCCATCTGATCACCTCGCTGGGTGTGGTCGCAGGGGCAGCCGGCGTCATATTTCTGGGTGAACAGCAGGACAGGATGTTGATGAATGGGGCAGAACTCCCAGTGCTGATGTCAGGCTCGCGTGGTGCTCCGTGTGTGGTACCGACGGCTCCCTGAACCGGGCCGCTCATGTGCTCGGGTGTCCGCACCACCTAGTCTCGACGGACCCTACATCTAACCTAGGAGAGAGCAAACCTATTGGAAGGGAGGCAGCAGGGGCCTCATGCCCCTGGGAGGAGGATGGAAAGAAGATAGCATAATCTTCCACCAAAATCTTCGTTTCAAATTTGACATTTTTTTTTGGAGATCAGTGGAGAGCATGCAATAGGAAGAGGAGGGAGGAGGAGGAGGAGGAAGTGCCTGGGGGCAGAGTGATGGAAAAAGAACATCAAAAAAGTGGTCAAAGGAGGAGAATCACATATTGGATAGATCAGCAGGTGAATCAGGCGACCACCTGGACGTCAAATCAATTGGCGGGCAGCGCCTGCATGGACAATTTACAATCAGAAATTCAATCGGCCTCTCATGCCAAAAGGGAGACTGAAACATTAACGGATTAATGAGAAGAGGTGGTGAATGGAGGATAAAACTTAACTGTTGAGGGAGAAACTTTAAACGGGCAGGAGACCAAGAAAAAATAAGAGGCGAGCTCACCCTTTCCCGTGGATGGTCAACTGGCTTCTTCAGCTTCCATTGCACAGGCCGTACCTCTTGATTCTTCCGGAAGTAATCTTCTGGTTCATGAAATAACCTGGAAAATGCTCGACTGAAGTCAAGCATATCATCAAAGGGCCCTTTGGGCATCGGAGGTGGTGGGCCGTCAACTATGCAGGCTGTATCCTTTTCGGGCTGGCATGGTGATGTCTTCAATGTTTCTGGCTGGAGAGGGCCTTTTATGAAATGCTGGCGGTAGTCCCAGGTAAGTGGCCCTGAGTCGCCCAAGATTGAAAATGCAGACTCTCGATAGCCGAGACCCCTTCTGCCCATTTTTCTTCCTTTAGGGGCTGGTTTGGTCCGCCCTTGCAATTGCGCACGGAGACCTCTCCCCGGTTGATAGCCTAGTTTCAATATAATGGACCAGCCCTTGGAATCCCGGATCTTTGGCTTCTCTTTGATATTAACAGGTGAAGTGGTGGGCTTGCGTGGTGCATAAGTCCAAGGAAAATCCAGGTCTAATATTGAAATAACAGGCCGACTGCTGGGCCATAAAGTTGGCAGAATTTTCTCCGAGATAGCTTTGACGGACTGGACTGTGGATCAACTTCTCACCTTAACCACCCTCCCTTGAAAAGGGAACTTGAGACACTGATGGGAGGTGGATGGCACGGCGCTAAGAGTATTGATCCACGGGCAACCCAGAATAGCTCTGAACATAGGGTCGATATCTAGTACATAAAATTCCATGGGCATAGTGAGAGGCCCGAGTTCAGCTTGACTAGTCACAACCCCATGACATGCTCTCCGCGAGTCATCATATGCTGCTATAGTGGTTGGGGTCGACCGTAGGAGTTCTTCTGACTAGTTGCAAGCCCTGAGAGTGTTGAGCGGGCAAACATTGATAGATGCCCATGTATGAACTAAAGTCGCGTCTATGGTAACTTTGTTCAAGATAATGGAAATGCAAAGTGGCATCTGCCAAGCTTCAGGAGGTGCTAGCTCAGTCTTAGAGAAAGTAATTACTGGTCCTTTCGAAATAGCTGCCAAGGCCGTAGGTAGGCTGTCAACTGCCATATTCTCACTAACCATCACCTTTTGAAGAAAATTTCTTAATGCATCTTGGTGAAGGGTGGACCTTTTTATCAACTCTAGCAGGGGAACATAGCCCGTAACAAATGATATGATTGTGAAGAAAAGAAAATACATTGGGGGAGGGGAACGAAGCCTGAGCTCCTCCCCCTCTACTCTCACCTCTCTCTCTTCTCCCTTCTTGCTTCACCTTGCCAGTGCTGGAGTAAATGACCCGCTTTCTTTTTCTTCTCATAGGTGGGAGCTCACTCCTTTTTGTTGCCAAACTCCTTCACCCTCTTCCCCCTATGCTATGCTCTCTCTTGAGCCAGCCCTATATATAGAACGATGGGGGCTTCCCTTTAGGATAGTACTCCCACCATTCTCTCTTCCTCCGCAAGATAGGGTGATTGGCTTGTTGTTACACTGTCGACCCTTCGTTGGCATAGTATAGGAAGTTGTCCAAGGATGTCTGCCATAGTTGCTTCCACCATCGCGTTGTCTGGCTGAGCATGAGACAAATATGCAAACCTTAAATGCTCATGTGACGGGTCTAATAAGGGCGTTAAATGTCTTGCTCGAGACCACTGGAGGAGCTTTGCTCTCATGCCTTCTTACTCCCCTTCTTCACTGCAACGGGAACAAAGTTCCATCTCCATGATGGGATACTTCTCACACCACTTTGAGCCATGCCATTCCAAGAAGTCACACTATTTGTGGCCACGCTGGTTCAAGTGGAGAGGCTTCTCACGCTGGTCTCAACAGCCCAGAGGAGGTCACGCCGTTTCAAGGCCATGAGAGGGTGGAGGCCACGCCGGTTTAAAGGGGTTAAAGAAGAGGGGTGCGTCGATTTAATGGAACCAAGGTTGCACCCTTTCAAGGCCATGGGGAGCGTGCCGGTTCAAGGAGGGTGCAGAGGGAGCATGACGGTTCAAGGAGGGCCGCGTCGTTTCAAAACCATGCCGGTTCAAGTGGGATGGCATCGGTTTAATGGCTTCATCGACTCCGAACTGTCTCAGATGGGTGCTTGACGTGCGGTGCTGCCTCAGTTCTAATGCACCGCTTCCAGAGTGTTTATTTCGAAGCTCCTAAGCTTCGACTTGCAATTCTGAGTGATTTTTGACACATGTCAAACCCGTGTCAGATTACTCAGGTTTCTTCCCGATTCGCCCTTCGGCATTGTGAGTCATGCCCTTAACCCTCCTCCATGCCTGTGGGGAGTGTTTTCATCGAGTGAGCAACCACCCAAAGTATTTTCACCCTTATTGGGCAGCTCTTCGGCCTCCTACGGACCTTTTCGACATATGTATGCCCCGACCGATTCACTCTGGTTTTACGCTACTTCGGCGTTCGGCACTATGAACTGAGGACCCCAGGCCATTTCTTCAGCTCGAGAGGATTCCTTACCGGGTGGCGGGCTACTAGGTGTGTTTTCATCCTGATCGGACGAGATGTGGGTTTTGTTTGGCATTTCCTCTCTCGATCAGCTGTTCTTTGCCTGCTAGGACGCACTTGCTGTATAGTAACCCTTTTTTTTTATGTCAGCAGTTGTGTGAGGCGGAAGGTGAGATGTGAAGGTTCAGCGGCAAGTTTGGGACTCGAGGATGAGCGTTGGCAGCACTACAAGAAATGGGACCTATAGCCACGAATTTTACCTATGTTTAAAGAAAATGTAGGTATATATGGCGTATTCCAACGTTTTTAAAAGTACGTAGGTAAATTTCCTACATTTGATTATAACGTAGTTATATCTCCACATTATTCTGATGATTTTTTAATAAATGTAGGAAACGGTCATATATTCCTATGTTTTTTTAGTAAGTACTATTTGAATTAACTCGGCGATATGTCTATTAATACATTTCTAGAAATAAATTTTTTTATAGATTCACATCTAACAATGATTTTCGTGTAAAAATCTCCATAAATTTTACAGTGACGTTTGGATGGTCCGAAGTCCGAACCTTGCTTTCTCTTTGCCATGATCCAGCCTCTCCTGGTAAAGCCAATCCAACATGGGCAGATTCTGCTGTTATATCTACATCACCATTAATATCCCTAAGAGAAAATTAAACGATCAAGTCAGTCACATTAGACTATCTCCAACCTAGCATTCCACTATATATATATTCTCTTCAACAGAAAGCTACATTAACATTTTGGAGTGAGGAATCCAGATCCCTTGGTTTGATCCCTTTTGCCAATATTTCAAGATGATAATTTTAGTTTTTTTCCCCCAAGGAGTTTCTGTTAGGTGCTTCTGGACATTATACAGTATCTTTTGACCTAGTCTGATAATTTGAAATTTTAAGCCATGGATAGGGGATTTACTGCCTTCTCCCCTACCTATCTCGAACTAGCAACCTGCCACTGAGAGACCCCCTTTGATCAGCTCTGTAGAGGTCCTCTGACTTTGGAAAGACATATGGCCAGCTTTCTTCTTCAATCTCCATCTGTATTATCGGACAGAAAATATATAAAGAGTGTAAGAACCACTTATATGTATTGTCTAAGAATCCACCTTCCCCCCTTTTTTTAAAGAAAGGAAACTCCATCCGTGTCTGTACGTTAAGATAGATCTCTTAGGAGAGGATCATATTTTTCAATAATGGTTGATAAACTATCGAAGAGACGCGATCTTGTGTTAAGCCGTGGACTGTCGGATCTGAGATGATCGTTGAGCAGTCACCTCAACGAAAAATTCTGTAAATATGGGGAAGAAGCGATCAGGAGGCTCGAAGTTGCAATCCCAGGGAAAACATCCTGATGCTTAAGTCAATGACGGTAAGAGCCAAGTGTGAGAAGGAGATAGAAGGGGTGAAGGGTACGAGATTGCTCCTCACCAGTCAAGTGGCTAGAGATGGCTTACCTTTTCATAGAGTTTTTCTGAATTTATATAGCGGCTCGTTCCCTTTTTGGAGTAGGGGAAACGGGAGGGCCTAGGGGGTGTTTCCTCCTCGGTGAGGATTCTTCACCGTTCAAAGTCTCTTGCCCTTCTCTTATCTCCTGAACTCCTCGCTTGCCATCCATAGTGTAACATTCCCCTGGATAGACGCCCAGTAGCAAAGTATTCGTCCCATCTCCATGAGGAGTCTGAGAGGCAGGGCCAATTGGCAACAGATAGGGGCTATCCCTATTTACCTCGAGAGTGGGATGGTTCATCTGCCTGCAGCCGATTATGCTCGGTCGCCTTTTGGGCTTTCCCGCGCATATGAGGTGTCGTTGTTCGGACTCTCGAGCCAGAAAACCAAACGGGATGTGTTGGCCCGAATAATTTGTGCCGCATCGGGCCGCATATTTTTTGGGCCGTGAATTTATCCCTCTCCAACTATAAGATCCCGTGGCCAAATGGTTCCCCGCCCTCTCACATGATTGGGAGATTGCGTGTTCGAATCCGAACATGACGCAGGTGAAAAATTATCAGTGCCCAAGTTGAGTCTTAGACCAACTGTGCTAAATTCCGGATTATCAAAAAAAATAACTATAGAGATTGCACGATGATCACCTGTAACTTTGCATCCTCCCAAAGAATATCTCGAGGATCTGCATCTTCATAGCTATTTTTCATTTGTTAATCGGAGATCTTGCATAATTTGTAGCCAAAAAATCAAGCTTGCATGTCAATCAAGTGCGGAGCTGGTGTCTTTTCATCCTTCTACACTTTAAATGACTCTCCGTATATCGCGTATTCCCACGGGGGTTTGTGGAGGGAGGTAGCGTAATTGCTTCTGGGGAAGTACGTCTGCCTCTTCCGTCTTTTCAAGGGGAGATTCAATTAAGGAAAAGGTCTCCCCCTTCGACCTTTAAAAGGTCCCGAATGGCGCGTCTCCCTCCTCACACTGCTTAAGGCTTCCCTTGCAATCTCTGGTTTCCTCCTCCCGTTCTTGCGAAGTGGTCACCTTCTTCCTCTATGATCATCTTAGGGCGAAGCATGGTGGACGATTTTGAAGAAGATGAGTATGGCGGTAGCTGGGGCAATCATACTACTTCGACGTAGAAGAATGGTCGACGATGGGCGGTCTGTGTGTATGGAGGGAGAGCGCGTGGCAACGGGCTCCCTCCCGTCTTCTAGACTACCGTCGTGCTCGGGGGATGGCTAGCTGCTTCCGCATAGAGGCATGGTGCGGAAGGTATTATTCGACAGAATCCAAACCCACTGGGTCAAATGGTGCCGGGCACTGGGAAGTCGACAGTAGTGCTTTACTCTCCCCCAAGCATCTCCCCACTCCCATCCTCAAGGGAGCGTGTCTTTCTCTTTCTCTCCTTTTACCATCCTCTTTTTCCTCGGATGGTGCCTATTTTCTGCGTTTCATCTTTCTTGCTCGCACTAGCTAGAGGGTGCTTGCTTTCTGCTCGAACTTCTTGAGCAGACAGAGTCAGTCATCCCGTTATCCAGGCCAGTTTTCACACGGGGTGAAATAAGGGGGTCAGCTTGGGGGCTTCCGACCTTATCCGTGTCGAGTGATCAGTTCGTGATGTACCAGTTTTTCACTTTCTTGCATATTGTCCGGGCTACGACCTACTTGATGTAAAAGAAATGTTTGATGCAATGAAAAGGAGAGACATTATCACAACTTGTCTCTTACATGTTATGAAAGAAGCTCAAAAATAGAATTTTTGCAATGTTGTCACATTCCAAGTCTGAGGGATGGGCGTCCCTTCCATGGTAGATAACTAGTACATTCCTTTTTCGAATGTCTCGACCACTCGGTAGGGGCCTTTCTAGTTAGGGGCTAGTTTCCCCATCACCTCTAGTGGTCGAGAGGCTTCGGATTTTCTCAGAATGAACTCTCCCGAAAAAAATTATCTGTCTTGGACTCTGACATTGTAATAGCAAGTCATGCACCTCTGGTACTTCGTGGCTCAGATCCTCGCGACCTTATGTACTTCGTCTACTAGGTCCAAGTTCTCTGACAACTTCTACTCATTCAGCTCGGGATAGAAGTTAATAACTCTAAGGGAAGGGTTGCCGACCTCCAGTGGAATCATGACTTCCATGCCATACACCAGTTGGAAAGGGGTCTCGCCGGTAGTAGCTCTAGGAGTAGTTCGGTACAACTACAGTACGCTAGGTAGTTCCTCGAGCCAGTTACCCTTGGCCTTCCCAAGTTTTGTCTTAATGCCTTTGAGGATGATTTTGTTGGCATTTTCAACCAGCCCGTTGGCCTGGGGGTGGGCTACTGAAGTGAAGTGGTTGCAAATATGTAGGTCGGCACACTTATTCTTAAAATAAGTGGAATCGAATTGCCAACCATTATCGCTCACAATCACCCGGGGGATGCCAAAATGACTTCTTGATTATTCTTGAACATTCCTTCTGATTTGACTTGTTACTTGGTTATTTGGTTTATCGCATTCGCATGATATTCTCTCGATTCATAGAGCTAAGATGTACATACTTAAATAGTGCCTTCATGTTGATGCGAAGATACCTACTGGGTAAGTGTGCTCATAACCTATTTCCAATATTTTCCAGGAGATGAAGAAAATTTCAATTCGGGTTCAGACTATTCAAATGGCGGGTCCGAGAGCGAATGAGAGTCGGATCAAGATTAGAGTGAAGACGTAGGAGTCATTTTTATCTAGATCGAGTTCATGTAATTTTTCTATTTATTGAGTCCAACAAGTTGTCAAAGGATGATTAGTGGTTGTAATGGAATATTTTGATTATCAATGAAATAGAAGTTAAATTTCGAGTATATACTTGTGCAATTGCATCTTATGTGTGATTGTATTCACGCTCTGACCATGCTTGCTTGCGAGAGGCTTACCATGCCGGCTGTTCACGTCTCCCGAGCTAGTCTTCCGCTGTAAATAAAGGCTCGGGGCGTGACAGCCAACCTACGTGTTGGTGAGGAGAGAGAAAGAACTTAGTTACCCGGAGATTACACCCAAATTGAGATAGGACTTACATTGAAGAGAAGGTTGATTACGCTTTTTAAAATTCATCTTGCCTTAAATACAGGGAACGTTAAAAGTTTCCGTAAGCATCACAACTTGATCGGCAACTTTTTTGACAACTTACTTGACTGCTTAGCCATCAGCTATATCTTGTTTATTTTAGATAATTCTTTATTATAATCATGAGACTTCGCTCAGGTAGAATTGTCAACATGGCCAATCAAGAGTACTCTTATGATTATGGGGACGGTCAATACGACAAATCTCATGAGGTCCCTCCTCAAGGACTCACTCAATATGAACCCCTTCCTCAAAGCTTTGTTCAACATGAGGGAAGCTATGCTCCTTCCTATCCGCAAGTCTATGTGGTGGACACCACCACTCAAGGGGTTGAGCATGCTTCCCAAACTCAACCCATTACTCAATCTACACCGGGGGACACTTCCCCGTCTCTCAACCTCAATGGTCTAATCAATGCTTTATCTCAGTTGGATGATACCCAACGCCAAGTGGTCTAAGCCACTCTTAAAGGGAAATCAGTCCCTTCATCTTCTTCCAATCCCCCTCAGGTTGCGGGTGGCCTTCAAGTCAACCCCACTAATGACCAGGCGGTCTCCCAGAGCATACCATCCCGTCCACGAACCCCTATTACGATTACGCCAGCCCAATTGGCAAGTCATTCTGTGGTTAGGCCACAACAAACTTCACCTCCTCATTATTTTTAAATGGACTATGCCAAACCCTTTCCCTGTTCACCCAGCCCCGGCCGAGTCTGACACCAACACTATGCTCCTCCGAAAGATTGCTAACATGGAGGAGCAGCTTAAGAAAGTCATGGCCCCCAAGAATACCCCGGGGGTTTCTCTGCCTACTCCTTCGGTCTTTCATTTGCCTCCATCCGAGATGCCCAATCTCAGGCGATACAATGGTATGAGCAATCCGTTCATCCATTTAAAAGATTTCATGTATGAGACATCCTTCTAGCAAGAGAATAAGACCTCTTTGGCATATCTCTTTAGGAGGTCTCTTGATGGCCCAGCCCTTGAGTGGTTTTATTCCCTGGAGTCATTCGAAGCTGGAGATTTTGATGTTGTCCAACGAAAGTTTCTGTAAAAATATAAAGACTCATCCCCTCCCGAGCATCTCCCCACTCCCATCCCAAGGGGAGTGGTTCTGTCTTTTCTTTTACCATCCTCTTTTTTATCAGATGGTGCCTATTTTTTATCGTACCGCTCAGGGGGTGCTTGCATTCTGTTCGGACTCCCCGAGCTGATGGAGTCAGTTGTCCCATTATCTGATCCAGTTTCCACATGGAGTGGAGTCAGTGGCTCAGCTTGGGGATCACCGACCTCATCCGCGTCGAGCGATCGATTCGTACTACACCAGTTTTTCTCTTTCTTACATATTGTACTGGCTACGGCCTATTTGATGTACAAAAATGTGTAATGTAACAAAAAGGAGTGATATTATCACAATCTAGTTCTTATATGTATGGGATGGAACTCAAAAATAGAATTTTCGCAACGTTGTCACGTTCCATGTCTGAGGAATCAGTGCTCCTTTCGTGGTAGATAACGGGTATGCTCCCTTTTCGAGCATCTCAACCACTCAGTAGGGGCCTTCCCAGGTGGGGGCTAGCTTCCCCATCACCTCCAGTGGTCGAGATGCTTTTGCTTTCCTTAGGACAAAGTCTCCTGGCTGGAAGCATCTGTCACAGACTTTGTTGTTGTAATAGCGAGTCATGCACTACTGGTATTCCATAGCTCAGATCTTGTGACCTCCCATATCTCTTCTATCAAGTCCAGGTTTTCTGACTACTTCTACTCATTTAGCTTGGGCGAGAAGTTGATAACTCGGGAAGATGGGTTGCCGATCTCTAGAGGAGTCATGGCCTCAGTGCCATACACCAGTTGAAATAGAGATTCTCCAGTCGCAGTTCTGGGAGTACGGTACGACCATAGTACGCTAGGCAATTCCTTGAGCTTGTTACCCTTGGCCTTCCCGAGCCTTGTCTTGATGCCTTTAAGGATAATCTTGTTGGCATTCTCGACCAACCCGTTAGCCTAGGGGTGGGCTACCGAAGTGATGTGATTGTGGATGTGGAGGTCGGTGCACTTATTCTTAAAATAAGTGGAGTCAAATTACTGACTGTTATCGCTCACAATCATTAGGGGGATACCAAAGTGGCAGATGATCGACTTCCAAACAAAACTCCAAACCACTATCTTGGTTAATCTGGCAGTGGTTTTTGCCTCGATCCATTTGGAGAAATTGTCGATGGCGACGATAATGAACTTCTTATGAGCTTGTGCAACGAGAAAGTGGCCTAGGATGTCAATTCCCCACTGAGCGAATGGTTAAGGTTCAGTCAGGGTTACAAGTTTTGAGGCTATCTGGTGTATCAGGTGGTCGAATCACTAGCATCAATCGCAACTCCGAACGTATGCCGAGCAATCTCGTTGGAGAGTGGGCCACCAGTAGCCTTATCGTAGCAATATCCTTGTGATAGATCTCCCCCCTTGGTGCGCACTGTAGATGCCCTCGTGAATGTCTTCAATCGCTCGGTGGGCTTCTGGGCCGTTAAGGCATTTAAGGAGGGGACCGACAAAGGACCTTCGGTATAGGGTTTCATCGAGGAGGATGAAATGCCGAGCTTGGTACTTCAGTCGCTGAGCCTCCCGAGTATCGGGGGGTTCTTTGGAATCTCAGAGCTAGGATATGTACGAGGCTCACTAGTCGCCAGGGGATGTTCGTACAATGGCTATGAGCTCGATTTTAGTGCTTGGTCGTTATAACTCCTCAAGGAGGATCGACCGGGTACCTTCCAGGCTGATGGAGGAGGGAAGGCGAGAGAGGGCATAATTGGGTTAAGGAGGCTCAGGTGGGTTTCGAAGGAGATGTGGGCTTTGAGTTTGGGTATAAGTTGGTGTTGGGTTATAAAAGGAGATGTGGGCTTTATATCGCGTCTTATTTACTTTTTGCTTCTAAAAATCATATTAAGGGAAAATAAAATATACATGTTAAGGCCCATTAAGTGTACAATTGCTTATTTATATTCCAGTTTTAATTTACTTAGGAATTATTATTCCTTTAATTATCAGGGGTGCTATAGGAGCTCATCCATCACCTTCACTTGGTCTCCCTACCGTCTAATGTCCCTTTCCAAGAGCTAGACTATGTACCCCATTCTCCTCCAAAATCCCTTTCCAGGAGCTGGACTATGTACCCCGTTCTCCTCCTATTTTGGTTGATCCATTATTGTTTCAAGTCCCAACCGAATTCCTTATTGTCAAAGCTTGTGAGTGTGGGCGCTGCTTGCCAATCCACTTTTCAGATCTGCTATTTTCCTCCTCTGATCCTCTCCTTGATCCTTTCTGTCCTTCCATGTATCCTCTTGCACTTCCTCCACCTCCTCCTTCCCCGTCGTGCTGTGTCATCTCCGCTGATCTCCAAAAAAAAGTGCCAATTTTAAAATAGAGATTTCAATCAAGGACTACACTCTATTTGATTCACTATCCTCCAAGGGGCATGAGGCCCCTAATTCCCTTACATTAGATCTTCTGTCTCCTAGTCTAGAATTAGGGTCCGTAGGGTCTCTCGAAGTAGGTTCGTGTTCTAGTGTCTCCAACCCTTCCTCCATGCTTGAGGTGCGCCCAATGACGCGTCATTCCAAATCCATTCCTGATAGGTTTCTGTAGGACTTAGCTCAGCGTTGCCATGCCCTCCTCAAGTGTTCGGAGTTCATTGAAACAATGATTGTGCTAGAAGAAGATGAGGAGCAAGGCAGAGTGTGGAGTGATGACAGTTTGGGTGTTTATGAAATTGTGGATGAGAAAGACCCGGTCAATCTTGAGGACAACGATGTAGATGACACAGGTGACCTGTATGCACAAGGTTTGAAGAGGTTTGATGAGCCATCATTGACAATGGATGAACCTACAAAGGAATTCAATTTGGGGACTAATGAGGGCCCGAAGCCCATTATTATTTCTGCTAATCTCCCTCCTGAGATTGAAGAAGAGTTGATTAAGATTTTGAGGGAGTATAGCGATTTTTTTGCCTGGTCATACGAGGACATGCCGGGTCTTGACCCCTCTTTAGTGGAACGTTGGCTTGTGCTGAAGCCAGGGGCAAAGCCTATGAAGAAAACATTGAGAAGATTCCACCCCCACATGGCCTTGAGGATGAAAGAAGAGGCCGATAAATTGCATAAGGCCAGGTTTATTTGAGTTGTTTTATATCCTCAGTGGGTGGCAAACATAGTCCCTGTTATCAAGAAGGATGGAAAGGTGCGAATTTGCATTGATTTCAGGGATCTAAATAAGGCATGTCCCAAGGATGATTTTTCGCTGCCTCACATAAATGTGTTAGTGGACAACACAACCGGGTATGAAGCTTTGTCATTTATGGATAGTTATTCTAGATATAACCAAATCTATCTAGCTCCTGAAGATCAAGAGAAAGCCTCCTTCACCATGCCCTGGAGTACTTATTGCTATATGATAATGCCATTTGGATTGAAGAATGTAGGCGCCACCTATCAAAGGGCGATGATGGCCATATTCCATGATATGATGTATGTTTATATGAAATCTTAATAATAAAAAAATCACATGTGTGCATACGTTGGTAAGAGAGAGAGAAGAGAGATTGTGGGGAGAGAGATAGAGAGAGAGGATGGGGGGTTGGGTATTGGAGAGAGAGAGAGAGAGGAAGTGACTGCGGCGGTGGTGATGGTGAGAGAAGGAGTGGCCGATGGAGGAGGGTGAAAGATAGAACAGAGAGAGGCTACCGGTGGAGCGATGCGATGGTAGGAGTGGCTGGAGAGGAAGGCAACGGTGGATGCCAGTGACAGACATGGGAGCGGAGGCTGGCGGAGAGGGTGGTCGACTATCGTAGTGTGAGAGGGGGTGTTGGCGATGGAGGTGGGTGATAGCAGCATGGTGAGGGTGCAGGGGTATAGAAGGGAGGCGACGTTGCTGCGGTCGGGCGTCGAGGTGCTGGACGGCAAAGGAAGTCGGCGAGGGGTGGCTCGATGGCGTGTGGACGTGGGTGCATGCAGTGGTGAAGGTGAGCGAGGAGAGGGTCGTATGAAATAGAGAGGGCGATGAGGAGGTGGTGCGGTCGACAGTGAGGGCGGAAGAATGTAGTTAGGGAGAGGAAGAGCAGGGCGATGGTGGGCTACCACGGTGGCGAGAGGGTGGTGGTAGTGGTGAGGTCGTGGGTTATGGTGTGAGAGGGAGAGAGGAGCCTGGCTGGGCCACCAGGTCATCTGTGAGGGGGGGTGTGTAGGTAGGGGTGCCTGCAACTATGAGGGTGGTCTCTACCGTGGGAGATGAGAGGGGGGTGAGTGCGGGCTAGAGAGAGAGAGATGGGTGGCTGGGTTGGCCGGAAGGTGGGGGCTCGGCGACGTAGAGGGACGATGGCGTGTAGAGGCAGAGGTTGCGGTGTGAGAGAAGGGAGAGGGAGAGGGGCACCGGCGAGGTGGTGGTCAGGTGGGAGAGAAGGAGAGGAGTGCCCGTGGGTGGTGGCCGGAGGGTGGTGCGGCGTGGTGGGGTTAGCAGGGAGAGAGGACGGTGAGGTTCGATGAGGGTGGAGGAAGGACGGTCGTGGCCTCTCACGAGCGTGGTTGGCAGTGGGTGGTGGCCGCGTGGGAGGTAGAGAGAGAGGTAGAGAGAGAACAACAGGGAGGGGGATGTCTGTGGGTGTTAGCAGGGGAGAAGAGAGATGGCTAGGTGGTCACCGGCGGTGGGAGTGCTTGTGAGAGGGGAGTGCCAGGGGATATGGGTAGTGAGAAGAGGGAGGTAGGGTGCTCGCGGGGGAATGAGGGTGGCATCGGAGGGCTACAGACGGTGTGTAGGCGGAGGGGGGGTTCACGGTTAGACAGAGGAAGAGAGAGACGAGGGAACGAGTGCGGTGGTGAAGGGCTTTCCGGTGGGTTGCTGCGGTGGTTGGAGGTGGGTCACAACCGGGAGAGAAAAGTCATCAGAGGGAGGGGTCTCGACGTGGGTTGGAGGGAAGAGGGAGTGAGGGGAAGAGACCTTCACGTGCCCGGGGAGGGAAAGAGATGAAGAGAGAGAGGGATGCGTGAGATGGGCCATCCTCCCTTGGGAGAAAGAGATATATGAGGGAGGTGGTGGGTTATGAGAGGGGGGACAAGATCCTAAGAAGTGGGAGGGGAGTTAAGGTGGGTGAGACTTTATTAATAATATTATTATTTATGTATATGTATATATATACATGTGTGTTAAAGGATGGGCAAGCCCATTAACAAGAATTAAAAGAATGGGCCAAGCCCATTGAATTAAAAGATGGGCCAAGCCCATTAACAATCAATAAATTAATCCACTTAGAGGAACTGCACAGATAAGTGAGTGAGGGGCAGGCTCCTACCCTCAGACCCAGCGTGCAACCCCATTGTCACATCCTCTTGGAGCAGCTGGAAGTGCACGTACAATATTAATAATGGCTATCCAGGCTATACCTCCGGAGGGCTTGTCTGATCGCGGCATGCAACCTGAAGAAAATAGAGCCAATGAGTGGAACAGGCAGGTCAGGATGCCACAGCCCTCCTCGAGGCAAGAAGGCATGATATATATAGCTGGGCAAACTGATGGGGACTGTGATGTGTTCCTTTGAGTTGTACGCGGTATCGCACCGATTGCTTCTGGGGAACGGGACATGTTCGATTGACATCGAAAGCTAATTAACAATCGAAAACAAGAGGCATAGACGATCCAAATTCCATCAAAACACACGGTCACACCATGCAGATGACTAACCTTATACCCTTCTCTCTCTCTCTCTCTATCTCGATGATGGATGGCGAAGTCTGACATGCGGAATACCACCAGGTCTGTCTGATTATCTCTCTCTCTCTCTCTCTCTGTGTGTGCGTGTGTGTCTGGATGGTGGATGGCGAAGTCCGACATGTGGAAGACCACCAGGTCCGTCTCCAGCTTGTGGAGATCGCCCTTCCAGGGGCTGGAGACGCTGTGCGGGTAGGCCTACGGGGCGGCGCAGCTGGACATGCTGGGGGTGTACATGCAGCGCTCTTGGGTCATCCTGCTCGCCACCGCCCTGCTGATGACCCCACTGTACGTGTTCGTGGCGCCGCTGGTGAGGCTGGTCGAGTAGACGGCTGACATATCGCGGGCGGCGGCGCGGTTCGCAGTGTGGATGCTGCTGTAGCTGTTGGCCTACGCGATCAACTTCCCCATCGCCAAGTTCCGGCAAGCGCAGAGCTGGATGATGGTGATGGCGGTGGTGTCAGTGGGGGGGGGGGGTGCTGTTGCATGCACTGCTCAGCTGGGGGCTTGTGCTGCAGCTAGGCTGGGGGCTTCCTGCAGCTGTGCTGATGCCGAACGCGTCTTGGTGGGTGGTCGTGTTGGCCCAACTGGGTTACATCCTCGTCGGGGCCTGCGGCTGCGCCTGGACATGCAAGCTTCACCTGGGGCACCTTCCACTACCACTTGAGCTTTGTCCGCCTCTCTCTCTCACCTCCGTCGTCATGCTCTGGTTATCTCCTCTCTCTCTCTCTCTATAGATGGTGGACGGCAGAGTACGATACGCGAAGACTACCACCTGTCTCCAGCTCGTAGAGGTCGCCCATCTAGCTAGGGGTCAAAGCAATAGGTGGCGATGGCAGCGGCCTCGCCGGAGGCGGAGATGGCTGGGTGAAAGTCGGCGGTGCCGAGTGGAGTGAGCCACTTGGCCACTGCCTTTGGTTGGCCGAGCCTGGCGGAGTGACATCCTCCGACCTTCCTACGTCTTCGACGTTCAGATCTGGCGGTTCCCGGAGACTAGTGTCTGTGTGACGTGAAGCGGTGAGTCTCCTATATATTCAACTGGTCGAGGGGGTTCCCACGACCTTGATGCAGGGCATACGGGGCGGTAGGCGAGGTAGACGGAGATCACGACGACGCCGGCGACGGTGTCGGCGACGCAGATGCTGGCAGTGGCCTGGCCCAGATCACGGATCTCTCTCTCTCTCTCTCCGACAAGGACGGGGGTAAATTGTCATTTCACATATGATAACTACCTTTAAACATATAACTCGCGGGATAGGTCTCCCATGTTATTTTTATCATCTTCATCTACCATCCTCAAAATCTGAACAATAGGCTTAACTAACCTGAGATACGTTTGAACACTTTCCCAGAAGGTGTCCTTCTCTACAAGTCTCCACAACTTTTGCACCTTTTCTTACATTAGCACTAAGGGTCTTCAGATGCTTTACATATTCTTTATCTTTGATGAGGTCCCTGATTGCCACTCTACACTTGTACAAGCTCTCCAAAGTCAAGAACTGTGTGGCAAATCTGATTGGGACTGGTCTAATGATGTTATGGCCACTTGTGTTTTGTCTGAAAATAGCAATAATGCGATGGTGGCCATAAATAAAAGGGCTAATCACCTATGCATCATGAATAACACTCTCAACCTCTGATTGGCTTCCAATATCTTCTAACATCAGATCCAAACTATGTGCTGCATATGGAAGCCAGTAGAGGTGTCTCCGTCTCTCCATCAACATATGCCCAGTTCTCTATAGTTGGCTGCATTATCAATGACCACTTGGACCATTCTCTCCTCTCCAGCTTGCTCAACAATCTGATCCATTAGGTTGCACAAAAATTCAACATTTTTAAGAGTATTAGAAATCAAGACTTCAAAATACTGTGCCATGTGGACAATAAACAAGAAAATTAATCCATTGTTTTCTAGTTGTCCCTGTCCATCCATCGCACATGAAGGTGCATCCTCTCTCATCCCACACTCTTTCAAATGATTTTATCCATTGCTGTAACTTACGGACCTCCTCAACAAATAAAGGGCCATAGATGTCCCTTGGCTTAGGTGCAGGAATACCTAAGCCACCTTGTGCAATAGAGTCAACCATGGTTTGGAAGGATTACCAGCAATATTGGAGGGAATATTTGCACAAAAGAACTATTTGGAGATGTGCTTCCATTGTTGTGATGCAACCTTCTTGACTTGTTTCCATCCCTTCAAATTTGTCTTGATGCTTTGTTGCTGAGCATCATCTTTTCTGTACAAATAGTGATCCATTGGACCTACAGATGGATCTATAGGAGATGTTAGATCTCCCCCATAGCCAAGTAATGAAGATTTCTGAGTACCAGACATAGTGTTTGTTCTAGTGAATGCTGGTTGTCTTACTCCTACTGTGCTCTTGGAACGTTGCAATTCAGGTGCTAAACCTGAAGTGCGATGCCCAAATCTACATACCGCATCTTCATGTATTTGTCTCAAACTGTCATGAACTGCTGCTCTATATTAAGCATCCTCACCATTGTCACTGTCACTGTCACTGTCACTGTCATCATCTTCTCTATGAAGACGGCTCCCTGGTGCTCTAATTTGTACACCTTGCTGAGTTTGACTCAGGATCTCTTCTCTTATTTGTTCATGATGTTCTGCCTTCAATTCCTTCTCCTTTTCGAAGATCTTTGAACATTTGCCTGATCTCTGGAGATGTTTTAGTGCATGCAGCAACACCCCCCCTTTTTCTTGCTATGTGCTCCTTTATTCTTATTATCCCTTCACCTGTTTCCTTCCCACAAAAGTTGCATCTCACCCTCTGTCTTTGCATTAACTAAAGTGGCATATTGCCACTCTATATCCTCTGCACGAGTTGCCATATCTGTAGAAAATTCATACATAATAACAAATTAACAATACATTAGATAATTGATCTTCAATTGCATGTAAATTAAGTAAATTTAATAAAGGTCCCAATTTTAGAGCCCTAATTAGGGCTCAATTTGGGGTTTTCTAGCCTAGATTTTCTCTCTGTTTTTTTTCTTTTCTGTAAATTTACAACAAGATCAATATGATCCATTTATGTTTATTGGTTCCTGGAGCAGGTGAACGATTAGGGCGCGGTATTGTCACGGACGGGATCACCACCCCGATTGTGAACACATCTGCTTACTGGTTCAAGAACTCTGCTGAGCTTATCGATTTCAAGGTCTTAGCATTCTTCTTCTTCTTAGTGGGATCCCAATTTCTTGCTCCGTTTTTTATGTTTTCGGATGAACGCCTCTCCTTTGGTTTTACATGTCGATTTCTCGTACATGTTTGTGAACCTTTGGCAGGAAGGGAGGCACAAGAGTTTTGAGTATGGCCGTTATGGGAATCCTACCACAAAGGTTTTGGAGGAGAAGATGAGGTTGGTGTTTTTGGTCTCTTCTCCCTTACCTCCTGCTATTGGACGTTGTTCTTGTTTGTTAATCCATCCCTGACTGGCCTTGGACTGCTGTTAATTCCTAATTGTTGGGACAGTGCGCTGGAGAAGGCAGAATCCACTTTGTTCGTCACATCTGGGATGTATGCGAGTGTAGCTATGCTGCAAGCGTTGGTTCCTCGTGGTGGACATATCGTCACCACGACTGACTGCTACAGAAAGACTAGGATATTCATTCAGAAAGAGCTTCCTAAAATGGATATTTCGGTATAAGATACTTCTTTTGCTTTTCGGCTGTGCATATTTCTCAGATGCTGTTCTGCTAAACTAGCAACACTTCCATCCCTTACTATTTTTGATTTAATACAATTGTGGTACCACCCACTTTCAAAAAAAAAAAACTAGCAACACTTCAAAATATGCTTTCTTGTTCTGTGTCATGCTTTGATTCATGCCTTGATCCTTCTTAAATTCTGTTACAATTTCTTGCGCCCTGGCTTTAGCAATCCTCGTTTGCTGTGCCTGTGGCCTTCCTACTCCCATTGACAAACCTGCAATAATCGTGTGCCTTCTACTCATTTGCACATGAGCTAACAGGTATTTACCAGGAAGTCTTGACTTAAGTGCAGTAGGGCATTAACCAGTGGGAGAAAGTAAGATCTCTTATGGTGATAGGAGTCAGGGGAGCTGGTTGACAGATTTTCACATGTGTAAGTTGGCTTCGAGACAACGGATGCAATACAACAATGTTGCCATCTCAGTAGTGGTGACTACACTAGATTGTTACTTGTGATGACTTGTCTTTTATGAATAATTTAAATTTTTAAGGGATTTATGAAGCCCGTTGAGGATGTTGGCATTTGTGTGTGACTCAGTGACTCTCTCTTGGGACTGCAGAAGGCCATATGTCCAAAGAAACGGGATAAAAGTTAATGTCCATTCTAAGCATGGCATATTTATTTGAAAGTTGAAGATAAATGGAGTTTAGTTCCCCGAAAGAAGCATTCAGAGTTTCAAGAATTCAGCAACCAGCGTTCAATGGAACGCAACAGAACCAGTGAATTTGTGGCAAGTGGAAAAGCCTGATATCACCTCCCTACTAAATATGCATGACGTAAGAAAGTAATTCACCATACTCATGACAAGATCAGAAGGCCATTACATTTACACCACAGCTAGAAAGCTGTAATAAACATGGGAAGAAAAAGTGCTCTCAGGTGTTGGTCTGTGCATGGAATTAAAGAACGTATCCCATTCTCCTTGCTATTTTCTGAAGATTGCATTGATGTGTAGAGACTAATCTCTAGGAGGCAGAAAACAGTAAGGAAAAGGGAACATACCCTCAAGTCGAGGGAAGCCCGACACTGATAAAGCTGGCAACTAAGAACCATGAACTGCACCTGTAGACCACGAGGAAGAAGAGCAACCACACCTGAAAAGTTAGGGGTGAGCCTCGTGTCACTGGCTCAGTAAGGGTCCCTAGATCCCCACCAAGAAACCAAAGCGATAACAACAGATGGTGGCCTGGCTTTGAACCTGATTTTTATGTTGGAGGCCGTTGCGCATCATGTTTGATGTGCCACGTTTGGCGATGGTTGTGCTGTGAAGGTTCAGTAATCATTTCAGGACGTGAGGATAAGCTGAGATTGGTATTCTTAGTGGCTTGTGATGTGACTATGGTGACTTGTGATCTCCTATTAGCAGGATCGGTACTCGAGGCGTGGTACATTGCAGTTCGTGAGTTGCGATGGCGTCGAGAGGTGTACTGAGATGTGGATGCTGAGTTGTTCCTTTTGCCTTGCGTGTTGTGTAGAGTGCACAGTGGAAGCGTGTGGGCTGATTACCTATTGGTCGAGGATCGTTGGTTAGAAGATTCTGGCTAGCCGAGAGGATTGTTGTCTCGGTGTCTCTTTGTCTTGGCTATGTGTGCCTTGATGTTGTTGGTTGTAGTGCCGTTGCTTGTGGCTTTGTAGTTGTTGGCACTGTCAGTTTCGAGAATTGGAAAAATATATTGGCAAATATGCTGATTAAGTACCCTTTCTTTGTCTACTTTTTTTTGGAAGTTGTGCTCTCAGGATGTGATTGTGGTCCTAGAGATGCATTTTTTTCTAAGAGTTGTTGTGGGTCCTTGTTGGTAAGCTGTGTATGGCTAGTTTCTTTTTAGCTGTGTGTTCAGTTGTGATTATGCCTTGATGTGACCCAGCTTACAGTTGTGTCCTATGGTTCTATGCCGAGAATGGAGCTGGGATTCTGTAGGTGTTATTGAGGTTATTGGTTGTTTAGTGGTTGTGTTCAATGTGGGGGAAGTTCCCTATGAGTCTGAATTTGGCATTGTGTGGACCATGATCTTATCGGTTGGTTGTGCTGTACTCTTCTACCGTGGTAGAGTTAGCATGCGACTCGAATCAGATATAATGTCTGAGTGAGGACTGACTTGATTATGTTTGTGGTCCAGTGCTATCATTGGCATTCTGTGTGCCAGTTTTGTTTGTTCGTTATGGCGCAGAAGTCGATGGTTTGAGCAGTCAGCTGAGATGTTTGTCTTCCTTGTGAAGAGCTGATGCTTGTGTTATTGTTGGTTGTTTTTCGTGGCATGGATCATGTCTCCTTTCCTTGTGAGACGATAGTGATGTTGCCTTGTTTCGAAGGTGCCAGACTTGTGTTCCTTGGTGTGCCATGCTCATTCTGCGGATTGATTTGCCCTGAGATCCGGAGCATGATGATCTTATTTGAGATCATTGTCTGGTAGTGTTCCTCTGAATTGTGTTTTTCGAGAATCATGATTTCGTGTTTTCGTGTTGTTACGGCTGGTGTTCGAGCTTTTGCTGATGCTTGGAGAGCGTAGCCAGTGTTTGGGTTGTTCTTCCCTTGTTCACTTGTTAGCTCCTTGAATTTTGAGGACAAAATTTTGAAAAGGAGGGGAGGATATAATGCCTTGGATCCTTCGGATCAGAATCAGAGAGCTTTCGGACGCTTTTGTGGGTCCCGAGTTGTGTTTTACGATCCATGCAGATTTTTTCCTCATATAAGTTGTGAAATCCCGTGGAGAGTTGACCGTTGCGCCACCGCAAGAGTTTCTCCAGCAGTCCTCACAGGACTTACCTATCCCCAGTGAAGGTTCTAGATTAAAAAAAAAAGTGGGGTTAATAATATTGATACCATGGCGGACTTGGTCGACCTTTAAGGGTTGGCTGAGGGCAAAAAGGCCATAGACTCAACTGAGGTGAAAACTCGAAAGGGTGCCTCAGGCAATAATGGGCAAGCCCTCGGTGTGAAAACCCGAAGGGCGCACCGGAAAAAGCTAAAGGGGGGCCAATCTTGGCGAAAACCCGAAAGGGCGGTGAGGTTGGTAATGTGGAAAAAAAAATCCTGTCCCAGTTTGCTTTCTGGGTGGCCCTATCATATTGATATCATGGCCATACCTCCCATGTCATTCTATAACACTCAGCTCCACCGGGGCATCCCGACATTGTTATTCTCTGTCCCACCGGGACCATCAATGCCATCATCTGCAATAGATTTGACTCTTTTGTCTCTTCATACTGTCAAGTCTATCCATTTCTTTTCAAGAATTGACTCATGCGTCCCTTGGCATGTCAGCTCCACTCATCTTTCGGGTCTCCCAGGGGTTTGGATAGTATGCCTTTCCGGGCTATCCAATCCGACCCTCTCTTGTCCCACCAGGTTCGGCCTATGTATGCCCTTTCCAGCTGCCAACCCATCCTTTGCCTATCGGCTTTCGGATTCGACCCTTACGTCCCACTAGGGTTGTCAAATCCGTCTTTCCTTTTCCTCCGGGTCTGGCCTCAGTTTGCCCTCTCAGGCTGCCAACCCATCTCTTGCCTATCGGTTTTCGGGTTTAACTCTCACGTCCCACTAGGGCGGTCAAATCTGTCTTTCCAGTCCCGCCAGGCTCGGTCTCAGTATGCCCTTTCCGGTTGCCGACCCATCCTTTGCCTATCGACGTTCGGGTTTGACTCTCACGTCCCACTAGGGCTGTCAAATCTATCTTTCCATTCCTTTGGGTCTGGCCTATGCACGTCCCTCTCGGGCTGCCAACCCATCCCTTGTCTATCGGCTTTTGGGTTTGACTCTCACGTCCCACTAGGGCTTTCTTTCCTTTGGGCTTGGCCTATACATGTCCCTCTCGAGCTGTCAACCCATCATTTGCTTATCGGCTTTCGGGTTTGACTCTCACGTCCACTAGGGCTGTCAAATCCACCCTCTTTTGTCCCACTGGGTCTGGCCTATGCACGCCCCTTTTGGGCTGTCAACCCATCTTGCCTCTTAGCTTCAGACTTGATTTATCTATCCCACTGGGATTATCAAGTTCACTCTTTTTGTCCCCACGGGTTTGGCTTATGTATGCCCTCTCAGGCTGCCAACTCTATTTGCCCATTGGCCTACGAATTTGATTCATATATCCCACCCGGGCTATGAAATCCATCATTTCATCCACTCGGGTCTAGCCTATGTATGTCCCTTTCGGGCTGCCAACCCATCTCGTCTTTCGGCTTCCAGATTTAACACACGTCCCTTTCGGACTGTTAAACTTACTCCTTTGTTGTCCCAACCATGCTTGACCTATGCACGCGCTTCTCGGGGCGCCAGCCCGTTCAACCTATTGGTCTTCGGATTTGACTAATCGTATCCCTCTAGAGCTGTCAAATCCACTCACCTTGTCCCACCGGTGCGGCACACATATCCCATCGGGAATGCCACACCTACCTTTTGGCATTATAGGTACTTCAAAAAAAAAAAAACGGGGTTAAAAATATTGATGTCCTAGCGGACTAGGGCATATAGAGTGTACAACTTAAATTCTAAAATAGTTTAAGTGTCTCCACATGTAGTCTTTGATGAAACCATGACTAAACCTAAAAACGGTTTGTGCAGGGAACAAGATGATGGAGAAATCCTGAAAGAAGGGTTGGTACAGGGCAGGGTGTTTCACTCATGAATGGTGAGAGTTTTTACCTGAACGTAATCTGGATTTCCACAACTCACCATTTGATATACCAAGGGGATTATGGCAGGTAAGCATTCGAGAATTGAAGCACATATGAAACTTAACTGCATGTGTGAATTGATACACGCATGAAGGTGCAAATGCCATGCTTAATTCTGAAAGATAAAGGGAAGAGCAGAAGCCCATGCTCATGCATTTTCATCAAAAATCAATGTGTGCAGAATCCATTATATGCATGCGAAGCTCGACTCTGTTCAGAAAACCTCAGTGGACTTGTTCTAATGTTCATGAAACCTGACAGGAAATCTCATATAGAAATTATCAAGTAAATGTAGCTTCTCGCCCCTTTTTTTGTTCATCTTTTCTTTCATTCCAGTTTTTATCTTGCTCATTCTCATCTTTGGCAATTTTCTGAAATCAGAGCTAGCGGTGCATCTTTGTTCTATGCATGTTCATTTTCATGTTCAACAACCTGTGAAATTCTCTTTATCATTGGATGAGTTTCTTGGTATCATCAATTTCATATATACTGCTTGCCAATTCATGATAGCTTTTACTTAGTTCTATTATCATAATCAGTTTTCATTTCATTTTCTTCATTCATCCTTTTCCTATGTTTCATTATTGGTTCAAATTTCCTGGCAAAAATCTGATAGCACCTCCCCTAGACCCGAAGCTTTGGGTGGTGTGAATCGGGTACTTGTCCACAGAGAAACTCCGAGACGGCCCCAAAAATGAGAAGGCTGCACACGGAAGCGGTAACACCCGAGGATGCACTTGGAAGTGGCAACATCCTATAACCTGAGTTGGGTGTGGAAAATCCCAAGGGCTATCCTACAAGGGACTCCAATGACCCAAGGGCTAACACAATTCGATTCCGAAACGTGATCATGAACTATTGCCAAACCATGTGGCCATTGATGTTCACTCTTTAAATGGGGATCACCCGGGGTCCATGCTATAAGGAAGCGAGCCCCCAGAGATCCAAGAGTGATCAAGACTCCAGATGAGGTGGTGGGGGTCGAAGAAAGCCAGAGAGATAGCTCGATGAAAGCCCAAGAGGGCATGGATTCTGAGGCCTACTCATGGGCTTATGTAAGCTAGGGGCCCTTCCTTAGAGGCTATTATGTGCATTTCCTCCTTTAAAATAGTAGTGAGAGAAGAATTCCCCTAAAGTGCTTGATCTGAACTGAGTCCCAAATTTCCTGCCCCCTTGGCATCGTGACCATGAACCCTGTCAGATCCCAAGGCGGGTTTTTGAGAAGGAATGGAGATCATTGCGAGAAAGGAAAGAAATTAAGTGAACTCCCGGTGGTTGGCAACCCAGAGTCATATCCATTGATGTGGATAAACAGACCCCGGACCGAGGCGCAGGAGCTGCAGTTGGGACCGGCTCGTCGAGAGGATCGTGCTGGTGTAATTTGTTTCGTGGATCGTCGACGTTTTGATCGGGACGGGTCGTGAGACAACCCGGCTTCCCGGCATCCGTTCGCACGCATATCGAGATTTTCACCGCGATCAAGGTAGGGGGACGGAATCATTACTGCGCTAGGAACATTTTATTTCCTTTTACCCGTGGATTGCTCTAATCTTGCGTTTATTGCACCTTGCAGATAAATGGCTGCCCAGAGTGGTTCTTTTGCTCCTACTACTGTCGGTGCTGGACTCATTCCCCCGCCTCCGGTGCCAGCCATCACATGGCTAAATGTGGAAGACCTGGACCGGGAACATGTCGAGATAGCGGCGCTGGCTGAATCATCGGGCTCTAATATCGAGATAATGACTACCCTTGACTTTCCCAGGTTGAGAACCACTACACTTTCGACCGGACTGGCGAATATTGGAAAGACTTCCCAAAAGACAAGCATCTAATCCGATTTCTGAAGTACTTCTGCTCCCGGGAGAGGCGGGAGCTGCGGGCCGTGAGGGATGTAGAGCACGTAATTCTGCAGGCCTGAGACAGCTTATTATACAGTGTCCCCAGAAGCCTCCCAATGTACCTATGGGAGAGGCCCGGGAGTGGAAGCCTGTGCTCGGGCTTGAAGCCGTGCTGTCGACCGAGGACAAATTGGTGCGAGCGCCTCAATTTACCCCGGCCAAGTGGGACAAGGCCGCCGGACGGGTCCAAGGCGAGCAACCCTGCTTCGGTCTATTCTTGGTCCCCCTGAAATGGGGCTATAAGGTGGAGCCATTTGTTCTGGACTGCCTGGACGTCAGATTCAAGCACGGGCTGGCGCTAGGCTGGTTTGGGGAGCTAAAGCTTCAGGATGCTCACAGCTTCAGGGAAGGGGCAGTGGAATTCACAGAGTACATGATGTTCAACTATGCCCCAATACTCGTCTGGGCTGGCGTCTACCACAGCATCTACGTCTCCCGTTACGGCTACCCCATCTCCAAAGGTCTCTGTTGTGGCATGATAGAAGTATTCAGCACAGAGACCAACACCTTCTACATGGCAGAGGGCAAGACTTCGCTGGATCTATGGAGCCTTAGTCAGCTCAGCGGCTTGCCCATTGATGGGGAGCCTTATGAAGAAGTATGCCTCTCAGACCTGATCAAAGACGAGACCGACGAGGACAACTACTATTCTCTTGGCTATTCATATCGTTACCTCTTGAAGGCGTACCGGGAGCTATATCAATTGGCACACGACGAGAAGCAGCCTCACCCTGGAGACCGAAAGAGGGTCCGAATGACCCTGTGGCTGTAGTATTTCTATGACGGACTGAAGTAGTATGAGGACTTTCCCTACATTGGCATTGCCATTGCCCGCGAGAAGTGCACCAAGCCCAAGACTGATGTGAAGATCCCCTCCAAGGGGCACCAGAGTGGGCTCAACCCAATGGCGGTCGACCCGTTGACGTATTGCGTAGCATATCTGACGTACTGGCTGTGCTCATTCGCCAGGCCGACGTGATCTTTCCAGCATGTCAGATGGCATGGGGGATCAAGTTGTCCCTATGCTCGGCTGCTCTTTGCTTGATATACAAGGCGCTAGGGGACATCAGCACCCACCAATTTTTGAGGCAAGCCCGGTACGTGTGCCCACTGCATTTTTTCAATGCGTGGGTTTGCTTGTTGTTCCCAGAGTTCGCCCCACGCACTCTTCAAGATAGGGGGCTGGTCCCGCGGATGCTGGAGTTCGCGAGTGTGGAGCCGGGCTCCACTTCTCAATGACTATATGACATTCAGGGCCGGTTGATGACAATCCCCAAGGACGTGGCCGACACCATTCACTTCTGGACGCTGGCCACACATTCGAGCCCTCTGGTGAATAATAAAAGGGAGTGCAAAGATCCTCTTAGGCCCCACTGTAGCCCTTTACCTCCCTGCGTGGAGTGGGCAAAGAAATTATCTTTTGTAACTATTGTAAAGTTATTTTAACCAGGAGTTACCAAAACTGGCCAGGGTCATCTTCCCCACGCCCGGAGCGTGGAGGTATTGTCTCCGCTCCTCTCTTTAGCATTTACTTTACTGGTATATTTTCTATATGCCGCTGCATGTGATAGGATAATAGCTTGTTTTACATTTAATCACTGCTGCGAAGAGAGAGAGAGAGAGAGACCCGTCTTGTGACTCAATTGAGTATAAGCACGGAAGAGCCGACTATCCAACTCATTACCAGTTCCTTAACCGTGCACAGTCCCACGCATCCCTCGCTAGGGACGCCCATGAGCTAGAGTCTCAAGTCGCGTGTCCGTCCCGTATCAAGATGGCATGGGGGATTAAGCTGTCTCTCTGTCCAACTACCCTCGGCCTAATATACAAGGCTTTGGGGGATATCAGCATTCATCACTTCCCGCGGCAAGCCCGGTATGTGTGCCTGCTGCATTTCTTTAATGTGTGGGTTTGTTCTTTGTTCCCGGAGTTCGCCCCAAGTGCCATTTAGGACTGGGGGCTCATGCTGCGGATGCTTGAATTTGTCAGTGCCGAGTCGGGACCTACTTCTCTGCGGCTATATGATATCCGGGGCCGATTGACCACAGTCGCACAAGATGCCGCCAGGACTATTCATTTTTCGGCACCGACTGCGCACTCCAGCCCCCTAGTGAACAGCAAAAGAGAGCACAAGGATGACTAGGTGGAGAAGTACATCCACCAAATCAACCAGGTAAATGTGGTTCGCCCGCTGCTGGAACCCGAGTTGAGGGACTGGGCATTGTCAATTCGTCCCAGCGTGCTGACATTCAGGAAGGGGGAGACGTTGCTGCTGGAGCCGTACTACCCGTTCTGCTTTGGTCAAAACTTCAGCTACGACCAGCATATTTTCATACACAGTGCCTAGTTCGGCTTGGCGACACGGACCCTTCGGGGAGGCTTGGTTGCAGAGAATGCCAGAGTCTAGTGGGACTTCTTCCACCAGACAGACGTCGCCACCTTCAGAGTACCAGCCCCCGGTTGCGTCCCTCGGGTGACACCTGAATACGTAAAGTGGTGGAATGCCCACACAGCCTTTTATCGATCTCACAAGATTGACTACTGGGACGGAGCGGAGAGAAGATTTTTGAGCTGGCAGCCCATGCCCGTCCTTGACGTCGACCCCGAGCACCTCCTACGCAAGTGGCGTGGCAAGAGCAAGGATGTGGCCCACTACATGATCACTCACAAGGCGGTCCGAGAGGGTAAACCGGCGCCACAGGCCAAGCTGCCTCCGGTGGCGAAGGATGACTTCAAGAAGACCCTACAGGACCTCTACCGCATCGAATCGGACCGCCTGGAGCTGATCAATTATCCGTTGCCGGCAGAAGAGGAAGGCACCCCCGCAACCAGCTGGCGGGCCGAGAAGGACCTGATTTTCCCCTACCGCACATTCGTGAGGAGGGAAGAGCGAAAACCGTAGAACTATGCAGACACTACCTGGTTCTACGTCCTCTTGCGGGTGCATGGGATAACAATTGAGGCTCGACCGGTGGCCATCCTGGGGCAGCATCTGTACGTGGCCTATCATTATGCTGAAGGATGGGGGATGGATCATTTCAACTTATATTGCCATCTGTCCACCAAGAAACATGCAGACTTGGCCATCCTTGCGTGTCCAGCGGCAGATGTGTTGTGAAGGCTCATTAATCGTTTCAGGACGTAAAGGTAGTCTGAGATTAGCACTTTTTCTCAGGCTTTGTGCTGAAGCTGGTACTCTTTTTCCGTTGCACTTAGGCTTTTCCTGATCGGTTGGTCGCAAGATCCACACTCATGGGATGCTGCATTACGATTTTCATAGATTGCGATGGCGCCCAGCGTGTGTTGAGATGCAGATACTGAGCTATTTTTTGATGCCTGTGTGCGTTGTATGAGTGCGCAGCAGAAGCGTGTGGGTTGGTTACCCACAGGTCGAGGATCGCTGTTGTCAGATTCTCACCGGTCGAGAGAATTATTCTTCTCGATGTGACTTCATCTTGGCTTCCTGTGCCTTGATGGCGTTTGTTGCCGTGCTATTGCTGGTACTTTTTTGGTGTTGGCATCGACATTTGCGAGTGTTGGGGAATTGGTCAGCATTCCTACTGATTGAGCACCCTTTGCTCTGCATTTTCTCTCTTGGGTGTTGTGTTCTCAGGGCGTGAGCATAGTCCTTGAGATGCATCCCTTGAGATTGTCATTTCTCGTTGTTGTGGGTCTTTCTTGGTGAGCTGCTCGATGCATGACTCATTCCCCATAGTCGTGTGATCAGCTGCTATTATGCCTTGATTGTGACCCAGCTTGCAGTTGTGTTCCGTGGTTTTGTGTCCTGTACGGAGCCGAAATCCTGCGAGTGCTGTCGTTATTCTTGTTTTTGCAAGTGCTATTTCTCTATGATTTTGTCTGTCTGTTATTAGCACTTTGTGGAGCAACTCTTGTCGATTAGCTTTGCTACACTTTTTTTCTCCTAGTAGAGTTAGCTTGCGACTCGATCAGATGTAATATCTGAGTGAGGACTGACTTCAATGTACTCATTGTCCGGTGCTGCCGTCTTGTTGTTGTTTCTCTGTGAATCTATCATTGGCGTCCTGTGTGCCAGGTGTTCCTTGTTACCTTTGGCACTGGAGCCGATGATGTTTTCGAGCTGTCAGCTAAGGGGACTATGCTTCCTTGTTTAAGCTACTACTTGATGTGCCTATCATTTTGTTTTTCTCGGTATCTGTGTTGTGATAGTCGTGTCTCTTTTCCTGGGAGACGTAAGCGACGCTGCCTTATTTCAGAAGTGTCAGACTTGTGGTCACTTGCGTCGTGCTCTGTCCTGAGCATGTACCCGTGATTATAGCCTGACAGTGTTCCTTTGAGCTTTGTTCTCGTGATTCGTGTCATTTCGTAGTTGTGTTGGGGTTATTCTTCCCTACTTCTCCTTGGTTAGTCCTTAAATCTTGAGGATAAAATTTCTTAAAGGAGGGGAGGATGTAGTGCCTTGGATCCTTATTGAGTCTTGTTAAATCATTATTATGTCTTTTGGATCCTTTTTGGAGAGTTTCGGATCACTTTTGTAGCTCCCGAGTCGAGTTTTACAATATGTATGGGTTTTTCTCTCGTACTAGTTATGGAACTCTGCAGTGAGTTTATTTCTTAATTCATTGACTCGTGGATGATACAGTTGCGATGTACTCTTCGTGAGGATCATTTTGACTATTTTTGTATATATTTTTTTGAATTAGTGTATTTTTGGGCTAAAAATTAGATTTTTAGAAATTAGGAAATCTCCTAATTCCCTAACCTTTTAACCCCCCCACCCTCTCTCTCCTCTCACTCACATTCTCTCACTCTCTCTCTCTCCCGTTCTCTCTCGTTCTCTCGTTCCCTCTCTTCCCTCATTTCTCACTCTCACCCTCTCTCTCTCTTCTCTCACTCTCCTCTCACTCTCACCTCTTCAGTGACCGACGGACCGGGGCGGGGGTGAGGCAGGGCAATGTGGGCGACGAGGACAGCGAGGATGGGTCGAGGATCGAGGCACGAGGGCGCAGTGAAGTCGGTTCACGAGCGTGGGGTGCCGGTAGGGTTTCGTGGGCCATTTCTTCGTGGAACAATGTCCACGGCATGTCGAATCTTCGGTGGAGATAGGGGGATAGAACCTTGACTCGTGCACTTCCTTTCCCGCGAGTTTCATAGCCTGTGGTGAGCCGAGTGGGCTTATTTGGGTATTTTGGGAAAAATTCATATTTTAGGGCTTCTGTGCCGATCCACCATTTCGTCGTGTTTCAGACCAATTCGAGGGCATAGATGCATGCTAGGGGTGTCAGGGGAGCTTCCCCCTTGTTTTCCTCATCATCCGTGGATGATCGGGGCGTGGAACGAGTTTTTGGGCTTCTTCTCGTCAGCTCATTCTCGGGTTGGCGTGGCGGTCCTTCCAGTGACAGCCAGGCACCCTGGCAGCCAAAGGGGGGAGCACCAGACGCTCTGGCGGCCTAAGGTGGGTGCGCCAGGGGTCATTATTTTGTCGGCAGGGGTGTCCGTCGGCCTGGTGGCCGCACGATAAATTGCCAATTGCTATAGCGACTGTAGCTTCAGCCGCTAGTTTCTGACCGTTGGGGTCATGTGCCTCTAGCGGCCATAGGCACGGGCGCCAGAGGACTTCTGGCGGGCCAAGGTTGGTCCGCTAGAGTGCTGTGGCGGCCTGAGATGTGAGCGTCAGAGCCAATGTGACCTATCTTCTAGCGCGCCAAGGTTGGGCCGCTAGAGTCCTTATGGTGGACCTGAGTTGGGCCGCTAGAGACTATGACGGCCCAAGGTTGGACCGCCAGGTGATTCTCCATGTTACTGTGTTTATTGTGCGTCGTGTTGGTCCTCGGTTGACCCGGTTGTGACCCAGTGGTTGACCTTCGACCTCGTGAATGTTCCGAACATCGTGAGACATGTGTTCGTGTTTTGGGGGTGTCTGGAGGTGCCGTGTTGTCTCATTTTGCACATCTGTGTGTTTAGAGGGTCTGGGTGACCCTGGGTGTGCTTTGGGTTCCGTGAGGAACTTGAGTGAGTCCTCGCGAGGGTCCTTCCCACACGTCGTGGGTTTCTCTGAGAAGTGTTCCCATGTAGGCCATGTATATGGCCTTGAACTGTGAGCTCAGTCAACTAGCCTGGGGTTAGAGATTTTCTGTGTCTCTCTTGGATGAGGGATTAACTTGGCGATTTGTGAGTTGCCTTAGGTATCATGTCACCGTAGTTTCAGACCTATGGATTAGGCCAGTCGATGGCTCTGTGCCGTCGCGTGCAATGGTCTTGACCCCGAGTCTCTTGACTCAAGGACCGTTGAGTTTAGTAGGTCTAGTGGGCTGCCCAGAGTATGGTGGTCTCGAGCCACCTATTACTTCGTGTCACTCGCAATGGGTGCGTGCATGGTTTTCTGTGTCCACGTTCCGTGAGTCCCCACTAGTCGTAGCTTTCCCACGGCACATGTGTGCTGGCCCGTTGGGAGTGGTGGTGTGGCATACCCAAGAGTGATGGGGGCATCTCTAGCCCTTCACTTTTTTTCACAGCCCCGATTGCTCACCAGCATTGTTCCATTGTGTCTGTCGTAATTTTCTGAGTCGAGTTATGTAATTTTCATTCAGGGTTGCTACACTTGATCTCCTAGTCGGGGACTACTGAACTAATAAGAAAACCCTGGCTAGACCACCAGAAGAAATGCCACGACAACTCTATCGTGAAGGCCTGCCCTCATAGGCAACGACTAGCCCAAGACCAGATGGTCCGGGGAAAATGGTCACGACCTTGCAGTCGTGAACCCTATACTGTCTAGGAAAAACCCTCGGCAACCCTTACCAGAAGTCCTAGA
The DNA here is from genome assembly GCA_024336825.1 of Amorphophallus titanum. Classification (NCBI taxonomy): domain Eukaryota; kingdom Viridiplantae; phylum Streptophyta; class Magnoliopsida; order Alismatales; family Araceae; genus Amorphophallus; species Amorphophallus titanum. The sequence goes on from JANBPO010002596.1 coordinate 17,548,436, forward strand.
CCTCTACGTCAGGCAAACATGAGGAAACTTCCTGAAAATCACGTCTCGCAGATGGGAAACAGAAACTCGAGTCATGAGGATCTCACGTCACATGACGGGAGTACCTGTCCACCAGAAGCAAGGTCGGATGCGTCCACTGACATCTTAGCCCGCTCCTTAGGTGTCGCTCTGGTCCCAGGCGACACTGAGATACCGTACTAGTAACCAAGAACACAGACAAGGGTCTAGTCGAGGTCGTGCTCGTTAGCATGCATCTGATGTCCCCGACCATGTGTGCATACACTAACTAACTGCGCTACGTCAGGCCCTCTAACTAGTTTTCCTCCCGCCACGGACTCGAGCCGTCACAGTGGGAGGCCCTATGGCAACCAGCCTAAAACTGTCACTCTCGGGGTAGCTCTCCACCTATCCCTAGTAGGTCGGCACACGAGTGCCCAGACGAGTTACGACTAGTGGGGGTTACTAATCGTGAACGTTCTCTATAGGGAGGAAACACAGAAGGTCATGCATGCACCCATTGCAAATAACACGGAGTACCAGGTGGCTCAGGGCTACCAGACTCTGGACAGGTAGCTAGACCTACTAAATCCAATGGTCTTTGAGCCATGAGACTCGGGTCAAGACCGTTGTGTAGGATGACTTTCTACCGTCAATGTGCCCTAATCTTACGATTAAAAGAACCCTGAAGGCGGTTCAGAACCGCTAAGTTCATTCCCTTTCCAAGGGAACCCAAGGAAACCCCTAGCCCCAAGCTGGGTCACTAAACCTATAGTTCATAGGCCAAACGCATGGCCCACACGGAAACCACTTTTCGAAGAAGCTAATGCCATACAGGAGATGCCCTCCACACTCATATCGATATACAGTGTAGCACCCCGGTTAAATAATAAGGAATAAACATATTCTAAATAAATTAAACTTGCATAAAAGGCCAAATAGAAATAATTAAGTCATATATATGTACATAATGGGCCTTAATCCATAAATTATCTTCTACACAATATGTACAAAGCCTTAGCCCCAAACAACCCACATATATATATAAACCCTATATAATACAACACATGTATATATAAAGCCATGTATACGATGAGTGATTAAGCATAAACCATTAGCAAAAGCCAACCCATCAACGTACATGCAATTGGATGGCCCAAGTCCACGTACATGGGCTAACCCATGCATAAAAGCCCAGTCGCGGTTAAACCAAAACCCAAACCCATTCAAAACCCCCCAACCCATGAAGGCTTCGACGATGCTTAACCTTTAGGGTATTCAATGTAAACCTTGGTAGGTGGCTGTCAATATGGTAGGGTGGTTAGCATCGCATGGCAGGTTTTAAAACCTTCCTAGTAATGATCGTCGAACTTTCTAGACCTCTTAGCATCTATAAATAAGACCTTCGCCAGGCGAGGGAACCTTTGTTGCTGCTCTGCGTCGATGTCCTAGTTTTCCCCTGCCCACCTAAAGTATGAGCGCGTGGGGGATAACAGAATCAATGATTGGGTGTCACCCCTTTCATAAGTTGATGATGAAAGATGTTCCCTTTTATTGGGATGAAGAATGTCAAATAGCCTTTGATAAGCTGAAAGACTACCTGAAGACCCCTCCAGTGCTGGGGGCACCGGTGAAGGGACGACCGCTGATTTTATATATACCAACCACACACTACTCTCTGGGGACAATGCTCGCCCAGAATACTGAAGAATGGAAGGAACAAGCCCTCTACTACCTCAGCCGAAGACTGGTCAGAACTAAGGAGAAATATACTTTCATTGAGAAAATCTACTTGGCATTGGTCTTCGTAGTCAAGAAGCTCTGACACTATATGTTGTCGCCTGAAATAAAGCTGATTTCCAAGGCGGATCCGCTTAAGTATATTCTATCGCAACCAGCACTCAAGGGTCGCTTAGGCAAATGGGCATTGATCCTCATGGAGTTTGATATCTCCTATGCGCCGCAGAAAGCTATCAAAGGCCAAGCCATCATAGACTTCTTTGTTGCGCATCTGGTGCTAGGAGGCTGTCCACTAGAGACACACCTCCCTGAAGATGAGACCCTAGAAGCCGATCAGGTGCAGCCCTCCTTGTGGCAATTGTACTTTGATGGTGCATCTAGAATTGATACCCTAGCAACCAGAGCAGCCAGAGTTAGGGTTGGGGCAAGCATAGTCCTGAAATCTCCTAAAGGAGAAGTCATATATATCTCTTGCTCAATAAACAAGCACTGCACAAACAACGAGGTAGAATATGAAGCCTTGATTATTGGGTTGCAGATTGCTCTGTCCATGAAAATTCTGATGCTGGAAGCATTCGGGGATTCCATGCTGGTCAAAAAATAGTTGGAAGGAGAGTTCGACGTACGGAAACAAGAACTCTTCTGATACCACCAATTGGCACTACGCCTGATGACAAAATTTTATTTCATCAAAATCAAGCACATCAACTGAGGACAGAATGCTCAGGCAGATGCTCTCGCAAAGTTGGCAAGTTCTTTGGCAATCCCGCTGGAAACATGCCTGAATATAACAGTAATTAATCGACGTCAGGTCCCCAGTGTGGTAGAGGCTCTGGCTAATGAAGAAGATAATGAAGTGATAGTTGTGGAGGAGGTCCAACAGCCCGATTGGCGGGAGCATCTCCTACGTTGGTTTCAACACCAACAGCTCTCGAAAGAAAAAGAACAAAGAATAAGGCTCCTCAGGATCAAGGATTCTTATGACATGAGAAATGAAACCCTGTTCCGAATAATGGCAGATGCCCGAAAGAAAATCCTACTGCGTTACTTGTCCTTAGCAGAAGCTCAGCAAGTGATGCAAGAAGTTCATGTCGGGTTAGCCGGAGCATACCAGGCCGACCCAAAAATGAACACTGAAATAAAGAGACTGGGCTATTATTGGCCCACTATGTTTGATGACTACTACAAGTTTGCCAAGGCTTGTTAGAAATGCCAAGAACACGCCACTGTGTCAAGAAGACCACTAGTGCCATTGCATCCCACTATACCGAGTTGGCCGTTCGCTCAATGGGGCACGGATGTGGTGGGGCCTCTGCCCGCATCGTCATCAGGATGCAAATATATCTTAGCAGCTACAGATTACTTCTCTAGATGGGTAGAAGCGATAGCGCTAAGAGAAGTGATCGGGTAGCTAGTCGCCAGATTCTTCCGGCAGAATATAATATTCCAGTTTGGGGTCCCTAGCCGAATTATATCTGACAATGGCAGTCATTTCAGAAACTACCGAGCCTTGCTCAGATGATCATTTCCTATCCCCCTCTCGACCCGAGCCCATTTGGCCGTGGTAGGCATAGAGGACTTCGTCGCACTCTGCATGGCGCAGGGCTAGGGTCACCAGATCGGCTAGAGAGGTGGGGGGATGAAGGACCAGCTCTCACCAGAGGTTCTCATCGGGGGTGCCTCCGGTCAATGCGGTGATGGCTGAGGCAACATCCAGACGAGGGATACGCAGGACTTACGATTTAAATCGGTTGATATAAGCCCGCAGTTTTTCCCCCTGTGCCTACTTTAGTGTCATCAGTCCCGCAACCGACCTGGGAGGGCTGCTGCTGGCGAAGCTCTCCTTGAAAATCTGCCCAAATTGTCGAAAGTCATGGATACTGCTGGGGGCGAGTGCTCAAAACTAGGGTTGAGCACCCTAGACCAAGGTGGTCACGAATGCTCGACACTTGATAGCGTCGGAAGCCCCGTGCAGAGTCATCGGGGCGTCAAAGCTGTCATAGTGGTAGGCCGGGTCTCCCTAGCCATCGTATGACTTAAAGGTCGGTAGTGAGACCCTGGGGGAGATCTCGGCCTTTAGGATTTGGTCGGAGAATAGGGATCTCATCCTCCTTGATCGACGTCTTCTGCAAGGCGTGAAGGGCACGCTCCTGCTCCGCAAAACGTTGCTCGAAGTCCCTCAGTTGGAAGGATAATTCTGGTCATCGCTGAGTCGAGGGGCTATGAGGGCATCCTAATGGGCTGCCTTGTCGTCGCTTGGGGGCGTCGGTCTCTGGGGGCTGCTGGCACGCCCTGAATCTGTCTCTCCTCAGAGTGGAGGAGGCTTCTTGTTCTGGAGGAGGGGACTGCGAAGGTCCTCCTAACCTATTACGCACAAGCTGTCGTCCCCAAAGGGTGAAGTGGACTCCGACGATTTGCATGGAAGCTTCTCCATAGGGGGGGGCTTTGCCGGGGAAGTCGGGACTTCTCCTCCCTGGCCGCCAGGGTCCTCATTAATTTCACAAGGATATCCAATTTGGCATTGAGAGTTTGGGGAGTGTCAGAATTCCCGTTGGGAGGTTGTGCCCCCGCAGCTGGTGGAGGCAGCTCGTCGGCGTGGTGGTTGCCTCTAGAGGGGAGGCTCCCCTTGGGGTGGGAAGGCAAGGTCTCTCCTTCTCCTCCCCCCACGGCGTTTCCCTTGCCAACTGTCCTCCTTCCGAAACTTCTTCGCACCATTATAGCTCTTTGCTCGTTTCCCATAGACAGTGCCAGATGAAAAGGCGTGATCTTGCGTTGATCCTAAGTCGTGTGATCTTGGGATAATCCTTGGTCACGGTCACCACGTTTGTATGAACTGCAAAGTAGGAAATGGGTCAGAGGTGCCCAGGGATGAATCCCTGGGGAAAACCCTCTGATGCTTAAGTCAGCGAATAAGGTAGAGCACATGTGTAGGGGGAGATGGTAAGAGGAAAAAAGGGCACGAGATCGTTCTCCACTAAGAAGTGTGGTGATTCTCACTCAGGAATGTTGCTTACCTCTCCAGAGGGTCTTCCAAGATATAGATAGCAATCTGTTTAACGTAAGAATCCAGGAAGTCCCGAGAGCGGAGGGGATTTAGGGGAGGTTATGTCCTCGTTACAGTCTCTTTATAGCACAAGGACTCTTGCTCTCCCTTATCCCTTGGAGTTCCCTGCTCCTTAAAACTGCGCAACGGACGCTTAGGTAAGCTTCCGACGGTCGATCTGAGCTGGGGACGCCGATCTAACAGAACAGAGAACGTACACTAAAGTCGGGGGAAACCCGACGTAGGCAATGCTGGCAACTATGAACTGACACATCATGCCACAAACTACGAGGAAGAAGAACGACCACACCTGAAAAGCAGGGGTGAGCCTCATGTCACTGGCTTAGTAGGAGTCACGCAGATCCCCACTGGAAACAACGTAGTAACACACAAGACAATAGAGCTAAATAGTAAAGTAGGAAGAACAAAAAGAGCAGGAGTATTAGTAGTGCTAAACTACAACAATAAAGTTGTAAACACGGGAGTAAAGATAGCTAAAAGAAAGAGTAAAGTCGTAAAGGACATAAACACTACTGACGAATAATGGCTCTCTAAGCTACTCCAAACAGCAACAGGAAGGCAAACCCTATCACACAAAGTCAGGAGTTACCGATCCGTCGACAGAGCATTAGCTCCAAAGATAAGGCTCACTAAAACAGGCAAAAGCCATACAAAAGACCTATACAGTCAAAAAAACATGAATGCATACACAACTAGATCGTCGTGTACGTTACACTAAGCTGATATCGGGTAAAGCAAAGAACAGACTATCCGAAAAAGTCACAAAATACAAGAGTCACTAGAGTCATGAGTCATGTGATAGGAATACTTCCTCACTAGAAGAATAGCCAGATGCATCCACTGACGTCTTACACTGTGCCATAAGTATCTCCCACACACCTAGAAAGGTGGTAACTAAGATACTCACGGAACCAAGTACATGGAACAACAGTAACGAGTGACTAGTCAAGGTCACGCCCGCCGGCGCTCATCGAAACGCCCCTAACCACGTGTCCACACACAAGCTCAATGCCTTGAGCCAGGCCTCTAGTTAGTTTTCCCCCCCAATAGGATGCTATCGCAAGGCAAGGGGGCCCACGGAAACTAGCCTAAAAATCATCCCTCAGGAACTACCCCGCCACCACTCCCAGGTGGGCGGACACAAAGTAAAGTTTCGTTAGGCTACGACTAGTGGAGGCTCACTAGACACAGAGACTCTGAAACATCAGTGCTGAAGTACGGACAGGGTAAGCATGCACTGTCACTCATACTATGAAACACCAAGCACAAAGCACAGGGTAGCACACCAAACTACCACCAGACTCATGACAATGACTAGACCTATTGACATAACGATTCTTGAGTCTCACAACTCGGGGTCAAGATCGTCGTACAAAAGTGGTAACATGTCGCCAATCAGCCTAATCCCTAAGCTAAAGTCACAGTAAAATACCAATAAAGGAAAAACATCTGCAATATACGAATCACGGAGACCTGAGGGATCACCAAGAATCTTAAAGCACATGGACACTTAAACCGAGGTAAAATAACACCTCAAGATGTCCAAAACCACGTCTCGATCTATACAGAATCTCTGAGATATTCACAAGGTCACCGGTCAACCACTGAATCTTATCGGGTTGACCAAAAACCAATAACAACTCTAAAATAGTACAGAATACTAATCGAAATACACGCACTCCTGGCTACCTTATAACATGGTCATAGCCCTCATAGGACATCAAAGACATCCACGGGACAACACGCAAACCACAAGGTTGAGCCAAGACAATTGGAAGCCAAAACATCGTGAAAATAGCACTCTGGGGATAAGCAGTCGATCGCTTGACCGCTAGGTAAGCCAAGCGGTCAGCCAAAGGGCCGCTAACCTCACACAGAGAACACAGATACTTGGCGGTCATAAACAGGGGGTTATACTTCATGTTGGCAGCATTGTTCTACAGTTATGGAAACATATGTGGAATGTTTATGCGCAAATCTTCCATGTCTAATTCCATAAATATTTCTAGTTCCCAGATTCATCATGTTTTGATATTCCATAGATATCATAAAAACATTTTTGGTTAGACTGGCTATTTTATTGTCATGTTCTTCTCTTGTTAATGGCCAATCTTTCTTGAATATCTTTTTCATGAATGGTTTTACAAGGTCTACTGGTGGTTCCAAATGGTTTATTATCCAAATCTGTAGAAATCGTTACATTGTAGTTACAATCTTAGAAGTAGGATCCACTCATTTTGATACCATCCATGCCCCTAAAAATGCTCCCTGTTGTGCTCCCTATGAAAATTGAGGTATGCTAGAAAAAATTCATTACTCCCCCTGCCCATCCGAGTCCCATTACTGCCCACATTCCTGCATCATGCTTCTAAGCTTACAATACGAATCTGCACATTTGTGCAACTGGTACATTGAACCTGGCATCATTATTTGGAACCCCTCGCCTTCAAGGATCTTGATTCTTGGCCACATCTTAGTTTTTATGAACATATAGTCTTTTTGTTATTGATATTACTTTAAAAATGCTGTTTATAGATCCAACTTGTGCTATTTTTGGACTCTTGATTCTTGTTTGGGTATCTAGGTGATGAACGAAGGACCTGGGCACATTCCGATGCATAAAATTCCCGAAAACATGTTGAAACAGTTGGAATGGTGCAATGAGGCGCCTTTCTACACGCTAGGTCCATTGACAACAGATATAGCTCCAGGTTATGATCACATCACCTCAGCCATTGGTGCTGCAAATATTGGAGCACTCGGTACCGCTCTTCTATGTTACGTAACACCAAAAGAACACCTTGGGTTGCCAAACAGGGATGACGTGAAGGCTGGTGTTATAGCATATAAGATAGCTGCCCATGCAGCTGATTTGGCTAAAGGTCATCCCCATGCACAAGCACGGGATGATGCACTTAGCAAGGCAAGATTTGAATTCAGATGGATGGATCAATTTGCTTTGTCATTAGATCCAACAACTGCCATGGCTTTTCATGATGAGACTCTTCCATCAGAGGGTGCTAAGGTGGCACATTTCTGCTCCATGTGTGGACCCAAATTTTGTTCTATGAAGATAACAGAGGATGTGCGTAAGTATGCGGAGAAGCATGGCTATGGAAGTGCAGAGGAAGCAGTGCAACATGGGATGGAAGCAATGAGTGCTGAGTTCTTGGCTGCTAAGAAGACCATTAGTGGGGAACAGCATGGGGAAGTTGGAGGGGAAATTTACTTGCCGGAGAGTTATTTTGTGGCGCATTCTGCAGAGACATGACTGTAAAGGTAAGCACCCCCCCAACCACTGTGCACACAAAAAAAGTTTTACAATGCAAATTTATAGTTGGACAGGATGGGCATTCCTTTCTCCAAGCACCTTTTACTTTGTTCATTATTTTCACTCTTATTGATATTCATGTCATCTTTTCGCAGAAAAGAGAGAGTTGAAAGCTTCTTGGAGCCTAAGCTGAGGGCACTGCAAATCTATACCCATGGATGGTTGATTGTGTTTCTATTTGCCTGGGTAAGTAATGTATGTGTCAAGTTAATAATTGTGGCATCTCATGCTTTGTCTTGTACTTCCCAATGTTCCAGAGGCTTGCAATAATAAAATACTAGACTTTTGTATTGCATACCAGTTTATTAATGAGAAGCTGCACCAGGGGTGCCTGTATCTGCCAGAGCCCAGGTCCTCTTGGCCTGGTGAGGCAGGACTGGCTGAGAAAGACCCTTTGAACCTGAACAGGGTAATACCTGCGTAGGGAGTGTGCTGTGGTCTTTTTCCTTTCTTATGTGCTGGTACAGGTTGGATCTTCACCCATGGTTCCATCTAGTTGATCCATGTAGCTTGGAGCGTGCATCATGTTGGACCAAGTACAATACCAGGAAGTAACTTACACTGCCTTCTTCAATTTACTTTTTATTTATCTTTTGCTCATCTAGGCCAGTACACTGCTGAACTTCTGGCAATGCTACCATGAGTTAGATTTTCGGAAGAGTTTCACAGCTCCTGTTTTTTCACAAACTGGATTTTCTTGACTTTCAATAGATGACCAGCTTGATATAATCGAGGCATAAGTTTTGTGGGAACACTTTGGTGTCCGTATCTTTGTTGTTAGGTTGTGGATTGTGTGGGGGGTCGGTGCTGTGAAGTGTGGGGCTTTTTGTGCACTCACGTTCTGAGTGGGCAGGTGGTTGTTGGTCTCTTTTCTTCCCTCCCGAGGCAGAGTATCGTCTGCCTCCTTTTGTACTTGGGAGGTGTGCGGGAGCACTCCCACCTTACATGCATCCTTTTTCTTTTATATAATCAGTGGTACTACTCGTGTTCAAAAAAATAGGTGACCACCATGATGTAATGAGGCATAAGTTGAGCTCAGTTTGTTGCATGTCCATGTCAAATTCTCTCCCAAAAAAGCAAGAACTGAAATTGAGAGTCCTGATTATGTTGGGTTTTCTGATAGAAGCTACATTTTGTGTACTCATCGATCTCAAATTTTGAATCTTCTTAATCAAGTTTTCGTGTCTCCGCACCTGTGTAGCGTGACTGATTAGATTATCATTTTTAATGGACATGCTTCAATCGCTTCATGTCATCATCTGATCTAAGAAATCCACAATCTGATATTTTTTCTTGAAACATGGCTCGAGTTTTTCCCACATGTTGCACTCATCGTTGTCAGGAGTCGGCCACAACATGTCACTGTTTTGATGTTTTATTTAGAGGGAGTAGCAAAAGAGAGTGAGGTTTCATTTAAGTTTTCATCTATCCAGACTGACATAAACCAGCACCAGGGGTGCTTGCCTCGTCTCATCCCCCACTCGAGACATTGTCTTTGAGTCAACGGGGAAAGACAGATGCAGGCTGAGAAAGTCCCTTTGAACCTGACCAGGATAATTCCTGCGTAGGGAGTGTGCTGCACTTTTTTTTTTCTTTCTAATTGTTGGCAGACAGAGGACACTCGGTCCAATCCCAGCTTGTGATCGCACTCCAGACGCCCAGTTCTCTGGAAATGTTGCACCAGGTGTTGCCCTTCAGTTGTTAACCACCTTGTGGCTTTCTCATTAAATATATATACATATGTGACTAAAGATGAACATTCCTTGGAAAAGATCTCTTGTGCTGGAGTGTTCCCAGGTGCAACGGGAGCATCAAGCAGCGACTTGTTCTTCTATTATAGTCAAAACCCAAAATTTCACCATCATCTCTTACCAGTTCAATCACATGTGGAAAAGTTTGTTACCATCCTTTTGTCATTTTATTCACGCTGTACCTAATTATTTCCTGCTACCACTGCTTTCAATGGTTGAAGAGAGCAGTACAACGATGTTGGTGTTTGGGCATATTTTTTCTGGATAATAGTCTCGTATTGGTTAAATATGTTGGTATTCATGAGTTTATAATCTCTGGGCCCTTATATCTAACATCGTGATTTTATGGATTCAACATGATATCAGAGCGGGTCTTAGACTCAACTTCATATATTGTCATCTCCACCTAATTGATGTCCACGACTCATGTTGGTCGTGAGAGAGAGTGTTAGTGTTTGGGCATAGTTCCCCTGGGATTCAACACAACGATGATGCTAAAAGATTCTCACTTACCCACCACAAAGAAAGAAGGTTATCAGAGGGCATGTTTGTCAGTTTAAGGTGATAGAGTGTCTTGAGTTTGAGTGAAAAAAAAATACACTATCGGCCCATATCATCAGAATAAGAAAATGAACATTGCCCAACAACATTCCAGTAAGAATCGCGGGCTACAAGTCTACAACGTGCCAAATGGCATTGAATTGGGCAATTGTATTCACTCTGTTATGAACAAGGCGCTTACAAAATTCTCAGTACACACCCTCTTCCCCTTTTACTGTGGCTTTCTGCCATGAAGCGGCACATCGTCTCATCTATCCTTACAACACGCCGGGCAGCGGGTGGTGCCGTGGCACAAAATTTTCCTTTTTTATGTGTTTGTAAAATGTGGTGAGGTGGTGGGAGCCCATCTCACCTGATCATATGTATAATTAGGGCTGTCAATGAATTGAGTCTGGATCGGGCTTAAGTCAGTCTAGACTTGACATATCAATACTAAGACCCAAACTCGATCAGGATTCAAACTATGTCGGGTCGAGTCAAATCATAGAGAGAGAACCTTCCGCCATGACCATGGTGGAGAGAATTGAGACAACCGAAGCCATAGGAGGGGGCCCCTCTGCTGCTTAGGAGGATATCATGCTACCTTCGCCTACACCGGCTAGTGAAGCCGAGGGTAAGCTAAGTGACCTTGATTTTTTTTTTAAATCTTCCCTCTTCTTTCGATGATCTTTCGACCCCACTTTATGCATATCTTTGTGCTGTAGTGGCCGAAGTAGTCAATACTGAGGTTAGGACACCGGCTGTGGGCATCCCTTTGCCGCAGGAAGGGCATAAGACTACATTGAAGAAGGGTACTATCCCCATGTGCATATAATCACCTGCTCAGCAACTCTGAAAGCAACAGAAGTGGTGGGCCAACCCGAACCTAGTGTAGACGTCTCTTCCAGCAGCTCTTCTACCCCTTCTCACGAGGATGTTGACTACGATTCTTCAGAGGGCGAGGAGGAAGCATATGAGACAGTCAGCAAAGGGGTAGTAACGCCTCCTGTGCTACTGAGTGGTCCTTCAATATTTAGCCCTCCGAAGTTGCTGGCATCATCGTTCGAGGGAACATCGCAAGAGGAATTCACCGGAATCGACATGGAAGAGGAGATAACCCCTCCCTTTGTTGCTTCATCTGCGGAATTATCATCCTCTATACAGGCATTTGAGGAGATGGATTCTGCGATCAGGGTAAGTTCTGCCCTCCCCTTTTGTCAAGTTGCATAGCCTTTCATTTATTTTGTCACCCTGGGTGCTTATTGGAATTTTGTTCCAGGAGCCTGGCGCCACTGATCGTCTTTTAATACCGGCTTCAGATGTCATTATTTCATTAGAGGCTTTAGACATACCACCTCTTGCAACCGTAGCTCCTCCAGAGGCGGTTGCTGTGCTTTGTCCTGTGCTAGTAAGGATACAACCGGCAGCTGAGGTGCCATCACTAGAACTGAGCTCATTGGGGGAGGGTTTTGCTCTAGTGCGAGCTTCAGAGTTGAGAGCCGAAGTGGATCCATCCAGAGGTTCTACCTTCGTTTCAGCGACTGTACTGACCATTGCACCTGAGCTTAGAACTCCATCTGTGCAAGCAACAGAGTCGGAGCCTCTGCCACCTCCAGCACCTACACAGGAAGCAACTTCTAAGAGTCCAGCGTTGACCCCATTTTTATGACCAATGAGTTGGGTCATCTCCTTATTTATCTTTATGATGTCTCGAGTTATTCATCGCTTATTGGGCCATTTTGGTCAGTTTTGGGGCTTATTTTATGGGTCACTCTCCCTGGTTGGGTCTCGTTCCTTGTCTTTTTCATCGCTCGGAGCTTAGTGGACTTTTCATATCCTTTTGCCACGACCAATTTCCCTTGCGGTCTTTCTAACGACCGTTAGGGTAGGTTAGCGGTTCTTTTCTAGACCGCTAGGTTAGCAGAGAGTCATGTTTTATTATCTTTCTCACGAGCCTTATCTTTTAAACCCTTGCGGTCTATCGCACGACTGTTAAGGGAGCTCTGGCGGTCTATCGCTAGACCGTTTGGCATGTAGAGAGTCCTTATCACGACTTCTTCTCCCGTTGATCTTATCTTTTGCTGGACAACCGAGCCATGTAGTCTATCGGTTGATCGTTTCTTGTGCATAGCAGACTATCGCAAGACCGTTAGTACAGACAGAGAGTCCTGCTCTGACTATTCTTTCTCTGCTTCGTCGTGGATGGACTAGAGTCCTTGTTTTGTTGATTTCTCTCCAGAATAAATAAATAAATGATTGAAAATGATGATAAAAAATGACAAAAATGTTGATGTCATGATGAAAGTGATGCTATGAAAGCATGATAATAATAAAAAAACTATAAAAATATAAGACATTAATGGCAATTGATCCGAAGCTCTCACCATCCTACACCCGTAGTGAAGGGGATACTAATGATGCCTTGACAAGTCGTGTTTGGATCTTGGAGGCCTCCCCGATATGGCCATGACCCAATGTTGTCTCGGGCCGATAGCTTGCTAAACCTAACTTGTCTTCACTGGGATCCAATCTCACTTTCCTATCAAACTTGTCGCTTACTCGGTAGACATTCGTATAGGTTTATCGCCGTCTTCATCACGTTTTCAATAAGAATATTTCTAGCTCTATCGGGACAACTGCTTCCGATCCGTACACCAATGAAAAGGGTGAGCAACCTGCGAGGGTTTTGTACATGGTGTGGTACGCCCATAATGCTTCATACATCTTGTCTTCCCGATCTTTCTTGCTAGAGCTGGCCATCTTGGCAAGAAGTGTACATAGTATTTTGTTGAAGGCTTCCGCTAACTCGTTTGCCTGTGGATTATATGGAGTGGATGCCCTCCAATCAATCTTGAATTTATCGGCCAATTTGTAGACCTTTTGGTTCCGAAAGTGACTTCCGTTGTCAGAGACAATTCGATCAGGCACGTCAAACTAGAATATGATGTTTCGACAGATAAATCTGACCACTATTTCTCTTATCACTTCTCTTAGAGCCATAGCCTCTGCCCATCTGGAAAAGTCTTCTGTTACTGCTAGAATATATCTGCATCTTGATGACGATGCAGGTAGTGGGCCCACAACATTGGTGCCCCATTGAGCAAAAGGCCAACTGGGCGCCGTTGAATGCAACTGTATTAGGGGCTTTCTCAGAGCTGTGCATGTTGCTGACATTTATGACATGATTTAGCATATTTGCAATAGTTATCGAACATAGTTCGCCAGCAGTATCTCAGCTTCTTGATTTTGATTTTTACTTTCGGCCCAGCTTGATGAGCGCCAGCTAATCCGGCATGAACTTCCTTCATGACCGTCCACGCTTCCTCCATAGACAGGCATCAGAGCACCTTTCTTTTGGCATCTGCCACAATCCGAAATAAGGTTCCATTCCTGACTTCATAAGAGTCTTTGATTGTGATCAATCTGATCTTTTCTTCTCTCTGCTTGGGCAATTCCTAGTGTTTAAACCATTTCATCAGGGGCTCCATCCAGTCAGGAGAGTTGGTTACTTATGCTATTGCAGCTTCATATTCTTCTTCTTCACCTGGCTCTTCTATCATGCTAGGAACCTGACACCTGTTTATCACTATTATATTAAGGGATTGGTCTGGTGGAACTGCCGGTGAGCTTGCTAATTTTGCCAGTGCATCTGTCTGTGCATTTTAACTTTGGCTGACATGGCCTATCTCGATGAAGTAGAATCACCCCATGAGCTTCTTCGCCTTGGCGCAATAAGGGATCAATTTGAGCTTTCAAACATCAAATTGTCCTTGTATCTACTTGACGATCAGCATTGAATTGCCGAACACTTGTAGCATTCGAATCTCCATGTGGAGAGCAATTTGAAGACCAATGATCAAAGGTTCGTATTATGCTTCATTGTTTGCACATGGCTTGTTGATCGAGCACGATGTATGCTGTAGCGCCCGTGATTTAGTGGATCCTTAGCGGGTCGAGTCTAGAATTTATTCCGGTCTCACATGGTCATTTTGGCTAAAAAAAGATGTTAAAATACATGAAGACTCAAATAATGTGTGAGAATGAAATTTGCTCATATTAGTGCACAACTTTATTCAATAAGTGCTTAAAAGTGATGAATATGATGAAGTTATGATATGAAATGTAACATTTATCAAGTAGCAGTAGCTTTACCATGGAGACGAAGGAGAGTTCGAGCTCAAGCTCTTCCTCTTCTGAGGCCTCTTCTACCGAGGGGCCCAGGATGGAGGGTACTTCCAGAGGTACGTGGGGGTCTCCCCCCTTATTGGGCATTTGTTTATGTTTTATAGTAGAGTGTTGATGCTTTTGAGATGTATATATAGTGCTAGAGACAGGAGAGGAGCACACATCGGCCCCGGATGAGAGTGATCGGGAGGAGGCTCTTATCGCACCCATAGTTGTTGGAGATGGCCGGGTCGTGGAGGAGTCACTACCCTCTCTGACCCCGGCGGGTGACACCACAGATGCGGCAGAGAGGTTACCTTCCTTGACCCTGGTGGGTGACACCGCTAGCGTGGCAGGACTTGTATTAGGTAAGAGCTAAGTCTTTTTCTTAGGTTTTTCAACTTGTTTGTTATGAGAAGTTTTACATGTATTGCTTATTTTCTCGTTGTGTTTGTTGAGACTGTGCAGGCTCTACTAGTGTGCTGGCCGAGATAGGCGACTCTTCTCTGAGCTTGGGGATTGAGTGGCCTACGTCTGCCTCCCCGCCAGAGCTATTACTGGACATGAGCGTGGGTGCCTCCTTGCTCCAGCGGGCCTGAGGCTGCCTACAGGGTGATCTACATCCTTCTCCTAAGGGTCTGAGGTAGTGACTGAGAGAGTGCACCCACGACTACCACGCTCTTAGCTTCCCACGCAAGCTTTGGATGTTCGGGCTAGCTGGGATCTGGGCAGACTACCTGCGATTTTGCGAGGCTCAGGAGTAGAGGACTTGGAGGCTGGCAGCCATTCAAGAGGTGTAGGAGCAGCAGGCATGGCTTGAATCGGCTGTAGCTAAGCAGAGGGACCATGCCGAGGTGACCGCATTGCTTTCACAAGATCACGCTGTCCAACTGAGGGAGGTAGAGGACCGGGTTGAGGCCTTGAGGAGGTCTTTGGAGAAGCAGTTACTGGCTGTGGAGCACACCAAAGCTGAGTGGCAGGCCGTCGAGACTACAGCCGAGGCCAGTGCCCAACACTTGTCTACTCTGGAGGTGGAGGTCATAGCTGCTAACTCTCACCTGATGGCATTGGAGGGGAGTCGTCCTGGGATTTGATTATACTTGCTTTTCTTCTTTTCCTCATGTCGTTCGGGTTGTATGCATTTTGTCATCCCAAGGGCATGCCTTGGGCTCCTTTTTCAGTGTTAATGACAAATTTTCGATCTTCTTTTGCCATTCACTGAGTTGTCCCACCTCTTCTCTTATGGAACTGTGTTGTATGTATGAATTGGTGACCACTTACCGTTAGTCATGCTTGATTCTTCGACTATGTGCTGGTGTAGGAGGTAGGGAGCTAGACATACCCGATTTTAGGTACAGGAATAGGTGACTGAGTATGGAGAATGGTGCAACTACATGCTGGGTACTAGGAACTGAGTGTTGGGTACCAGGATAAGGTACTGGGTGCTGGGGACTGAGTATTGGGAGCTTGGGAAAAAGTGCCAGGTGCTGAGGCTAATGCTCTAAAGAGTAAATACCAAAATAGACCCCTAAGGATGTGATGGCCTGTCGACTCCTGCACCATAGGTGCAGAACTCTTGTTCTTTTGAGACTTTTGACTGCTTCTCTTCCCTTTTCTTGAATTACTTTGACCTTGACACCTGCATTTCACATTTAAACAATGCATAAGATCTAAATTCAATAAATTATTAGATATAATGACTTATAGTTTGTCATCATCAAAACAAGAGGTGTACAATAGGGTGTTGGGCGACCAGGACCCTAACCGCCCTCACTCAACATGGCCCAAGTCTGGGTGGCCAAGTCGATGGCTACCCAGCCCTCTGGGCGGCCCAAGCTGTGGCCGCCTAGGCCAAGGGTAGCCCAGGTGCTGGTGTGGCCACCCAGGCCTTTGGGCGGCCAAGGGATTGGCCACCCAGCCCATTCAGCTCCTTGGCCACTACTTTCCATGTTTTCTTACCCTGAGGTGTCCGTATGCGATATAGATTCATAGAAGAGTAGCCCATGTGATTCTTCGTGTTCCTGGATGCACCGTGTTACTTCAATTACCATACTCGTGGGTCTTTGGGGGTCTGGGTGACCCCATGTGTTCCGGGTCTTCATGCTTTCGCTAAATCCAGTCGTCGTAAGTCGGCATGAGTGCGGAGGGCTATCCCTGCACGTCATTGGCTTCCCGTGAAGTTAGGCCATGTGGATGGCTTTGGACTGTGAGTCTAATCACCCAGCCTGGGACTAGAAGTTTCCCTTGTGTCCCTAGGATAGGGGATTAGCTTGATGGATTGTTGTGGACATCCGTTTTTAGCCCGCAAGTTGTGCCATTTCTCTTACTCATCATTTCTGATGTCCCAAATTATCCATTATTTTAGAGCCTTCCTTGGACGGATTTTGAGCCCATTTCTTTTTTCCCTAGCATTTGGACTTTGGAGATCATGATTTCTTGGAGTCTTGGGGATTATTTTATCAGCTTCCGGTCTTCCAAGTCAACTTACGGCCCATTTAGGTCAGCTTCCATCAAGCATTCGACTTCTTTTGCTGCGCATCCCAAACACGGTCCTTTTTTATTCCCTTCCTTTTCTCTATTCAAAATGTTCCTTTCACTAACTAAAGTTGTTCAATTGTTAAAGATATACAATTTCTTCTTCTACGTCATTAGCCAGTTCTACGTCGATTTCAAGTTATTCACATTTTTCTGGCAGACTGCGTTATTCACCCGTTAACCTAACATTTTTCCTATCTTCTCACCCCATTTTCTCCCCCTTCTAATCATCTTTTCATCTTACTCTCTTCATAAAAGTTGTTCATTTTTTAATTATCTACATATTCTTCTTCTACCACTTTTCCTAGTTCTACACCATTTTTGAGATATACTCTAATTTCCAAAGTTGCGTGTAGCCTACCCAGAAAATCAGCCTAGCGGTCCTGGGAAGACCGCTAGGGCATAGAAACGGTCTTCACTAGACCGTTTTCCTCCAAACTTGCCCAAAAATGACCCGTTCGGCCCTCTGAAGCCTTGCAGCCACTCCCATGACCGTTTGTGGTCCCCTAACGGCCTTCACTAGATCGTTTTCCCCCAAACTTGCCCGAAAATGACCCGTTCGGCCCTCTGAAGCCTTGTGGTCACTCCCATGACCGTATGTGGTCCCCTTGCGGTCCATTCTAGATCATTTTCTTCATGAAGCCGCGGTGCGATAGACCATTTCTCTAACAGAGATTTCAGATGATCCTGAACTCTGATTTCTTCGTCGCTGGACTCTAAGGCCAACTTCTGCTCATCAGGGTCACTTCTAGTCTTTATGCTCTCTTTTTCCTTGGGTATTTATATCCTATGAACTCCATTGACGTATATACATCTGTGGGCTAAACGTTCTTCATCCTTGCGGGAAAAGGAGGAGAGGGCGACGCACACTTGCTGGAGGAAGGAAGAAGAGGCTGCTGGGGATTGCTTCTCGCGATCCTAAGATCAGATCTGGAGGTGGCTGCGACTGTTCTCCACCGTCTGCTATCTTAGGCACCCGAATCTAAAAGGGGCAGTTGCTTCCACTCTCTGGTTTATCCTTTCTAGTGCACCTTTCCATCTTATCTCCGAGTTTGGTTAAAGATTCAAAGGGGGATTTCTCATTCTATCTCTTCTATATTTTTATTTGAGCATAATATATTGAATCTGAACTGGGCCTTGTATTTCCATATATTTTTCTTTGTAGACAATTTCGGAGTGTCGTCTCCATGGGTGTGGCTTCTTGTCGTCGTGCGAGAACGCATGAGTGTAGGGTCGTTGACCCCGTG
Source organism: Amorphophallus titanum (assembly GCA_024336825.1). Taxonomy (NCBI): domain Eukaryota; kingdom Viridiplantae; phylum Streptophyta; class Magnoliopsida; order Alismatales; family Araceae; genus Amorphophallus; species Amorphophallus titanum. The sequence goes on from JANBPO010002596.1 coordinate 17,566,805, forward strand.
TGTGTTTGTTTTGCTATCGTCGTGCAGCGGGTTTTAGTAAAATCCTCTTGGGTTGAGAGGGGTGGACATAGGACTACACTCGGGTGCGTCCGAACCACCTAAAAATTTCTTGTGCTGTGATTTGTTGTTTGTGTGATTCCTGTTCCATTCTATCCATTCTGATTTACAAGTATGATGCGGTGAGCTGAGAGTTTATATAATATGTTCGTTCCTTGCATTCTATCCGAGTGGTTTATCAATTTGCGTTGGTGAGTTGTGAGAGCTTGGTTGATTTTCATCATATCTAAATACTCTTATTTAGCTATTTAGACATCTCTTGTCATCTCTACAGTTAATTTTTAAAAAGGGGACGCAATCAATTCACCCCCCCTCTCGATTGCTTTCCTAACCAGGCCAACAGAAATGAATCATAAGACTGAGAGATGTTTGCTTCCTATTATATATTCAACCTACAATTAATGCCAAGTCATATTAGTATTTTTTGATCCGAAAGAGACAACCACTATCAACATGGTTTTAAACATCTACCCTTAAAATCCTAAAAATGTAGTCTTTTCGCCAAAAGACTCCTCGAAAAGGAAGTGGAGAGTGAGCCATGTACCCAGAGCACGATGATGCTAGCCTGGAGGTAGGGGACATAGGCGATGGCCAAGCCCTAGGAAGACGACAAAGCTAACGCCGATGTGGGTTGAATGGAGCTTCTCCGGCGGCTCCTCCAAAAGCCAAATGGCCTCCGCCAGTAGGATCCCCTTCCCCAACTCCAACGTCCCCTCTACTGGGACCATCATTGCCTACATGAACAGTCGTAGGGAGTAGTTGTGGCAAGGATAGACTGTGTCAGGCTCCACTGGAGAAAGAGAATGACTCGACATGGGTTGGGCGGCCACTAGAGGTGGTGTTGGAGGCCGCGCCATGTCCAAGGGAGGGGGTGGCCCAGGTTGCTCAGCCGTGGGCAGCAACTCGAGGGTGTGTCGTCGGAGGCCTGCACGTCCATCTCGCCGATGGGGAAGAAGAAGAAGATAGAGGAGAAGGGGATGTGGGAGTGCTGGAAAGGGGTTGATGGAAAGGGGGGGCCAGTGTGGCTAGGGTTCGAGGGAAGGAGGGGAAGGGAGAGGAAGAACACGGTGCAATTTTCAAGGAGGAAGAAGAGAAGAGTGATTTGGGGGAGGAAGAAGAGTGAAGGGCGATTTTGGAGATAAAAATCTCAGTTTTCATTTTAGGCTGGCCGAGCGGATCTTCTTCTTCCCTCCAGACCTCCACCCCTCCCACAAGTCGCCGGAAGATGCCTTCCAACCTCCGCCACCACTACGTCAATCTTGGCTGCTGCTACTCCTCCTGGCTCACCCCCTCCCGCAACGGCGCCGCCCTCTCAGGCTCAAAGTGCCCTGTGCCCAGCGGCTCCAGAGTCCCCACCTCGCCGCACCCTCCGTCGGCCTCCGCCCAGTGACTCCACAGCCTCTCTCTCTCTCTCTAGCTGGCACCGCCGCCTCGCTAGCCTCCTCACCCCTCCCCTGACCACCTGAACTGCCACTGAGAGGTGCGAGTTGCCCCCCTTTTGAAGCCGTGCCACACGCCCTGGGGACTAGGATTGCACGTGCCGTATGTGAGACTGTTCCGTACCACACGGGATGCTGTGATACACATGGTTTCATGTGATCCATAGTGTACCGCATGCATACCATGCACCGGCTGTGCCAATTTTTCTGTGGCACAATCTGGCACGTGCGGTTCACACTGCCAGATCGGTATTGCACACCTTGGAAACAACTCGAACGGGAACATCATACATATGGCCCATGGGCTCAAGACTAGATTCAGCTCCATTGAAAACTAGTTAAAACATTTCTTAATAAATATCCTCTCTTCAGTGAATAGCTAACTACAAACAACTGAACAAATCCACCAGGATATCTTGTTCAACAAGGTCTAACACCAGACCAGGTTTGTCCAAAGCTGTGAACAGACTGTCCACACATGAATAAGGCATCTCTGAAAACATGATGAAATTTTGTCACCTCGAGATCATAGTCAAGCATGTTGGATACAAGCATTCTCTATTTAAGTCACACGGACCAACCCTGCTGCTGCTAGGATTGACCTAAAGGAAAACTCAGGCACTTAACTTTGAGCTACATGTCAAACATGGATATGGCTACAACTTAAAAACTGTTAATCCAAGATGTTGGACTTTTGAGTCCATCCATAAGGAAAAGAGTGCCGACAAGAGGAGCTTATGTCAACATTACATTCTAGATGTAAACAACCGAAATATAAGCATAAGAAAACATAGTTGTAAAAAAAATCTATAAAAAAACAACAGACATGTTATGAGCAGAGAGTTCATCATTGACCAGATGATAATAGCGAATTGCTGCAATAAGCACAAGAGCGATGAACAGGGGCTCACATGATAACCGGATAACTCGGAGAAACTGCCTCCGTATATGATGTTGCAAGCCCTAGAATCACTTGGGATGGTGCGCTACATACTACAATCTTGAGGCACATTTCTTGTAAACAGTGGGTTGATTGATTGGTACAATGTAGGAGAAGTCCAACAAAAAAGCAGTCGGTCTCACGTACGGGAAAGGAGGGCATGCCTAAGTCAATACTGTTTGATTGATAAAAGCCAACCGCCATCACATCTACCTTATTCCACACCTCACAATAATCACCCACTTCATCATTCTCCATCTAATAAGACACAATGCTGAACCGGATGCAAAATGCTACACAACGATGCAGCTATCATTATTGGTGAAACCACGACCACAGTGACCAAATCTTTTTTTTGAACGTGGATAGGACCACCACAGTGACCAAATCATGGACTTGTGATCCAGAGAAGAACCGCAAAGACTTGTATTTTTGAAGGGATTTACCTCATTGATCGCGAGCACTTGCCCGTTGCTCTTCTTAACCTTCTTCAGCTTCCTCAGAAAGTACCAGAACTTGGACTTGGCCCTGACATATCATGTTATTGGGCAAAGTTTTTTAGAAGGGTATTCATTCACCCCACTCTGAATCTGAGCCTTGCACCCCAACATGAACATCTCATTGGAAAGAAACCCCGGGGAGGGGGGATGACATTAATGTTGCCCTAGGAAAAACCAGGGCATGTTCGGTGTCGATAGGGAGAAAACAGATAATATCTCACAAACGTCAGGGAATTGAATGCAATCTAAGAGAGGAGAGGAGGATTCAAACATGTATCACATTCTCATTAAGTCTCAGAACTCATTACATAGTCCAATAATCAAATGAAATGATACATATACAAATGTGGCTTGGCATTGTCGCACAGTGCCGATTCCTAGATCAAGAATGAAGAGGAGTAGAGAAAGTGAAGAATAGGGGCTAGCGAAAGACCTGCGGGCTCATATCATTGCCTGGATTGTTACAAAAAAAAAACACGGAGGAGGAGATTTTTAGAGAGGAGAAGAAGGAAGAAACGAAAAGAAAGCTCCACCACCCACCTCTGCTATCGGCAACGAAAATAGGGGATCAGAAATTGGCTTATCTTCCCCGACTCTAGGCTCCTCCTGGCAGACAGATGGAGTGGTGACCTCTCACTCTTGTCCCCCTCTCAGAAAACCCCCCTTTCTTCTTCCCCAATGCTCTTTCTATTCTCCTCTCTTCGCCGATGGCTTCTCTCTATGTATATCTCCCTCCCCGTATCTGTTCACAAATGATTGGTTTAAATAGCAGACTATTGGCATGACTCCACCCGGCGCGGAGAGAGCGCGTCGGATAAAGGCTTCAGGCTACTACTTTTATGCGTCGGGCCAAGGGGCGTGCTAGGTTAGCTTCGTTCCTCACGTTTGCTCGACACGAGTCAGACTGTGGGCCCCCCCGTACTAGCTTCGGGAGTTATCATGGTCCTTCATCTTATTGCGGCTTCGTAAAACCGCGGGGAGTAGTGCTGGTCAAGCCTTCGGGCCGTTGAGTGGCCAATCTTGGAACCATCTGTACATTTGGTTTAGACACGCAGGTTTTCCACTAACACGGCCTTCGGCACCTTGGTTTGTGCTGCTAGCGTGGCTTTACTTATATTTTTAACTTTCTCGAGGAGTGGGCCACTACCCGGGGTACTTTCACCCTGGCTGGGGGGCCATTTGGTCGCTAACAGACCTAAATGGTGATAAGACGTACCTGTGTCAGGTCATTCGGGTCTTCTGCTGATAAGGCCTTTGGCACCCTGTTCTGAGGGGCTAGAGATGTTCTATCACCTTAGGAGGGCTTCTTATTAGGTGGCGGACCACCAGGCATATTCTCGTCCTTGATCGGACGAGGGATGGTGCTTGTTCGGCACGACTGAGTCGATGCCGGTTCATTGGACAGGCCGAACGACACTACTAGTTTGTTGTGGATTTCTTCTGATCCTATTGAGGTGAAGTCCCTGGTGCTCGTGTCAGATGACCTGAGGCTCCAGCAGTTTGAGAGGACCCTTGTATATTAATTTTCTTTGGCTTCTGCACTTTAGCAGGCTGTACTCTTCTTGTCATTTGGGTGTGACAGTCGTTGAACATATTTTGAGTGCCAACAAATGTCCCCCAGTCACGGGTGTCGCAAGCAAGGAACAAGTGACGCGGGACCAGCAGATGCACTCAGACTGAGCATATTCTTCATCTGACTAGCACAGACCATTGATTTGGTGTAGCCGAGCGGTAGTTGGAGCGTCACAACCCCATAACGGCCTTAAAAATCCCCATGTAAAATATCTACACAATGGATTTTGTTAAGAAGTATATGAAATTTAAAAGGGTTGAAGGTAAGATTCTAAGGCAATTACCTTGGGATAATCCACCACAAGTGGTCGAGCAGCCTGAACATCAGCTTGATCAGTCAGAATAAGAGCGTGAACAACCTGTAGATCAGGTTGAGCAAATGGAACAGCAGTAGCAAGAACAAGAACAGCAACAGCAACCAGAACAGCAGAAGTAGCCACTACAACAGTAAAAGCCAGAGCAACAGCAGCTAGAACAGTAGCAACCAGAATAGGAGCAGCTGTAAGAAATTCAACAAGAAATGGCTGAGGTTCAACTAAAACATCAAGAACCTCAAGCATCTCCAGAACACTAATAGCAGAACATCCCTCCTAACGCACTAGCAATAGCAGTTGATCCTCAGACCTCTCGACCTTCTACATCTTCTGTTCAAGAGACCGGTACTCTCTACCGATACATATCTACACAATCTGGGATGTTACACTCTACTGTGAAAGAATAGTCAAACTATTTTGAGCATCAGATGATTCAGTTCAAAGGGGAAGTCAATTCCAGAATGAAGGAAATGTCAAAGAAATTTGAGTAGCAATTAATACATCTGAGGATGGAAGTGAATAGTCAAATTGCTAGAATTCATAGAGAAAGCAAGCAGTCCGATAGAAGCTTCAATAGATTGGTAAGAGACATTTAAGGAGTCCTTGGAGTTGCTGGAAATCAAATTGGCAGGTTGAGTGACAAATTCAACAGTCACGATGACAAGTTGACCACAGTTGCAGAGTAATTCCATGAAACCAGAGGACAATATAATCGTCTTGTAAGAAATTATGACCATATGACAGACAAATTGCAGATGATTACAGATGACATTAAATATATGGTTGAAGTGTTCAAGGATCATTACCCTCAGCCAGATATTGAAGACCAAGGAGACAGATGGTCACCTGGTATTCATCCAGAATCATCCTCTCAAGTTCCTATTGAGGCTACTCACCATGATGCATAGTAACCCATAGTGCTGACATGATCCGCCATTAAACAACTGTGCTCAGTGCTAAAGTGGATCTATTTCATGAAGCTTTACTTGAAAGACATTTCTCCACTGACAGAAATCTCAGATCAGTTGCTCAAAGGGTCAGTCAAAATGCAGAAGAACTACGAGCCTCACTTCAAAATCCTGACTCCTTCCCTATGGTCCTACAACTAAAGACGCCTCCACACAAATTTGATGAGATGTTGCCTCTAGACCCCTAATCTTTTTTCAGATGACACAATCTTGAGGAGAGATAACTAGGGATGTTTCTGAGAACCCCTTAATTTTTTGCTGATGGCAAAGGGGGAGAAGATAATGAGTCAGTCAAGGAAAGAAGTCAAAGTTGCTAGAGCTGAAAAAGTCAAAGAAGCAGAGTTAGAGATGAGCAAACATAAGTGTTTGTAGTCAAGAGTCATGCATGTCATGTAGTTAGTTATGCACAGTCATGCATAGCATTTTGTTAGGACATAACATATTGTTCAATTTTTTGCTCTCTGTGTCCTTGATCTTGAATGTTGTCCAAATTTGTTTAACCATTTTTGTCTATATTTCAAATGAATGAAATTGGCTTTCTATGTCTGATTTACAAATGAATGAGAATGGATGTTTGATTCTTGTGATTGAATGTGAATGAACATTTCATGGTCTATAACTATTTTAATAACTCATAGTTGCCATAATCACAACGGTAGCAACCGCGACCGCCCGTTGGAAAAGGATCTTCATCAAAGGTCCTCCCTGCGGCGGCCATAGCTTTGGCGATCATCTTCTTTACATGGGTCTTGGCCTGGCGGGCTGTGAGGTCCCCATCCTGCCTGCCCTCCGAAAGCCTTTTGCTGAGTTCTTCCAACGACAGTGGTCCCAGGTGACGGGCCAACGCTTCGACGAAGAGGTATCCGTGCGTGTCAGGTTGGATGCCCGTGATCTCGACACCTTCAACCCAGATTTTCTTCTGCTTGCTATCGACAACGAGCCTCACCTCCTCAGGTGCACTGTAGATAGCCGGAACGTTTTCTGCGATGCCACACGCCTTGATTGCAGCTCGGACGACCTCGCTCTTCGTCGGGAGTGCCGTCTCTATCAACACATTGGCAAGCTCTGTATCGTAGGCTTCGCCAAAAGGAAGCAAGAGGACGAAAGGACTGCCGCCTGAATGCGTTCGTAGTTCTTCCCCAACCCCGTCTCCCGGTTCGCGTAACGCATAGACCAGATGGATTGCGTGATCCCCGACCTGGACGACCCCGAGATCGAGTGTTTCACCGCCGTCCCACGCCCTGCCCCCGCGCGTTATTCCGAGCCGCGAGCGCAGATGGCTCCGAAACTTCTCCGGCATAAGCTCATATCCATCGAGATCGGTGGGGCTCAAGGTGCGAGATGGCACTTCATCCAGCTTGCTAACGCCGTAGTATTCACCCTCGGCCACGGGATGAGCCGTGAGGACACGACCCGCAGCCGGGCTTTCAGGGGCGCTCACTGATTCAAGGCGAACCTTATTCAGTACACCGAGTTGAAGAAGCAGATCCGTATCCTTCCCAAAAAGAGTGCGCCAGACTGCAATTGGATGCCGCCAAGGATAGAGCGCCCAGATGCTTACCGTCGGGACCGGCGCTGCTGCGTTATAAATCCCGACTGCCTGCAACAGCCTTTCAATCAAGTGTTCTTTACTCTTCTGGCTAACTTCGAAGCGGCTCGGAACACGAATGCTTACAGTTACCGGCCGTGTGCTCTTCCCGATGACTTCGACCTTGAGCTTGGCCTGAAGGAGCGTCCCTTCGCTCAAGCTAAGATTGAGCTCTTCGACGCTTCGAAAACAGTCGCTTGAACGGAACTGGATGAGATTGCGGTCACCGCGTTCCCAGAGGCATTCGGTCATCCAGATGCGCCCGAGACCGAACACGTCATGGTTCTCGAAAGCTGCACGACCGCGCTGCGTAAGAACATCGAGGCTGCAAACCGCTTTTCCATCGAAGAAGGTTTGGTCCTTGAACAGCACTGCGCCCAAGGTCCTGCGATAAAAATCAACCATCGAAGCTGCTCGCGCAGCTATCCGCAGCCGCCCGATGGACGCCTCATACCGAAAAATGTCCGCATGAACAGGTCGATACTGAATGGTCGTTCGCGCAGCCTGCCCAGGAACGACGGCCAGCGGTTTCCGGGTGTGATGACTGCGCAGGACATTGATAACGAACACACCGTCATCCTCAAAGGCCTGGACCTGAACGTGTTCCCCGAGGTCGGATTTCTTGCAGTGTTCGAGAACCAACTCTCGCAGTTCATCAACTTTGGCTGGAAGGCTGGTGATGTTACGAGCTTCTTTGCCGAGAAAGTCGTTGTAACGCCTTTGATCTCCGCCCTCCTGAATCTGAATTTGCGCCCGCGTGAAAACGTCAACGAGCGCGGCGTTTTTTCTTTGTGCGAGGAAGAACTTTAGCGAGAATTCCTTTTCACCCGCGTTCGGCGCGATGGTGTCCAGGGGAATGTGACGATCCTTCATCGCTTCCACGATTGCATCTCGGCCCGCGTCGGAGCCTAGCTCATGGAGCGCTTCAAGGGCGTGCAGAAGCTCGTCAGTGAGCTGATCTTTCTGCAAGGCCTCAACGATATCCGCATGGGTGATCGAGGCCTTTTTCGCGGCAATGGACGCCGGCCATCCCGTGGCGTCAAACACCTCCGCCCACACATCAACCGCAACTTCTTCTATCGCAGTTACGTCGAGAAATGCGAGCGGAAGTGTCATAACTAGCTTTTTCCTCCGTCAGTCTGCGGACCGAGATCGTCCGGGTTATTAGCCTCACCATCAAGTGTGTCGTGCCGCCCCGCTTCGGGCAAGCAAATCATGCACTGCCTGTCTGCGGAAAGGCTGTTCCTGCGAACGGTCCCGGATTCGAAGTCGAAGCTGAGCCGCATGGGCGGATCATCTATACCTGCAAATCCCGTAACCAGCCGGAGCAGTTCGACGACTGCCGCACCCGCAACCATCGTGTTGAACGCGATCACGCTTGGTTGCGGTACCTCCGCACCGGCGATATAGCCATCGGCGACCTCACGGGCGCGGTCCTCGTTCGACAAAGACTCAATCCGGATGCGGTTGGGGTCGATATGTCCCCAGCAAGCAAGACATGGGCGTTGCGGGCCAACGATAACGACGCGTCCGGCGCCGTGCGTGATCTGCTCGCTTCCGTTGACGCGGAACGCGCTCCCCATGTCGATTAGGGGTATGCCGCGCCCATAGGACAGCCGGTTCAGCATGGCGCGTGGCAGGTGCTTATCGACGCAGGACAGAAGCACATCACAGGCCTCAAGGTCCTCCGAGCCCACATCCTTCCCAAGATGCCCTCGATAGGGCACGACCTCCGTCTCTAGCCCTAACTGCGCCGCGTAGCGTGTTGCAACATCGACCTTCCAAGTCCGCCCTGCGTCATGCACAGTCGCCCCGACGATACGGCTGACGTTTGTCGATTCCACGAGGTCGCCATCGACAATCGAGATGCAGCGAACACCGAGATGCGCGAGCTGGGTGAAAGCGATGGAACCAGTGCCACCGAGGCCAACGATCCCGACGTGAAGTCCGCGCAACGCGCGTTGGCCATCTTCGCCGAGCGCGAGGCCTTGCCGTGAAAACCAGCCCGGATTACCCGTGTCCGTACTGTTCCGCGACGCGAGATTAAGGCCTTGTCCAACAAGCCGCAGCTCAAGTTCGAACGGTCCGCCTTCGTCGGTCCACACCCGCCCGATAGCGTTACCTGTATCGCCAGCAATGACCATCGAGCCATGCGGCCCCGTCATCTGGCTGAGCAGCGAAGGCACTAGCCGGGAATCCCCTGCGTCGTCCGCCGCTGAAAACCATGCATGCGTCGTGCAGGGATGCGTGTGAACCGTTATCACCGAGAGTCCGGCATCCCGTGCAGGCCTTGTGAGCCGGTTCAGCATGACCGGATCAATGCGGATTTGATCTCCGCGCCGGATCAGATATCCCTCTTCCGGGACCTCGATCAAACCGCGCACGAGCAGCACGTCGCCGCCTTTGAGCCGCTCGGCCAGTATGATCCCAGCCGTCTCCACGTCACTTCGCGAGCGAAGCCCGTCCGTAAATGCTTTCCACTTCGATTCGATAGCGCGTAATTTCATGACAACCTCAGTTCATTCGGAGAAAGCGGGAGTAGATGCAACGCATGAAATCGCGGAGTTCGCTGACGCCGGGCTTCCATGCGCCCGCGGCCAAGTGCCACGAGAAGCGTTGCCACTGCTTGCCGAGCAGGAGTTCGGGCGAGGTGTTCTTGGGAACAATGCCGTTTGGTCCGCGAACTTCGGGATGAACCCAGAACATATCCGGCGCGGCATCGGGAAATCCGGGCGGCAGCTTGACCAGCAGGTTGACTCGCTTCGGCGCGAAGCCTTCCGGCAGCTCGTAGTCTGAGATCACAACGAAGACCCAGCCGCCCGGCTCCGCGTGCATAGTGGCACGGCTGGTGGCGATGCCTGCTTCCTCCAGCAGCGCAACCCCCAGGCCGTAATCGGCTGGAGGCTGGCTGTGGAAGTGCTCACCGTCTTTCAAGGTGATCTTGGCGTGGTTCGGGATGACTTCGTCTTCCCCTGGCCGCTGCAGGAAGAGAACGTCGCCCAAGGGGATGCCAGCCAGGTGCTTCAGGTGCTCGCCCGTCTGGACATGGTGCTCTAACTCGTACCGCTTCTTGTTGATGAAGATGTGTACGGGATGGCGTTCGGGTTGATGATGCTCGTGGTGATGGTGATGTTCGTGATGCTGATTTTCCGAGTGCATGGCACCGCTCCTGTGTTTGGTTATGTGCGCCGGAACATCCGGTGACAGGTCCAAACATAGGTGATCACCGCTGCGAAAGCAGTTAGGCAGTTGTTAGCGCGTTGAAGCCCGCGAGCGAACGTTCTATTCACCCCCCCTCTAGAACCGTGTTCCTGCACTAAGGGACCCAACACTTGCGATCTCTCGGATCTTGCTCGCCAAATCGAGGTTCTCCAGCAATTTTTACTCATTCACCTCGGGCGAGAAGTTGGTGACTCGGAGAGAGGGGTTGCCGATCTCCAGTGGAATCATGGCTTCCGTGCCATACACCAACTAGAAAGGGGTTTCACCTGTGGCCATTCTTGGGGTAGTTCGGTGTGACCATAGTATGCTTGGTAATTCCACGAGTTAGCTTCCCTTGGCCTTGCCGAGCCTGGTTTTAATGCCTTTTAATATAGCTTTGTTGGCATTTTCGACCAGACCGCTGGCCTGAGGGTGGGCTACCCAGGTGAAGTGGTTGTGAATATTTAGGTCGGCACATCTATCTCTATAGTGAGAATCAAATTGCCAACCATTGTCACTCACAATCACCCAGGGGATACCAAAATGATAAATGGTTGACTTCCAAATGAAGCTCCATACAACCAACTCGATAATCCTGGTAGTGACTTCGACATCAATCCACTTCGTGAAGTAGTCGATGGCAACGATGATGAACTTCTTCTGGGCCTGAGCCGTAGGGAATGGCCCCAGGATGTTGATTCCCCACCGAGTGAAGGGATATGGCTCGGTAAGGGTGACAAGCTCTGAGGCAGGCTGGTGGACCAGATGTACGAAGTGCTAGCATCGGTCGCATATTTTCATGTAGGTCGAGCAGTCACGCTAGACCATGGGCGACTAGTAACCCTGTCGGAGCAAGATTGTGGCGAGTGATCTTCCTCCTTGATGCGCACCACAGATGCCTTCGTGAACTTCTTGGATTGCTTGGTTGGCTTTGTCAGCGCCGAGGCACTTGAGGAGGGGGCCGGAGTAAGACCTACGATATAGGGCGTCGTCCAGGATGATGAAGCATCAAGCTTCGTAATTCAATCTTTGAGCTTCCCGAGGGTCAGGAGGCTCTTGAGAGCCCCGAAGCTAGGATATGTAAGGGGTCCACCATCGCTCAGGGGTGCCGGGTCGATGGTCATGAGTTCGGATTCGATGCTCAGTCGTTCTAGCTCCTTGAGGAGGACTGACCGAGTACCTTCGGGGTTGAGAGAGGAGGCCAGATGAGACAGGGCGTCTGCTCGGGAGTTTTCCTCCTGAGCTATCCAGACTACCTCAAAACTCTCGAATAGTTGGGCCAATCCTCTGACCATTTGGAGGTACTTGATCGTTGGCGCTTCTCGAGCAATGTAGTCACTGTTGACCAGATTGGGGACCAATTGGGAGTCGGTGTGGATTCTGACTTGCTCAGCCCCTAGCCGATGTGCCATCTTGGCTCCTGAAATGAGGGCCTTGTACTCGGAGGAATTATTGGATGCCGGGAAATTGAACTTCAAAGAGTACTACAGCTCCGCCCCTTCGGGGGATTTGAGGAGGACACTGGCGCCGCTTCTGGCCAAGTTGGAAGACCCATCGACGAATAGGTCCCAAGTGGGTCCGTGCGCACACGGAAGTGTTTCCTCGGTCAGGACGGTGCTCTCTGCAATGATGTCTACGAGGGCTTGTCGCTTGATGGCCTAGCGGGGCAGGTAAGAGATATCCTATGCTGATGAGAAATGTGAATGCTGATGGGTTCTAGTTTGGTTCTGGTCTCATTTCTTTTATGAAGGCTCTGTACTCTGTATAAAAAGGAAAAAGAATCTTCTACTATAATGTGATGATCAATCATACATTGGCAAGGTGGTTGCCAGTGAGAAGCGTTGCCCATTCCCCGATATGTAAGGGTGTTGGCACTGCTCCGAAAGGATGCATGCCAGTTGGGCGGTGTTCGTGAGAGTTTGCAGCTGGTGTTGTGATTTTCGAGGCATTGTGAATCGGAGCCTGCGGAGTTGCAGAGGATTGTTGGGATGGAAGATCCTGAGTTGTCGTTGTGATGGCTGTTCACATGGATCTGACTGCGCAGCAGAAGGTCGTAGCGTTGGATGCTATGGGTGGATTTTTGAGGCTGTGTTGAGCGTCGGAGGATTGGTTCCTCGGTGTGAGATTATCTCGGGTTGTGTGAGATGTATTGTTGCCATGCCGTTGCTTGAGGCAGTATGATCTGTGGCACTGGCTGGTTTGAGAATTGGGGAAATGTGCTGGCGAGGTTGCCGCATGCGTACCCCATTTCTATGTTGGAAGCTGTGTCTGTCGGTGAGATCATGTTTTTGGAGAAGTGATCTCTGACAAGATTATGGGTCCCGGTTGGTTGCCGTGAGCAGCTGGTGAGGTTGGCCGAGTGATCGACCATGGTGAGAAGTGTATTGTTTGGGGACCCATGTGCATTGGTCATGGCGTTTTCGACCTGCTTACTGTGGTAGCAGGCGGCACTTGTTGGTTTTTGAGAAGTGTGTTGTGGATTGTAAGAGGTTGTGTCTCGAGGCTCTGTGGTGAGAGCAGAATCGGGGTTGGCAGACGTCCTTTTGGATCGTTTTGAGGCGAAGGGTTTGATGAGACAGGATGAAGGATGATGCCCGTGTGCGGAGGTCTCTGAAGAGATGTTGGCGTTGGATATGGTGATCTCTGGTCTGTGTCCAGTAGGGGAGGATTTCCTAGTGTGTTGCATCGTATGACGTGCAGACCGAGGGGAGATCTTGTCATGTGGTTTCGCCGTGCTCCCCTGAGAGGGTAGAGTTGACGTGAAGTTCGAGATCGACTACGGTGTCCGAGCGAGCTTTGGCTCGAGTTGTGGTAATGGTCTGTGGAAAGTCAGCGAATGGCCTGTCGTGATTTGGAGCATGCTTGTTGGGCCGGTGGAGGTTTCTCGTTGACGCGTATCTGGTGACCTGTGGATGGTCTTTCACAGACAGAGAGATGCTAGTTGTTGGGGCTCAAGAGTGGTGAGAGTCGTGTGCCAGTGAGGCCTTGGGTGGCCGATTATGAGGTGTGCTTTTCCCGGATTGGATCTGGGACTAGTGAGAAGTTGTCTTCTCGCAAGAGTTGGTCTAGTGTTGTTGTCAGCGTCCGGCTTGCCGGGTGTGAGCTAGTGGAAGCTCAGCGTTGATTGCCCTTGGTGCAGGGTGTGAGAGCAATTAGCGGGTTGTGAAGCTGGCGTTTGGTTGGTCCGCCGAGCGTGGGCGTTGACCGGTGGTGTTGGTTTCCGTGGCAAGGAGTGTGTTTCTCTGTGAATGTAGTGGTGCCTGCGATGTCGTGGTTGGTTCTCGTGTTGGCTGAGGCGACACCAGACTTGTACTTCTTGCATGTGCCTGCTCTGCTGCTCGATGCGTTTTGGGTTATGAGCGAGGCGTTGTCCGTGATCATTATCTAGCCATGTCCCTCAGGATTATGATTTTTACGAGTTTTGAGGTTTGGTTGGGACCCTGACAGTGTTGCCAGTTTGTTATGGTGTTCTCCCCTTGTCGCTTGGTGCTTGCCCTGAATTTCGAGGATGAAATTCTTTTAAGGGGGGAGGGTTGTGATGCCCCGGATGATGATGTCTAACTATGACTTATGAAATATTAGTCTGATCTTGTGCATGCAACTTAGATAAATATGTCAAGGTCAGAATGTATGTAGTGTTCTGAAAATACTAAGTGTCTGTTTCTCAGGTAATTTAGTCGAACAAGCGCAGTGTCAAGTCGACAGAACAAGGTAAAATCAGTTGACTTAGTTCAATTCACTCGACAGACATTGTCTCAAGTCTACAGACATCAGCAGACTTTAACCTGCAGAGCTCTGATGAAGAACTTGAGGATTATGGCAGGACACAAGGTCATACAACAAGAAGCTCAAGATGCCATTTTGTGTGGCAACAAAGATTGAATGAAGATTGGCAAAGTGTAAGAGACAATGGTTTACCTACAGCAATGGAGTCGACAGAGAATAGAAACTCAGTCGACTAAGGACCAATTCAGTCGATAGATGTAAAGTTCAGTCGACAGATGTTCAGAAGAGTCGATAGAGGCAACAAAGAGAGAACACCAAATTCAATACTGTGTCAACCTCAATGAGAGGATATCAGTGCGAGGAGAAAATCAGTCGACTTGGTCTCCATCAAGTCGATAGACATTTTAAGAGCTACTTAGCTCAACTGAACTGATGCTCATGTGAAGAAAACACTGAGTCAACCTATCAAGCTAGCTAGGTTGACTGATATCATTTGAAGCTCATAGCATTAAGTCGACAGACCACAGCTTCAAGGGTCTTAGCAATGACAAACTCAAGTCGACAGATCTGACAACTCAGTCTACTGATATTGTCTAAAAGTCGCAGCACGTGCAGACTGCGAGCGGGCCAGGTGGTCATGTGCTCACTTACTCTCAATCATGGGCACACGTCTCCAGGGCACGTGCCTTGGGTTCTAGAGAGGTCCAAGGACAAAGAACCTTCTTATATGACATGGACCAATTAGATTTAAGTTGGGAAAATCCATTTATGCATCAAATTCTGTATATAAATACTAGTGTTGCTTGCAAAGAAAGCAGCAGAGGTTCAGAAGAAGAGTAAGAGAGTCTGAGCAGAAAAGGAAGAAGAAGAGAGAAAGAAAGGCCTGAGAGCAATCAAGAGAAAGTGGGTAAGCTTAGAAGAAGAGATTAAGAGCCAATCTCCAGTGAGATATCTTCCCATCTGTTGACAGAGAGAGAGTGAAGCTGCCATGACTGGAATTGCCTTATTCACATCAAAAAATGCTCCAAGATTTTAATATGGAGCTACATTGTGTTCCTTTGAGTTTGTTTTTGTGATTTTCCTTCTATTTTCATTTCTTTTCACCTTCTGAAGTTTCTCTGTGTGGTCATACATGTGCGGTCTAGCAAGGTATTTTCGGATCCCTATTTTGGGATCGTGTGTTTGTATGGTTTGTTGGTTTCTAGCATTTGTGCGAGGAGGTTGTTCATCGTTGTCAAGTTGTGTGATAGCTGTTGTATGTAGAGAGATCCACATGTGTGTGTGTGGTTTTTCTTGCGCATGGGTGAATCCTCACCGGGTTGGTGAGGGGTGGACATAGACTTGCAAGGTTGCAGCCAAACCACCTTAAAAACTCTCTGAGCAGTGGTGTGATAGTGTGTTTGATCCATTTTCTCTACCTCCATTCTGTTGGGGATCAGGACAGATCTGATACCACGTATTGGGGATCAGTATCGATCTAAACCCAAGCGCTGGGAGGCTAGATGAACGCGATCTCCCAGTAGAATGTGGATCTAGAGGGGGGTGAATAGATCAACCCCGCCGTAACGAGGCAGCTCGCCCATCTTCCCGGGAAAAGTTCCCGCCAAAAAAAAACCCCGTCGTCGCTCATATTTTGCCCAAGCTCTTCCCTCTCGCGCCGACCACGCAGGTGCACTGTGCAGTGGCCTCACTCCCGCTCCAATGGCCACGAAGAGTCTCAACTTCGCCGCCGACAAAGGTGAGTGTAGCCGATCGATCTCCGTCCTGTGTCCTTCTTTCCTCCATGGCTGCTAGGTATCGATCTCACCTCATCCCCGCTTTCCCTCTCGGTCTAGCCCTTGCCAGGGATTTCCTCAGCAACTTCGCAGACGCCCACGGGGAGCCCAAGTACCTCAGGATCCTCGTAAGCACCCCGATTGCGCGCTCTCATGTGTTCGATTTCTTTGTCTCTCAAAGTAAACGGGAGTCAGAGATCAATGTTGTTGTTGTTTGTCCTCCTTGCACAGCAAGATGTTTCCAACCGCAGGCTCCGATCCGTCCAGATCGAGCTCGACGACCTCTTCAACGTGAGTTTCGTTTCTCCTGGCTTGTTCCGGAAGTTTGTTTGGGCAGATTGTGATTTCCAATCTGACCTAGCTCGGCGGTTTTTTGATCCTGGCAGTACAAGGACTTGGACGAGGAGTTCCTGCAGCGGGTCACGGAGAATACGCGCCGATATATCAGCATATTTTCGGAAGCCATCGACGAGCTCATGCCGGATCCGACGGAGGCGTTGCCGGTGGACGAGGACCATGACATCTTGATGACTCAGAGGGCGGAGGATGGGACGGACAGTGCTGACAACTCGGACCCACTGCAACGGATGCCTCCTGAGATCAAGCGTTTCTTGTGAGTGGAAGCTGAATGTTCCGAATGCATAATGCTGCCATAAAGTTGTTGTTGGATACTTAATGTACGGTTGCCTGTTTCTTTAGACAAGAGTAGTATGAAATAGCTATATGCAAGTTTAAGGCTATTCATTATGGCAGACAGTTTTGAAGCAGTAGGATATCTCCATCTATTCTGTCATCCACACTTCGTTTGTGTTTTCCATCGTCAGAAATCATTTCTGATGCTCTTTCTTTTTTTATCTCCGGGGTTTTCCAGTGAAGTCTATATAAAGGCATTTTCAAAGGGAACACCACTCACCATACGGCAAGTTAAGGCTTCTCACATTGGCCAACTTGTGAAAATATCTGGAATTGTAACACGCTGCTCAGATGTTAAACCATTGATGCAAGTTGCTGTTTACACATGTGAAGATTGCGGATTTGAGATATATCAGGTGCCAATCTGTTCCTATTCCCCTGTATTTCCGGTGCATCTCGTGACTACTGAGATATACCACTGTTGTTTACCATATTGCATTACAATATTTATGTCAGTTAACTATTCAGCGCCCGTTGAGGCGTTTTCAAGTGTTAACAGCACAAGATGGTTCCCTGGGAAGTATATGGTTTTGGTGCCCGTACTGTATTTATTCTTTCCTAACTTCTGGACATGTCATGCCTTCCTCTCCTACATATTTTTATTTTTTATTTTTTGGTTCTCGACAGTGGATAGTCTACTACTCAGAGCTCTAGCAATGCCATCATCATGCTTACCCTCTTTTTTAATTGTGCTCTTAAATGCAAAAAATGCCAGGAAGTGACAGCTCGAGTATTTATGCCCCTTTTTGAGTGTCCGTCGAAGCGCTGCAGAATGAACAAGGCAAAGGGAAACCTTATCCTTCAGCTCCGAGCCTCAAAGTTCCAAGAACGGGATGCTTCCTATACTTGATGCCATGGAAAGAAAATTTTGGAAAGTTAAGTTTGTAGAAAGAAATTCTCCTATGGCGACAATGAATGTTAGCATAGTGTTTCAACAACCAATCTATACCTAAGATTGCATCGTAGCCTTCCACATCTAGGGATACGAGATTTACAGAAAGATGGTGACCTTCTATGGTTACTTCACTATTAGGGTAGTGATATTTAAGTTCTTGTCCAGAACCTAAGGGTGTAGTAATTGCTAAGTTTGAAGGTAAAAGAATCGATGAAACAGGTAAAGTTTTTGTAAAAGTAGTGGAAGTGAAAGAATGAGATGCTCCGGTATCAAACAAAACAAAAGTTGGATGCGAATAAATTAGGATAGTATCTTCAACCATGCCACCCTCTTTGGTGGGTTCATCTTCCATGACGACATTTAAACGACCTTTTCGCCTGCGTCCTCCATCATTTTGGAAAGTTGCTCCTTCATGAATGGGCAATCTTGCATTCTGTGCTCCCGACTGCCACAACGTAAACAAGTGCCGAGGCGCTTTCAGCATTCTTCCACAGTATGCCTGAACTTTTCACAGAAGTTGCAAGCCTCCATGACTTGCTTTTCTTCTTCCTTGACTCTTTTATTTTTGCCATTGCCCTTGCCATTGTGAGATCTCTCCTTGTTATCACTAGATTTGTAAGTTCCTGTGATGCTAAATTTGTCTCCCTTCTTCTCTCTCTTATCATGCATACAGCTTGACTCTTCACTCTTCCCCTTGAATTTTTCTACCTTTTCAGGGGTTCTCTCACACAAATGAGCCCTATGCACCACTCTGAATAAGTTCGAATATTTTGTGGGCCTAACTGTTTGACAAATATCAGCCTCAATCCATCCATAAATCGATTGGCCTTGAGTAACCCTGTGCTAATGAGATGTGGAGCATATGGTGCTAGGCGTGAAACTTGTAACTCATACTCAGCTACAGACATCATCCCTTGTCTTAGAGCGGCAAATTCGGCTACTTTCCTTTTGTGGACATGCTCCGAGAAATACTTCTCACGGAAGAACTCAAGGAACTCTTCCTAGTTAAGTTGGTGATTTGGTAGATAAGCCAATGTGGCCTTCCACCAAGTGTGAGCATCTTTGTTGAGTTGAAAGGTTGCTAGCAGGACCTTCTCCTGATCCATGCATTGCATAACATGTAAAATATGGTCCATCTCGTCTATCTAATTCTCCACCTCATCTAGATTGGATAACCCAGAGAAACGAGGAGGGTTCATGCTTCGAAAATTGTGATGTAGGTCTCCCGCACCAGCTCATGAGCCTGCCTGTGCCACCGTCTATAGGGCCTGGGTGAGACTTTGGACTGTTTGTTGTATGGCTTCCTAGTTAGCTCGGTTTCCAGCCATTGGGAAGATAAGGTTCCTGAGAAAATAAACAATTCGTTATTTTCCTTAGAATTCATGAGGTTTAAGTTTTCTTAGGGCTAGAGATCTTAGTAAAGAACTATCTTATACTGGGCTCTACCCAATCTCACATAGGTTGGAAAAATAAATCTTTCCTAGTTCATAGGTCGGGGGATCCTTAGAACCTTGGACTTAAATCCTAAGACTTGACAGTTTCCTAGGACTTAATAAGCCTAGGCTCTGATACCACCTTAATTGTCACACCCCAAGATATATACAGCGAAAATAAGTCGGGAACAAGAACAGCCGGCAAAGTAAGTCTCTAGCTAGCAAGACAATGTCGATGTCATGGCCTGGCTCGCAGAGCATCCCGACTACGACGGTTCCATCAGCTTCGAACGCTGGGATTTCGAGGGCGGGATCGACGTGACCGAGTGCTTTTTTGGCGAGGACGCCGTGTTCCTCCCCTCCCCCACCATTCAGAACGAGGCCGCGTGATGGCTTGCAACTGCGCTGACGAAGTAGACGCCAAGCTGGAACAGCACAATACGCGCCTTGAGCGCGCGATGATGTTCGACAAGACGGGGCGTGAGAACAACCCCGACCTGATGCTCCGCACCTATCAGATCGAGACTGGTCGCGGCAAGCCGAAGGCCAAGGCGATGTTCATCTCGTACTGCCCGTTCTGCGGCGTCAAGTACGATAGCGACCCCTCCCCCATTCTGTCTCAGCAGGAGAAGGCAGCGTGAGCGAAGTAACCGGGCCTATCAGTACTTTGCCGGGGCACCCGCACGCCGTCCCTGACGGGGCCATGTGCGATTGGCATCCAGACCGCCCCGCCGTCGCTCGCATTCAGGGTGAGACCGACAGTTTCGGCGCCGAACTCCACGACATGTGTCAGGAGTGCCTTGATCACGACCGGAAAGAGCAGCGCGAAGCCGACCACTCCGGTAAGTGCGATTGGTGCAAGCAGCAGGCGCCCCGCCTCGTCCACCGCCGCGATATCGATGAGGGCATGTACGGCCCGGTCTATCGCATCTGCAAGTCGTGCGACGACAAGTACGAGGCTGAACTGCGTCGTGAACTGGATGAGTGGAACGACCGCTACGGAGATTGGGAATGACCCTCTCCCCTTCATCCCTAAAGGACCTGGAAGAGGTACGGGCTGCGAACCGGCCTAGGCTTCTCGCTGTAGCGGCATCCGTTCAGCACGCAATCAAGATCACAAACACCAAACTCGAGGCTACGAAATGAGCGCTCTCGTGCCCGCGTCGAACCAGCAGTACGCGGTTTCCGACATCGAACGCATGGCGCAGGCCTTCGCCGTTTCGAAGCTGTTCGGCGTCACCAACCCCGAACAGGCTGTAGCTCTGTGCCTCATTGCCCAGGCCGAAGGTCGCCACCCGGCTTCTGCCGCTCAGGACTACCACATTATCCAAGGCAAGCCGTCGAAGAAGGCCGACGCGATGCTCCGCGACTTTATCACAGGCGGGGGCAAGATTGAATGGCACAAGCTCGACGACACGATTGCCGATGCGACGTTCTCGCACCCGGCCGGCGGCTCGGTTCGCATCTCGTGGGACCATGAGCGCGCCAAGACCGCAGGCCTCTCCACCGCGATGTGGAAGAAGTACCCGCGCCAGATGCTCCGCGCCCGTGTCGTCTCGGAAGGCGTCCGCACCGTGTTCCCCATGGCCACCAGCGGCATGTACGTGCCGGAGGAAGTGCAGGAGTTCGACGCACCTCAGCGACAGGCCATTGAGGCACCGGCCAACGAAGCCGTCATCGACGCGGAATTCATAGAACAGCGGCCCGAGGCGCCGCAGGCAAAGACCCTCGTCAAGGATCAGCGCGTCATCGACGGCGAACTGCGCGCAGAAATCGACGCGTGCGTGTCGGAGGAGGCGGTCAAGATCCTCTGGCAGTCCCGGTTGTTCCAGACCGAGTTGAAGAAGCTCAAACCGGACTGGCAGCGACTGCTTCGGATCCATGCCGACGATCCTATCCGGATCATCAATGGCGAGCAGCCGACTAACGAGTTGGCTGATGAGCCTTCGCGTGAGTTCGTGCCGCCGAAGGCGGCCCGCCGACGGGAGGCCAAGCGCCGGAAAACAGAGGTCGCCGCACCTTCGAGGGACATTCCTCCACCCCTCGTGGTCCCGTCCTTTGAAGAGTTCGAGGCGGGCCAAGCCACACCGAGCCGACCCACCGGTAAGCTTATTTTACTGATTTTGCTGTGTGGAGGAGGCCGGTCTCCCTTTCTTTGATTGTGGTATTAATAGCTGGTGTTCTTCATGTTTACCAGTTAGGGAGGAACCCCTGCCCTCGCCTACTCCGGCTGCGGACGAGCCTGGAATGGCGGCTGGGCCTTCGTCGTCTCCGACCCTTTTCCCAAGCGAGGCTGGGGAGGGTCGAAAGGCCTCTCCCGTGGAGGAAGCGCTCGCAGCAGCGAGGGCCGTGACCCAACGGGAGGCGGGGCGGAGGAGAGAGGAAGTGGCCCAGATGGCCTCGAGCCCTCCTCCTTCGTCGGTGCCTTCCTTTGCCGCGTTCGCGTCTCCCCGATCTCGGTCGGAGGGTCCTGCCGGTAAGATTTTCATGTCAATATCTCTTCTGTGTTTGGTTTTCCTCTCTGGGAAGACCCCCATTCTTGTATTACCATGTGTTTGTCCTGTTTCTAGCCGTAGCGAGGGTGCTCTCAGTGGCGGCTCCTGCCGTGATGCTCAGTCCGCAGGAGACGGAGCAAAAGACGACGGAAATGCGGGAGTTTCGGGCAGCTGTCGAGGCAGCCCTAGCCGGCCCAGGTGAACCCACCGGTAATAGTCACATACTCCCCGGCTCCTTTCACTTTTGAGGCAAGCTTCTTAACCTGAGTGCCCTTTTCTTCCTTTTAGCTGCTGTCGAGGAGCCCGCACCAGTACCTTCCCCGGCTATGGAGGAGACCGGTGTTTCCGGGGCTGCACCCCCTGCCAAAGGGACACTCCCGGTCTTGCTTTCAGGGAAGGCGACCGAACAAGGTGATCCCCTTTTCATATTTGAAGTTCTATGCCAGGGATGCATGAATTTCTACTTAACCTGGTGTTCTCTTTATTGTACAGCTCCCCTGGCTCCCCCCTCCGCACATATAGTGGCAAAGGGGATCCCCGGGCCGATGCTGATGTACACGAGGAGGAGGTTGAGGTTCGGGGCCTCAGCGTCTGCCAGCCCACGCGAAGAGGGAGTCGAGGGCGTCCGGACCGGCACCTCTTCCCCGACCAGGGATGAGCCGGCCTCGAGCGAGGCCTCGTCGAGTGAGAAGGTAGATTACGACTACTCTTCCGACGAAGAAGCTCCCGCCGAAGATGTCGTAAGTGTTGACTAGTTCGGGCGGGACCCCCCCTTCTTTGTTTATTTTCAACCTTCGACCGCTCATTCATCCACCCTGCCTGCAGGAGTTGACGCAGTCGGGGGCCACGGGAGCACTCCCTCTTGATGCACCGGTGGAACGGCCCGGCGAAGCTGACGTCGGCACGGAGACGATGGCTACCCTTCTCGAGGCCACGCAAGGGGAGGTGACGACAGGGATCGCCCCCACTAACGAGGAGGACCTGGAGGAGGGGGAGATAGCGCCGGAAAGCCGACTCGTCCTTTATACCAAGGTGAGGCAGACTCTTGCGCCGTTTGCCTCTTCTGAGAGTTGGGTCGCCGGTTTCGCCTATTAGGGTGTCGACCTCTTACCCCCCTTTTCTTTCTTCTCGTGTTTCAGGAGGAAGAAGACTCTTCTGAGGGACGCTCCGGGAGTCGCCGCAAGGTTATTGCCAAACGGAGAGGGAAAATGATCCCTGAGGCGGTGGTGGACGAACCGAAGACCCTCTCGACCGAGGAGGTAGCACAGATCGTCTCTTTCCTTCGGTCGGACACTGGGCTAAAGCTTCTGGTTCCTCTGCCCCCTCTCCGGAAGCTCATGACGTCCGAGGAGAACCGGCAGTTGGGGGAGAGGCTGGCCGAGTTCGTGATCCGGAGCGAGGAGAAGACTCCTGCCGGGGAGACGGCCCAGCCTTCGTTGATGGGAGGGGAGCTCGCCCCGCCCGCCGTGCTTCAGCTGACCGGAGTCGAGGGAGAGTCTGATAGTGCTGCCGCAGCCGCAAGCGCCTCCCTGGCCATAGTTAGTCAGGGATCGGCTATGGAGACTGGGGGGTCAAGCACCCTGTCGGTGGAGCTCCCCTCCTCTTCTGCCGTGGTAGATGCCGGGCTGTGGGCCGCGATAGACGAGACGGTGGAGTTCAATCCGCCGGTGGTGCCCTCTCTCGGCCACGCCGCCTCGGACGCTCCCGTTCGGCAAATGCTGGGGATGCTGCGTTCCTTGGTTCTTGCGGATCCGACTCTTACATATCAAGGGGTGCATGCGATCACTGTGCAGTTGACCGGGGCATTGCAAGTGCTAGGATGCTGTGGACGTGCAAAATCGCACGCCCATGTGTCCCCGCCGGTCCAACAACAACAACAAATTTTTAACCGAAGAGACCCTGGAGGATACATCCCATCCGGACCCTCCGAAGAGACAACATGCTGTCGTGAAGCCCTCCCTGGAATCACGACAGCGAAGAGAAGCCAACCCCTGGGGAGTCCACTGTTCGTGGGCCCTCGAAGAGAACCGAATGGGTCGTCAATCGAGCCCAAAACAAGTCACGAAATCCACTTCGAACAAGCCCAAAATGCCTTCAACGGCACACCCCCCTTGGGGGGGTCTTCAGCGGCACACCCCCTTGGGGGGGTCTTCAACGGCACACCCCCCTTGGGGGGGGGGGGGGTCTTCAACGGCACACTTACCTGTGCCCGTAAGGCCTTCAACGGCACGCTCACCTGTGCCTGTAAGGCCTTCAACGGCACGCCCTGTGCTCGCCCAGCGAAGTCTTCAACGGTACGGTCCAAGCCCTTTCAACGGCACAGCCTTCAAGCCCTTCAACGGCACGCTCAAAGGCTTCAGCGGCACAGCGTTGACCCCATCCGACACGGAAGATCCAGCGCCACCCTACGCGGATCTTTTGCGTGTACTGTGGATTGACGTGTCGACCAAATAGTCAGACACGAAAATCCCCTTGTCAACGCAATAATGAGGGTGTCAAATCCCCATTCAATGTGGCTTTTCCTGCCACGCTGCCTCAAGCATTCGAATGAATGCTGTGCCGGGGAGGTATAAAAGCCTCCCTTCTTCCACTCCAAAAGGGACACACAGGAGAGGCCCTACGACAGACAAAACACACACGCAGACAGAAAGAGAGGAACAAGAAGAGAAGAAGAAGAGGAAGAAGAAGAAGCGGCCGACGGGATCTTCTTCCGGCGACCACCCTTGAGGGAAATAGAGTAAGAAAGAGAGAGGGAATGTGAGTGGGTTGTGTTGTAGCGTGGGTGGACTAGGGCCCTGTGGCCTTAGGTCTAACCCCGGGTCTTCTCCCCTTTTTCTTCCATTCCCGTCATCATCCCTTCCCATCTATTGTATCCCCGTTCCCTGTTTTTTTGCATGAATAAATCTCAGTTCTTGTTTGCCCGACTATCTTTTTTGTCCAACTTGTGTTGATGCCCAATAGCTCCCCGTTCTGGGCGATGTTTGTGTGCACACGCATACCTAGCCCTCTTGGCCCCCTTCCCTTGTCTCTAAACCAGTCCCCGTCGAGGTATCTCCCCATAGCGTGCCTTGGAACCCTTCTGCAACAACAGCTTCGACCCATGTAGCCCCCTGGCCAAGCCCCTTGAACGGTACACCCTTCTTCCAACCCTTCAGCGGCACACCCTGGCCATCAGCCTTCAGCGGTACACCCTGGCCATCACCCTTCAGCGGTACACCCTTGGCCCTTCCTTCAGCGGTACACCCCTGGCCATCAGCCTTCAGCGGTACACCCTGGCCATCAGCCTTCAGCGGTACACCCTTGGCCCCTCCTTCGGCGGTACACCCTTGGCCCTTCCTTCAGCGGTACACCCCTAGCCATCAGCCTTCGGCGGTACACCCTTGGCCCCTTCCTTCAGCGGTACACCCCTGGCCATCAGCCTTCAGCGGTACACCCCAGCCATCAGCCTTCAGCGGTACACCCTGGCCACCACCCTTCAGCGGTACACCCTTAGCCCCTTCCTTCAGCGGCACACCCCTGGCTTGCTCACCGGTACACCTGTCTCCCCTTTGGTCCAGAGTCCTTGGTTAGCCTATCAGCCTTCCCTCCATTGTCGTATCCTCCCACGCTTCCCGAGGTTCGTTCAAGGTGTTGTCGTCTGCGGACGCCCACCTCCAATTGTTGGGTTCCGCCACTCCATGTGGGCGCGGAATAGGAACTCCCCCCAACTCACCTCTCTTCACTCACACTCACCCCCCTCTCTCTATTTTTCTTCACCTTGCCGGCGCGAGTGGCTTCTTCTCTCTTCTTCTCTTCACTCCCATAGCCGAGAGCCAAACCGAGAGAGTTCTCTCTTCACTCTCTTCTTCTCTTCCCTGTGCGCCAGCCAACTAACCAGGAGGAGGGGAGTTCTTGATATATATATCTCTTCTTGGGGGGGAAAGTCTTCAAGTTCCTTCATTTGGGGACGGGTGCGCCTGAAGCCTTCCCACGTCTCACCGATTTGCTGTCGCCCTTGTTCATTTGCCACATTGTCGAGGCCATCACTTGCAGAGCATGGGCGGGCGGCTGATGGCATGGGTGCTCAGCAGTGCAAGGCTCAAGAATTTCCACTAAAGGAATGCCCATGGTTGCCCGCTGGATCACAGTGGCAGTTTAACCACTTCAGGCTTGTTCGTCGCCATGCCATTCCCCGGAAATAGGGGACCGACATGATGACGGGATGGGTTGGTTGCGGTGCTGTTTTAACCACAACAAGGGGCGCATCGAGTAAACACTTGAAAGAGTTGATTTTAGAGTTTGGCAAATGGGCGTGCCATATTAGTGCAATGTAGATGCAAATGGGTGGCGCCGTTTCAGGGAGCATAAAGGGGGGGCGTGCCAGTTTGGGGCGCGCCAGTTAAGGGCCTCACCGCGCTGTTTTAAGGCCTCTTCGTGCCGTTTTAAGCGCCAAACAGATTTATTTTGAAGTTGTGACCATTTATATAAGCGTCGGCACTCCTGAAATGTTTTAGTTGTAATGCACGGCACTCGGAATATTTCATTTGCCATTTCTAGGCTTCGATCTGGGACTTTGCGTGACTTTCGGCATATGCCGAGACTGTGTCAGAATCCCTGACTTTTCTTTGATTCACCTCTCGGCGTGGCCGGTCGTAGAGATCTTCTGCCCGGGACTCCCTTAATGGGTAGCAGACTGCCGAGCGGGTTCTCATCTTGGTCAGGCGAGGTATGGGTTTGTTCGGCCTTCCCCTCTTTGACTCACACGTAGATGCCAGTGCTATATGATTGTCACCGTCATTTTTTGACGTCCACAAATGTCCCCCACTCGCGGGTAGCGCAAGCGAGGGAGGAGTGCGCGGGGCCCACGAGTGTAGAGTTCTTTGAGAAGATATCTGTTGTTCCGGGCTGGTGAGGTGCTAGTCCAGTGCTGATTCACGGGAAAGTACTCACTCCTTCAGCGAAGGGATGAGGGAACCGCTCCACCGCGTGCGCACATGGGCCAAGAGTCTTTTTGTTCATCGACTTGGACGGGAGGTCCGAGCCGAAGGTTAATTCACCGGTGGGACTGGAGATTGCAATATTAGGGTGATTTATTCATTGGCACGGGGTTAGTGCCAAAGTAAGGGTCTTTTGTTCATGGTTCCAGACGGAGGGTCTGGGCCACTGGCTTGTTCACCGGTGCCGACAGGGGGTCAAAGACCGACATGATTTGTTCGTTGACACGGGGTAAGTGCCAATGCAAGGGTCTTTTCATTCATGGCTCCAGACATAAGGTCTGGGCCACGGGTTCTATGCACCGGCGGGACGGGTTACAGCAGCACTAGGCCAAAGGAGCTTTTGTACCCGGGTGGGACATGATGATACATCCCCTACGTGCTTTGATAATTTACTTTCTTATTTTTTCTTCTTCTTCTTTCTTCCCTTCTCTTTTTTTTCCTTCCTTTGTAGCGGCCTTACCACTGACCGCTAGGCTACGTCTAGCGATCAGGCGGAGGACCGCCACCCTTCTTGGCGGTCCGGGAGTGATCGCCTGGGTTTTGGTGGTTTCTTGGGGGTCCGGAGGAGACCGCCAGGGTCCCTAATGGTCCAGAGAGGAATGCTAGGTGGTTTTTTGTGCTAGTTGTGACCGTTTCGTGTTGTGTTAGTCTCCGATCGGTCCGGTTGAGACCCAATGATCGAACTATGATCCTGTGAGTGTCCCGGACATCCCGTGAGGATTGTGACCGTATTTTTGGGTGTCCAGAGGTATCGTATTACCTGGATAAGTGTGCCTGTGGATTTTTTCGAAAGGTGGTTTCCGAGTGGGCTATGAGTTTGGCCCTTGGACTGTGGGTCCAGTTAACCAGTCTGGGGCTGGAGGTTTTCCGTGTGTCCCGTGGATGAGATATCCACTCGGTGGCTTGTGAGCTGCCCCGAGAATCTTGTCGCCGTGATTTTAGACCTAGGGATTCGGCTAGATTGACGGCACTATGTCGTCACATGCAACGGTCTTGACCCAAGTCTCGTGACTCAAGGATCGTTGGGTTTAGTAGGTCTAGCGAGATTTCTAGAGTCTGGTGGCCGTGAGCCACCTGTTACTCCACGTTACTTGTGATGGGTGCGTGCGTGATTTTCAGTGTTTACATTTTGTGAGCCCCCACTAGTCGTAGCTTTCCTGTGCACGCAGGTGCAGACCCACTTGGGAGTGGTGGAGAGCGTGACCCGAGTGAGATGATTTTTAGGCTGGTTATCGTAGGGTCCCTTGCCTTTGCAGCCTGAGTCTGGCTGGGGAAAAAATCAGCTAAAGGACCCGACCTAGAGCAGATGGTCTATGTGTGCACGCGTAGCTGGGGGTAGAGGACACGCGCTGATGAGTGTGACCCCAGCTAGTCCTTGTTCAGTGGTTACTTGTGTGGTGTCTCAGTTCCCATTGGGTCGGAGGGAGACACCTAAGGTGCGGACTAAGACGTCAGTGGACGCATCCGATCTTACTTCTGGTGGGCGGTACTCCCGTCACGTGACGTGAGTTGTCAGATCGTGGGTTCCGTTTCCCATCTGCGAGATGGGATTTTGTATGTAGTTTGGGCATTTTTTCGGAGCCGAGGTCTAGGGTTTTCGGTGAGCGTCACCAAGGGCTTCTCCCTAGATGGCGTAGAGTTCACGACGGTGAGCTCGTGGTTGCGTTTTTAGACCGCGTGATTTCGGAGTGGGCCTTTGTGTATGAGCACAGGCCTCCACGATAGAGGTGTCGTGGTGTTTGCCTTGTAGCGTGACTAGGGTGGTTAGTGGTCCGGTGGTCCCCCGACTGTGGGATCGGGGTGTTGATTTACATTCTGATAGGACTAGCTGTAGAGCCAAGATTTTACCAGCCACCGTGTTTATTGTTCCTATTGTTACTGTTGTTCTTGCTGTAGTTGCTACTTTTCATGCCGCCGTTGTTTTCGGGTGGGGTTTCGCGGTACCCCTACTGAGCCAGTGATAGAAGACTCACCCCTGATTTTTAGGTGTGATGGTTCTTCCTTGAGATTTGAGGGTATTGCGTGGTGGTTCCTAGTTGCCAGCTCGTCTGACCGAGTGTTCACTTGGCATGTGATACGTTTTACTATTTTAAACTGTACTTTTATTAGACTAGACTTTGTTGTAGTTGTTGTTTATTTCTGTTAATTGTTAATTTATCCTGCTTTATTTTCTATTTCTATGAGCAAGAGTGAAGTCATAGAGCCATCCAAGTGTCTAGAGTCCCATAGTCTTGTCTATTCTTATATTTCTTAAGTCAATCTTGTAATTTTCTTCTTATTTGAGTCAAACTATTTGGAGAATGAATAAAGGATTGGGTTTATTGCTATATTGCACACTCTGGCTTTGTGTCGAATGCACTACGCTCTGATTGACATGAATGATATAAACTCGTCACGTTCTCCGGGTAATCTTCAGCGCTCGGGGCGTGACACAAACCCCACATCATTGTTTCTCTAGCGACATGTGTTTGACCGGTGATAGGCACATTTCATGGAAGGTAATGCATTCGTCATGGAGCCTTGCATCATATAGAGAAGGTCATAGTTTTGGTTGCACAAGTCTACCCATGCTTATCCCATTTGATATGAGTCACATGCATGATAGGTCCACTTTCGGATGTCCTGGACAGCCCCTATATGGTAGAGAGTCTATGCATACCAACCATAGAAATCGGCAAGCCAGCAAGCAAGTCTACTTGAGCAACGGGACCTATAAGCGGCAGGCGGACACCCATTGACGTTACCACAAACACCAAGAGGGTGACCTAGCAATGGTAAGGGCGGAGCATGCACATGACACTGGACCATTTCAGGCCGTGAGGAGAGTAGGCTCTAATGCCTACGATAAGGACCTCCCTATGAAATATGGGGTGAGCACTGAGTTTAACGTGGCAGACCTAGTGCCATATAAGGGCCAGGCAGTAAGACCTAGTGATCTATTTGAGCCTGCATCCCCCCTTGCGGGTGAACCCAGACCTGTGTGCCCACCAACCCCAATGAGAGCACGGCGCGAACAAGTGGAACAAATGCTGGGTGAGTAGGTTGCCAACACGAGGAGCAAGGTGACCCAGCATTACTTAGTCCGATGGAAGGGTCGACCCCAGTCCGACGAGGATTGTGAGCCCGGGCCGGACCACTTACGCTCCACTCGACGGAGTCGAGTTCTCCCCACCTCGGGGGAATTGATAGGGACATCGAGGCTCGACATGCGATGACGAAGGACCCGACACGGCACTAGCAGATCATCTAGCACATTTTACATTTTATTACCTTTTATTAGTGTTAGTTGAGTCTAAATGAGTTAAATAGAGTCATGTAAGCCTTAATGGGCCAGCTAAATAAGGCCCAAAGGGCCATTGTTGAGACTAGCTCGGTTATAGGTCACCAGTAGCTTATATTCACCCCTCTGGATAGCGGGGTCAATTTGCTTTTGTAATGGGCATTTGTGGACTTTTTTCACCCCTGGTCTCTCCTATAGAGTGAAGGGCCTTATTTGGAGTTAATGAAGAATTTGCAAAAATTGAGTTGAAAGAAAATCTTGTGAGCTCCCTCTCTCTCTCTCTCTAGCGCCCTCTCTCTCTCTCTTGGGATCGCAAATCCCTCTCTCTCCTCCCTCTCTCTTGGCCGTGGCCAACACACACCCCTTGCCACATTAGCTCCCTCCCTCCTAGAGAATGTCCACCTTCCTACTTTCTCTCCCTCCCTCCTATTATCTCTCCCCATCCCAAGGAAAACTAGCACCCCTTCCCTCCTTTCTCTCTTATCACCTTCCTAATCCCTCCCCAAATCCAATCCTAGCCCTCCATATCTTCCATAATATCCCTCTAGAGATATTAACCCCCCTAGAATCTCTCTACCATTCAAAGAAAATTTCCAAAATCCAGAAATATTTCCCTCCACCAAAATAGGCTGCACCCAGCCAAAGTGAAAGGTTGATTCTTTGATTCTCTGGCCGAGAGAGGATCCGAACCAAAGTGAAAGGTCAATTCTTTTGTTCTCTGGCTCGGGAAGGATCTGAACCAAAGTGAAATAGTCTATTCTTCTATTCTCTGGCCGGGAAAGGATCTGAACCAAAGTGAAATGGTCTATTTTTTTGTTCTCTGGCCCGGGAGGGATCTGAACCAAAGTGAAATGGTCTATTCTTTTGTTCTCTGGTCGGGGAAAGGATCCGAACCAAAGTGAAAGGTCTCTTCTTTAATTCTTTGACCGGGGGAAGGACCCAAACCGAAGTGAAATGTTGATTCTTCGATTCTCTGGCCGGGGAAGGATCCGAACCAATGTGAAAGGGTCTATTCCTTTGCTCTCTTTCTTTCATTTTGTTGGGTAGCCAAAGACCGAAGGTGGGGTTGCTTGTTAGTTCGACATCTGTCGGCTCAAATGTCGATGGTTGAGGAGCTGTCGGCTCAGGGGCTGATGATTGAATAGCTGTTGGCCCAGGGGCCAATGATTGAATAACTGTTGACCCAGGGGCCAATAATTGAAAAGCTGTCAGCTCAGGGGCCGATAATTGAATAGCTGCCGACACAGGGGCCGATGAATGAAAAGCTATCGGCTCAGGGGCCGATGATTGAAGAGCTATCGGCACAGGGGCCGATGATTGAAAAGTTACCGACTCAGGGGCTGATGATTGAAAAGCTGTCGGCTCAGGGGCCGATGATTAATAAGCTGTCGGCTCAGGGGCTGATGATTGAAAAGCTGTCGGCTCAGGGGCCGATGATTGAAGAGCTATCGACACAGGGGCCGATGATTGAAGAGCTGGCGCAGGGGCTGATGATTGAAAAGCTGTCGACATGGGAGCCGATGCTTGAAAAGCTGTCAGCATGGGAGCTGATGATTGGGAATCTGTCGGTTTAGAGCCCCGATGGCTGAACATCTATCGGTTTGAAGTCTTGATGGCTGAATATTCTTCGATTTAATGCCCCGATGGCTGAACATCTCTCGGTTGAAGCCCTGATGGCTGAACATCTCTCAGTTGAAGCCCTGATGGCTGAAGATCTTGTCGATTAAATGCCCCATTGGCAGAGCAATCTTCGGTTTAATGCCCCGATGGCAAAATGTTGATCGGCTTTAAGCCCTGATGGCTGAACCATCTGCTCGAACGAAAGGTCGTGACGCCAACCATGTGAGAGATTTATTGGGTGGATGGCTGAAGGCTGAAGGTAAAAGATCATGTCTGCCTCAAGACCCTCTTTCCTTTCTTCTCCTCTTCCTTTGTGTGAAGAGGCGGGCACGAAGACCACGCTTGCCTCGTGACTGTTCTTTTGGTTCTTCTCTTCTTTTCTCATTAATGCCCCTAGACTGGGATGCATTTCGCTTAATGTGCCCCCAAATTGGGGTGTAGTTTTTCTTCATCTGTCCCCCTAGGTCGGGAGGGTATGCCTCTTTGCTTTTATGCGCTCAGGCGGGATGTATTCTTCATGGCTTCTGTGCCCCTGGGCGGGATGTAGCTTCTTCAAATGCCCCTAAGTCTGGGTGTATTCTTTTTACTTCTTATACCCCTGGGAGGGATGTAGCTTCTTCAAATGTCCCTAAGTTGGGGTGTATTCCTTTTGCTTCTTATACCCCTGGGCGGGATGTAGCTTCTCCAAATGCCCCTAAGTCGGGGTGCATTCCTTTTGCTTCTTATACCCATGGGCCGAGGTGAATTCTTCTTACACACCTCTTAACATGCACTGGTTCAGCAAGATTTCAGTTCTGAGAATTAAAGGCTTTATGATCAACACCCCCAACTCTGTTGTCTTTTTTAGCAATGTTCAGAAGCTGAACTCGGTTATTGCATTTTCTGTATTTTTTTGTTTGCCATGAGGCTTTCCTTTGAGCTGTCCATATGTTCTTCTTTGATTGGCAGCCATGGTTCCTTGGTTCAATGCATCCGGCGCTTGTTATTATTTTTTGTTTGGATGTTGTTATTAATTCGATTCACCTAGCAAAAATTCGGCAACACCTCCCCTTGAACCGGAGCATCCGAGTGCAAATGAGGGGTGCATCTACGGAGAAACTCCGATATGGCCCCCAAAACAGACCAAGTCAAGACTGACGGCTCTAAGTCCCAAATCAGATAGGGAGAATACCTCAAGGGCTAGCCTACAAGAGGGACCTCAACCAATCCAGGGATAATTTTTGTTTCCTTAGCTGCTTTGTGCACCATGCACAGTCAATTACTGCTGGCTCTAAGGCCATTATTATCCAACCCTCTGATTGAAACAGCCGCCAAGGAACATGCTATGAAGAAGCAAATCCTTGGGGTGGTGTGAGGGTGGTTAGACGGAAAACATTGATCGATATGAAAACCGTGATTTGCCCATCTGCCTCGGCAGGCCCTTAAACCAGCCGAACGCCAAGACGGGACTCTAGGGAAATGCAGAGGTAGCTTTCAAATAGATGTATATATTTACGCTACACAAGCAAGCACCCTGTTTGCGCAGACAGAGGCCAGGGGACTTGTGGGATATAGCAAGAGAAGAAGGTAAATTACGGTAGATCTACTCATATACATCTATATGAACATGTAGTAAAAAGAAATGGACGGGCACCAGATTCATCAAAACATCAAGGAATGAAGCTCTATATCTTATTTCCTCTGAAAGAGCAAAGCTATACCATGGAGACCCCGCACCATACAACACACGGCCAGGGGAAAAAGAGCAATTGAAGAAGAGAAGCAAAGAACAAGTGACCCACCCTCTTACAAAAATCTCGCACACTCTCCTCTCTCCCTCTTGTAGCTGTGACCTCTGAAGAAGTAAACCAAAGGGGGGAATTTTACCAAGATCTCTAGAACCTTTTTCTTCAGCCGCGCAAGGGCCCTTCTTATAGGGATGGAGGGGGCCGGTTCGGAGTCTTCTCCCTCTCCCCATGTCTCTCCCACCGCTGCTGCCGCCGCCTGTTGCTGCTAGTGCTCTTCCCACGGCTGTTGCGGCCGTTGCTTCTCCGGTAGAGGAGATTTCCATTCACGGGGGTGGCCGCGGTTCTGCCTTTGTTGTTGGTGGACGAGCGCCTTGCCGGAATGGGCTGCGCGCCATTGCTTTCTCGAGAGGAGGCTTGCGAGCATTGAATGCTCAGTACAGGAGGGTAGGGACGTCCGTTTGAGCCGGCGTGAAGGCCCGCAGGGTGCTGCGGTGGTCTACTGGCCAACGTCCTGCCCTGTTGGTTGCCGCAGTGGTCTGCTAGACAAAGCACGGAGGGCTCTTCGTGAGGGGAAGAAAGGGCGTGGGAGGAGGGAACCCAGAGGGAGAGGGCGTGACACATGGTGAGCAGTGCGCCCAATTTCCTTCTATGTTCCCTTTTTTGTTTAATTCACTTCTTCATTTTCGTTGGCGCCCGGCCGGGGGGGGGGGGGGGGGGGGGGGGGGCGGGGGGGGGGGGGGGGGGGGGGGGGGGGGGGGGGAATATTTATGGTCCAAAAATATAGTGAATTTCTCCCCATAAAGGTAATGTTGCCATAACTTTAAGGTGAAAATGACAGCAACCAGTTCCAGATCAAGCACTGGATAATTTGTCACATGACGCATCAATTGTCTTAAAGCATAACAAATCACTTTCCCATCCTGCATTAAAACACATCAAAGGCCAACACCTGATGCATCCGTGTAAGACTTCAAAACCACCACCTTCTGTGGGTAGTGCTAGTATAGGTGCAGTAGTGAGATGTTCCTTGAGAGTCAGGAAACTCTCTTCACATTTCTTTGACCAGATAAAAAGATTTTCCTTTCTTGTGAGCCTAATTAAAGAGAGAGTGATCTTTGAGCATCCTTGATGAATCGCCTGTAATAGCAAGCCAGACAGAGAAAACTCTTGACCATAGAGATGGTTGTCAGTCGGCTCCAATTCTAGATAGCTTCGAACTTAGAAGGGTCCACAGCGATACCTTCCTTTCAAATAATATGGCCAAGGAAAGAGATCTCCTTTAGTCAGAACTCACACTTGTTGAGCTTCGCATAGAGTTGATGTTCACTTAATGTTTGCAAAGCTACTCTTAAGTGCTCTTCAAGCTCTTCCCAAGTCTTGGAGTGTATGAGAATATCATCAATGAAGACAACTATAAATCGATTGAGATAAGGCCTAAAGACATTGTTCAAGAGTTGCATAAAAACTGCAGGGGCGTTGGTTAACCTGAACGGCATAACCACAAACTCATAGTGCCTATATCTGCTACGGAATGTAGTCTTGTGAATATCCTCATCCTTAATTCTGAGTTGATGGTAACCAGACTTAAGGTCTATCTTTGAGAAATATTTTACTCCATAAATCTGGTCTAACAACTCGTTGATACGCGGTAGTGCATATTTATTCTTGATGGTGAGTTGATTTAGTTGCCGATAATCGATACATAACCTAAGAGATCCGTCCTTCTTTCCAATGAATAGAACCGACGCACCCCAACCCTACTGTATCGTGCTTGTTGGCCATCAAGCACTCACTATCCTTTGTCACCTCATAGTCCTTCATCAAGCATTTCAATATCTCCCTGGTCATCTTGTATGAAGAAATAAGTGAAAATTTTTAAAGATCAATTGAACTTCTGAAAATATGTGAAAGCTTAGAATTATCTTTATATCTCTTCACATACTCGACAGTCCACTTAGAGTCATCATTAGGCATTCCATAAGAATTATGATTAACTAAATCCCAGAGTTTGGGATCAATAGATTTAACATAACGACTTATGTGCCTAAGTCATTCATTGAAATTTGAACCATTAAAATAGGAAGGAGGAGAAGACAAAATGCTGTCAAACATGATGCTCATCAAACACGCCTATAAAGATCACTCTATAGGTCGTTAGACCTCAAGATAATAGAGCCACAACTCTGATACCACTTGTTGGTCCCGGGGTAGGAAACCGACAAGAAGGGGGAGTTGAATTGTTTCCCACACTAGATGGCTAATTAAAATGCTTATGCAATAGAATTAATAATATTAACGAGATTGAAGATATTAACCGAACAAGGTAGCTAAATTCTCTCAATCTCTCTAATCTCACACGATCACACAAACTGATATATCTTGCAAACCACACAATCGCACAAACAAAACCATAGTGCACATGGATTTTTAAGGTGGTTCGGGACCACGACGAGCTGCCTACGTCCATCCCTTACCAAATTGGTAAGGCTTCACTCCACTTTTATCAAGGGAAATGTAATAGAAAACTTTATGGTTGTTATTGAATAAATGATTGGGTTATATTTACTTTTTGTGCACTCTGTCTTGGTGTCGAATATAACGCTCTGATTGACATGATCGATATAAACTCGTCACGCACTCAAGGTTCCTTCCGCGCTCGGGGAGTGACAAGGAGGCCGAGACTGTACGGGCCCAAGCCGAGGCAAGGCTGAGGTCGAGGCAAAGCTGGTCGTGGTTGAGGTAAGAGTGGTCGAGCTTGAGGAGAGGGCTGCGAGAGTCGGGGCGGAGGCGATGGAGCAATATTGGAGCTCGGAGGAGTATCAGGAAGCCCTGAAGCAGGCTGCCTTCAAGTACTATGAGCCAGGCTACCGCCGGGGGCTGCGGAAGGGTTTTGCTCAAGGCTATAAGCGGACAATCATAATGGCTCAGGAGCAAGCTTCTGATGAACTCCTTTTCCCTCCTGGGCAGCGCTACGACTCCGGTGAGGATGGCTCGGATTCTCCCTCGTCGATGTTAAGCGGTGAAGAGCGGAGCAAAGGTGCCTCTACCTCGGTGGAGGAAGGATCGCCAACTCTGGGTGCTTCAGGAGGGCACGTGGATGGGACAGGTCCCATTCAAATGGGGTCAGTGCTCGGGCCGGCCGTCACCGATGATACCGGGGGTAAACCTCCGAGTGCAGAGGGTCCTCTGCTTGTCGAGCTTCACGTGGGGCCACGAACTTCTCAGGATTCCCCCATCTCCGTAGATCAGGAAAATTTATACTTGTCATATTTTTCCTCTTTGAATTTGACAATGTAATAGCTTTTTTCGATATAATGGTAGCAGTATTAAGAGTCTAATTGACTGCATGTTGCCACCTTTGAGTGAGTGGATCTTACCGTATCGACAGTTGCCAGAGAGTCGGGGATTTTACGTCATTCGAGGCCAAAAAAGTAGGGGTGCGTGGTGACCGACTATAGGGCTGGCGTCTTTTCGTTCTTCCATACTTTAACTGACTTGCCGTTTTTGCGTATTTCCATAGGGATTTGTGGGGGGAGCTAGCATGACTACTCCTTGGGGAAGTACATCTATCTTTTTGTGTTTTTTCGAGGGAAGATTCAATTAAGGCAGGGGTCTCTCCCTTTGGCCTACAAAATGTCCCTAAGGGTGCCTCCTCCTCTTCATGTTGCTTTAGGCTTCCATTGCACTCTTTGGCTTCCTCTGTTTGTTTCTGTGAAGCGGTTGTCTGCTGCGATCGTCTTTGGTGAAGCATGGAAGTCAACTCTGAAGATGAAGACGCTGGCGGTTGTAGGGGTGTTCCTGCTGCTCTGGCATAGAAGAATGGTTAGCAATGGGTGGGCAGCATAGGAGAAGGGTTAGCACATGGCAACGCGCCTCTTCCTGACTTCTTGACTACCGCCCCTATATTAGGAGGAAGGTAGAAGTGAAAGGGGGCTCGAGGGAGGGGGGCATTCGGCACTACGGCCTCGCCCTACTCCTTCCTCACCCCTCCCACTCCTCCTTTCTCTCGATTCTACTTTTTCTTTTCTTTTCTCTTTTCTTCGGCCAACCTTTTTCACTCTATGGAGGATGCCGACCTCTTTCTTCTTCTTGCCCACACCATCTGTCACGCCCCGAGCCTTATTTACAACGGAAGACTCACTCAGGAGGCGTGAACAGTCGGCATGATAAGCCTCTTGCAAGCAAGCACGATCAGAGCGCGAATACAATCACACATAAGATGCCATTGCAGAACCCGATTGACGGGATGCTGAAATCTTCATCCCACAGCAGGGACATTGACTTGGCCGGCACCGACCTGGAAACCTATGTGGCGCGGGGGGTCCGCAAGCACTTGGTCTTCTTTCGGGGCCAGGCCCCTCTCCTTCTTTACTACCGATCTGTCATGAGCAAGACGGCAGCAGACCGGTGCAGCAACTTGGCGGGCAGGCTGGACCCTCTTAGGGACCCACACCTGTTTAAACTTCCTTGGACTTGGGGCCAACTTTTCCTGGCCATAGTGGCCGGCTTCTTCTCTTTCCGCCCTCCTTCCAGCGAGGGCTTGGTATGAATTGCGAATAGGAACGACGGGGATGGCCTGATCAGGGACCACCCGAGTGTCACATTCATCGAGGAAGATGTTGACACCGCCAATCAGCATTGATTTTCCAGACTGAGAGAGGCGTCCGGTAACCATAGCAGAGTTCTTTCAGAAGCCCTTGCGTTGGCGTCCTCGGAATTCTTGTTGATGAGAGCGGGGCGGGCCCCAAGGACAGCATGGTGCACCAGGCAACTGGCGACCAGGGCTGGATTCTTGGGCAAGTCCGGGCAGCACCGAGCCTCCAAGGACTCGATCTTCTTCACAGCTTCCTTAGTAGGCTCCGAGGGCTCTACCTCCAGCATATCAACGAAGGCCAACCACAAGAAGTTGGGGAAGCCGACAGCAGTAGGGAAGGTGCCGAACATCGTGGGCACCGCCAGATACCCCTACGCGTGAGCAGTGACAATCGATGGCCCGAAGCTGACGCCGGTTAGTCCAGTCATGGTTGTCATCACTTGCCTACGAAGACAAACAATACCACAATCAGTAACCTTTGGCAGGGCCTTGGCAGCCCAGATATCTCGGCAAAGAGATGAAAGGTGACACTTGTCCCACCGGGCGTGCCAGACTGTTTCTGATGGGAATTCTCCCTTGTTAAAAGATTCTGGTTTGATTGATTTTAATTGAATCAAAACCCATTATCATTTTTTTTTGATTTTATTTATTTATTTATTTGGCTTATTCACGCGTCAATTAACCAATTAACCAACTGGTAGTTAACTGATTGATTGACTACGCGAGTGTGCCAGTCACGTAAATGACGAGTTATCATGCTTTCAATCTGACCCATATCGGGCGAGAGTGTGGTTCGGTTGGGACCAGCAGTCCGCCATATCACAAAAGCTATGGCGTTAATTACATCTCCCGCTAGGAGGGAAAACCTTTGATTAATTGTCGGGATAAAGGGGTTGCCAAGGCCGAAATGAAGGATGTAGATGGTCATGCGAGATATTATAATCTACCATGCATAATTTGTTAGAGCAGAACTCTCAGTACGTGGCGGAGAAGGTCCGAAGACCACCATCACACACAGCAATAGCTCCTGGTCGGGCGTTGCCCGACCTTCTGCTAATGTCGTTTGATATACCGAGAGCCCGCGCACTCAAGCATGCATTGGTGCAGCATGAATACTTAGACGAAAACATAACAGCGAAGATGGGAGATTAAGTAATCCTGGTTCAAGTAAACCAAACTATTCAATTTATTGATTAGCAGGGTTTGCTTACTTCTGTTATTAATATCGAAAATTACCTCAGAAGCGAGGAGAAAGTCAAGACAGCACGACGACTCGATCTAGAATGAAAACGACACAATGCGTGTAGGAAAAAGGGCTGAAACGGCGCCATGAAGTGTGGGTATAGGCTGAAATGGCGCCACAACTATAGGACTGCCTTTGGTGCCACTGGCGGGCTGATGAACATCCACACAGCTCTCATTCAATTTCTATCTACACAATTTAGTCACATGAATTCTTCATTCCTTAAGCTCAGTCTGCAAGTGGAAAGGCTAGAAACCAGATAGATTCACTATGAGTAGGAATAGACCAGCAGGTGGGAAAAATTTGTCAAAGACAAATACAGGACCGATCACCGGTTGAAAGCCTTCCTAAGCTCTCTCATCCAAGTCTGTGAAAGGGCCAGAACGATTATGAAGAGGCTGAGAGCCATTCATACAGAAACACAAGAAAAAACCAGTGAAATGCTATAGCATGCTTCTGCCATCCGGGAAGATCAAGGAAATATCAACCTCAAGTATGCCACCTTGATGGACACCTCCACCCACATCTTAGATGAAGTGGCAGCAGCCACCGCCTCCATCAAATACCAAGTCGTCACTCAGACTGGTCCTACTGTCTCTGCCACAAACAAGCTAGAAGTCGCCATCAATGCCAATGCCATGGGGCAACTTGGTGCAACCACCAGCATGAAAGATAAGCTCTATCGTGACTCCACCAAGCTCCTCGATGGCTCCTCCAAGCTTGCAGCACAAGTTCATGCAGACAACGCTAAAATTGTGAACAATTCCACTCAGCTTCTCGATGCCACCTCCAAAATTGCAGCACAAGTCCGTACTGATACGGATACAATTGTGGACAGCTCCACCAAAGCTGAAGCCAAAATGGATGTTGTCTACAACAAACTTGATTTGGTGGGAACTGAAATTCTGGAGTTGATCCACCTCCATAAAGCTCAACTCCAACCTATGTTGGAAGACACTAGTGATGAGTGGCATCCTCCTCCCACTGAAGCTACCACCTCTTTTGTTCCCCCGAAGAAGGGGGCACAGCAGCAGCTGCAGACAAAGTACATTTGTGATATGTTGCACAACTGGTTAGAGGATATCAATGGCAACATCAAGACTCTTCACCGATTTGTGAAACAAAGGGATGAGCAGCTGACTCAAAAGGTCGATTCTCACGCAGCTACTGTTACACTTTTGCAAGATCAATTCCGTGCGGCTCAGCAAGTTCAGTTTCCTGGCCACACAAGCTCCAGCATTTTGCCTCCACCACAGTAGCTAGCTCCTTCACCCCCTCCTTGCTGATAACAAAGGGGGAGAAGCTCTGTAGATAGTCATATCATCCAGCATGGGCATCTAGTTAGGCTTGCTTAGTTTATGCATAAAAATAGTTTCATGTGAATGTTTGAATACAAATCCTTGTGTGATCTGGATGATACTCTGTATGATACTGTGTGTAATCTGGATCAAATGTTTTTTCCTTGAATGCCAAAAACTCTTCTGTATGATGATTCCTCAACCCAAATGCTTAATGCTAAATGAATGCATGGAGATAATGAGTCATGGTTGTCATCATCAAAAAGGGAGAGAATGTTGTGTCCCCTAATTTTGATGATAACAAACCATAAATCATTATCAGACCCTTGAGAAATATCTAACAAGTTTGGCTTAAACAATTACAGGACAAACACTCAAAGAGTGTCGACACCTCCCACAACGTGTCGTCACCCCAAGAAGAAATCAAAACTGAAGCTGTCTCTATCTGGGCTCTGGATTCACCAAGTGTCGACACCCTGTGTGAAGAGTGTCGACACCTTGGTTTCAAGTAGCAAGCCTTACCTCCTTCTGGCGCGTATGTCTCGACACCTTGCAATGAAGTCTCCATCCCAGCTATGACCGGGACGGGCGGGTCGGTCGAGACGGCAAACCCTGATCTAGATAGATTATATCCTGTCCGAAATACAGATGGAATTTGCGACGAAATATATCCGTCTGAATTTACAGACAAATTTGTGACGAAAATTAATCCATCTAAAATTTCTGTCGCTAACACCACATTTTCTTGTGGGGATAACCCAAACTCTCTCCTCACATTTCCCTTCGGATCGGTAGTGATTTGGGACGAGAGAGAGGGGTTTGTGTATTTTTGGGGAATGTCCATGTTCGGGGCCGTGTGTGCGAATTGATCCGCCTCCGTGGCGATTCTAGGTTTGAAATGTGTTTTTGGTGTGCCATTGTGGTCGAGGATGATCTCCCCACATTTTTGGGCCTTTTTGAGCCTAATGTAGGTGAGTCAGGCGTGGGAATGAGCCTCCAAAGGTGTTTCTAGAGGGGACCCTGAACAGGGAGGTCACCAATGAGGCTGCCACCTCTGCCCAGTCTGGGCGGCCAGTGGGGTGGCCGCCCAGGGTAATGCCCACTGGGTAGCCAGAGCCTTGGCTGCCTAGGTGTTTGGGCGGCCAAGGAACTGACCGCCCAGTCCTGTGCACTGGGCGGCCATTGGTTGGGCCGCACAGGCCCCCTTTAACCCATTTGCTGGGTGGCCTAGGCCATTGAGTGGTGGCCACTACTGTGGTCGCCCAGGAGGGTGGGCGGCCAGTGGGTTGGCCGGCCAAGCCTAGTGTGCCTATCAAGTGTTTTGCGCGATTCCGCGCAATTGGTGGTTCCGGTCTGTGCTGTTTGCATCGGCAGTCCATAGATTAGCTATCTATTTAGTTGTTCTTGGTTTTTGTGCTAGCGAGCCGCCTTGTAGTGAATTAGTGTGGACTGATGGTACTCTAGTGACTTCTACGACAATGAGTTCTCACTTTCAGTGACCCTTCCCACTAGGCGTAGGTGACCTGGGCACATAGTTGCTTACCCACCGGGGAGTGGTGGAGGCTTGACCCGAGTAGACCATTTTTAAGTTAGTTACCGTAGGGCTCCTTGCCTTTGCAGCTAGAGTCCGACTAGGGAAAAAACCAACTAGAGGACCCGGTTTAGATCAGATAGTCTGTGTATGCACACTTGGTTGGGGGCGTTGGACACGCGCTGATGAGCGCGACCCCAGCTAGTCCTTGTTCTATGGTACTGTGTACGGTGTCTCAGTTTTCGCCTAGGGCGAGTAGGGAGACACCTGAGGCTACAGTTTACGTGGTCGATGGATGCTTCTGGCCTTGCTTCTAGTGGGGTAGTACTCCTGTCACTTGAGAGGTTGTGGCTCTAGTTTCCTTCTGACGTGGTATACTATATTGGCGGCTCAGTGTGTTCTGTTCTTTGTGATCGAGGCACAATTTTGTGGCAGGTGTAGTGGTCCTATGTAGAGTTCCTTATTTGTTATTCTCTGCATCCACTATTATTTATTTTTTGCTCTTATTATTGGTTATTGTACTATTGTTCTCGTTGTTGTGGGGTAGGGATCTGCGGGACCCCTTTTGAGCCGATGAGACGAGACTCACCCCTATGTTTTTCAGGTGAGACGAGACTTATGTGCAGTGCTTCTGAGGCTTCTCATGGTACGGGTGGTCAGGTCTAGCTGTTAGTTTGCCAGAGGTGGGGTATTCCCCGTAGTCTTGTACTTTTCTTTCAGTATACTATACTTGTTATGGACTTAAGAGTTCTAAACTATATAATTGTTTAACTTGTTTGACTTGGGTGAAAACTCACACATTATTTGTGTTGTTTAGGCTCGTCCAAGACCATTTGTGGTATTATGTTGCCTTCTCTCATCATCCACATATTCTTTTATTGTTAGGCCCATTTAGTTTAGCTCATTTTATCTATCCATTGTCTGGTTCCATTGTCCAAGGTCTATTTTTCTTTGGTCTTGCATTGATCCTAGTGAGTTAACCCTCTCCTCTTTAGCATTCAAGCCCTTGCTTCTCCACCTGTATTCTACTTGATATCCCTGTAGAAAGTCTCCATTTGTC
Organism: Amorphophallus titanum; assembly: GCA_024336825.1. Taxonomy (NCBI): domain Eukaryota; kingdom Viridiplantae; phylum Streptophyta; class Magnoliopsida; order Alismatales; family Araceae; genus Amorphophallus; species Amorphophallus titanum. The sequence continues at coordinate 17,609,730 of JANBPO010002596.1, forward strand.
CTCTTGGAGCATCGCCATCCCATGTATCCTTCTCCTTCCCAGTCTTATTCCTATTCCCATATGGAATCCTCTTCCCATGCGGGGCCATCTTCCCGTGGTCCTTTTGACCCATCTGAAGAACAAGCCAATCTCATAGCCCATCTATCATCTCTTGTTCGTCAAATGGACCCAGCCGAGGCCTAAAAATTGATTGCAAACCATCTTAATGGGCCTTCTTCTTCTCTTTGTGGGTCCTCTTCCCTTAATGGGCCTCCTACTTCCCTTAATGGGCCCTCTACTTCCCTTAATGGGCCTTCTTACTTCAACGAGCATTATTCTCTTAATGGCTCTCTCCCTTTTGTCCATGTTGCTGCTAGCCCATTGGGTCCTTATGCTCATGTTTCTTCCAGGCCCACATATCCTTCCATTCTCAGAATGGGCCCATCTTCATCTCAGCCCGGATCCTTTTATCTAGCCTATTATCATGTTCTGGGTCTGAATTCACAATCTCTTGCTCATGTTGGCCCGCATTTCTCTCGATCTCTCCCTACCCAGGAGATGATTGCTCAAACCCAACACTAACTTGATGAACTTCAACACCAAGTTGATCCCAACTGCTCAATGAGTGTCCCTTTTACATTCCAAAATCTTTGGCTTCCGCCTCCTTCCCAAATCCCCGCATATCACCATTATGGTGGAGTCGGTGATCCCTTTGTGCACTTGAAAGAGTTCATGTATGAGTTAGCCCAGTTTCGGCATGACCAACACTTGATGGCTTATCTATTTAGTCTATCGTTGGAAGGCCCGGCTCAGGATTGGTTCTTCTCTTTGCCGCAAGAGCAGATCGTGGATTTTTAAGCTGTACAAGTCAAGTTTATTCAGTAGTATCAAGACTAGGTTGGGCCCAAGTACTCTGTTGTGGATCTGGCCCATCCGAAGATGAAGTCCGATGAGGACTTCTCTATCTTTGCTGACCGCTGGCGTCACCTCACCGTACAAGTCCCGGGGCACATTCCAGAGCAAGAGCAGATTAAAATGCTTATTTCCAACGCGACGCCCGAGTATCGGTTCATCTTAGCCTTGAATGATATAACTTCTTGGCAACAACTTTATAGTCGAGCCCGCTTCATTTGCTAACAACTCCAAGATTCCCTTGACCCCGAGTCTTATTCACCCTCTACATCCCCATACATCTCACCATCCACATATACCCCTTATGCACTTTCCATGAGTTAGTCCACCTCCACCTATTTGCCCTCTACTTGTCAACCTTTCCCCACATACCCCTCCATGAGTCCACCTCCCATGAGTCAGCCTTTCGCCCCCACATACCAACATCCCACAAGTCAGCCTTCCACCCCCGCATATGCCCATTTGTCTCTGCCTCTAGTCAAGGGAACACCACACCCCGAGCAAGTGGATGTCGTCCACTACATACCACCTTCTCCATCCCTACATACGTCTCCTCTTCTAATCTCACATCTGTTTAGAGTAATTAACGTTGTTAGTTTTAATTCCACTATGTTTAGTTAAGAGAATTTTTAAAATCCGCTATCTCGGTAAGGGGACAATTCAACCCCCCTTCTTATCTACCATCTCTCTGGGCCAACAGCGGGTTCAAATCCCCCGAGTGTTACTGGGGAGGGGGGGAGATTATTGGTTTATTCCAGCGTCTCCATTAGGGATTTTCTGTGACACATGGGTTATGGGGCCCACGTAGAGCATCGGTGCATTGACAGCCCAACCCACCGCATGGATTATGGGGTCCATGTGAGAAGCCCCTCATGCCCACCCATAGCACGTCATAGACGTGGGGCTCTGCGCTGCCATAAGAAAATACAGTCCACCTTCACTACCAGCTTGAGCTTTTAGCGCAACGATAGGGGCTTGATCCTAAATGTTGTGCATGTGTGGTTCATGCATTATCTTGTTTGTTTTGATGATGTCTAACTATGAGTCATTAGTGTAATATTGATTTTGATCTAACTATGATTCAACATGTTAATTGTTATGATTCATTATTTCTATACTATCATGGTACACGTGAGACCTTCATAAGTGTAAAGACTTTATTTCATAGAGTCTCATGTTTAATCTCTTGAATCATGAATGAAATCTTAATATGATGATATATTTTATTCCCCTTACATAAGAATAAATGAACTCAATTGAAAGCTCGCAGAAAAAGAACAACAGCATAACAATCTTTTAAGGACTGTGTCGACGTAGTGAACAAGTGGCGTCGACGCACCAAGCACTAAAGCCGTGCAACAGCAAACAGCAAGAAGCAACGCGGTTCTTCATGGACTGCGTCAACGTAACAAGTATATGACGTCGACGCACTTGACACAAGCTACCTTAAAAAGCGTGCCAATAGCCAGCAAAAGAAGTAGGGCTTTGTTGATCTCAAGGCACATATATCCAAAGGACCAGGAGCCATTCAAGGTTGGAAGAAATCCAAGTGCAAGGGCCTTCGGGAGTCAAAAAGCTCAAAGGATAAGGTGACTGCGTCAACTCCATGGCGTCAGTGCATCAACGCAATGGGGTTCACAGGAACGTATGCACAAAGCTGACAAATAGCTCACCCAGCTATCAAATCATAAATAAGGTTGAAGTTAGCAAAACCAATAGAGTTGCGTCAATGCAACACTCTTCATGCGTCAACGTACCCAAGCCTGGACATCAAGGCTGAACAAAAGTTAAAGGCAATGGCTTCTGATCATAAGGGTGACAAATGACTTCGAAGGTGACTCCGAAGGGAGACAAATGCCTCTTAGGGGTAACAAATAGGCAACTAACAGTGACAAATAGCTCATAGTCACATCAAGTGGTTCGTGAGTAAGGGCTACATCAACGCAATGCCTTTATTGCGTTAATGCCATCAGCTCCAGCATGGTCAAATGGCTCAAGGCAAAATAAAAAACACAAAGGCGATGGCTCATGAGGATTAAGGGTGACAAATGGGTGTATAAGACCGACAAATGAGCCTTAAGGCTGACAAATGGGTCATAAGGCAGAAAAATAAGTGGCATGGCTAAAAGCATGAGGTTGAAGGTTTGGAGTCGACTCCAAATGCAAATGGAGTTGACGCCAGTCGTGTTAAAGCCCACAAGGTAGCAAAGGCAATTGTTAAAGGGTGCTAAGGGTGAAAACTAGGTTGTAAGGAGGACAAATAGACCTGCAAGGATCACAAATGGTCAATGCGCATGCATATAATCCTTTCAGTAGGGTTTTAAGTAGTTTTCTCTTAGTTTTCCATGTTTCAGTAAAAGGGTGCCCTTATATAGGGCGCTACTTCCTTTGAACGACACTGCAAATAGTCGTTAGTTTCCTTGCTAATTAATAATTATGCATGATTAAATTTTAATAACCATGAATCATGACATCTAATCTAATGCATGAGTATACTTCTAGTTTCCTGTTATTTTTCTCTACATGTCCATGTGTTTCATCCTATAAAATTATTTTTATTAAAAAAGTGCTACTATTCATGATCAAATTATACATGATTGAACAATGCCTGAGACCCTGCCACTGTTCAATATAGCGCCCCTGACCTGGGTGCTATATACTGAATTGGAGACTTGACCCAGGGCGCCAATTACCCTGAGTCTGGTTCTTCCCGAATTAGTTAATGATATGTATAAATGTGAAACAGATACAACGCCTCTACAGGGGGACTCTATATACTGAAATCATGGCACTGACATGGGCGCCCTATTCAGAAATAGAGCCCATGTATGCAGGCGCCATTTTTCCTGTTCACTATTTTTCCCCGAAGTGATTTCCTGTAACCCAAGTTAGTGGGTTATCTATTGGCACTATATCTCAGTCCGCAGGTATAGTCCCACATTTCTCGATGTTTTAGCGATTACCCCACTATCTCGGTGATGGATGAGCCCTCCGCGGGATATTCCTTCTTTCAGACTGGTGATTTTATCATAGAGACCTTTGTAAGTCTACGCGAAGTCTTGGATTCCCTCAAAGCCACCGAGCAGGTTGTACCATTAAAACCCGTGACATTTTTTGATTGCCATGTCACTCTAAAGAAATATGGTAGACTAGACCTCATGGTATGCTATATGAATACCGTGAGAATATTTCTAGAGCTAGTGGAATGGGCAACCATACCATTACTATCACTTAAGGATTATGTGCCTCTTGGTAGACACAAATTCTTTCTACCTTATCATGTACATAGAACGAGCGACCATATGTATATGAGCGCTTATTCTTGTTATCATGGCATCCTCTAGGGAGCCAACTTCACCCAGTTTTTAACGTGTATCATGATTATACCGTTTTGATCGTAGTATGTCCTTACATGAAAGTTCTATCCTTGTAATTCTATTCCACAAGATCTACCTTAAATTCCTACAAGTTTATTCCTTTGGAATTCTCTATTGGCTATAACTATAATGGATGTCAAAAAATACATGACTCAATGCTTGTGCGTATAGGGCCTGATCTGGTCCTGGGAGGAGCACCCGAAAGTACTTGTGCTCATGGGAGCTATTATTGATCACGGTGTGCCATTACACCAAAGTGCATGACTTACTTGATTGACATTTCACAACTCGTGCTTGACTTGACTTGACATGACGTGACTTGCGTGACCTGAAATAGGTATTTAATTGCTTGCTTGATAACGTGATAGCCAATTCTTGACATGACTTGATAAATGTACATACTTGTTCATCTCGATATATATTGACATGAATTCTTGGAAAGACTTGTTAATTCACTCAATTATCTCTTGCTATACTCTGTCTCTAGTGTCGTTTCATGCGAACATGTATAACTATACTTGCATTCATATAACATGTAATTTATTTAAAGTAAGCTAGCACTTGATATATAATTCCTACTGAGCATTGATAAGTGTGTATTTTCCCATCTTAATTCATGTGATTTACATTTGTTTATGGACTTAAACTTACATACTTTCAAGTCCATGCACGTTGTTTATACTTCAAGTCCGTGCACGTTGGTCTTTCAAGTCTGAGCATGAATAGTACACTACACAGAATTCCATGCACGCTGCATCTAATGCAAGTCCGTGCATTTTTGTGTTTGAAGTCTGTGCATTCTGTAGCTAGGTCCGTGCATTCGCTGTGTCCATGCATACATTAACCTCGTGCATACTGAGTCAGTGCACTTTCTGGACTTAGTCAATTTGCCGTTGTGTTTCATTAAGTCCATGCACGCTTAAACCCCATGCAAATTCTTCCTTGGGTTCAACTCCGTGCATGTTTTAACTCCACTTCACAAACCCTATGCATACTATGAATCAGTGTTACATAAAGTCCGTGTAAACTTTTAAGTCCGTGCATGTTTTCCTTAAGCATGAGTCTTGCAAGGTTCGAGCACTTCAAAGTCCATACATGTTTTCCCCAAGCAATGAAGTCCATGCATTTTTTACTCCAAGTCCGTGCAGATTTTCCTTATCAAAGTCTGTGCATATGTTTTGGGTGTTTGAAAACCAAGTCTGTGCACGTTTCTACAAGTCCGTGCACATTCTAGCCCGTGCATGTTTTCAATAAGTCCGTGTAATTTTTTCAGCAACAAAGTCCGTGCACATTTCCTTGAAACTAAGTCTGTGCAACTTTTGTGTCTGAAGTCTGCACAATCTGTTGCCCCCCCCTAGTCGGCTGACCAATTGGAGGAGGAAGCAGAACCTATACCCTACTTTCATCAGGTATTTCTTACGATCATACTTTCATTAGTATTGAGGGAATCTCCCTCTAGCGGTCACACTCCTATTGAGCACCACGTGCTCCCTTTCTATTCTTTTTGTTAACACATACATGCTAACACATTCGCCCACAGATTTCATATTTTCACTTTTGCTTAAGTGACACGTTCACAAATTGGCGATCATGGTGGGACGCTATTATTTTTTTATTTTGATTACCCTTTTCTGATTGGCACCCATGTGTGCCCCTCCTTTGGTGCTCCACGTAGCACATCATTCTTTTTGTCTCCTTTGTGCACCACGTGCACACCCCCACTTGGTCGTGTAATTGGTGAACTACTGCTTAGCATCTATCAATTTGTGAATTTACATCCAGCCATCTGGACGCTTTTACTGAATCAGCGTCTCCCTTGGGAGTCACCCATTTATTTATCTGCTAGTTTTTATGATTATTTTTTGAATCTACGTCTATCATACAGACGCTATTTCATTTTCATTATTATTATTATCTGATATCGACGTCTCTCCAGGCAGATACTATTTCCTATTTATTTATTTAAAAAAAGATTCAGTGTCTATTTTGGCAGATGCTCATTTCTATTTAAGCGCCCAAACCTCTGGACGTTGTTTGTTTGGGCATCCGTCCCCTTGGACGCCATTTCATGCTGACTGAGTTTTCATTATTGCCTGTATCACTCTGCATCATACATTTATTCTAGCTGAGGGACCTCCACCCTCTACACATCTAGGATCCATCACGCCTTCTTGGACTTAGAAAGACCCTCCAATTGAGCATTCCATCTCATTGGATTAGAATTTCTTTGTCCAAGACCTCCGTAAGTCCTTGCACCCATGGATTCCCTCACGGAAGCTAGGTAGGTTGTACCTTTGGAGTACCCAAGAGTTTAGTTGGCCTAATCACAGTTGAGAGAGTGAAAATTTTGGCTACCCGGTGGCACATTCAAACTGAAATTTCATCATATGTTCAAAAAGAAAGAAAGAAAAGAAAATGGGGCTTAAAATAGAGGTGTCTCGATGGTCTTGTTCCTACATTAGGACAAGGGCAAAAATGGCTATAACCCGGCTATGGCGAAAACCCGCAAGGGCGTTGCAGGGAAAATCAGATACCCCGCCACGTGAAGACCCGCAAGGGCGTGTGGGCAAAAGCAAGAGGGGGCTGACTTCAATGAAAATCTGAAAGGGCGCTTGAGTCGGTAATGTGGTAATTTAAAAAGTTTCTCTTCACCCTCATCATAATGAAACTCCGAAAAGGATGATCAACGCAAGTCCCGCTGGAGATCTTTTTCTATAAACCCGTATTTGACCATTGTCATCATCGACAAGATCGGTCAATATTCCCCTCTAACTTGGACCTTTCGTCCTCGTTAATGAATAAACCATTACTTCGACATTTAACCAATGTTGATGAATAAACCCAGGTTCGGCCCTTCTCATCATCGGCAAGATCAGTCGACACATTTCCTTTAACTTGGACCTTTCATCCTTGTTAATGAATAAACTCTTACTTCGGCATTTAACCAATGTTCATGAATAAACCTATGTTTGACCCTTGTCATCATCGGCAAGATCGGTCAACATTTCCCTATAACTTGGACCTTTTGTCATCGTTAGTAAACAAACCTTTGCTTTGGCATTTAACCAATGTCGATGAATAAACTCGTGTTTGGCTCTTGTCATCATCGACAAGATCGATCGACATTCCCCTTTAACTTGGATCTTTTGTCCTCGTTAATGAATAAACCTTTACTTCGGCATTTAACCAATGTCGATGACTAAATCTAGGTTTGACCCTTGTCATCATCGGCAAGATCGGTCGACATTTCCTTTAACTTGGACATTTCATCCTTGTTAACAAATAAACTTCCATTGCTTCGACATTTAACCAAGGCCGATGAATAAACCAAGGTTCGACCCTTGTCATCATCGGTAAGATCGGTCGACATTTCCTTTAACTTGGACCTTTCGTCCTTGTTAACAAATAAACTTCCATTGTTTCGGCATTTAACCATTGTCGATGAATAAGCCCAGGTTCGACCCTTGTCATCATCAACAGGATCGGTCGGCATTTCCTTTAACTTGGACCTTTCGTCCTTGTTAACAAATAAACTTCCATTGCTTCGGCATTGTTGGATCTCCTTTGGATTGATAAGCAGTGTGTGTACCGCTTTGAGTTAATAGGTTTAGCAACATATTTGTGAATAATCGGTTGATTAGCAATAGGCTTGTTTGACCTTGTTGACTATAGAGTTGACTTTGTCAACTTTGATCTGAAATGATGTTATGTGCATTTTGATGACTCTTATGTGTCAGAGGTTCATAAATGTTGTTTGAACGTTTACACCAAGTCCGTGCATGTTATGTGTTAAGGTTAGAAAGCACAGTCTGTGCATGTTTCTAGTCTTGCTGAAACACCAAGTCTGTGCACGTTGCACATTCCTGAAACGAAGTCTGTGCACATTTTCTCCAATGAAGTCCATGCACATACTCTTCAAATGAAGTCCATGCACAATTTCTCAAATGAAGTCCATGCACTTTCTTTGTTCCATTGCTTATGAAGTCCGTGCACGTTCTTCAAATGAAGTCCTTGCACATTTGTCAATCTAAGTCCGTGCACATTTCTCTAGCAATGGCAAACCAAGTCTGTGCACATTTCCTCAAATGAAGTCTATGAATATTCTTTGTACTATTGCCATTCCTGATAGGCTCTTGTAGGATCTAGCTCAGCGATGCCATGCTCTTCTGAAGTGCCCAGAGTTCATAGCTATGGCAATCGTGATAGAAGACGATGAGGAACAAGACGGGGTGTGGAGCGATGACGGATTTGGAGTCTATGAAGTCATGGATGAGGAGGACCCGGTTGATTATGAGGACATCGACGTAGATGACACTACCAACCTATATGCACAAGGCTTGAAGAGATTCGATGAGCCATCTTCAGCAGTGGATGAACCTGCGAAGGAAATAAATCTAGGAACTGAAGAAGACCCCAGGTCCATTATCATTGCCGCTAATCTCCCTCCAGTAGTCAAAACGGATTTAATCAAGGTCTTAAGGGAGTATAGCGATTCTTACGCCTGGTCTTATGAGGACATGCCAAGTCTTGACCCCTCTTTGGTAGAACATCGACTAGTGCTTAAACCAGGGGCAACACCCGTTAAACAGAAATTAAGAAAATTTCACCCCCACATAGCCTTGAAGATGAAGGAAGAAGTTGACAAATTGCATAAGGTCAGGTTTATTAGAGTTGTCTTATATCCCCAGTGAGTGGTAAATATCATCCCTGTCATCAAGAAGGATGAAAAAGTGCGTATCTGCATCGATTTCAGGGATCTGAGCAAAGCATGTCCCAAGGATGACTTCCTGCTGTCTCATATAGATGTTTTGGTAGACAATACCGCCAGGTATGAAGCTCTATCATTCATGGATGGTTACTTAGGGTACAACCAAATCCGTCTCGCTCCTGAGGATCAAGAGAAAACCTCCTTCACTATGCCCTAGGGCACGTACTGTTACGTGGTAATGTCGTTCAGTCTGAAGAACGCCGGTGCCACTTATCAAAGGGTGATGATGGCCATATTCCACGATATGATGCATGTCTATATGGAAGCTTACGTGGATGACATCTTGGTGAAGTCGAGAACTAAGGAGGAACATCTCGCTATTCTGACTAAGGTCCTGCAAAGAGCTAGGGAATATAAGCTAAAAATGAATCAGAAAAAGTGTGTTTTTAGAGTTTCTTCAGGGAAATTGCTAGGCTTTATAGTTAGCAAACGGGGGATCCAGATTGATCCTAATAAAGCAAAGGACGTCATGGACATGCCTCCACCCAAGAATATCATGAAACTACGAGGACTGATTGGACGATTGTAATTCATTACAAGATTCATATCCCAACATTCTTAGAGGTGCCGTCCATTCTATGAATTGCTAAAGGCGGGGGTCAAGTTTGAATGGAATGAAGATTGTCAGAAGGCCTATGAGGACTTGAAAGTATGAGGACTTGAAAGTCTATCTATCCAATCCCCCGATTTTGTAACCTCCGGTCCCTAGGAAACCCCTTATCCTATATATTTCGGTCATTGAGGACTCCCTAGGGGCAGTTTTGTGCAAGTAGATGATGAAGGAAAGGAGCGGATAGCTTATTACCTTTCCAGGTTGTTCAACCAGGCAGAGGCCAAATACACTGCCATGGAGAAGACTTGTGCCGCCTTAGTGTGGGTAGCTCAAAAGCTCAAACACTACTTTTTAGCCCACCCAGTTAGGTTGATCTCTAGAATGGACCCAATTCGCCATCTCTTGGAAAAGCCTGTCCTTTTTAGTAGGTTAGCTCGCTGGCAGAGCTTCCTCTCTCAATTTGATATCACGTTCGTCATTTAGAAGGCAGTCAAAGGATATGCCATTGCTAAGCATCTAGCCCATCTTCCTATCCCCTGCACGGATTCCATTCAGGACGACTTCCCTGATGAGCATCTCTCTGCCCTCACTCGTCATCCCTCTTGGTCTTTGCACTTCGACAGTGCACTAAATTCTCAAGGCCGAGGGATAGGCGCTGTTCTCCTCACCTCGGAAGGGGTGACGATTCCGTTTCTTATCAGCTTCGCTTTCTTGCTACCAACAACATCGCCGAGTATGAGGCTCTCCTGGTCGGATTGAAGCACGCCTACCTTCTAGGCGCCTGCTACTTAAAGATTATAGGAGACTCTTAGCTCATCCTGCGGCAAGTTCTGTCCACTTACCGCACCCATGAGCCAAAGCTCAAGCCGTACTAGGATTTGGTCACTCTCTTGGCTAGGCAATTTCGCAAGCTGATCTACATCCATACTCCTCGATCTTAGAATATTCTAGCCGATGCACTAGCGTCGCTTGTTTCCTCTTTATCTTTCCCTCTCAGTCGGAGCACTGAGACTATTGTCGTTCAGAGACTAGACGCACCCTCTCTTCAAGATCCTTGGTATTATAGCCTTAGAAAAATTGTGGAGGCGAGGGCTGGGAAGGAAGAATTGAAGGAAGTATCTTTGACAGAATTGGAAGAGATCCGGGAGAAAGAAGAATTGCCCTGGTATCATGAGATCGAGTTGTATTGCAGAGATGGATCATTCCCAGATGGGGCAAACACCGAGTAGCGTAAGTCTATAAGAAGAGTTGCCTCAAAGTACACTATCATTGCAGGAGAATTGTACAGGCGTGGTACTAATGGATTGCTCATGAGATGCCTAGATGATGATGAAGCTTGGAAGGTAGCCGAAGCTACCCATTCTAGTGAGTGTGGAGGTTATGTTAATGGCCAAGCTTTAGCGAAGAAGATCCTTAGGCAGGGCTACTATTGGCCCACTCTAGAGGAAGATTGCTCCCTCTATGTCTGGAGTTGTCTTAAATGCCAACTCCACACTAACAAAATTTATGCTCCAGCTTCATCTCTTCATCCTCTTTCTGCTCCTTGGCCATTCTCCATGTGGGCTTCCGACATTGTCGGCTCGCTCGGTGATCCTAACTCTCAGACCAAGCAAAAATCCTTCATCCTTACCGCCACTAAGTACTTTACTAAGTGGGCCAAAGCCGAAGCATACGCGGAGATCAAAGCTACCACGGTGTGCCGCTTCATCATAAAGAACATCATATCGTGGTTCGAAGTGACAAGCAGCATCGTCACCGACAACGGACCCCAGTTTGTCTCTCAAGAGCTCCAGGACCTATGTAAGATGTTCAATATTGCATTGCATCATTCATCTCCATATTACCCACAAGGCAATGGCCAAGCCGAGGAAACTAATAAAACTCTTCTCAAAATCATAAAGAAAATATGTGAATCTCACAAATTCTCTGATTGGCTATAAAGGTTAGTGGAAGCTCTATGGGCTTACCGCACCTCCGTTCGTACTCCTACAGGGCAAACCCCCTATGCTCTCACTTATAGGATGGAGGTGGTGCTCCCATACGAGATCCTGATCCCTTCCCTAAGGGTACAGCTTGATAAGGAACTTAATCTCGACGAACGTTGAGAGGCGTTGCTCGTCCAGTTGGAACTCTTAGATGAGAAGAGGATGAATGTGGCTGATCACATGTCCGTTTATCAAAAGAGAGTTTCGCGGTATTTTCAAAAGAAGGTAATAAAGCGTAAATTTCAAAAGGGTGATATGGTTTTGAAACGCAAATCCATTCGGTCTGCAGGTCCCAGGTCCAAATTGTAACCAAACTGGGAAGGGCCGTTCGTTGTCAAAGAGGCTTATCCGGGTAATGCTTACCGATTAGTGAACGCAGATGGTGAGGAGCTCACTCACGCTTGGAACGGGTTGTATCTTAAGCGTTTCTTTCCATAGAGTCAAATCAGTGCCACCCCGGTAGCAGGGCGTCTTCCTTGTTTCCGTCGCAAAGGGGACCCCGAGCATGGCAATCACACACTACACGACGTCCCCAGTTGGGTTCCCGCTTTGCAGACACTGTTTCTCCTTGGCCATGCCCAGAGGAGTCAAGGTCCCTATACGTCTCTTTCCTTGGTTGAATCTAAGGGCAAGAAGTGAATAAGGGGGCGATGACCAATCTAGGCACCCTGATGAGGGAAGGTCTCAAATAGGGGCAGTCCGTTATGACCTGACGCCACAGAAAAGAAAGGAAAGTAAAGAAAGGAAAAGAGAGATCAAAAATCAAAAATCTCTATTTCACAAATCCAAAAGCTCTGAGAAAATAGAGATAAAGAAAACTAGGCATGGCAAGAGTGGCAGTACAGTTTCCCCGCAGGACGTTATGAGCCTGGTCGTATGCGTGCCTAGGGTGGACGAAGGTTCGATGACGGACACAAAGCCCCGGCGCAACAGACTGAATCTCTGAATGGGTTGCCTAGAGAGGGAATCAAGCCCTAAAAGCTTCTATACCTGGCCTAAGCTTATCCCCGTGTTCTATTTTCTCTTTTAGACATTCTCTTTGGGAATCAGCTGCTTCTTTTCTGAGCCAAAAGCTATGGTGATGGTAAGACGTAACAACGCAAGCCAGGGACGCACACCCAATCTATTAGCCACTCCCATAATATCCCCGGGTGACAGATCAGAACAACCCATCTCTATTACGTTCCAATTTGCTCTACGGGACCCTTTTCCCCCATTCCATTTCACCGACCCTGTGTCACTCCAGTCCACCGTCTACCTAGCTCTGTCTCGCTCGCCTTCATCCCTATAATTTCTCCCTCAAAGACAGCTTTCAACTATCTCCCTGCATTCTACCGTCTCCACCCTGATCTGTAGGTAGTGGAGATAAGAGGAAGAGAGAGAGAGAGAGGACGAAGCAGCTGGGGATGTGATTTTGCTGGCTTGGCATGGCGAAACTCTCCTTCTTTGGCTCATCCCTGTTCCTCTGCCTCGCGTTCTTCTCGGTGGTGGCGCCGGCTGCTGCTGTCGGCAAGGACAACGTCTGGGTCTCCCCGCCCTCGGGAGTCTCCTGCACAATGTGCCTCTCCTGTGACAACCCCTGCCACCCGTTGCCGCCGCCGGCCCTGCCGACACCTGCCACGCCAAGCTACGTCCCCCCGCCGCCGTCCGGCCCGTACTACTACGTCCCCCCGCCGCCGCCTGCAGGATACTCGTATCCTCCACCTTTTTCTCCTCACTACCCTGGTCCGCCGCCGCCCAATCCCATCATGCCGTACTTCCCCTTCTACTTCTACAGCCCCCCGCCGCCCTCCAAAACCTACAGCGGGTCCTTCGCTCTGGTGGCGGCGCCCTTGGCTTCCAGCCTTCAACTCTTCCTCCTCTTCCTCCCATTCCTACTCTTCTTCTAGCGGGGAGAGACCCACTGGGTCCGTGGATAGATCTGCCCAGAAGGAAGCTCGGAGTAAATTAAGGTGCGGCCGAAGATATCAGGGGGAGATCGATCGAGGAGGGGAGATCAGTACTTCTGGTCTTGGAGTGAACCATTTGCAAATATTCGCAGCTAGCAGCTTCACAGGTAGTCCTCTTCCCCGGGAGCAGCGGCAGCATATAGCAAGACGTAACAACGTACGCACAAGGAAAAAAGGTGTAGGCGGACTTAACTAGTGCACTCTTTCGCTCTCCTCTTCTGGCCTCTGCTTCTTCTGGCATGTATATTTTAATGATTATAGTTGAAATTCTTTGTGATATTATGCTATCTTCTGTCTAAATGTTCTGAAATAAATATTAATGGAAAAAGTGTATAACCGTTCCTCTACGACTGGCTTCCATCAATCGTTGTTTGCTCAAGTCAGGATCGGTAGTGTACACACCGGTGACGGCGTTTCTTTCTCCACCGATGTTTTATGCCGTGTCTTTGATGATGACCCATGAATAATTAAGATGCTTTCTCGAACAACGTTTGATGATTCTCTTCATATTCTGATGATGGTGACAATGAATTAATGGCCGTGGGACGCGTCGATGGCCGCCACAACTCTGCCTCCCACTTCATCCCCTTCCTGTTCCTTCCTTTTGTGGCCTGGAGAGAGAGTGTGGAACGTCTCCTACATCTAACATGAATCCTCCCCTCTGTAGTTCTATTCTTTTCCAACTTAGAAGGTTCCATGGAACTGGCTTCCAAGATCTTGTGTCATTTATATTTCTAATCATTCGGCTGAGACTTGAATGTGCTTATAAATTGAGAGAGGCTGCAAGCCTCCCCTCGCACTTTGCAAGGCTAGATAGTGGAATTCTGAGGTTTAATTGTTGACTATTGTTTGATCTTTTGTTTCAGTGTGCCCAACAAGTAGCGGCAACAAGGATGGATGGCGGGGCATCTTCCAACTCCCAGGCACCTCGTCTGGAGGTCACCTTCCTCCGGGAGCAACTTGCCAGTGTAGTTGCTCGCGTTGGGGAGGTGGAGTGCGAGTGTGGGCTGAGGAGGAGAGTGACGCCTAGGCAGCCACCGTAGCGGAGTTGCGACGTCACGATGTGTAGGGACTGCCTCGAGACATCCTGGAGCTGAGGGTCTTCCTTCAGGTGGCGAGGAGAGAGGCAGAGAGAGAGAGAGCAGAGAGGGAGAAGGAGAGAGAGGAAAGGAGGACAGAGTGATGACGTGATCGGGACGAGAGGAAGGCTCTTCAGACCCAGGTGATGGAGCTCTAGCCAGGCCTTTGGGTTGTGGAGTAGAGGCTTAAAGACATGGAGGAGTGCTACCAGAGAACAAGGGAGCTCGGGGCGTGCCTTCATCAGTCTGGCTACCTTTCTATGGGTAGCTTCTTTGCCACTCTAATAGAGCAGCAACAAGCCACCGGGGCCGAGCGAGTGTTGCGGGGTGAAGCGAGCACTGCCTCACAGAGCTCCAGGAGGCCCCCTAGGGACTCTCGCCTTAGGGGAGAGGAGAGGGATGGTCAGAGGGACTAGCAGGAAGGTGATGACGAGAGTTAGAGAGTTAGTACTCCCGCCCCCCTCTCTTATGATGTTCAGGACAGTTTATGTGTTTATGAATGGAATGATTTCGTTTCCTGTCACTTGTTTGTTTTCTCGTGTGTTCCTTCTCCCTTACGCTCCTTCTCTGCCACGTTGTTCCCATGTGACATGCCTGGACAAGATGCTACCACGAAATAGGGGGATTGTGTCTCGCTATGGCCATTCTTTTCAATGGGAATTTATTGTCGAAATCAACAATGACGACTTTTAGCTCCCTTTTGTGCATGGCATTTCAAACTTCCTACAGATGCAACCGACATATATTTTTTTGTGTTCTTTTTTTTTTACAATATGACAATCCACCCCTAAACTGGGTAGGGAGCGAGTCATCATGTCACACCACCGAATCAATTACCCTGTGCAAATGACGAAGTGACACATGAGATCGCAAGGTAGGTGCCTTATCACGAGGGATATTGCTAGAGGTGATGGTGATAGTTTTAGCTTGGACCTACTCCACTCCTATAAATACCTCCTTTGTTCTCCCCAAGGGCAGTGGAAGCCGATTCGAAGAGTGTAAGTCTCTAGGGAGATGGAGGAGCGAAGAGTTCTTAAGTCTCGGAATGGAGGGCGAATCTTCCCACTCCTCGAAGAGAAGTAGGTCCAGCCATAGTTCCACGAAGCTTTCTGACCTCGAAGGGCACTTGAGTGAGAGGACCCAGTCACAGCTTGTGAGTGGACCCTACCCCATTTCTTCCCTCGCATTCCCATTTTCTTCTGACAACACACCCCTTTTTTACTTCTTGTATATGTGCAGAGCATGATGAGATCACACATTTCATGGGAGCTAGTGGTGGCCACATATCGGGGTCTTTCGGACTTCCAGAAGGCCCGGCTAGATGTGATAGTGTTTGGGGCCTTTCTCCAAATTGAGCCCATCAAGCTCGACCACGCCCTCATCCAAGCATTGCGTGAAAGGTGGGACCTAGTGAGTTGGGTCTTCCTGATGCCTTGGGGACACATGGTGCCCAGCCTGGAAGATGCGGCAGACCATGAAGGTACTTGCTTCTAACAAAATTAGCCCAAAGAGAATTACTATGTATTGAAAGCCATATCTGTTTAACATAGAAGCACAGCTGTAAGTCTAAAAGGCTGCGGATACCAAGACCACCTTCAGAGATAGGGCAGCACATTTTTTCCCAAGAAACCCAGTGTTTTCTGTGAGCAGTTTCAAACCCCTACCATAAAAAGTTTGAACAAATTTTCCCAATTTGATTGAGAACAATATATGGAATAGTTACTGCACTAGCAGTGTAAATAGGAATGGAAGCCAACACTGATTGGATGAGAACAAGTCTACTAGCCTGGGACAATAATTTACTTTGCCAGCCGACAAGCTTGGCACTAACTTTGTCCAAAAGATATTTAAAATGAGGACATTTAACACTACCTTTGAAAAGAGGGATGCCCAGATATTTGATGCTACCAGATTTATGTTGATAGCCAGTTAAGTGACTTATACGATCAATAGAGCTGTGAGGCATCTGTTTAGCCACCATGAAATAGCTTTTCTGAGCATTGATCTGCTGGCCAGATGATAGTTCATATCTACCCAAAAATAGAAGCAACTGTTTGATAGATGTAATACCACCATTCATGAATATAATGGAGTCATCCGCATAGAGGATGTGTGAGATAGGTTGAACCCCACGAGAAAGGTGAAAATATTTACACTGACCTGTGGCAAATAACTGACTAAGGCTCCTGCTGATGTGGGATGACTATGAGACTCGAAATGTGGACACGATCCTATAACCTAGACGAAATGACGTGACTCACTAGACGACGCGACCAACAACTATACGACCTAGTCATCACCTAACGTGGCTCCCGAAGGGAAACGAGTCGATCTGCACGGTTGAGAAACCAGCGTTGAGTCTTGGGTGGTCGGCTCACTCTCATGCTCAGAATGAGTCACAGGACAGGTTTCACACTCATAACTCACGGCGGTGATTGAAACAGCAAGCTAGGTGTCCTATCACTCTCACTAGTAGCGGCGTCAAGAACTATACTAGATAAATAATTAACTAACTAAAGAGGGGTGCGAGTGTACCTCCACGTGCCGGGCGTGGGGAAGACGATCCCGGCCGAACTCATACTCCCGGTACATCAATTAACAATTATTACAGAAGTGTTGATTTCTTCCCACTCCACACAGGGAGGTAAAGGGCTACACACGGAAGCTGGGAGTGACGCGATCGGGTTGACGGGCAGCACTCGGGGTCGCTTTGACAAGGCAAGCACGAGCGCTCATGGGGCCCACGTCTTGACTGGTGGTCTGGGGAAGCCGGGAGGTTGCTAAAGCGTCGATGATTCCTAGTTGGGCAGTCCCGGGGGCGGAGGCGTGCTGCTCGGCTTCACGGAAGGCGAGGCGGTCGCTCCGGGGAGGATCACCGGATGTCGTCCACGAATCAGAGCTACTGTTTGGCAGTGCATGACCCGGCGAGAAACATTACTGCGATCAGGGTCGACGCCGGATTGATGCGAGATTAGCTGCGTTGGAAAGGTCTTTCAAAATACTTCGACCCCAGGCTCAAGAAGGGATTTTAAAACTCCTGCGCTAGCCGTGACAGATTTTAGAAGTTGCTGATCCACTGGATGGGGATTGACAGGGCAGAAAGTGGGATTTCTTGAGAATAGGGGTTGACTGGGTGGTTAAGGAGGGATCTGGGTGGAGTGGTCTTCATGAAAGTTTTAGCTCTGAAAGTTAGGAGAATGGGAACTAGACTCACCTAAATCACCGTGAAAAGGGCCCTTGAAGCAAGCTCTATGGGTGAGGTCGCCTGCCACTGGCCAAAATCGGTTAGGATGGAGCAAGGGGTGCTGCAAAGGCTGACTACCTGTGGACGTGTAAAATCGCACGTTCGCGCGTCCCGACTAATTCATCATCAACAACAACTTCAACCGAAGAGATTGCGGGGAACACGTGCAGTCTGGACACTCCGAACAAACAACACACAGCCATAAAGTCACTCTCGAAGTCACGACAGCGAAGAGAAACCAACCCCCCCAGGAGGCTCACAATTCGTGGGCCCTAAAGAGAATTAGGTGGATCGTCAATCGGGTTCAAAACGGGCCCAAATCCCCTTCAACGGCACGCCCATACGGGCCTTCAGTGGTACGCCTAGCGTGGTCTTCAGTGGCACGCCCCTGTGGCCTTCGCCGACACGCCTCATGCTGCCCTTCAGCGGCACGCCCATAGGGCCCTTCAGCGGCACGCCCCCATGTCCCTTCAGCGGCACACTCATGGTGTCTCCAGCGGCACTCCTTTGGTGGGCTCTTCAACGGCACGCTCCGCCAAGCCTCCAACGGCACACCCCAAGGCCTCCAGCGGCATCCCCCCCCTTCAGCGGTACGCCCAGGCCACCTATCTCCAACGGCACAAGTAAATGCCCCTCAACGATAGGGCCTGATTCTTCAGCGGTATGCTCTCCCCACGACATGTCCGACAGGGAGGATCTTACGCCATTCCCCTACAGATTTTTGGTGCGTAGTGGGGTGGCTGAGGTGTCAACTGGGGAGGAGGACACGCTACCTACTCCCTGTCAACAAAGGATAACCGAAGTCAAATCCCCATTAATAAATCACGTTCCCGCCTCCGTCCCTCCGCGCTTGAAGCCCCCTGCCGTTGGGATTTAAAAGGAGCCCTCTCCACGGTGAACGAAGGGAGACACAGAGAAACAGAGGGGACATAGGCAGACAAAAAAATAGACAGGAGGGAAAGGAGGGAGAAGCCACCACCGCGTACGAGGAATCAGAGAGAAAGAAGAAGAGGAGAAGGGAGGGGATTTCTTTCCTTCGGCAGCCACTAAGAAGAAGAGAGTAAGGGAGAAGAAAAAAATGTAGCAGGGGAAGAGGGGGGAGCAGAGGGCTGTCCCCCGGCTCGACCCCCCATTCCTCTCTTTCTTCTTTCCCTTGTTGTTCTCCTTCCCTTTTTTCTTCTACATTTTTGATATAGTTGGCCCCTCATTTACCATGAATAAGACCTCCTTTTGTTTTTGTTCTCTCTTTATTTGTTTTCATACCGTGACCCCCCCCGAGTGAGTTCATCCTTTACATGTTTTCCTCCGTCTCCTTCTTCCCCTAGTGATTCGATTAATTTTGAGGGACCTCTGACCTTCACCCCTACTCATTCATCATGAAAGGGGAGTCCCTCCCTCTTCTTTGAGACCCCGATAGCCCCCACATACTACCGTTGAACCCTGTTCTCTAGCTTCCTTAAACCCTAGCCCTGGGCCTTTCCTCCCTCCAAGTAATCCCACTGGCCAGCTGAATCAAACCCCAGATCCCATGGCCTTCCCCCTCTCATGGGCCTAGAACCACTTTCAGGACCCTTCGCCGGCACACCCTCCCAGTGCCCTCGCCGGTACACCAACCAATCGCTCCAACGGCACACCCTCAGCCCCTTTGGCCTTCTTGGCCGGTACACCGTTGGCCACCCTTCCCCGGTACACCCCTTTGCATACCTTGGTCCAAGGTGACATCCCATGATAGCTAAAGATGGATTCCTTCTTCTTCCTTTTTATCTTTTACTTTATTATCTTCTTTGTTTTTTTCATTTTTCCCACATTATCAACTCCACCACCCTTTTGGGTTCTCGCTGAAGTTGGCCCCCTTTTGCTTTTTCCAATGTGTTAGATAGGACCTAGGAGCCTTTGTCGAAACCCTCTCCTTTGTGGGCGTCTTCATTTCATGGCAGGAGAAGGCATCAACCTGCTTGTCCTTGATGGCCTAGATGTCGCACGTGCATTTGTTCAGAGTCGCGACTGATCTTTGGCTTCCACGACATCGCCATGGGAATGTTTGCGACAAAGGCCAGGGAAGGCGACAAGAAGGCACACCGGCGTTGAAGTTGCAGTGCAGGGCTGAACAAGACGGATCTGCACTAGAGGCAACCGACAGTTGTGCGGTACATCTAGAGAAACAACATCCCCAAACGAAGGCTTGCCTGATCTTGGTGGTAGCACCGGATCTGTAGAGGCCTCCAGCTCTGCTCTTGGTGACACCGGTGCAAGGAGAGGTAGGGGGCCATTACTCCCCTATTATTTCTCCCTCTCCCCTTCCCTTTTATTTTGTGGTTTTGCAGTCCTCCAATAGACCCAGAGGTACGTCTTGCTCTCCTCCACCTGTGAGACGACTGGAGTGCCGCCTCTCTGCCAGTTGGCGTACTGCTCTGGGAAGCGCAGTTGACAGCCTGTCGTAATCGCTCATCCTCGGGTCTTCCACCCGATCCTGCGTGGCTCCTCCACGTCCACCCACTCCTGGTGGAGGCCCAATGTCCTCATCACTAGCCTGAGCCGCAGCGGCTTGATCTCGTTCAGGCAATGGAGCCAAAGCTCCCGCCCGAAAAAGGGTCGGCCCACCACGACCCAGGGCTGGTCGTCGTCCATCATGCCCAAGTAGGGCCTCCACACCACCTACATTTGCATTTCATATCATCATATCATCGTAATCATAAATGCATCAATAGGAAATAAATCAAATACATAAACATAGCATACATACCATGGATGCCGGGAAGTCGCGGAGCTCCCGTCTCACTGCCACCAGCTCGTAGGCATGCCGGGCCCCCGTCGCGTAGGGGAGCCAACGCCGGGCCAAGGGAACTACCTCTGGGTAGAAGACTGTAGCTCTCCCCATCAGAATATACAAGTGGCACCAGACCTACAACGACAAATTATTAGCATATCATATAAAGCATAAATAGAAGCATAAGCATATAACATAAGCATGAAATAAATTTGCATACCTGAAGGAATGGCGTGAAGCTGCTGACGGTCGTCTCTCTCCCTATCTCGGTGGACAGGTCGGCTATGAGGTGGGCCAGTAGGGCCGCACCCCATGCATATCTTCCCACCTGCCCCAGGTCCTCCAACACTCCAAGGAAACGACAGTTCATGTCATCTCCCTTCGTGCCCTACAGCAACCTACCCAACACCAGGAAAAGGAACCGCCTGAGATCTAAGTCAACCCTCTCGGTCTGGGCGGGGTCTGTGCAGAAAGTGGCCCTAGCTCTCTCGGCCATCCTAGCAGTAAAATCCTCAAGGGACTCTCTCATCCTCGGACGCCCCTCTCCCAGTCCCAGGGAATCCATCAGCTCCGCCTTATCTACCATCCTACAGTCCCTGGGTCCCTCTGCCACTATAGAAAGGTCCAGGAGCTGGCGGGCCCACTCTTGGTAGTCAGGGTAGGAGCCTTCCTGGATGGATCCCCTCTTGGATTTTCTCCTACAGTAACAACTCCCAGGTGACTACGTTGAAGCCCGCCGAACACGAGCACGAGCAGCCCATTTCACAGTGGTCAATGATCGACTATATCGCCGGTCCCTCTTAGCCCCACTACTAAAATGCTTGTTCCCCACAGAAGCCAGGCAAGCCATCCAGGAGGTCCACGAAGGACTTTGTGGAAGCCACGTGGGGGGCTAAGCACTCACATGGACACTAATCCTACAGGGATACTGGTGGCCTACTCTACAGTAGGATTGCCTCGGATACGTCCAGAGGTGTCCTCAATGTCAGAAATTCTCTCATCTACACCACCAGCCGACTACGAACCTGCATACCTTGATGGACCCTCGTCCATTTGCTCAGTGGGGTGTAGACATATTGGGTCCCTTCCCCAAAGCCCAAGGGAGGAAGAAATTCCTCATTGTCGTCATCGACTACTTCACCAAATGAATTGAGGCAAAACCACTAGGAAAAATTACAAGTGAAGCGACATGAAAATTTGTGCTACGAAGCATCATTTGCCGATTTGGGATCCCAAGGGTTCTAACGACTGATAATGGCAGGCAATTTGTGAGCACTGCCTTCTAAGGGAAGTGCTCGAAACTAGGGATTTGGAACCACTACACCTCAGTAGGGCACCCTTAAGCTAATAGGCTAGTGGAAAACGCCAACAGGACACTCATCCACGGCATCAAAACTCAATTGGATCAAGCAGGTGACTCGTGGATAGGTTTAATCCCAAGTATTCTGTGGGCCCATTGGACCACCGCCAGAGCTGTCACGGGTGAACACCTTTCCACCTAGCATACGGAGCAGAGGCAGTGGTCCCAGTGGAGATTTCTAACCCCTCATTGCGAGTGGGACGCTTCGACGAGGCCAGAAAAAACCAAGCAATACGAGAAAACCTAGACCTACTCGAAGAGAGTAAGACACAGGCTCAAGTGAAGCTCATAGCGTATCAACAAAAGTTGGCCTAGTACTACAACGTCTGAGTCAAGGAATGACACTTCTTCCCCGAAGATTTGGTACTACGGCGAGTGAGCGTAGCAAACCCCAAGGGAGCTGTTGGAAAGCTCGCATTAAATTAGGAATGCCCATACAGGGTAAGTGAGGTACTGTGGACGCACTAAAATTTATTTGATTTTCTATTCATTTGTTAGTGTGTTTATTTATTTATTTAGTGCGAGAGCGTGCCAGTCACCTCAGTGATGATTTATTCGGGCGTCGTGGAAGCCCATGGTACGCTCGATCTGACTTCATCAGGTGATTGTGTGGTTCGGGTTGGGACCAGATCCCACCGTGCCATGAAGGTCACAATGTCATTTACATCCCCCATACGAGGAAACACCCTTGATTAATTACCGAAATTAGGGGCCCTGCGGCCAAAGGAATAAATACTAATTACGCGAGAAAGGGGCAGGAGTAAATCATACAAGAGCCTGTGCTGAGACACGGGCGATCAGGCATGTCGGTCATTCATAGACCCTTTCATATTCGGACGGAAATCCGTGGCGAGAATGCAGTGAAAACTGAGATAAATCTGTTCAGATGTCTACCGAGTACGCGATAATTTTAATGATGATCCAGAAAGATTCCGGTTCACCAAACGGGACCAGTTTAATCAGAATGTCGACCTGAGGTAAGACTGGGTCGTGGCCATTTTGGGCTAATTCCTGAGACTCAGGACCGGCTTACAAGGGCATATCATTTGCAAGGAATTACCCACATGGATGTTCACCTTACATCAGCTCAGGAGGTTTCTTCTCTCATTCCTTCGGCCAGAGCTATTTACTTATGTCAGGTTCAACTCATTCAACAACCCACTCATTCTCACATGGATTTATCTACAATTGACAATTCGGATTTAGCTACTATTCTGCTAGAATTTCAGAAAATTTTTCAGATTCCTATGGGCTTACCTCCAGTCAGGAATTGTGATCATGCTATTCACATGATAGATGAAACCAAAGTGATTTCACTAACACAATATAGATACTCTCCTCATCATAAAACTGTTATTGAGCAGTCATTACAAGAATCCATGAAAAATGGCATCATTCACCCAAGTACTAGTCCGTTTGCTTCACCAGTTTTATTGGTTCAAAAAAAAAGATGGTACTTGGTGTATGTGTGTGGATTATAGAGAGTTGAACAAAAATACAATTAAAGACAAATACCCTATTTCTGTTATTGAGGATTTACTGGATGAGCTGGGGTCAGCCAAATATTTTACTAAATTGGGTTTAAGATCCGGATACCACCAAATTCGGATGAAACCTGAGCACATAGAGAGGACTGCTTTTTCCACTCACACTGGGCATTATGAGTATTTGGTTTTACCATTTGGCCTCACAAATGCTCCGACTACTTTCCAATGTTTGATGAATGATATTTTTCAGCCCTTCCTGAGGAAATTTGTGCTAGTTTTTTTTTATGATATCCTCATCTACAGTCCAAGTTGGGCTGATCATCTACATCACATTCAACAAACATTATCCCTACTACTGCAACATCAGCTATTTGCAAAGTGGACTAAATGTAGTTTTGGCACTACTTCTGTCTCCTATCTGGGTCATATCATCTCTTCAGGGACTGTGTCCATGAATCCACAAAAAGTCCAAGCTATCACTGAATGGCCAATCCCAGTTAACATCAGACAGTTGCGAGGATTCTTGGGCCTAGCAGGATATAACAGGAAGTTCATCAAAGATTATGGTATGATGGCCCTCCCTCTCACAACTTTACTCCACAAAGACCAACGCTTCCGTTGGAATTCTGAAGCAGATAATGCCTTCAACAGTTTGAAAGAAGCTCTGGCCACTACCCCTGTCCTCATTCTTCCAGATTTTGATAAACCATTCATATTGGAATGTGATGCTTCATCATCAGGAATGGGTGTTGTTTTACTTCAGGACAAACATCTAATTGCTTATATTAGTAAAGTATTTTCTACATCTCAACAAGCCCATTCTACCTATGACAGAGAATTGGCTGCAATCATCTTTGCTATACATAAATGGAAACATCATTTGCTGAGAAACAGTTTTATTATTCGCACTGATCATCAAAGCCTTAAATACTTACTCACTCAAAAACTTACTACACCTCAACAACAAAGATGGTTAGTGAAACTCATGGGATTGGATTTCACATTAGAATACAAGCAAGGTTCCACCAACATTATAGCTAATTCTTTATCTAGGCAATGTGATGTGGTCACTATTTGTGGTATATCAGTTATCATCCCTAGCTGGCTGGAGGGTCTGAAAGCTACCTATTCTTCAGATGATATCATGAAACAGCGACTCCATGAATGAGAGTCATGCAAGTTGGACAGAACTCTTTACAATTGGAAGGGTGGACTACTATATTATAGAGGAAAAATACTACTCCATTCTAATCATTCATACATACTGAAAATTCTACAGACTTACCACGATCCACTTCTTTGGGTTTTATTGTTTCCACTGCATCTCTGATCGAAACCTAACAGTTGATGCACCTCATGCTAAGGTCTTGCTAGTTCTTGATGAAGTCGAGGGTGCTCTCACCCTTCTGCTATCGGAGAGAGTAGAGCTCGGATAGGGCAATTTTTCACTCGGTCGTTTGAAAATGGTCTAGGAATTTCTTCTGGAGATCCGCCCAATCGATGACTGAATTGGACTTCAAGCGGGAATACCACTCGAAGCCCATTCCCGTATGTAAAGTGGCAAAGTAGCGGAGGAGGTATGACTCGTCCAATGCTAGCTCACCCATAGCCATGATGTAGTAGGCCAAGTGCTCATGTGGAGACCCTTGCCCGTCGAATTTATATAGCTTCGGTGGCTTGGCGTACTCCTGAGGGAGTTTCGTTAACTGGTGATGCAGTGGGTAGGGGATGCTGTAGAGATCTATGGTTGCGACCCCTTCCTCATACTGGGCGACCTTTGTCTCGATAATCCGCCCGATCATCTAGTGTTGTGCCATAAGATTTTTTGGCACTTGCATGTTGGATGCTCATGGTTGAGCTTCAGCTAAGGGCGTGCTGAACTTGCCTGCTGTCAAGGTTCATACACCTTTTGTTGAGGCATTGGCACCATTGTGCCCAACTGGCGGGGCTGGCACTTCAGCCTGAGGCCCAGCAGGTGGCTGACAGTGAAGGTCTCTTTCTTGAAGAAGACCAAGTGCTGGTTCTCCTTTATGAGAGTCTCGAGAGTCACCTCCTGAACCTCATTTGCTGGAGGGTCATTATCAACCGGATCCACATTGACAGGGGCGGCACGGTCCTTGACTAGAACTTCTTCTGCTCATTTCGAGGCCTGAGGTCTGGCGGAAGTGCCGACGTGGCCTACCGAGGCCGGAGGCTGAGTTTTGGGATGAGGCCTCCTAAGCTGAGCCAGCGACTGGTTCAGATTGTTGGTCTGAGTCTCTGGCTAGTGTCTGGTAGCATAACATGCAGACGCCCTAACTACGTCATTAATAAGTCAGACCATCCGCTTCCTTTGAGAATGCCTCTCGGGGTGGATGGGTGCCCCCAGTATGTCGAAGGCCGAGGTTCGTTGTAGTGGATCCTCCACAGGGGGATCGACCCAAGGAGAACTAGGGGCTGGGTGCTGGTGAGGCCCAAAATGAGCCCGCCATTGTTTTCGTCTATTCAGGTAAGAGACACCAGATGGCTGGACATTGTCGGATGGTGCCATTGTGGAATCAAGTGTGTCCTGCCCAACGGTGCGCCTGAGCACTCGAAGGGGGTTTCTGGTGTGTGCCCTCTGAAAAGTTTGGGCTTCTTTTGGGGTGACCTAGATTCGTCTCAAGTTGATCTGCTAATCACCCTTGTCATTGCCCCTTTGATGAGACTTGGGAGCTTGCATATTGGACTAGTGCGGGTGCCCCCGGGCTATTGTTGAGGCACCTGCCTTTCTGAGTTCCACCTTCTCCTCGAGCGTTTGCCGCAAGAGGCTGAAGCGGTTGGTAGTGGGGACCATACGAATGGTTGATTCCGGAGGTATGATTGGCTCGCCCCTGTTGAGGCGAATCCACAGATCGTCAACAAGGATGGTCTTGCCAAAATTATTGGTTGTGACAGTGAGTCGCCTGCCTTTACATCCATGGCGACTGTAACGTCCCAGAGTCCATAATGCCAATAATTCGTCACTCAGTGTCAAATTACCACCACTATGAACTGAGAGCCTCTTGCTATAACCACAACCGTTCTCTTCGTTTTGATCGAAAACCCTAAAAAGACTTACGCAAGCTTCGAACGTGATAGATGCTTGAATTTCCCAAAGGCCCTATAGTGAGTGTATTTGTTTATGTGTCCTTAAACCCTACGAATTTTCTTAAGCACATTTTCCTATGAAAATCTGTAAGGTCCGTTAAAGCCTTGAGGTTTATGGGTTTAAACAAAAGGGTATTATATATGTTTAAATAAGCATGTGAGGCCCATTTGCCCCTTCAAAAGCTTTTTAACTGTTGGGCCTTTATTAAGTCTATTTCTACTCTGTTGTCTATTAATTATTTTTATTCATATGTTTATTTTATTCATCGGGTCTTCCAACCCAGATGACGCCAAGAATTGGATGGAGATAGAACGCATATTCTGTGTGATGCAATGCATGGATGAAGAGAAGGTTCTTCTAGCAACATTCCAACTAGTGCGGGATGCTCGATTTTGGTAGGAATCTATGGAAGCCACCTTGCCACATGACCACATCACATGGGGTGAGTTCGTGGAATATTTTAATAGCAAATATTTTTTTGATAGAATACAAGTGAAGAAGGCCATGAAATTTGCCACATTAAAGCAACAAAATTTATTAGTGGCCGAATATGAGGCCCAATTCTCCAGACTGTGAAGATATGCACCATATTTGGTGTGTATGGAGAAGATGAAGGCACAGAGGTTTCTTAATGGGCTTCGACTCCAATATATCACACAACTAGCACCAATAGACATACAAGTCTACTCAGAGATGGCAC
Organism: Amorphophallus titanum; assembly: GCA_024336825.1. NCBI lineage: Eukaryota > Viridiplantae > Streptophyta > Magnoliopsida > Alismatales > Araceae > Amorphophallus > Amorphophallus titanum. The sequence continues at coordinate 17,636,999 of JANBPO010002596.1, forward strand.
GACGAGCCCAACTACTTGAAGTTGCCACGGAGCTATCCGATAAAATCTGTGGGAGAGACAAGAAGGAGCAGGTTACTAGCTCCGGGACATTCAAGCCCCCATTTAACAGAAAGAGGTCTCCAATGAGAAGAAGCCTAAGAAGAATGACAAACCTTTCTCCATCACCACACCATCTAAGGAGGTCTGCAAACATTGTGATAAGGCTGGACATAAGGCCGAGGAATGCTAGTGAAGGTTGGGAGCTTGTTTGCGATGTGGGAGCCGTGATCATAGGATCCCCGATTGCCCCTTATTGAATGAACAAGCTAGCAGCGAGAAGCGTCTGGTCAAAATGCAAGGCCGCCTACAAGCACTCCAAGAGGCGAAACCAAATGGAGGAGGAATAGTGGAAGGTATATTGAAAATTTGCTCTAAGACTGCTCATGTCTTATTTGATACTGGTGCAACTCATTCATTTGTTTCCAAGAGATTTGTTGCTTCGTTTTCTATGGAACCTGTATGGTTAGACTTAATTATTTTTACTCCTCTTGGAAGCGAATCCGAGATTACACACCATTACCTGAATAGTGAAGTTATGGTTAAAGGGTAAAATCTACCCGCCAATTTGCTATGCCTAGATATGAAAAGGTATGATGTCATACTAGGTAGCGATTGCATGTCTACCCATAGAGCAGCTATAGATTATCGAAAGGGCAAAGTCACTTTTGATGATTTCTCGAAACTTGTCTATACAAGTCTACAAAGTCGAAACAAGTCACCCCTTATCACTGCACTTTGAGCTCATAAACTAATAAGGAAAGGTTTCATGGCCTTTCTTACTCTTGTAACGGTAACTAAGGTCAAAGACTCTAAGCTAGGAGATATCCTCGTGGTTCAGGATTTCCCCGACATTTTTTCAGAGGATTTGCCTAGTCTACTCCGGAATGGGAGGTGTCATTCACCAATGTAAAGACCGCGCCGGTGAAGCAATTGAGCGCACCGGGGATGACCGCGCCGGGGAGGCATTTTAGCGCGCCGGGGAGCATCGTGCCATTTCAATCGCGTGCTGACAAACTGTGGCACCGTTTCAACAGCGTGTCGATGGATTATGGTGCCATTTCTGCTCCATTCACTTGTCGAACACCTGTCGATGAATCCGGGGATGATTCCGAAAGTCACCATTCGTGGTTCTTCATGCCAGGACTCTTAGAAGACCTTGGCGAGGGGGTTGGCGAAGCTCTCGGTTTGTCGAACGGCCTGGGTCCAAATTCCGTGTGTGTTTGATTCGAGCGTGAGAGTCTTCCGCTGACACGACCCCCGACACCATGGCTTGTGCTTCCGGCTCGGCTTGACTCATGCTCAGAGCTCCCATGCGGGAGGATATTCTGCCTAGACCGGTGATCATTTGGCCTCTAACGGGCCTTCCTTCGCAAGAAGCCGAACCCATGCTGGGTGTTCGAATCCTTCCACTGCTAGAGTTTTTGGCTTCTGTTTGTAAAGGCCGATGGCACTCTTTTTCCTCAAGAGAGTCTTCATTACGGTGGGAAACCACTGGGTGAATCACCATCCTGGGTCGGGCGGTGATGTAGGGTAGCGGTGTGACAAAGTCGACATCGGATCATTGGGCAAGCTTGGTCGCACTACCGACTGGTGGTGGAGTCATGTCGGTTCTCCTAAGGCGAGGCTCTTGGCATTCACTCCTGGCAGCTTTAGTGACTTTGAGAAGTTTCAGCAGTCTACTTTTCTTTGACTTGCGTGCTCCGTAAGTCATATTATTTACTTTTGTGACTTGATCACCGGTCATCATATTTTGAGTGTCAACAAATGCCCCCCAGACGTTGATGCTGCAAGTGAGACATGAACGTGGTAGGACCGACGGATGAGCTTCGCCTGGATTGATCTCCTTTGATGGCGACAGCTCGAAACGGTGCTCGATTTCACCGTCGGATGCTCGAACGACGTGACTGGAGACTTAACCGGCCCGGTTGAATCGGCGCGCCCTTCGTCGAACTATTGAAACGGCGTGGCGTTAACCGGCGCACCCTGTGGCTTTAGGGTCTTGAAACGGCGCGCCCTTAAAGTTGAAACAGCGTGCCTTTTTACTTTGAAATGAGGCGCCTTTTGGTTTGAAATGGCACGCCTGTGGAGTGCGCCGTTTCAAAGTGTTAAACCCCCCCTATAAATGGTGCGACCCCTTTGTCCTTTTCTTCTTCACTATTCATTTGAATGAAAACCTCCTCTCTCCTCCCTTTCTTCTTTCCACAGCACGTGAGCGAATTAGTTTATTGAGTGGAGGTGAGTTTATTTCAGATTTAAAACCCTATTTTTGGGCCCTTGGAGGGTCCTAGTAGGACTTGTCCTCATAATTAGATCCCTCGGGTGTCCCGTCTGGCCTCAGCTTGATGCCCATGGCTGCTTTTAGGGGCCGCTCACTCGGTGAATGGTTCCACTTCTCCTTTTGGCAGACTCCCGGGCTGAGGAGACTCTGCCGAAATTTTGTTAGAAGTCCCATTCTGATCAGCTGATTTCTAACTTGTTTATTCTCTTCTGGGTGTTGTTTCTGCAGATAACATGGCGTCTAGCTCTTCCTCGTCTGCTTCCCGAGTTGCTGTGACGTAGGAGAACATCCATTCCTTGGATCGCGGATTCAAGAAAGTGGCTATGCTCGCGGAGTCATCTGACTCAGAAACTGACACGGTCGACATATGAAGATTAATTATTTTAAGATAATTAATGGTACAGTTTCTAATGACCCTCACCTGTAACCAATATCATGAATGGGCTTTTCTAATATTCCTAGTTGGAGTGGCCAAAGCCACTGGTACACACGCGCAGACAGATATGGGGTATTATCATAATGGGCACATTTTTTCTCCTCTTCCCACTTGTTTATTCCCACAGGCGCGTATTATGGTAAAGGGCCGCCGAATGAGATGCGCCGTCTGCCCTCCCGATAGAAAAAATGTGGAGACCAGGACTGAGGACGTGCACAACCCGGAGTCCTCCGATGGATGGGGTCCTTTCAATATCATGTGATCTTTTTGATGGGTAGGTGCGCGCGTCCTGCAGGGGGTTCCCCCTCGATCGATCCCCCACTGTCGAAGGCATGCAGAACCCACCTATCTATCTATCATCTGATAGTGTGGGGGGGGCCCCCCTTTTTCGAGGGTGACAGAAGGAGACTGGGCTCCCCCCCCCCCTCTAGACCACCTTTAAGGGGGTTGAGGCAAGTGGCTAGCTAGAGTGGGCATTGTTGCACTATATTCGCTTAAACACCCCCTCACGTATTCTTATCAGTACATCCACCGCCTGTGATCGCGGTGGATCCCGGTCCTTGTACGCGATATATGCTCCAGAGTACAGACTGCTGGCTCGGAGCCGCGGGCGTTCTTGTGAGGGGACCGCTTCTCCACCCCTTGGAGGGCCCACTGGGTACCTTTCTCCACCTCCTAGAAGGCCCACTGGGCCACTTGGAACGGTTGGTCCTTTGTGCATGGTAGCCAAAACCGATCCCTACAACAAAAATGATGAGGCATAAGTTAAGGCATGCATGCACCAATCTTGCATGGGGACAGTACAAGAACACAAGGCTCCTTACCCGGCCCCTTTCGTCAGTTGAACTCAGTTGGGTTCATTTTGTGTCAACAGATCTTCCGTGCGAGGGTCTTAATTTTGAGGTTTGTGATCTACTATTTAATTTAGATGGAAATTTAATTATATCATGGTTTTTTGGACATACCGACTGAGTTTAACCCACCTAATACATAATTAATCCACGTCCCTTAAGTATGTAGTGTGGTGTTGTAGGTCAATCATATGGCACCATGTAGGTTAATTAATGTCAGCCTCCACGGACGATATGTGGATGAAAATTTTGCTACATCAGAGGCTGCCTCCATCTATATGTGATATTATTACACGGGCGTTTAGTTGGGAGGGGGGAGGGGCTTCTCCTTTCTCCTCAGTTCCCCCTTTGTGTGCCTGTATAGGGGGCGGCTTCATAAGGCGTGCATGGGGGAGGGGCATTTAGAATAGGAATCCAGGCCCAAGTACTACTACGAGATCTCAATGAGGGCCCTACTAAAGTTGACATCTATAGCTAGTTCACAAGTTAGCGTAGGGTCATCTCGGGGTGACGTGCTCACCCTAACTGGGGTCGGATAAGTCATTCGACTCTCATGGGTCAATTGACTTGCTCTACAAAATTTTTCCTAAACCCTAGCCGACCCCAAATAAGAGCAAGAGGTATTAAAGCAGGTCAAGTCTCATTTGCACAGGTCCTAAGACCCGATTTGATAATCGAGCAGTCGGGGCGGGGGTGACGTACCCGCCGATTTTCACGCCGATTTCTCTGGTTTTGACTTGATCTCACTTTGATAAATCCCCGAGTAACTCACCCTAATTGTCCCTTAACATAGAAAATTTAAATTATCTCACTATATATTTCATGTGTATAAAAAATATTTTAAAATTTAACTTTTAGTTAATAATATTTTTAATAGTTTACGTATAAGAGGATATATATAATAATATATGAAAGTAAATAAAAAGAGGGGAAAACTCTGCGTCATCCTTACGTTATCACACGCAAGAGAGCACCGCCGCCCACGTATAGCCACAGGAGGGGCCACACAAACGTTCCACCACGGACCTCGCTCCTCACCCCGCACCTCCCCGTCTCTGGGTCCTTCTGATCTGTCGCCTGCAGCAATCTGCAGCCGAATCCGATCCCGATCAACGGAGCGGCGCGTTCCAGTCGTCGGTCAGTAGCGATCCCCTTCTCCCTCGTTTTCTTCCTCTTCCCGGCCCTCTTCTGGGTCAAGATCTGTGGAAATTTCACGTGTTTGTGTGTTAATTGCCGGGGGGGGGGGGCGTTTGTTGATGTGCTCGATTTCCGGATGAGATTAGGGTTCTTCTTTGTGTCGGCCGTTCGGATTCGGTGTATTGTTGTTTCGATCTCCTTGCATGCTTGAGGGATTTGGGAGACTGCAGGTGTATCTGCTGAGCTGTGTGGTCTTCGGAGGGATTCTGATCGATTCTGCTCGTGTCGCACCCGATCCCATTGGCTCAGATTGTACTGCCTTATGTTTTGTGGTGTTGTTGTGATAGGTAATTGGATGGTTTCCTTGGGAATGTTAGCAATTGGGTGCAGATCCCCGGTGAGGCAAATTATCGACGCGGAGTTGTTGGCATCCCTGGAAATCTTTGTTATTCGTTATTACATACTGTTGTTGCTTTGGTTTCTGCTGGTGCCCTCCTTTCACCTTGGTCCCTCTTGGTGTATGATTGTTTTGGACTGACTTGCATGCACAAAGCTTGCTATTCTTGTGCGTGAGTTACTCTTTGTTAGAAAATATGCGTTGTCTGTGTTTGGAAAGCGATCTCTGTGATGACGTCTTCCATGGTGAAGAGCGGAGGCTGATCCATTGGGGGCTTGTTTGTTTCACCGTTAAACGCTGGGAAGCTCCGTATTTATTTTATTTTATAACATTTTTCAGTTGTTTGCTTGATTGTAAAATAGTGTAAATGGGATTACGTGATCCCACATGACACTGAGATTCTCTGATCTGGTTTACGATTCATATCCATGGAAAGTCAAAACCGGAGGAAACATTAGTTGGAATCACAATTAACCAATGAAAAACCTTGTTTTATTTTACGGTTATCCAAACAAAATAGTTCTGGTTTTAAAATTAGAGAAATACTCTGGTTTAAAAACCTGTGATTCTAAAACAGAAGAATTACATCAAAACAACATCTTGATGCTAGTGTTTTCCAATTTCCACTGGTGGAGCCTCTCTTTGTGACTATTCTTGCCATGGAACTGAACAGCTGGGGTGAGGAATCTCTCCTCTACCTTGATTGTGCTACCTCTATTTGTTTTATAACAAAATTGGAGGTATAGTCAACAATCCTTTGGGGAAAACAGCCTCATCCAAAAATTCGAAACATTCACTGAAGCACAAGAATCGGACTGAACTCTCGCATTGACAGCCATTCTGAATTCTTTTAATAGAGAATTTTCATGGGCTATTGTGAACTGAAAAAAGAAATGATGAGAGAAAGTCCAGCAAAAAGAAAATAAAAAGGGGGGAATCTCTCTCTCCTTTATCTATTAAGAGGAAAAAGAAGAGAAGAAGAGAGAGCTGGCTGGCTCTTTTTCTCTCACCAGCCTTTCCTATGCTCTCCTCTCCGGGCATTGCGCCCCTTTCTATCTTCCTCTTCCGGAACCTCTGGATCTTCCCCACTTGATCTCTCTTAATTCACCTCCATCTCTAGAATTTTTGGATTCTTCACCATTCCCCAGGCACCGCGTCCCTCCATATCTTACCCCTCCAGATTCTCCTCTCTTCCTTGGGCATTGTGCCCCTTCCCCTCTTTTCTATCTTCATCCTCCGGACTTTATCTCTTTCCTTTGATTTGTCTTCTTACTCCTCCAGGACATCACGTCCTTTGTTCTCTCCTTTCTCTTAGCTTATCTTTTTCCATACCTCCACTCATGGCATCGCATCCCTCGCCACTTTCCTCCTCCAAAACCTCCAGATTTTTCTACCCATCATGATTCTTCTCCTTCACCATCGGACCCTTCGGATCCTCCTCTTTCCATCTATCAATTCCTCCTCTTAATTTCTCCTGATCCTGAGTCTGACCCGACTTCTTCAACATCCACTGCTCTGGGCATCTGCCCATTCTCCCACTATTTTCGAGGCTTTAGTCCTTACTCCTCCTCTTGATGTTCAGCTTCTTCTGTAGACCATTCATGTGATCAAGGTCTCCACGCCTTAGCGAGGGAGTTCTAGCCCTCACCTCTTTTCCTTTTATCCCTATTCGTCTGAGTCTGATCTTGGCACCACTCCTTCTTGTTAAGCCACTTCAAACCTCTGCTTCCTCCTTTTTCTGCCAAAGAGGACTACAAATCCCATGTGGATCAAGATCGCCTCCGACAGCTGCTGCTTCTACAAAGTTGTAAGGTAACGTATGTGCGTAAGTATGCATTCTTATGCATTTTCATGACCTTATGTAAGCACGAGTTTTCAAAATGAAGTGCTTCTTAACTTGATCAAGAATGGCTGTTTAGGCCTTTATCTTAGTTCTTATTAAAGGCAATGTCAAACAAGAGTCTTTAGGCTTGCTATACAGCACTTTGGTTATAAGAAACCCACGCTAAGAGTTCGACATTTCTCACCCCGCTTGCTAAGGGCAACCCTTAGCTGGGCACCGCACACACTTCATGGCGTCTTTAGCCTATTCCTTCGGTAAAACATCGTTGCTACTTGGGCCATGCTCGAGGTACAAAGTCTTTTTCTCTTCTTTACTCGGCTGAAATATGAGGATAAAGATATTCTGAGCAAAACAACCAACCTAAGCACACCCCGACGAGAGAAAGTCTCAAATAGGGGCAGTCAATTATGACCTTATTCTCAAATATCAAGCTCAATTGCAATATCTGTCAAGTCCAAAGGACACGATAGTGAAAATCAAGTGAAAAAGAAATAAAAAAGAAAAAATATATGAGCAAAATTCAATGATTTTGGCATGACAAGAGGGAAGTACAGTTTTACTGCGGGACGTCATGAACCCGGCCGTATGTGTGCCTATAAGAGAATTAAGGTTCGATGATATGACACAAAGTCCCAGCCTAATAGACCGAATCTCTAGGAGTTGTGCTATGGATGGAAGTCAAAAGTCGATGTCTTCATAAACTTATATCAAGCTCATCCCCAACTTTTCTTCTCTTCTCCTCTGAGACCGAGTGCTTCTTAGGTATGGCCTTGGTAGGAGCACCGTTATCCAAGGGTAGTCAGTTATAGGGCCCCACCCTTCAATGAACGCCCGGCTTTGGGCAGTTTTTAGCGAAAGGGAAAGGAACGAGGATCCCTAGCCAGTGGTTTAAACATCCTTTTGATGTGATAATGTTGATCCATGAATATCCATGAGTTTTTGTGAAGACATGATCATTTTTTGATCAAAGGAATGGCCAAATGCACAAAATCAGGTCAGTTGCATGAAAATGAAGAAGTCAAGTCGACTTCAAATGCTTTCAAAGTCAACTTCGCCAAGTAGACAGCACTGCCATGTCTAAGGTGTAAAATGTCCCCGTATCGGTAACAAATTGAGTCATATTGGTGACAAATAGAGGCATATCGATGAAAAATAGACCCGTATCGGTGTAAAATGGCTTCTAAGGGTGAAAAATGGCTGGCAGCATAGAAGGCTTAAAAAGTGATAAAGAACAGTCGACTCATGAAGGCTCTTGAGTCGACTCCAAAAGCCAAGAAACTCTCAAGTAGCACACAGGCCTTTAGTAATGAAATAAGGGTGACAAATAGATAGTTAGTGGTGACAAATGACTTCTTAAGGGTGAAAAATAGACTATCAATGATGACAAATGGGTTGATAGTGGTGACAAATAGATTGAATGAAGGAAAAGGATGAGAAGCCTGAAGAAGATGAAGTAAGTGGACTTCGTCTGCCAAAAGGATGTTGACCATAATCAAACAACCTCAGTCAAAATTGACCTTGGTCACAGTCAATGATTATCAATGTGACCCAGCCAAGCTTAAACATCATGTTGACCAAGTCAATATTGACCCAATCAAAGTCAATAAGTCAAAGTCATGTTCTTGCATGCTTCAATGGTCCAGTCAAGCCCCAGTCAAGTTTCGGCCAGCTACAATGGACATAGGAAAAAAACAAAAGAAGAAGAAAAAATAAATGGACTTTTAACCATGGTAAATACCTAGGTAACGGTGACAAATAGTCACATAAGGGTGACAAATAGATTAGTAAGGGTGTAAAATACCCTGCTAAGGGTGACGAATGAGCAACAAGAGGAACCGAAGAACAAAACAGATAAGGGTGACAAATGGCCACACACAGGTGACAAATAGGTGGAAAGGTGATAGTGCTCCGGTTCACAACACAGCAAAGGCAATGGCTCTTAGTGGTGACAAATGGCTTGTAACGGTGAAAAATGCCTGATAATGGTGACAAATGCCTCCTTAACGGTGACAAATAGATCACGCAAGCTGAAAAGGGCTAAATTCACTTCAGTGAACTTAGTGCTGATAAACAAAGAGAATGTGATCTAGAAAGGGGGGGATTGAATAGATCACTTAAACCTTCACGGATAATTAAAATACAACCGATAGAGACTGAATCTCAGTAATAATCAGCACTGAACTGGCCCTATCTGAGTCATTCCAACATAAATCGATCGAGCAATGAAGCTTAAATTAAACTGTGATCAAACAGTTGATGTGCCACACGTAATCTGTGAATCAATGAAGCAAACCACACGGAATGACACAGGATCTTTTAGGTGGTTCGATTGCTACACGCAATCTACGTCCACCCCTCAATCCTTCGGAGTGAGGCTTCCATGCTTCAAGCAAAACAAGCAGACTTAGTCTGCAAACATTCACTTCCTAATAGCTTGAGTTCAGAGGGAGACAAATCCCTCGACATAGATTCTGCAACCCACATAATCTGAACCCTAGCCTTGCCACCCACAAGTCAGGAACCGGAGGACTATCCTCCCGTCCTTTAAACTAGAGGAAAATCACGAGTGACAACCCGCCACTCACACCCTGGAGACTTAGTCTCCCTTCCTCTAACACCCAGAGGAAAATCAGAGATCACTTTGTGGTGGGAAGGGGTTTCGCGGACCAGCATGGGGGCTGGGCTGGTCCGCCTAAACCCCCCTAGGGGGGTTTAGGTGGACTGGCGCCAAGAGAGAGAGGGGGGCGGTCCCACCCTATAAAATTATATTTTTGTCCCTGTTTCTCCCTAAATTAACTAAGAAGAAAATGACATTTTGACTGGGAGGATACGTGGAAGCTAAGACTTGTGCGCGTTGATCGGAGAGTGAACCCGTCGTGCTATCGCTCCATGCTTTCGCGTGTTGATTCCTCGAACTAGTACGGCACACGAACCGCATCGTAGGTCCACAAATGGGACGAACCAGAACTGAGTGGGGTCGTGGGACCTCCGGGTTGGAGGTAGGGTGCGACCCCCAAGGAGGTTCACCCTCTGTGGGGCGCGTGGCCGCCCCTAGGGCGAACTGGCCCCAGGGGAGGTCGTAACCCCAGGGGATGGCCCCCGAGGGTCTTCTTGCATCATTCAGGGTTGTCCTTTGATGGACTTTGATCTCCGGGATGCTGGCACGGGCCCGTGGGGGCACCGTTCTTTGGGTTGTCGTAGCCGCTCGCAAGGTGTTTGGGTGAATGCCTGACATACCACGGATTGTGGAACGGCTTGAGTAGGTGACTGAGGGGCCGCACGGCGGGCCTTGGGTTGATGACGGTAGCTCGTGAGAGCTAAGGGGAGGCACGTTGTGGCTACAAGCCACGCCTCAGGCTGTGTGTTGCGTTGTTCGGTGGGTTGGCAAGGTAGCCTCGGGTTGGCCCGAGTGCAAGAGTTAAATGGCTTTTCGCCACATGTCTGAGTGTTGGGGTTGGGCCTGACTTGCTGGGGGGTCATTGTGGGACCCAATTGAGGTGCTGGAACCATGGGTCGGCCCATGGCTTGGTGTAGAAGGGCTGGAGCATACGCGCCCACAAGGTGTTCGACGAAATGCCAAGCATGCCTGTGTGAGCCGTACGTGTGCGCGACAGGCCCCCAAAGCCAGTGGTTGACCTAGTTAGGTCTCCATTTGACCTCGGAGGGTTGAAAGACACGTCTCTGGGTGGGCCCTTGGCCCCTTTTGTTGAGTGCCACATGGCGTGGCTTGTTGTCTGGGCGCCCCCAGGCGGCTCCGGGCGACGGTGCAGGATATGGGCAAAGCCCGTACGTGAGTGGCCGGAGTTGACTCCGAGGGGTTGCTTGTGTCACCGTGCATCACGGCAAGCCGGTCAGGGCCCTGGTAGGGACCCATAGGATTGTAGAAAGGGCTGGATAGCCCATGCCTAAAGCGTGTTCAGTGAAATGCACGAACCCTTATTTCTTGTGATTTTATCGAGAAATAATCTGGGTGCAACAAATGCCCCCCGTGGGTCATGCGTTAGAGGCGGATACGAGGGCGTATGGCCTGTGAGACTCTTGTTCCGAGCTATTGTAGTTCTATTTTGACACTTCATATGTCTTTATTTTTGTTGTGCTATGTATGTTGATTTGCTGGTGTTCTAACCCTTTCTCTATGCTTTGTCTTGCAGCTATGGCGTGCTTTGGCAGAGATGGACGGGTCCCGAGACGGATGGCCCGCAAGGAGGATCACTGGGTGTGGAGGATCGATCGACAGATGCCCCCTCTGGGCCCGCTGGTGGTTACCGTGGCTAGCATAGAGCAGTTGGACAGTGGGCATACAGTGGTGGCTTATGGTCCCCTTGGCGAGAGAGCCGCTGGAGTCGGGATCGTGGAGGTGGCCAAGATTCAGGAGGCCGATAGCATGTATGTCTATGACAGGAGTGGAGGCTACCCATTGGGGTTCCCCTTGGATCGACATTTGTTTGAGTTTCTCTGAAGCTACGTTCCTCCTAGCATGGAGGAGGATGACTTGCGGATTCTTGGAGCCCATCATCGGCTTGAGCGGGCCATTTTGATTGGTAGGGACAGCCCGCATGGGGTAGCCTCCTACAACTACCCTAGCTTCTTAGAGGACTACTGGAGGCAGCGACAGTTCCCCAGTGCTGAGTGCCTAGGGTTCTTTGGCGGAGCAGAGAGGTCAGGGGTCAGAGTTGGGCTGCTAGGGCCCGCTTCTTGGGATTTACATGGTCACCATCACGCTGAGACAGAGGGGACCGCCAGACTGGTGTTGCAGCTCGAAGGCTTACAGTATGCTGGAGAGGGCTATGATGACCACAGCATGCTGGATGGAGTCATGCGATAGACTGTCACTAGCTGGTACGGTCGCTGGGCCATGATTCCATCGCACTACTGCCGCCATCGTGCCACGGAGTGGCTTATGGGGATTATCCATCACTACCGGGTGCTATTAGAGCGAGCAAGGATTAGGTACGCGGTGACTACCACCTTTTATGCGTACCCCTACTACAATAGGCTGTTGCAGGGACTACTGGAGTGCTTCAACCATCGTTGGAACACGGTGGCCACCACAGAGGGAGAGACCTCACTGGACTTGTGGTCTCTGTTCAGGAGTTTCGGGCTGCCGATCAGCCGTGAGCGGTACCAGGAGGTAATGTTGGATGACCTCCATCGTAGTCACAGTGATGGACAGGGGAGGTACCGGGTACCTTTCAGTTATCTGTACCTCCTGAAGACCTGGAGGGACTTGGCTTTGGCAGGGAGGGAGAGAGTAGCATAGACTCCGAGAGTGCCACTGAATGTATGGGTCCATCATTTCTACAACGTTCTGCTTCTACCAGGAGTTTGTTAGGGACCAGACTCCCTGGGAGGAGTACACAGAGGTGGAGCTGCGCTTCAGGACCTACAGCTGGTACATTTATGCTCCATGGGAGGGGTGGAACCCTCACGATCTGCCAGAAGTGGCACACCTCGTCGCCTATTTGGCTTACTGGTTGGCAACATTCGTGGTTCCCCACGGGGAGGATGGTCTGCTGAGGGCCAAGCTGTTGTAGCCGGCCTGTCTATTAGCTGAGGGGAGACAGTTGGCTTTAGCTCCTGCTGCACTAGCCAACATCTACCACGGGCTGGGAGTTCTGGTGGCGCACCCGGCGCCGAGAGAGAGGAGCATAGTCCTGCCGACCTACTACCTCAGTGTGTGGGCCGAGTTGTTATTTCCAGGCTTGGTAACGGGGGGGATAGTGAGGAACCTGATGGCACCTCTCTTGTTTACCTTCCCCAGATAGCCTGACGGGGATGTAGAGGTGTAGTTGGAGGGGGCTAGGCGAGCCCTTTATTACTTGCCCGCCAGGGGTGAGGAGGGGCTACCTTTTGACAGTGCCAAGAGGGACTCCAGCCTCTTCCTGGGGGCTTCAAGTGGAGGGGCGACTAGAGCCCATCCTGGTAAGGAGGTGGCAGATGCGGGGCTGCAGGTGGAGTGGATAGTGAGTACCCTGTTGGCGGTGCCGGCGTTGCACCGGACAGTGACGAGTTCCTTGGAGCCATACTAACCACATCAGTTCGCGAGGAACTTTGGGTACGACCAGGGGATCTTACCAAACTGGGAGTTCTCTTTGACAGGCAGGCAGTACCAGGGTAGAGACACCCACCTACTTGCGACAGCATGGTGTGAATTCTACAGTCGCCGGGAGCTGGAGTAGTTCTCGATGCTGGGACAGGGACGTCGAGGGAGGTTCGACGTTCACTACGCCTGATGGTGGTTCGAGCACAACCACCTTGATGTGACACAACCTAGGGATGAGTTGGGACCGACCAAATGATCCTTGGACCTAGAAGTGCAAGCACAACCAAAAGGCAAAGAGACCTACGCAAGTAGGCAATCGTCGGCGTGCACACTCGATCCGGGGGTGACTCGGGGATGTCGAGTTGAGGGTATAGGACAAGACCCTTGCTAGTAAAGGGCCAGCAAGACTCAAGGCTAACCTCCCCTTTGGTACGGATGACCAATTCAATGAATCGATAATGGCCGACGGGTGTGGATTCACTCTCTCACATCCACGGTGGTCACACAATGGCGATGAAGCCTTGAGACCGAGCGCTCTCTCCCTTAACCGATGGCGCAATTGAGGAATGTTAAATGAACAAGCACAAATGGGAGTAAGGGCCGAGAGCTTACCTAGCCGGTTTGAAGAAACCGACTCCGGTCGGAGACGTGGGCGAGAGAGGTGGCGAGGGTATGCACCCGCTCGCCGCGCCGGTGTAGCTTTGACCTGCCCGAAAGTGTACAGCACTGTGCCTCACACAGGAGGGGGGTCTTGGGGTGGGGGTTAACTTGTTTACAGTCAAAACTACCTCCACGCAGGGAGGGGCGGTAAGCCGGGCTTTTCAAGGTCAATCACACGACCAGATGGATTTTTTTTACTTTTCTTTTCTTCTATTCACACTTTCCCTCACAACCACTTTTTTAACTCCTGTGAATTGAGGCACACAGCACATCTCGTTGATAGATTTTTTAACCATTAGATTGATAATTGTATGATCTAATGAAGAGAAGAGTAACAGGAAAGTTCCCTATTACCAGGTAACAGGAAATCCATCCTTAAAAGTAAAAATAATAAAGGAAAACTTACCTATATACCCCTGGAAAAAGCCCGACTTAACACTATTACCCTTTCCTTTATAGAGTTTACCCATAGGGCGCGGGCGGCCGGCGGGGAGGCGGGGGGGGGGTGGCGGGGGGGGGGGGGGGG